>CM060316.1:83045796-83068296 GCA_030674155.1 Stramonita haemastoma | reverse complement strand
GATGCAAAATCTTGTCTGCAGACAGAACCTAAACCTCCTACTCAGCAGAAAAGTAAAAGGTCAGACCAGCTGAGTAAAGTAAAGAGTAAAGAAGAGAAAAGAAAAAACAAACTGAATGGAAAGTTTTTGTCTTGTGTGAGCATCTTTTATGTTCCTCAACTCCAAGATCAGACTAACGCGCTCCCTTGTCATATCCATATTCCTGTATACCTGTGAATCGTGGACCCTGACTGCTGATTTGGAGAGAAGAGTACAGATGGTAGATATGAGATGCTTTCGGAGACTCCTTGGCACTCCTAAGGACCCATAAGCAAAAGAAGGCATCGGATCCAGCAAACCTTTGTCCACGAAACCTCTGTCAATTGTACAAAGCGTAACTAAATGGTGCATGTAACAAGATCTATAACTGCAAAACAATACTGCAAGCACTGTCCAATAGGAAAAAAAGCTGACCAAAGAAGAGATGGAGGTAACATCAGCAATGGCAGCTAGAACTCACAAACTTGAGAAGGCAAACAGAGAGGAATGGAGGAACTGTTGTCAAGTCTTCAGATGCCCCACGTCGACCGACTAAGGAGATACAAGTAGATGAAGAAAAAAAAGGTAGACAATAGATAGATAGATAGGAGGATAAATAGCGAATAGGATAATAGTGACTAGATAATAGAAGATAATATAGATAGAGATAGAAGCAGAACAGATAGAAGAAGAAGATAGGAGGAATGATAATGATAGTAGATACTTCATGGATAGAGATGATGCCCCAGGATAGTGCAGACTAAGGATAGATAGATAGATAGATAGATAGATAGATAGATAGATAGATAGATTAGATAGATAGATAGATAGATAGATAAGTAGATAGATAGATAGATAGATAGATAGATAGATAGATAGATAGATAGATAGATAGATAGATAGATCATCTTTTCCTTTTCCCAGATTCAATTTGTTTGCTTGTCATCAGTTAACAAATATAGCTTTCCATCTTCTGAGAGTGAAGTAACGGGGAAAATGATCATAACCATGTATTGCCAGTGTCAAAAGCAATCCGTCTGCAGCTATTCTCTGTCTTCTCTATCTCTTTATATCTTTGTCAGTTTTGTGAAACCTCTTTCAGTAACCCCCACAAGCTTCATAAACGAGAGAAGGCATGGAATTCCGACATTTGATAAAAGAAACTGAATGGGGACAAAGAACACAAACAGGCAAGAATGTATAAATACAACTGACAAAGTTGAGCAGCCTTTCCCTTCTCCTGGCGTCCATTGTGTGTGCTTTATTTTCATTCCCAGTGCTCGGCACCAACATCAAAGATTTGCCACTCCTGCCCTGGACATAAATCACTGTAACCAACTCAGCTGCTGCTGCTGCTCTATCAGTTGCACCTAAGGTGGCTCCCTATCCTCTTTAATGTGCATAATCTGCCTTTTAAAAAAGTATTATCTATTTTATTGTGTCCCATCTAGTCTTTTTAAAGTGTTATCGGAAGGGTAAAAATCTGCAAAACTCTGCAGCTGGTAGCAAAACAGAATTCAGGACTGTATTTGCTAGCTGTGGCTTTTTAATTGTTCTTTTACAAAGCTGCTATAAGGCTTTGCTATTTTTCCCTTTAAGTTCTGCCTTAGGTTTGCTTTTGCAATGACTTACACTTTTCATTCATTGGATTCACCCTGTTACTTAATGTGTACGTTACGTTTGGGACTATTCTTGAACATGCAAACTGAAAGAACTGTATAATTAAAAGAAAACAAAGTTATCAGAAGAGTTTCTTTGGTAAAGAGCATAATAAGAGTTTCTAGGTTTTCCCCGATCATAAATAAAGGAATGGGAACAATTATTAAAATATACAGATATTATTGTAGAAAGTTATACATGAAAAGAGGGAAAAGCTCGTATGTGCGCTCCACTGTTCCTGAGCTCAGACCACAGATTGCTTTCATCTTTGTTCTTGACATAAATCATGCTGAACTATTTCCTACTGCTGTCGGTTTATTGGAGGCAGGAAAGGCATCCCTTGTTTAGTCTTGGCCTTCTGCTGTACTTGTTTAAACTAAAGTCAGCCACATGCAGCTCTGGCTTGTTCATTGTGCTGGGTTTAAAAGTTTCAATACATGTATTTTGTGCTTCTGCACTTAACCAATACATGTTAGTGTCTGCTCTTTATGGTTTTTCATTTCTCACATTACTGTCAAAATTTGGACTGCAGTAACCTATTCTTGGTGGTCCAGTTTTTCAAACTATAAATGTGCATTACCACAGTCATCTCTCTTAATTGTTTTCTTTACTGCAAAACCTTCAAAATGCTGATATCGTCGTAACAGAGAGACAAACCTTGCAAACGAGAAGGGTAATAGAAAGCAGATGACATTTGATAAAGGAAATCAAACAGGAAAGGTCGAATAGATGGATGAAGGAAGTCAGATGGCGTAATGAAGGAAGTCAAATGGCGATGAAGGAAGTCAAATGATGATGAAGGAAATAAAATGATGATAAAGGAAGTCAAGTGAGGATAAAGGAAGTCAGATGAAAACAAACAACTTATCAGGTATTGACCTATAGCTGTCAAAATGGAGCAGCCTCAAGGACTCCTAGAGCCCATGCACATCACTATCTTTCACTGCTTTGCACCAACATCAAAGAGTCCCTGTCTTTATCCCAGGCATAAATCACTGTAAACAACTCAGCTGCTGCTGCTGCTGCTGCTGCTGCTGCTCTGTCAGTTGCATCTACCTTCTTCTCCCTAACGTGCTTAATCTGCCCTTTAAAACATTTTTTATAGCAAATAAGCTGCTTTTTGCCAGGCAGAATTAGCCCATCGTCTGTTTGGCTACTTGGCTGCTGGTTACAAAGCTTTACACCCACTCCACCTTTCAATTTTCATGATAATTATCTAATTGTCTGTCTAATCTAAGCCTGTTTTGTGAATTTCCTGTTTCAACACTCTCAGTTTTTGCTTTTGCATTGCTGTGGAATGGCCTTCAGTATTCCTACTAATGTCCTTTACTTCAGTGCTCATTTCTGTGGCAATGTTTGTGCGCTGAAAATATCAAACAGATCGTATGACAAAAGCAAAACAAAAAAAACAACAGAAAAAAATATAAAGAATACAAAGAATAAAAAACAAATGAAAAAACACTAAACGGTATGCGTAAATAGTAAAATCAAAAGATTAAGATATTATTTTAGTTTGCACAATCACAACTTTTCATCGCAACCTTTATAATGGGTTGTGAAATGTATATGACTAAACTATCTTAAGGAACTAGTAGAACACGTAAATAATGTGAGGGAGTTCAGTGTTTGCTATTATGTCTTTGCACAAGCACAACAATTTCATCTTTCCCTTTATGACATAAATTACAGCTGAACAAGTTGGTGCTGTAATACTAGTTTCTGCTGCATGGAAGCCAGTGATCCATTTCTGTATTCATGCTCATGTTTGTCGTGCAGAACGTGTTTTCAAAACAAAGTCCAGACAAGAATGCAGCCACTAAATTTTTGTTAATGAGATAAGCCTACAATAAAAACTGTTCTGTTTTTATTCCTAAGTGATATATTCCAGTATCTGCCTTTTAGGGTGTCCTTTTTGCTTCAATTTCCACATTACTGTCCTCCTTTTAAATGCGGGGATCCATTTGGTTTTCCACTTTATTCATGTTTATCTTCATCATTGCTTTATTTTCCTCAAAAGTGTCCTTATTCTGTAGAAAATCTTTTGAATGGAATCTTTGTCGCCAGTTTACACCTAATGTAACCTTGCACTTTGTGTAATCTATATGGTGTTGGCACACACACACACGAGAATCCAAAGATCAGCAAAAACAACAACAATAAAACATTAACCAAGCAACCAAACAGGCAGTTAGACGAGAGAAAAAAAAACACGAAAAAAACCTGCAAACAAAATGCAAATTTTGCTGTGGGCAGCCTTGGAAAAGCTGTTAAAGACAATTCTATCACGTGGGTTGCTTTTTCACATCAGTGTGAATCGTGCTGTTTTTTATGCTGTTACTAGGAGAACGCTATCTGAACTCAAAGATGATCATTTTGAATTATCTACTTTAAGGATCCTCATGCAAAGCGTAGCAAACTTAGATAAGTTGTAACAATCTTTGTAATGCATTTGTAATGGGGAGTTTCTTATTCTTTTCTGAATCTTTATCACCCCTTTAGAGTGGAAAGCGTTATAACCTATTATCTTCTAGCCATCGTAGCCATGTGGTGTGTGTTTCAGATTTAAAAAAAACTGCACATGACAGTTGAGTGTGCTTTTATCTGAAGATGGGAATTTTTCTGTTGGCAAGCAAAGTGTTTATGATTTTAAAAAGAGAAAAAAAGGCAAACAAACGTTTGAAACAGTTACTGGAAATGTGTGTGTTTATTAGGGTCTGCTTCTAAAGTGGGTACAACGTTGTTGAAAAGTGTTGAACACACACACACACACACACACACACACACACACACACAGATATATATAAATTAAATATATATATATATATATATATATATATATAATATATATATATATATATATATATATATATATATACTCCAGCACAAGGCACTGTCTCAGTCCTTACATGAGAAAAAACCACCAGAAGCAAATACACAAAAAAGGGAAAAGTAAAAAAAAAATCCAGATATATTTTATTTGGGATGAAGATAAACAATATCTGGGGCAGACAAAGAGTTCCAAATAACAAGATGGGGCAGTCTGCACGTCTGTCTCCTGAGGTCCACGGAGCTTTTTCCCAGTGCCTGACATCAACATCAAAGATCGCCTGCCCCTATCCTGAACATCCATCACTGTAAACAACTCAGCTGCTGCTACTCTATCAGTGGCCCCTCTCGTGGGCCCCTCTCCTTGTCGATGAGTTTAATTCAAATAGGGTCCTCTCATGGCACCTGACGCCTAACCCTCAAGGATTATCAGTTGATCTAGCAACTACTGGTTACAAATTTGACACCTACCATATTGCTGCAGATTTAGTGATGTAGCTATTTATTTCGTGTTTCTGTTCATTTGTTTATTGGCCTATTTATTTGCATATTTTAGTGGCTTATTTATTTTTCATATATATTCAAAAATTAACCTTCTGTTTGCTTTTTATCCTGTAAATTTTAAAGCTGCTTTTCCATTTCCATTGTACTGTGTTAACAATGTTTTTTCCCACTAGGAGGCTTGACTTGCACAGTCCTTAATATGTGCTGCAGACCTAGGGCCTAGTTGCCCTTCGGAGAACATCTCCAACACTGACTATCAGAATGCCCTCTTGAATGAGAAGTAGGGAGTGTGTTGTGGGCAAGGCATCTCCACTACAATCACATTTGTGCACAATTTCAAAAACAGCAGCTGCCTCCTCTGCAGTTTTGGAGGTCATCGTCGAACACGAAGGGCAATCAACAACAAATTTCTCCCCCAAATTCCCATTTCTATGTTATATCAAAACCTCACTCTTTTAAAGATGACTAAAAGTTAAGAAATGGGGTCAATTTATTTTAAAGACATTGATTTTGAGGCAGGAAGACTGATAACAAATTGGAGGAAGCTGGTGTGCGCCTATCACAGCCCTTTGCACTGACTTCAAAGATGTTCCCCCCCTTCTGCCAGTCATAAATCAGCGTAAACAACTCCGCTGCTGCTGCTGCTACTGCTTTATGGTGGGCATCAACAGTGTCTGGTTTCTCTTTTATTCCTTCCTGGCTGTCTGCCATTTGTGTGGAAAGTAAAGTCAGCCACGTGTACCTCTGCTGTGTTTACTCTGCTGCTTATAAAACTGGCAGTTAAACGCTTTGTGCTTCTTCGTATTAATGATCTGCATGAGATCTGCTCTACACGGTGCCTTTTTTCTTTCATTAATTACTTCTCGTCACAGTTGGGATGCAAGGGGGCCTGCCTGTCGTATAAATAGCATCCCCACCTTCTGGAAATTGAGTACTATCAATTCCCTCTTTTCTATCCCTCTCTTTATTTCTGTCTTGTTCCTTTTCTTTCTGTCACCTCATTCATGTCTATTTTCTGCCTTCTTGATCCATTCTCCTGCCTTTTCTCTAGAAAGCTTAATAGATAACATTTCTCTTCCACGCTTAAGTTGGATGCGCACTGGGCCTGACTTGCCAGGCGCAGCGCAACGCATTTCGCTCCTATGACAGACAGCAACCGCCACGGTTGTGTCTGAGCGTTCGACGGAGAAGAAGAAGAATTGTTTCTATGACTTTTCAATTCGAAATGTCCTATGGCCCAAACTATTCTTTCTTATCAGATTTGTTCACACCACAGACCCCCCCCCCCCCCTCCAACCTAACCGCTCCCATCCCGATTGCACCACAAGCACACTGGTGTCGTGTTTAAACATCATCCACCAAGTCAGGAACGTAGCTCTGGGTTTAACAGTCGCATACTCAAAATCTCACGTTTGATGAACCTTGAAGCTTAAGCTGAGGAACCACACATTTTTTTTTTTAAAATGAAGAAAAAAAACCGACAAGGAAGCACGAACATAGCATTGTGGTGAAGTGGACACTAACTGGCATGACAGGATACCCACTCTCAGGGCAGACCCTATCACTGACAAGGAGCTGAGATCCCTCCTGTCCCCGACACCCCCTTGCACCTGTCTCCTTTATGGCCTGTGGCCCCAACATCAAAGAGTCCTCCTGTCCTCTGCCCCAGGATAAATCCCCACATAGAACTAACTCTGCTGTTTGGAGTGTATCGGAACCTTTTTTTTCAGAGATCTCCTATTTTGTTTCAGTTTGCCGGATGGGTTTTTTTCTTAAACTAAAAGAGTTATTAACAAACTGTTGAGTTCAAGTTTTGTGTGTGTGTGTTCTTGAGTGTACACTTTAAAATCTACGTCGCAGCTGGGAGGGGGGTGCCTGTTTGGTTTGATTCGGTTGGTAGGTTTTTGTTGTTGTTTGTTTGTTCATTTGCTGTTTGTTTTTAAATCGTTCTTAGGATAGGGCTCCGAGGTTCACCAATGGTGGGATTTCTGCTATGCGACCGCCCCCCCCCCTCCCCCCCCCCCCCCCCCCCCCCCCCCCCCGTCCCTCCCAAACCATTTAGGTAGCCCCAACCCGACTTCAGGGATTTTAAAAAAAATGTGTTTTGTGTCCTATCTCTCTCTTCTCGACAGGCTTTCCATGTTTGACGGGAAGAATTACTCTCTTCTATTCCTTTTTTTCTTTTTATATACATTTTATAAATTAACTTTTATGTTGGCATATTCCAAATAAGACTTTAAACATCGTCTATAACAGCACTATTGCTATCGTTCTACCACCACTTACACACCGCTACTGCCATCATTACCACTGCCATCTCTTCAAAAAAACAGAAGAACATGTCTGACCATTCTGGAACTTAAACACACACACCCCACACACACACACACACACACACACACACACACACCACACACACACACACACACACACACACACACACACACACATATTTCACCACGGTGACATGGCAACAGCACAACAAGGAACACAAACAGAAACCCGACTTGCAAAACATTTGATAAATGAAATGAAGTAAGGATGGAAGGAAGACTTTCCCACAGAGAAAAGGGGGAGCATTAAAGTGACAAAGTGGAGGAGCATGTCTGTCTCCAGCCCTCTTTACACATGCCGGTTAACGGTCTCTGGCACTGGCATCAAAGAGCCCCCTCTGTCCTGATCCCTGGAATAAAAGCACTGAAAACCTACCTCCGCCTCTGATGTGGCAGCGATGGGAAAAGCAGTTTACTTTTCAGTTCTGTCTGCCAGAGGTTATACCTTGGAAACTCACGGTTGGCAAAATGTTCTGCCTGGTATTTATTGTGGCTCTGCTAGTTTGGCTTGACTTAACTTGATTTTGTTAACTTTGAGTTGACTTGACTTTTTCAGTTCAACTCTTTGAGGAGTCAGAGCGTCTTGGCCAAACCCAGTGTGGTGGAGCCGACAGGCTGCCTTGGTGCAGTGGTTAGCGCCTGGATTACGGACTGGAGGGTAGAGGGTTTGAATCCCAAAAGAATCATGGGTGCTTTTTCAGACTCTGGCTGACGCCTACCTAGAGTGAGTGTGCTGTGGGCTGATTGGGGAGACTAGGATCACAAAAGCCGGGATTTATCCACTTTACAGATGCGAATTTGAGAGTGTTGCTCAAATTACCTGACCAACACTACAGGTATCTGTGTCTCTCGGGCCCGATTGAAGCCGGGAAATAATTATCATGATAGAAAGAACAACCCTGTCAAGTATTTATAAAAGCACATACACTTCCATAGCACATCATTACACCGTCTTTATTATCATTGATCATCATGTACGAACAAGAATTGTTTCTGATTCGGTGGACCCGGTTGTTCTGTTTCATGGTGACCTCAGTTTCGGTTTCCCTAAACACTTACTTCTGTGCCTGTGGTGAGTTTGTTTCAAAGGCTTTGGGGTTGGAGGTTCAAGACGGAAGGTCATTGGAGAGACATTGTGGTTGTCACGACTTCGGGTGGGCAATTCACAAAGTCTGGCTCCGCGACTGAGCTAACACTGTTGTCAGAAGGGGCTGAGTAGGTGGTGTCCGTGTGTATGTTAGCTCAGAACAAGCACCACTGATTACATCAAAGTGACCCAGCAGCTGTGCAGGGTCCTTCTGGCTAGTGGCCCCACGGTGACCTGACATTGATTGGCTTCCTGTGAACTTCCGACCCTGAGGCTGAGGATGCAACAGAAGGAACCTGGGTATGGCTGGGGCGCTGAGTTTGAAATGAGCGGCGTGGGAACAGCAGAACATGAAGGCCGCTGAAGATGACGCAGCCAAAGAAAAACCCAGCCTTGGTGGAGCCCGTCCCATTTCAGTTTGTAGATTGCATGCTGGGTATGTTTGTGTCATCCATGCCACAAGTCACATCTGGCTCAGTGTTCTATGAAGATGAGATGGATTTCTAATGCTTTACACAACTTAAGCCAATAATTGAATGACAAGACACAAGCTTTACGACAAAAATGTAGGCGAAAAATTAATGGTTTGTGCGCATTTCACACACAGAAACTCTTCGGTTTAGTCTTATCTGAAAGACTTATGGCAGAGAGGAGTCCGAACCCACATGATTAACCGTCTCCATAGCCGCTGTCGTCGGTAGAAGCTCAACGCAGTGTCACCAGGGTTCGCCGTCTCTGCTGTGTGTCTCTGCTGAGTTCTACCAGCTCCTGTACCCCTCCCCTACCACTGATCTTAGTGATGTTGGCAATTCAGGGTGCTGATGGTTTGCCTCTCTTCTTCTGCCCTCAACCCCCCTACCTTGGAGAACTGTCGTCATTAGAGCCAGAACCATCATTGATAAATTCCAGAGGAACACAAACACTCACTCACACACACACACCACACAACACACACACACACACACACACACACACACACACACCACACACACACACACACACAACACACACACACACACACACACACACACACACACACACACACACACACACACACACACACACACAACGACACACACACAACACACACACACACACTACATACACAACTCAAAAACAGACACCTCAGCAGCGAATCGAACCTGTACCCTCTCTATAGAGATCCTCACAAACACAAATCGACACTCTAACCACTAAGGCCTAAATCTCCTAGCCTTGATGTGTCTGAACTGTGTGATAAACGCTACAAGTGGGCGAGGATACGAGCAAAATAGTGGATAAATAAAATCGAATGGGACTGATGGGTTTGACAGAGGAAGGGGCTCATAAAGTGCCGACTGGATCACCCTGCCTGTCTGCCTGTCTGTCTGTCTCTGGGCGCCCCCAGCACGTGCCTTTTCACACAGGCTGGCACCAACATCAAAGACTCCCTCCTACCCATCCTTATCCGTCCTATAAATCACAGTAAACAACTCAACTGCTGCCGCGGCTGTTGAATTGGGAGCATCTCGAGATGGCAACGTTCTCTTTGTGTTTGTCTGTCTGTTTGTCTGTTTGTGTTTGTCTGCCTGTTCTCTGTGTGTGTGTGTGTGTGTGTGTGTGTGTGTGTGTGTGTGTGTGTGTGTGTGTGTGTGTGTTGTGTGTGTGTGTGTGCTGTCTGTCTGTCTGTCTGTCTGTCTGTCTGTCTGTCTGTCTTGTCTGTTTCTTTATGTTTCTTTGAGTTTCTGTTTGTCTGTCTGAGTCTGTCTGTCTGCGTTGAGCGTTCTTCACAAGCTATTGCCAAAGTATCGTGTATCCACCCTGTGTAACCTCATGTTTCCCAGACGGTGTTTAAAGGAAAGACCGCAGATTCTAAGATTTGAAATGGTTGTGTGTTACTGTCTGTTCCTCCCTGTCTATGTCTGTCTGTCTGTCTGTCTGTCTGTTGTCGCTGTATGTCTGTCTGTATGTATGTGTCTGTATGTCTGTGTCTGTATGTCTGTGTCTGTATGTCTGTCTGTCTGTGTCTGTCTGTCTATGTTTGTTTGTATATTCCTCACAAACTATTGCTGAAGTATTGTTTTTCTACCCTTTGTTTCTCCTCCCCCCCCCCCCATTTTTTCCAAGACTGTATTTAAAAGAAAGTTCGTGGATGTGGTGCGTGCGTGCGAATCAATGAAGCGTATGGGTGCACACTCACAAACATACACACACACGCACACTGTGATCGCATATGCATGCACAAACACACACAATCACACACACAAACACTCATGCACGCACAAACATTTACACTCATGTACAGATACACATACACACAAACACGTGCACAGACGCACTCACGTCCGCATGTCATGTGATCCATGCGTGGCATCTCTTTTATGGCGTCTGTGCCCGCACACAACTGGCAACTTACTCTTGACATCTCTCAAAAGAGGTGTTAAACTGCGGAAAAACTTTGGGAGAGAGAAAGAAGCACGCAACACGCAGAAAGTTTGTCACACACACAAACACACACGAGCGCGCGCGCAACGCACAGACGCACGCACGCACGCACACACAGACACACAGACACACAGACACACACACACACACACACACACACACACACACACACACACACACACACACACACACACACACACACACACACACACACGGGATAGCCTGGTGGTCAGAACATTGCGCTCTGAATTTGACGACCCGGGTTCGATTCCCATTAAAGGGGATTTTTCTCCTAGAGTTAACAACAGTGCTGACTCCACCCTCCCCAAAAATCCTTCGGATGAGACTATAAACCGAGGCCCCGTGTGCGAACGCACGCAGAACATCTTGAGCACACGTGAAATCGTAAGAGTAGGCCATTGTGCACCGGTAGGAACAGATGACAAGATTTACAAAACTGCACACACACGGGACTAGTTGTAAAAAAAGCAAATGAGTGCCTATTCCATTATCCTCAATATGAAATAATAGATAAATAAATAAATAATAAATAACACGCACGCACGCAGCACGCACGCACGCACCGCACGTTGGTGGCATCTTTTTTATGGTTACAGGAATGCACACAACTCTCAACTAGCTGCCAGCCCACACCTTTCACCCCAGGTGTTGAACTGTAGATCTATGGTGCGATGGAGGAAGGGGGGGGGAGGAGAGAGAAAAAAAAAAAAACATGCACCGCTGAGAATGTCCAGCACCGTGAAAAACAACAGATGGACAGTACAAAGCAGAGGTCAAGCTTGGGTCAGAGGGTACAGGTAAGCAATCTTGGACAGTACTTTGCCTTTCCCTTGTAAACTCTCCTCCCACTCTTTCCTTTCCCTGAATCCTTAGAATCCTTGGAACGTGCTAAGTACATTGTTGTTTTTCCACAGCTTCATTTCGTGCTTTTAGTCAGTTTGGCTGTCTATATCTTCCTCTGTGTGTGTGTGTGTGTGTGTGTGTGTGTGTGTGTGTGTGTGTGTGTGTGTGTGTGTGTGTGTGTGTGTGTGTGTGTGTGTGTGTGTGTGTGTTTTTTGTGTTGTGTGTTTTTTATTGTGTGTCGTGTGTTTTGTTGTTTCTTCTCTCTCTCTATCTTCATCTCTTCCAACTTTCTGCAGGAACTTTGTCTATTGTGTCCCAACCCACATCCTCACCCAACCCACCACCCCTATTCATTCCTTCCCGTAGTTTTGCAAATCTTTGACCTGGTGGGAATTCGTTTTTGTCTTGTTTTTTTTTTATATTGTTTGGTATTGTTTGGTGGTGATGTGTTTTGTTTTGCTTTGGTTTGTTACTGTTTGTTTTTGTTGTTTTTAATACAACAGTTTTCTTTTTACGCGTTTTTGTCTGTATAAGCATTTATGACTCGTAGAATTGTCGATGGGGGATGGGGGGGGGGGGGGGAGTTGTCTGTCCATGTGCTTCTCGATTTAGGATTTAGTAACACTTGAAACTACAACGGACCACCTATTTTGTTTGTCCCTTTTTGTCTGTGTTTGTCCAATGTGTTTGTTCCTGTGTTTGTTCATGTGCTTGTTCACAGTGTTTGTTCACGTGTTTATTCACGTGTTTGTCCCTGTGTTGTTCACTGTTGTTCATGTGTTTGTCCATGTTTGTTCAAGTATTTGTTCACAAGTATGTATATGTGATTGTTCAGGATTTGTCTGTTTGTCACGTGTTTGTTACGTGTTTGTTCACGATTTTATGTCTTGTTCATGTGTTTGTTCTTTATTGTCCGTGTTTGTTCACGTGTTTCGTTCCTGTGTTTGTTAGTGTTTTCATGTGTTTGTTCATGTGTTTGTTCAGGTGTTTATTCATGTGTTTTCATGTTTTGTTCATGTGTTTGTTCAGGTGTTTATTCATGTGTTTTTTATGTGTTAGTTCACGTGTTTGTCCCTGTTTTTGTCTGCGTGTTCGTCCTGTGTTTGTTCTTGTTTATTCATGTGTTATTCATGTGTTTATTCATGTGTTTATTCATGTGTTTATTCATGTGTTTGTTTCCACGTGTTTATTCATGTGTTTGTCACTGTTTATTCATGGGTTTGTTCATGTGTTTGTTCACGTGTTTTTACATGTGTTTATTCATGTGTTTGTTTCACGTGTTTATTCATGTGTTTGTCCATGTATTTGTTCACGTGTTTGTTCATAGTGTTTGTTCACGTGTTTGTTCATGTGTTTGTTTATGTGTTTGTTCACGTGTTATCCATGTGTTTGTTCACGTGTTTGTTCATGTGTTTGTTCAGTGTTGTCCATGTGTTTGTTTATGTTTTTGTTCATGTGTTTGTTATGTGTTTGTCCCATGGTTTGTTATGTGTTTGTCTGTTTTCATGTGTTTGTCCCTGTGTTCATGTGTCTTGTTTCACTGTTGTTCCTGTGTTATGCTTGTCTGTGTCTGTTCTGTGTTTGTTCCATGATCTGTCCATGTGTTCGTTCACGTGTTTTTCACTTGTTTGTCCATGTGTTTCTTCACAGTGTTTGTTCACGTGTTGCCTACTGTGTTCCGGTTATTGTTCAGTGTTTGTCCCGTGTTGTCCATGTGTCCATGTGTTTGTCCCTGTGTCTGTCCATTGTCTTGTTTATGTTTTTTATCCATGTGTTTGTCGATATGTCTATCATACTGGCAAGAACTATTTGTCCTAACGGAGAGTTTGTACTGTAGAATGAAACAATTATTTATTTTGTTTTTTTTATCATTTTGCTGCCACAGTCACATTTTCTGTGTGATGGTTTGACATTTTTCGGCAGAAATAATCCACCGAAGTGAAATGTTATTACCGATAGACCCAGGTAGTGTGTGTGTGTGTGTGTGTGTGTGTGTGTGTGTGTGTGTGTGTGTGTGTGTGTGTGTGTGGTGTGTGTGTGTGTGTGTGTGTGTGTGTGTGTGTGTGTGTGTGTGTGTGTGTGTGTGTGTGTGTGTGTGTGTTTAAGCGTGCGTGCATATGTGCCTTTCTCTGCTTGTTTATATGTGTCGTTGACACATATTGTGATTATTTGTCAAGCTAGTTTTAATTTTATTTTTAGGCTTTGTATGTGCTGTCCATGTGTGGCATTTTTAATGGCTAAAGTACTCAACATCTTTCTCTTCTTCCTTTATTTCGAGGATAATGTAATCAGCATTCGTGTGCTTTTTTTATTTTACATCCAGTCCTCGTATGCATGCGGTTTTGGCATAACTATTTGTCATCGGTTTCCACTAGCACACAATGGCCTACTTTTTTAAAAAGCGGAACAGGTTTAGCGTTTGCGCAAGATGTTCTGCGTGTGTTCTCCACACAGAACTACAGTTTATAGTCTCTTCCGAAGGACTTTTGGGGGAGTGGAGTCGGCACTGATGGTAACTACCAGGGGAAATCATATGAAACTGCAGAAAGATGGTGGTGGTAGTGCGTGGGGGATGGGGATGGGGATGGGAATGGGGGTAGGTTGAAGGAAGGGGGGGGGGGTAGGAGTGGGGGTGAGGGAAAAAGAAGCATGCACTACTTGGAATGTTCAGAGCCACATAGACAAAGAAAAACAAACACAAAAAACGTCAGGCCATACCAAGCGGGGGTCAAGCCCGGGTCAGAGGCTACAGGTCAACCAACAAGCGGTGTCGTTTCTTCCTGGTAACCTGCAGAATCCTTGGAACGTGCCGGACACCGCCGTCTCTCCTTCTTGTGGGCTACCGTATCCTTAAGGGGGTTCCTTGTCGTTAAATGGCTCAGCAGGTTCAAATCCTCGATCCCCGTCAAAAAGTAACTGGAAAATATTCTTAAATTGTTTAGCACATCGTTTTCTATCAACATATTTTTTTTACCCAAAATAACGGCAACACAAATATGTTGCAGAAATAAAAACTTGGTCGAGACTGTAAACGTAATAATCCTTAGCTTTTCTATGGAAAATCTGTGGGTTTACCCAATTCGACGCTCTCGAAGACAAGAGTCATTTCAGATTTGGAATAGTTTGTCTTGTGATTAGCACTCTGTGCATTGGCAGCCCACCTGGTGAAGAAAGGGAGACAGGTTTTTTCTACACGAAGTTTCCAGACAGAGGGAAGAGTTAACGTCTCCGTTTGTCTCCGAAGTCGGACTGCGGCTACCTTAATGTGGTGATGGTAAGTGGGGTGGGGGTAGCGCAAAAATCTCATCTTTGGTGAAACCGGGAGCTCAAGCCAAGGACTGAAAATTTTAAAAAATCTCTGTTGAATCTATTCTAACGACATTACGACAACAACCACACCACGGCACAACAGTAGTTCTTTTGAGCCTGTCCATTTTATGACATTGAACCACTTAACGACACAACATGCTGTCTTCTTTTTGCTTGTCTCTCTTTTGTGTGTGTGTGTGTGTGTGTGTGTGTGTGTTGTGTGTGGTGTGTGTGTGTGGTGTGTGTGTGTGTGTGTGTGTGTGTGTGTGTGTGTTTTGTGTGTGTGTGTATCTGTCTGTCTGTCTGTCTGTCTGTCACTTTCTGTCTCTCCATCTCTCACTGAATCTATGAGCTTCTGTTTCTCTGTCTTTTCGTTCCTTCTTTGTATTGTTTGAATGTTTTGTTTTCTTGTTATGACAGGTATTGGTAGGAGGTTATTTTCCCCTTTTTTCCCCATAATCCCATAACTATTTGTATCATTCTGATATCATGATAATAATCCTCCCCCCCCCCCCCAAAAAAAAAAAAAAGAAAGAAAAAAGAATGGATGTAAAAAGCGAGAGAATGTTTAACTTTAAAATAAAGATTTTGTCTTGCGGTGCCGGGCATTGCTCTCCTCTCTCTCTCTCTCTCTCTCTCTCCCCTCTCTCTCTCTCTCCTCTCTCTCTCTCTCTCTCTCTCTCCTCTCTCTCTCTCTCTCTCTCTCTCTCTCCCTCTCTCTCTCTCTCTCTCTCTCTCTCTCTCTCTCTCTCTCTCTCTCTCTCTCTCTCTTTCTCTCCCTCTCTCTCCTACCGTACTTGACTTGTATTTAACTGTCTCGTCATTTCAGACTCATAAGTAGTGACTCCCCGCCTCCTTCACTTCCACCCACCCCCCCCCCCCCCCCCCCCCTTCCATTCCTCCCAGTCACCCTCCTTCTCTCTCCATCTGCCTCTTCTTACTTGTGTCTGACAGACCAAAGCATCTCATCCATTTCTTCCTGTCTTTTCCTGTCTGTTTGTCCGTCTGTCTTTCCCTCCTTCTATCAAAGCAGCAATGCAGGCCACGCAAGGCGTGCGTTCAGGCATCCGTCATGAGTCTCCATACCCTTCACTGTCCGTCTGTATGTCTGCGAGTCAGTCTGTCATTATGTCTGTCTGTCTGTCTGTCAGTCTGTCTGTCTGTGTCTGTCTTTGTGTCTGTCTGTCTGTCTCTGTCTGTCTGTCTGTCTGTCTGTCTGTCTGTCTGTCTGTCTGTCTGTCTGTCTGTCTCTCTCTCTCTCTCTCTCTCTCTCTCTCTCTCTCTCTCTCTCTCTCTCTCTCTCTCTCTCTCTCTCTCTCTCTTCTCTCTCTCTCTCTCTCTCTCTCTTCTCATGTTTCTTTTTATGATGAAGCCTTGGAACTATTTATTCTACTTTTTGCTGATGATATTGTATAGTTATCTGAAACTGTAGTGGGTCTTCAAAATCAATTAAATTGTTTACAGAGATCAGCGTCTAAGCTTCAACTGAAGGTCAACATGTCTAAGAGTAATATAATTGTATTCAGAAAAGGTGGTTATCTTGCTGCTAGAGAAAGATGGTATTTTAATGGTGTCAATATGGCTGTAGTAAATGCATATAAATATCTAGGACTGTATTTTTCAAAACGTTTGAGTTTTACGTTTGCGTGTAAAGACCTTGCTTGTCGGGCAAAGAGGGCCCTAATTTCTATAATGAAAAAGTTAACTAAATTGAACAATTATTCATTTTGCTTATTCATGAAATTATGTGATTCACAATAGCATTGTATGGGGCTGAAATGTGGGGACTTGATGCAGCATCTATTCATAGTGAGAAAGTTCATTTATTTGCCCTTAACAAATTTCTCGGTGTATCAGTAAAAACACCTAATAATCTTGTTTATGGAGAAACGAACCGATACCCATTACAAATTGTTTCAGCTGTAAAGAGTATTCGTTTTTGGTTGAAATTGACTCAAATGGAACAACATAGACTTCCTCGTAAAGCTTATAAAATGTTATATCAGCTAGATGAAAAGGGCTAATCAAACTGGGTTACTAAAGCTAAAAGAAAGTGGTATGAGAACGGTTTTGGTTATGTGTGGCTCAGTCAGGGTGTTGAAAATCATTCCTTGTTCTTACGACTTTTTCGTGAAAGACTGATTGCATGTCAGTGGCAGGATTGGCATTCACACATTGAAAATAGCAACAGATATGAAATGTATAGTCTGATCAATCCGTCACATTACATCCCTGTATATTTAACAATGAAAATGGATAGGCATTTAAAAAGAATATTAACAAAATTTAGATTTGGAATCTCAGAATTAAAAACGCATCATTTCTACTATAGACATGTAAATGAGAGCGATCTGATTTGTCCTCTGTGTGGTGACTCTACTGAAGACGAAATACATTTTCTATTTACTTGCTCACAACTTACCGAGTTAAGAGAGCAGCTTATACCTCAAAAGTTCTTACGTCAACCATGTCTTCATAGGTTAATCATGCTCATTATGTCTGAAAATGAATTCATTACAAAACAGTTAGCTCTTTTTCTCTATAAAGCATTTAAACTGAGGGATAACCTGATTAACTCTTAAAACATGATGTTGTTTGCAAATATGTTTTCTGAATTGATTTTTTATATGTGAGTGTTTTGTGTTTTCCCCTTCAAATGTGGCCAAGGCCTTTTGAATAAACCATTCGTATTCGTATTCGTATTCCTCTCTCTCTCTCTCTCTCTCTCTCTCTCTCTCTCTCTCTCTCCTCTCTCTCTCTCTCTCTCTCTCTCTCTCTCTCTCTCTCTCTCTCTCTCTCTCTCTCTCTCTCTCTGAAGTGTTGATTGTGAAGTCCATTTGGTCAAAGGCAAAAATCAACGAGCGTGCATGTGTGTAAAAAATGTTTATGCGTGTATGAAAAATACACAACCGTATATATTTGCATAATTATGTATCGTTTATTCATTCGTTTGTTCATCTATTTCCCTATTTTGTTTACCTATTTTTTTTTATATATTTATTTACTAATTTATTCATGTAATTATTCATTTATTTATTCACTTACTTATTCATCAATTCATCATCCACCTTGTTTGCTTCTTCCCACCCCCTTTTCCATAAAAGTCTGGTGTAAATGGGCCTTTGACTTATCCAAGCAACACACACACACACACACACACACACACACACACACACACACACACACACACACACAGATATATATATATACATATATACATTATATATAATTATATATCTATATATCTATATCTATCTATCTATCTATCTATCTATCGATCGATCTATAGATAGATAGATAGATAGATAGATAGATAGATAGATAGATAGATAGATAGATAGATAGATAGATAGATAGATAGATAGATAGATAGATAGATAGATAGATAGATAGATAGATATAGTGCTACACATAAATATTTAGCGCAGGTAAAAGAAAGAACCCACGGTGACAAGGGGGTTGTACCTGGCAAAATTCTGTAAAAAACAACAACAACAACAACAACAAGAAAAAACCAACAAAAAACAAAAACAAAAAAGCAAACAATAGTCTAGTGGTTAATCCGAGGATATTGGGCAAAATCCGGAGAAAAGGGGTGACAAGATGTTATTTGGCATACACATGCTTTGGACCATCCTCTACAATCCTGGCATGGGAAACAGCAGATTGGTCACTTGTTTCCTATTCAATTAGATGCTTAAAGATATATGACCCACTTATTACAGACCTTGACGATTGTAACCATCCCCTAACCTACCCCCTCCCTCATCTCTTCACCTCCTCCCTCCCCCTAACCTACCACACTTTTTTAACCTACCTCTTCCCTCCCCTAACTTCTCCCCTTCTCCCTGGCCTAACCTACCTCCCCTCCCTATTCTACCCTTCTTCTGCCCTGATTTACTCCTACCTCCCCATCCCTGCCCCACTCTACCCCCTTCTTTTCCTTAACATAAACACATAAAATATAAAAAAAGTAAAATCAAAGTTTTATCACGCATACACAGCGTTTTTGCAAATCTAAACACAAAAACAAGGGTTATACATATATATTTTTTGTAATGTACGTAGCTTAACAAAAGCATGAGAATCACCCCGAGGACACGTTGCTGATGACGATTTGAACATAGCATTTCAGAATATAACAACTCATTTCAAAAAGGTTTAGGGGTAGGAGTATGGTGCGGGGTAGGTGTAGGGAACATAACATTTTAGAACATAACACATAAAAAACTCCTCCCCTACTCCTTCTCCCACGGTACTCCTCCCCCCTTCCCTACCCCCCACCATACTCCCCCCTAAGCCTCCTCCCCCTTCCATATACCTAACCTCACCCTACCTCCCTCTCCCCTGAACTTCCTACCCCACCATGCTCCTCCCTTACCTACACCTACCATAATCCTCCTCCCTCCATCCCCATCCCTACACCTACACCCACCATACCCCCTCCCCCTTCCTTACACCTACCCCCACCATACTCCTCCCCCTAAACATCCTCCCCCCTTCCCCACACCAAATCCCCCTCCCCTAAACATCCCCCTAACCATACCCCCCTTCCATAACCTACCCCTCACCATACTCCTCCCCCTAACCACCTTCCCCTTCCCTACACCTACCCCCCCACCATACTCCTCCCCTAACCTCCTTCCCTATAACCTACCCCCCCACCATACTCCTCCCCCTAACCACCTTCCCTACACCTACCCCCCACCATACTCCTCCCCCTAACCACCTTCCATAACCTACCCCCCACCATACTCCTCCCCTTAACCACCTTCCCCTTCCCTACACCTACCCCCCACCACACTCCTCCCCCTAACCTCCTTCCCTACACCTACCCCCACCATACTCCGTAAACGTCCCCCTTCCCCACACCTACCCCCCTCCCCTAAACATCCCCTAAACATCCTCCCCCTTCCCTATACCTGCCACCATCATCATTCTCCCCTAACTTTCTTTCCCCCTCCATGTGCATTTTTTATAGGGCATAATTTTGACAACTACTAGGAAGACAATAAAAGTCCCACTGAAATTTGAACCCATGACATCAAGGACATACAGACCGCAAGTCCGTCATCTTATCCAACAGGCTACGGTGCCTGTCTCTTAGCCAACAGAAAATTTAGAAATATATATCAGATTTCAGGCTGAGAAGTGTGTAGGACATAGACAATTTATATTGTGCTGTATTATGTTCATTTTCTACCGTATTGATCTCAAAATGTGTTTCTAATGTTTATTCATTAATATATATATATATATATTTGGTTGTGTTTCCGGCAATATCCATGCTTACGTAGATTTCTATAAATAAACGGGAAAAGCCAAGATCTATGAGCTCCACATTAAATTATTTATGTGAGTAGTCGTCAACTGTTCAGTTGATGGGGCAAAATATTGTCTTATTTCCTTATTTCTATTCTAACCAGAAAGGCATCCCTGTTCGTCGAACGCTCAGTCAGCAACTATTGTCTATCACATGAGCGAAAATGCGTTGCAGCGCCATTAAGTATGTAACGAGTCAGGCCCAGTGCATCACACTTTGGTGTGGGAGGAATTTGTTAATCTTGTAGGCCTTTCGGAAAAAGGCTCAAAAAGGCAGAAAATAGACAAGAAGGAGATGACTCGAAGAACAACACAGAAACAAAGAGATGGATAGAAAAGAGGAGAGGGAATTCCTAGCACAGAATGAAAAAGGAGGAGGGGGTAGGAGACCGAGGGAAAGAAAGAGGGGGGGTGAATCTGGGTGGATGGGGGGCAACACAACAGGTGCTGAACATCTACAGTAAACCCAAAGTGTCCGGATTGCCCAGTTCCAGAAGTGTTGCAAAACTCGAGTGTTTACCATGTTTCCCATGGGGCACAGATTCATTGTTTCCCACGCTAATAGTGATCACTATGATGGTAAGTATGTGTATGCAAACCGAGCTGCTGTCACTCTTCATGTCAGAATTTAATCCTTGGCGGCTGTACTACAAACAAAAACAACAACAACAAAAAACAACAAACAAACCCCCAAAAGCTACTCCGATAAGGAATCAAATACAGTTGCAGACAAGAAAAGAAAAAAAATAGATGGCTCTGCTCTTGTGGACACATTTTTCCCAGGGGAGAGCAGCCCGGATTTCACACAGAGGAATTTGCTGTGACAAATTGGTATGAAAATGAAAAAAAAAGAAAAATGAATGTTAGTGGTAGTCTGCCTCTTTTCCTTCTGCCCTCTGATAACCGTACGTAGCTGGTGAACTGTCGTCATCAGTTTTGCATATATGTTTCTGGCTGCAGAAAACAAAACAAAACAAAACAAAGGAAGGAAACATAGGAATTGGGCACAGGTAGGCCATGTCAGCAGCGTAAGTGATGTACTGCATGCCTGTCTGTGTATTCCAGCGTGTATTTATGAGGGCCAATAAGCCACACTTTACAGGCCTGTATGTTTTAGCTTAATGCTCACCTGTAATCATCTATATCGCACCTACTCTAAGTCTCTGTCTATTGGTCTCTGTCTGTCTGTTTGTCTGTCTGTTTGTCTGTCTCCGTCTGTTTCTGTCTCTGTCTCTGTCTGTCTGCCTACCTGCCTGCCTGACTGTCTGTCTGTCTGTCTGTCTATCTGTCTGTCTCTGTCTCTCTGTCTGTCTCTCTGTCTGTCTGTCTCTGTCTGTCTGTCTCTGTCTCTGTCTCTGTCTCTGTCTCTCTCTGTCTCTCTCTCTCTCTCTCTCTCTCTCTCTCTCTCTCTCTCTCTCTCTCTCTCTCTCTCTCTCTCTCTCTCTCTCTCTCTCTCTCTCTCTCTCTCTCCAACTCCCGTTCGATCTTTAGCATTCCTTACTTTCTGTCCCTGTTTAGCGCGCGCGCGCGTGTGTGTGTGTGTGTGTGTGTGTGTGTGTGTGTGTGTGTGTGTGTGTGTGTGTGTGTGTGTGTCTGTGTGTCTGTGTGTGTGTGTGTGTGTGTGTTGGGGGGGAGGGGCGTGCGAGTGTGCGTACGTGCGTGCGTGTGCATCCATCTATCTATCTGTATGTCTATCCGTCTGTCTGTCCTTCTGTGTGTGTATCTGTGTGTCTCTGTTTGTATTTCTCTATTTGTGATTTTTTTTAATTTTTATTAAGGATAATGGGATAAGTACTCGTGTGCTTTTTTTGTCATCCAGTACCCGTGTGTATGCAGTTGTGTAAATATTGTCATCTGTTCCCACCGGCACACGATGGCCTACTCTTACAAAAAGCGGGACAGGATTTATCGTGTGCGCAAGATGTTCTGCGTGCGTTCGCACACGGGGCCTCGGTTTACAGTCTCGGTCCGAAAGACTTTTGGGGAGAGTAGAGTCAGCACTGATAACTCCAGGGGAAAAATCCCCTCGAACGGGAATCGAATTCGGGTCGTCAAATTGCCAGCGCAATGTTCTGACCACTAGGCTATCCCGTCCATATGTGTGAAAACATACACCTGTCAGTTTCTATAACTAAGCATATAGTTGTCCACGCA
>CM060316.1:83023296-83033296 GCA_030674155.1 Stramonita haemastoma | reverse complement strand
TTGTGACACCCCCTGCCCGGGCCTCCTGCTGGCAGCTTCGGTCACGGTGGAAAAAAAGGGCTTTTGGCAAGCCCTGCTGACAGACAGACAGACGGACGGACCCTAGCTGCACACAAACCTGGCTTGTTCTCCCAGATGAAAATAACGTCACACACCGCCATTAAGCACAGATTTGTTTCCCCTGGTGTCAAAAAGTCCATGTTGGCGCAAGGAAAATCGCCCCAAAATGACTTTAATTCCACAAATTTATCGCCGAAGTCACAACACTGTGGCCAAGCCCTCAGCAAGCAAATGAGGCTATTCCGCCCTCCTCACAAAGCCGGCCTGTCGCCATCGCTCCCTGCACGCGCTGCTGCTGCCTGCCCCGGATGTCGTAAAGGAACATCATTCCTGCGTAACGCTGCTGTGTTTATGGCCCCTGTAATGGTGGTTTAGCCGGGCTTTTTTCGGCTTGTTTCTTTTCTGTGTGGTTTTTTTTATTTTTATTTCTTCTCCAACATGGAAACTTGCTATGGTGTGGCTTCCAATTACATGGCCGCTCACCCTGCGATGTGCATCACTGCCTGGGTATGACAGCAGGCTTGGCTGTGTTGTTGCCTGGCGCAATCAGTGATACTAGGCTGGGATGGTTTTCTGAATGCTTGGGCTTTCTGTACCCTGTACCATACAGCCAGTCATCCACATGGAAATGATATACAGTTTTATGGCCAGTTTTTGTAGCGATAAAAAGGCAGTATCTGCAGAACTCAGCGTATAAAGACCATTTTTCTTTATGGACTGGTTTCAATGATATTTAGCTAAAAGGAATATGAGTAGGTGAACTCACAAGGAAATAAGTCTCAGAAGGAATCAGAAAGGGAGATTTAAAAGGTTGATGTCAAATAACAGGAAGAGAAAAAAATGTTCTATTGACAGAAAAAAAGACAATCACGACAAAATGATAAAAATAAAATTGTAACACTTGTGCAAGGCACAATGTTCTTTGTTATCTTATCACTGGCCAAATGAACTTTACGAGCAAACAAGTTCACAATATATTTTCTCTGTCATTTTCAGAGCCTATATACTGATGTTGGGAGATGATGGTCATTGATGATGAGATGATGATGATGATGATGATGATGAGATGATATGATGATGATGATGATGATGATGATGAGATGATACTATGACCGCGACGACGATGATGACGATGACGATGATGATGATGTACAATCGGCAATATCACGTCTATCTTGCAAACAACAATAGCGGGGTAGTTTAAAGCATTGGCAATGTTGGTGATCTTTGTGTCCATCATGACCAGCCCTCCCCACAGTCTCTCTCTCTCTCTCTCTCTCTCTCTCTCTCTCTCTCTCTCTCTCTCTCTCTCTCTCTCTCTCTCTCTCTCTCTCTCTCTCTCTCTCTCTCTCTCATCACTCTCCACACACACACACACACACACACACACACACCATCCTAACCTACAAAAAACCAGCCCAAACTGAGAGACTCCAGCACGCTGACTGAGCCTTTTGCCTGGTTAGAAGACGTTCTGTATCCACCAGTACCACCACACACGCGCCTTTCGGGAATGAGTGACATCGACCCCAGTAGCCTGCCTACACAGAGAAACGACAGAGACAGAAACAAGACTGTGTGGAAACGACTGGAACAAGCCGGCCAGTAGCAGGCATACCAGGGTTGAGGACAAAGGAGGAAAGGGCCCTTAGCGCAGAATAAAAGATTAATTACGCGTCTAGCGTTAGCCCCCCTCCCCCCCCCCCCCCCCCCCCCGGCCCGTCTTCTCTGCAAGAACTCCAGGAGCAATCCTAGCGTGAAATGATGACCTACTTTGTACAGGACCACGCCACTACCACCACATCACATCCATTTTCTTCACTGCTCTAAGGAAAATGTAGACAGGTTTACCGTGGCGGGGGGGGGGGGGGGGGGGGGGGGAGTGGGGGGGGGAGTAGACAGAAGAACACAAACGGCGGGAGTAGAGGGAGAAATCTGACTGAAATGAAGTAAAAGGGGGGAGGGGTAGGAGTTGAGGGGGTGTGGGTTAGTTATTGTGAAATTGCGGCGAATTACCAGGTAGCTAGAACAGGCGGGTGCATGCCTGGGTGGCTAGCGGTGATGTACACTGGACAATATTGGGCCGCCGTCTGCAATCGATCTGCTTACAGATTCCCAGGTTTGGCCGGTCAGCAGACGCTCTTCAGGCAAGTGATCCGGAATAAAATCTGCGAGCGAGACCACTAGACAAGAAGAACATGGTGGGTGGTGGTGGTGGTGCGGGGGGGGGGGGGTAGTTGCTGTAGAGGAGGAGACACAGGACACCATCGTTTCTCGTTTCTGGGGGGTTGGGGGTGGGGGAGAATGTCGGCACAAGACGATGACTAGAAATGTGGTGTAGAATAGGATAAGTAACAACTATAGAGATCTTTGCATATAGCGGCAGATGTCTTTGACAAGTGCCAAAACTACTGTACTGCATGTTGTGTGTTCTTTTTGCTGCCACTTGGATTTGAGGCATGAATATTCAGCGGAAAGAATCAGTTACAGACAAAGCAAACTTCACGCGCGTGCACATACACACAGACACAGACACACAGACCACACACACGCGTGCGCACGCACACACGCGCGCACACACACACACACACACTTGAACGCATCTGTTATGGGATATAATGATAGTCTCAAACTGCTGAAAACTATATAAAAAGTATCAGCTCAAGTGAAGTTCAGTTTCAGTTTTCTGAAAAGGGGATTACCGCATGCAAAATTGTCATAATCATACTACTGTACAATTGCCAGAAGTCTACTTGACCCACTGCTTAGCCCCAATCCATTGAAAAACAATGCATCTGATGCATGTCACACTGCCCACCCATCATTGTCATGAACTGAGGGATTTGTAATTAATGCGCGTGTTTGATACTCTGCACGCAAGAAGTGAGACAGACGAGACTATAAACCGAGGCCCAGTGTGCGAACGCTCGCAGAACATCTTGCGCACACGTTAAATCCTGTTCCGCTTTTCGTAAGAGTAGGCCATCGTGTGCCGGTGGGAACAGATGACATTTACAAAACTGCATACACACGGGGACTGGATGTAAAAAAGCACAAGAGTGCTTATCCCATTATCATCGATATAAAAGAATAAAATAAATAAATAAAAAATTAATAAATAATAAATAGGTAAAGGCAGGTCTTCACATGAGTGGACTGACGAGTTTGTAAAAAACAATCCCCACTAATTTGGGACTTTGTAAATATCCATAAACCAGATCCACCAGTCGTTGTTGATACTCCCATCCTTGAACTCCAGACTAGCAAGATTACAATTCTCTCTCTGTGTCTCTGTCTGTCTGTCTGCTCCTCTCTCTCTTCTGTCTGTCTGCCTCTCTCCTCTCTCTCTCTCTCTCTCTCTCTCTCTCTCTCTCTCTCTCTCTCTCTCTCCTCTCTCTCTCTCTCTCTCTACTCTCTCTCTCTCTCTCTCTCTCCAGTCCAGTGTTACCGTGTAGATACTTTTAAATCTCTCTTGGTAGAATATAATTTTTTCCCCCAATATTGCTCCCCAACATATTGACTTCACTTTTCACAAACACACCCAAAAGTCCACACACTTCCATTTTTAAAGGGGAGGAGAGTGGTGGAGGGGGGGGGGGTTAAAAAAAAAGAAGAAAAAATCCCACAAACCCAACCCTACTCGTCTCATCTTCCCCTAAATCCCAGACTGGCTCTGTCAGTTGCTGACGGTTTCCAAACAGCGGCGTTTCCAGGCAACAAATTGCACCTTTCGATGACACAAGATGTCGTCTGCCACACCGGACGTGACGCCAGCGCCGCTCTAATGAGCACGTGAGTTGTTGGAACAAGAACGGCAATCACTCACAGCGGCGCAGGCAGCGTGGCAATTGCAATGGGCACGTGCGTGCAGGGCTTGAAAATGGGGGAGTACAAAAAACCCAAAGTGGTGTGTGTGTGTGTGTGTGTGTGTGTGTGTTGTGTGTGTGTGTGTGTGTGTGTGTGTGTGTGTGTGTGTGTGTGTAAGTTGTGTGTCTGTGTGTAAGTGTGTGTTTGTGTGGTAAGTGTGTGTGTGTTGTGTGTGTTGTGTGTGTGTGTGTGTGTGTGTGTGTGTGTGTGTGTGTGGTGTGTGTGTGTGTGTAGGTGTGTGTGTGTGTGTGTGTGTGTGTGTGTGTGTGTGGAAAGGGGGTGGGGGTGTTAAAAGGGGTGGAAGTCTTGAAGAAGTCAGGAAGGGAAAAAAACCCGTAAAGCGAAGGGGTGTAGATGAACATCAGGACAGGTGCACCAGCAATACAAGAGCAGGAAATATCAAGAGTGGATGGAGTTACTTTCCTTCTCTCCCTTGGGGGTTTCCAGAGAGCCGTGGCAGGTCACTTCAATCAATGCTGGTGCTGGTTCAGTCTGTAAACCTGGATTGAACTTTAGTGCTAAATGGTCAGGATAACACCGCGATATCATCCCTACTTTGGTATATAATTAAATTGTGTAAAATTCATCCCAAGCTTGTGTAGGCAGGCAGTTAGCAAAGACATCTCTCAAAGCCGGGAAATAAGGGTTATTTCTAACGTTTAAATATGGAC
The DNA here is from genome assembly GCA_030674155.1 of Stramonita haemastoma. Lineage (NCBI taxonomy): Eukaryota > Metazoa > Mollusca > Gastropoda > Neogastropoda > Muricidae > Stramonita > Stramonita haemastoma. Next base: position 83,028,698 of record CM060316.1, on the reverse strand, counting down.
GATGATGATGATGATGATGATGATGATGATGATGATGATGATGATGATGATGATGATGATGATGATGATGATGACGACGACGACGACGACGATGAGACGACGACGATGACGACGAGACGAGACGACGACGCGATGACGACAGTGGTGGCTCAAACCGGAGCTCAATCACTTGCAAGCACAATGCTCTAACCACTAGGTAAGCTATCTCCCCCCTCCCCTTAATGAATAATTATCAAACTTGATTTATTGCATCACGTATGCTTATGAATACTATAAAATGTAGATAAAACTAGAGTGAAACCATAAAACGGTTTATTGCTCAATATGCTTAAATATTATATGTATAATAAAATTTATGTGAAATCGTAATGAGGTTTATTGTAACACTATGCTAATAAATATTAATTGTATAGATAAAAAAACTAAGAGGTTTGTTTTACACATGTGTTAATAAATATTATACATATGGATAAAACTAGAGTGAAATCATAATGAGGTTTATTGTATCACATATCTAATTAAGCATAAAACTAAAACGAAATCGTAATAAGGTATATTTCATCATAATCATATGCTAATAGATGTATAGGCCTAGATAAAACTGGAGTGAAATCAAAGAGGGTTTATTGGATCACGTATGCTTATAAATATTACCTGTTTAGATAAAACTGGAGAGAATTCATAATGAAGTTTATTGCATCACGTATGCTATTAGATATTATATGTATAGATAAAACTAGAGTGATATCATAATGAGGTTTATTGCATCACGTATGCTTATATAAAAAAAAATGAAGTGTATAGATAAAACAGGAGTAAAACCATCGCAAGTGGAGGCTCGGGGCATCATTTCAGGCTGAGAGAATGATCGCTAATGCCAGACATGATAAGGTTTTAAGCACCGAATGAGAACTAAGTCACTTGGCTTCTGCTCTGTCTTTTTTGCGCGTGCAACGAAGCAACAGAGCACTGCTACCCCATTCGCATCACCGATCATCATTCTTGTTCTTTTTCTTAGGGGGGGGGGGGGGGGGGGGCGGTGGTGGGGGAGGGGGGGAGGTGGCATTTCATTTTGCGCTTTCTTGCAACATCTCACATCTTCTTCTCTATCACTTCGCTTTCTTTCTTAGGTTATTCTATTTCATCTTATCTTATTCTCATTTTGTTTTATTTCATTTTATTCTGTATTCCATTTTATTTCTGTCGTCGTCGTCTTTGTTGTTGTTACTGTTGTTGTTGTAAATGTGTGTGTGTGTGTTTGGATGCATGTGTGAGTGTGTTTGCGTGTATGTGTGAGTGTGTGTATGTGTGTGTGCACATGCACATATGTATGTGTATATATGTATGTGTATGTGTGTTGTGTGTTGTGTGTGTTGTGTGTGTGTGTGTGTGTGTGTGTGTGTGTGTGTGTGTTGTCTTGCATATCCATAGCCAAAGAAGTAATGTTTCATTAGAAAGCGGCAAGGACTATCTCTGTCACTACTGCTAGCAGCCCGTTGCATCAGACTTTGTGTGTGTGTATGGGGGGTGGGGGTGGGGGGCGGTTGAGAGGGGAAGAAAAGAGGGGGGGAGGGTGTGCAAAGATTTAATGGACATTGCACATGTGGTGTGATGAAGTGTAATGTGTGTGTGTGTGTGTTGTGTGTGTGTGTGTGTGTGTGTGTGTGTGTGTGTGTGTGTGTGTGTGTGTGTGTGTGTGTGTGTGTGTGTGTTTCTTCTTCTTCTTCTTCTTCTTCTTCTTTCTTCTTCTTCTTCTTCTTCTCTTCTCTTCTCTTTCTCTTCCTCTTCTCCTCTTCCTTTACTCTTCCTTCTCCTCTTCTCCTCTCTTCATTTTGCTCCTCCTCCTCCTCCTCTGTTTTCGGTTTTCTTTTCTTTCGTCGTTTCATCGTCATCCTTCTCTTCCTCTTCTTGCTTCTTTTTCGAGCACTGCCTGTAGATCTATGTGTTTTTTCAGATCATGATCACAACTGACCCTTCTGTAGAATGGCTTGAGATTTAGCCTGTGCACAAGATGGTATGCATACGTGCGCGCGCGCACACACACCCACACATACATACGATATTACACACACACGCAACGCACGCACCGCACTCACGTACATACACACACGTGCGCGCACACACACATGTGCGCGCGCGCGCGCCGAACACACACCGCACACACACACACGCCACGCACACACACACACACACACACCCCACACCACACACACACACACACACACACACACACCACCACACACACAAAGAAAATCATTTTATAGTCTTATGTGAGTGCCATGTTTGAAAATAAAACCAGAATTCATCGTACCTTCAGGGAATACTTTCTCTTCAAACCGGACAGCTCAAAATAGTAATTCAACTCCCCCAAATCCCCTCCTCACTCCACCCCCACCCCCCCCACACACAGACCCTTTCTGCAAGCATAAAAAATGCATGCGTGCTTGTGTGACATGATGTATGCATGCACAGAAACCCAAACCATTCCGATGGGCAACATTACTACATGCAGTCAATATAGCGGCAAGAAACCTGATCATTTTTTAAAAGTAAAAATAAAAATGGGCAGAATTTTTTTTTTTTTTTTTGGGGGGGGGGCAGATCTTTTACACAGTGCCTATGTAGGGTTCCAGACTTCAGGATGGATGGCATAATAGCTTCTACGACAACAAAAAAAGAAAGAAAGAAAGAAAGACAGAAAGAAAAGAAAGAAAGAAAGACACACAAACACACAGACACACAGAAACACAGACCAGAAAAAAAGAAAGAAAGATGAGGACGTTAGCAGAAGAAGAAAAGACAGGGTGGTGGGGGGATAGGGGATGGAGAATTGAGGGGGGGGGGGTGAGGGGGGCTGAGTGAGGATTTGGGGGGAGGGAGGGAGGGAGATAGGGAGGGGGGGGAACAGGAATGGAAAAGAGACTAGGCGGGTCTCCCGAAGAGTGACGCAGCGTGCGTTCAGTTGTTCCTGCAGTGCTCATAGTTTTCCCACTGTTGCATAAATATGTGTTCGGCGGCTCTGGCACCCACAGACAAAGAGTGAGTTCTGGCAGAAGATTTATGAACAGTTACCCCCCACCCCACCCCCTTTTCTCCCTCTACTCCCATCATCCTTCCATCTCCTCACCCCCACTCACCCCCTACCAGCTTCCTTTTTCTTGCCATCCATCATCTTTTGGGACTACCGCTGGGCTTTACCTCCCCCTTTTTGTGAGAATACACTCCCCTGCTTTCAGGCTAATCAGAGATAGACGCACGTGCAGGCAAGAGGCTTTTTTCCCCCTCCTCTTCTTCTTCTGCTCCCAAGGGAAACATTGCAATAACCATTATATATATATATATATATATATATATATATATATATATATATATATATATATATATATATATATATATATATATATATAATGGATAGATAGAAATAGATACCGATATTCACACACACACACACACACCACACACCACACACACAACACCACATATATATATATATATAATAGTATAATATATAATATATAATATATATATATATAATATATATATAGATATAGATATAGATAGATATATAGATATATAGATAATATAGATAGATATATTTATTTATCCATTTATTTATTCTTTTATTTCGAGGAAATGAAATAAGCACTCATGTGCTCTTTTTTTTTCATCCATTCCCCCCTGTGTATACAGTCTCTGTGAATTTTGTCATCTGTTCTCACCAGCACACAATGGTCTACTCTTCCGAAAAGCGGAACGGGGGTTTAACGTCTGTGCAAGATGTTCTGTGTGCGTTCACACACGGGACCTCGGTTGATAGTCTCATCCGAAGAACTGTCATTGTGTGTGTGTGTGTGTGTGTGTGTGTGTGTGTGTGTGGTGTGTGTGTGTGTGTGTGTGTGTGTGTGTGTGTGGTGTGTGTGGTGTGTGTGTGTGTGTGTGTGTGTGTTTGCCTGCTGATAAACATTATGATCATCATTTTATATGTTGTCATCCGTTCTTACCAGCAGGAATGGCCTACTCTTCCGAAATGCAGAACAGCTTTGAACGTGTGCATCAGATGTTCTGTGTGCGTTCGCGCACGGGGCTTCTGTTTATAGTCGTATCCAAAGGGCATTAGGGGCAGGGAATAGAGTCAGTGCTGATGTTAACTCCGGGGAGAAAATCCCTTTGAACAGGCGTGTCGGTCGTGGCTCGATCCCGGGCCGTCACATCGCGAGGGCAACGCTCTTACAACTGGGCTACACATCCCGCCCCCTATTGGGAAGGACTCCAAGAACTTTCCGCATTTCTTCTATTTTTTCACCATTGTTTTCTTTTCTGTATGTCTGTTTGGACTTATATATATATTACTTACTTACTTAATCCTCCTCGCTCCGGGTGGAGCAAAAGGCGCCAACAAGTCTCCTCCAGCCATCTCTGTCTTGGGCAAGCCAGCTGATTTCATTCCATGTTTTGCCCATTATTTTATTTCTTCTTCTATAGTTCTCCTCCATGTACCTAACGGCCTGCCCCTCTTCCTTTTACCAGGTGGTGCCCATCTGAGTGCAGCATGTGGATGTCGGGTCTTGTTCATCCTGAGGACATGGCCCATATATATATATATATATATATATATATTTCATTCATATTCATATCATCTCTATCTCTCTCTACTTCATCTATATCTTATCTTATCTCTATCATTATCTATCTGTGATAATATACAATAATTATTTAGATAATATAATAGATAATAATAATATAATATATATAGATATATAATACTTCCGTCATTATGCTGTTTTGTTATTTGGCCATTTTCTTCATACTGTATGATGAGTGATTTATTATTTTTTTATCAAGGATAATGGAATAAGCACTCGTGTTCTTTTTCTTGACATATTTTCCCCGTGTGTACGCAGTTTTGTAAAGTTTGACATCCGTTTCCTCCGGCACACAATGGCCTACTCTTCCGAAAAACGGAACGGGTTTTTAACGTGTGCGCTAAATGTTCTGCGCGCGTTCGCACAGGGACCTCGGTATGTAGTCTCATCCGATGGACTTTTTGGAGAGCAAAGTTGGCACTGCTGTTAGTTCCAGAGGAAAAATCCTCTTGAACTTCACTCTAACCACCGGGCTGTCATGCACACGCGCGCACGCGTGTTTGTGTGTGTGTGCGCGCGCGCGCGCGCGCGCGTGTGTGTGTGTGTGGGTGCGTGCGCGCCGAGCGTGTGTGTGTGAATGTCGGTGTGTGGGTGTCGTGTGTGTGTGTGTGTGTGTGTGTGTGTGTGTGTGTGTGTGTGTGTGTGTGTGTGTGTGTGTGTGTGTGTGTGTGTGTGTGTGTGTGTGTGTGTGTGGTGTGGTGTGTGTGTTGTTGTGACCATGTGTGCATGCGTTGTGCGTCTCTGTTTTTCTGTGCCTCT
>CM060316.1:83018296-83020796 GCA_030674155.1 Stramonita haemastoma | reverse complement strand
TTTGTTGTTTTTGTTGTTTTGTTTTGTTTGTTGTTCTTGCATTGAAACTTGCTGCTAGTGATTTGTTTCCCCTCTCTCTCTCTCTCTCTCTCTCTCTCTCTCTCTCTCTCTTCTCTCTCTCTCTCTCTCTCTCTCTCTCTCTCTCTCTCTCTCTCTCTCTCTCTCTGATTTTGGTTAATACCAACTTTCTTCAGTGCGTTGCATTTTTAATGGTAATTTATATTACAAATATTCTATGACATTCTACGTCATGGAGTATACTGCATGTTTATTATGCGTATTCTTTGAACAGAGAATGCACATACCTAATCTATTATTACTTGGAAAGTAGGGTTTAAAACTAACTAATACGATTTTTTTATGGTATCTTAAATGGCGTCAATGCAATGGAACACTGATGCTAGTAACCAAAATACTAAAAAATTTACTTTGTAAAATTTTATTTAGAATAATTATTTCATAATGATTTATAATAATGAATAAATAATATGAAGAAATAGTTAACTTTTCTTTCATAATTATGGACTCTTTTGTTTATTTGATTCTATCATGTTTTCTAATCTTCAACCCTTTTCATATCGAAGAAGGTGTACAGGTGTGTTCAGAATGAATTTGAAATTAATAAATCTGGTCACTTTTGAGTAATCATCTAGATGTTTGTGCTATTGTTCACTGTTAACGCCTCTATTTACCGTTAGTGTTGATGTTTTCTGGTTAGCAACACTTGTTTCCCGCTAGCCACACCTTTTCGCCCGTGCATTATGGATTTCCCATTAGTGTTCTTATTACATTTTAGCACTTATATTTCCCGTTTTTTAGTCAGATTCCCCATCAGCGACACTGTTTCCCATCAAAGACACTGTTTCCCATCAAAAACCATGTTTGGATGACGTGAGTTTAAATGCAGCCACCCATATGGGCACTGATTGGCTGAGCATGTTAGGGAGCTGTGTCTGCTACTGTTTAAATGTCAAGGACGCTCATTTTCTATACCGGCAATGATTGGCTGGGCGTGTTAGACTGCTGGCAGAAAGTGAGAAAGTAGACATTCTCCACGTACATAATACGATCAGATTTTGTTATGAGTGACACAAGATGAAGTTCATTAAAAAAATAAAATAAAAGCTAAACGTAATCTAGCTGTGGGATCCGTCCTGTCCTTCTAGTAGGTCCACCAGCTCACAGCTAACTGTGAGGAACTTGTCATTTCTGTAGCACTGTTCCTCAGCACCCTCTCCAATCTTCTTGTGTTCATTTATTCTGCTGGATTATATCTTTTGAAGTTGTACACTTATCTGAATTCATTTTAAAATCATTCATGGGGGTTCATTATAATTTTACTTTACTTTTACACCATTTTAATAATGGTATATTTCTCTGTATGAAATTCGGGTTGCTCTCCCCTGTCACCACAAGAGCAGAGTCACCTATTATTTTTTTTCTTTTCCTGTCTGCTGCAATTGTGTTTGTTTCCCTATCAGAGTGGCTTTTTCCTACAGAATTTTGCATGGGACAACTCTCTTGTTGCTGTGGGTTTTTTTTACTCGTGGGTTCTTTTACTCGAGTTTAAGGATTATGTGTAACACACAGGACCTCGGTTTATCATTTCATCTCAAAGACTAGCACCCAGACCACCATTCATGGTCTAATGGATGGGGGAAAGGTTTTATGCCCAAATGTGATTTGAACCACTGCACACTTTGATCTGGACTTTGCACGTTACCTCTAGACCACCGATCACCCATGGACACAGCTTGTAGCTTTCAGTGTAGTGTACATTTTCTTCAGGTTTAGTACACATAGATTTGTGATGTTGTAGTGAAATAAATAGAACAAGTAGTATATATAGTGTGGCAATAGGGGGGGGGGCATGCTTTTAGTTTTATAATAAGATAACAGTGCAAAACATATAAAATACATACAATGTTGTGCTGTTAGTGGCACATATGCATTATGATAGCTATAACTTGATGAAATTACTGTGTCAGACCGATTACTCTGTGATTATTTTGGATTCTATCAATTTATATGTCACAAATCTATGTGTACTAAAACTGAAGAAAATCTACACTACACTGAAAGCTACCAGCTTTGTCCATACATAGATTTTCAAAGTGATAGTAATTAAAAATTATTTTTCACTTACACAAAATGAACCCCATGGATGATTTTAAAATGAATTCAGATAAGTGTACCACTTCAAAAGACAAAATCCAGCAGAATAAACAAAGACAACAAGACTGAAGAGGGTGCTGAAGAACAGTGCTAAAGAAATTACAAGTCTCTCCGAATTGAAAAAGTTGACAGTGAGCAGATGGAACTAACAGAGAAGGGGACAGATCTGACAGTTAGATTACGTTAAGCATTATTCTAATCAACTTATGTCACTTGTGTCACTCAGAACAAAGTCTGTGCATAGCTACGTGGAGAATGTTTACTTTCTGACCATCCCTTTCTGCCAGCAGTCTAACACACTGCCAGTATAGAAAAGGAGCGTTCT
>CM060316.1:83008296-83010796 GCA_030674155.1 Stramonita haemastoma | reverse complement strand
CACACACACACACACACTAAACACACACACACACACATACACACACACACTAACACACACACACACACACACACACTAAACACACACACACACACACACACACACACACACACACACACACACACACACACACACACACACACACACACACACACACACGTTAAATCCTGTTCTGCTTTTCGTAAGAGTAGGCCATTGTGTGCCTATGGGAACAGATGACAATATTTACAAAACTGTGTACACAAGGGGACTGGATGAAAAAAATGCACATGAGTGTTTATTCCTTTATCCTTGATATAAAAGAATGATAAATAAATACAATAATAAATAATAAAATAATAATAAGAAAAAATAATAAAATAAACACACGCACGCACACACGAACACACACACACACACACATACACACATACACACATATACACACACACACACACACACACACACACACACACACACACACACACACACACACACACACACACACACACACACACACACACACACACACACTTACGAAAGAATGCGAAGAATTTTTGATTTTGTATGATAATTGCTCACAAGAGACGTCTGGTTGTTGTTGTTGTTATTATTGTTATTGTTAGTGTTTGCGGTGCTGCTGATGGTGGTGATGGTGGGGGCGCTCTTGCTGTTATTGTTGTTATTGTTGCTGGTGTTGGTGGTGGTGCTCTTGTTGTCAATGATCTTGTTCTGTTGTTGTTGTTATTGCTGTTGTTGTTGACCTTCTTCATTATCTTCTTCTTCTTCTTCTTCTTCTTCTTACTTCTTCTACTTCTTCTTCTTCTTCTCTTATTGGATATTTGTCATCTCATCTGCTGTCTAGTCATTGCTATTGTTGTCGTCGTTGTTGTCTCTGTCATTGTCATCAACGTCGTTGTTGTTCTTTTTCTTACTCTTCTTCTTGTCCTCCTTTTCGTCTTTCACATTTTTCCTTTTCTTCCTTTTTGTCTGGACCATTGATGAATCTACGGGGCATGTGATGACGAAGTACATTTTGTCCAGGAGGACTGATCAAAGGGAGAATTTTCAGGGTTTGTTTCTTCTCTCCCTCTGCCTCCTTGCTTTGCCTGGAATAACCGTAGATATACATTGATCTTGAGCTTTTAAAGCTCGACTGAGTTTGCTTTGCTTTGATCATTTGTGGTTGGTGGACTGATTCTGACGTTGTTTTTCCCTTCCGGTGTGATGTCTTCGTTTTATTTTATTTTTCTCTCTGTTTGTTTTGAGGGTTTTGTTTTGGTTTGCTTTGTTGTTGTTTTTGTTGTGAGTGTTTCTACATGAATTTGCTTGGATTTTTGTTTGTTTTGTATGCGTGTGTTTATGGAAGGGCTGGATTAGTGAGAGAGAATGCGTGCTAGCCAAATGGTCAAAACAATGTGTATCTAAGTCTAGTGATTGAAGTTCGAAATCCGAAGGACCCTAATGGATTAAGGGCACTAATTTTGATGATATCCCATGTCAGCTTACATGCAGACCTGCCAGTACCTTGTTTCCCTTCATGTATATACACATATATAAGTTAAAATGTGCATGTTACAGATACCATAACTGCCGATGTTGTTCTTCAGTAGGTTGCGGGAAAATGGTAATACCCAGGGTACATTAAGCTTGATATGATAAAAAATAATCTGCATTATACAATTTGAAGCAGGCGTCTTCTATGTGAATTTTTTGGCTAACGCTTTACATGATTTGCTTTACAAGTGGTTACATGCTAAATAGAACTGCAATATTAGAGAAAATGTCAGAAACTTTATTCTGCAATGTTGCCGTAGTTTCCTTCAATAGGGAAAAAAACTGCAGCAAATATGGTCGTTCATTAAATCAGGAACATTTAGCTGGCAAACATTTCAAGATTGTTTCTTCGTTTTCCCCATCTCAAATTATATATTTTTAAAAGCTGTTTAAAATAATATTGCAAATTAAGGTTGACAAAAGCTACTCCCTTGACATTTTGAAAAATTTTCCTCATTTTTTTCAATCATTCAAAATTATGAAAGAGAGAGTGAGAGACAAAGAAGTCCTTTCTGACAACCAATCAAATCGTTCTCCCTATCCCCCACCCCTGTCTCTCCAAGCCTCTCCTCTCTCAAAGAAGATGATCAGTGCACACATACATTTTGATTGCCCTGTCTTGAAGTGTCAGAAAGCAAGAAAAAAAAGGAATGAAGACAAAACTCAGCCCGGAAGACGGAGAAACAAACAAACAAAACAAAAAACGAGGGTTACCGGCCTTATGAAAAGGGACGACCACTCGTGCTAATGGCGCCAGCGCCACGGATGACCTCGCTGATGACGGGGGAGACAAGGCATCAGGGCAGGCCTGGCCCCTTCCTCCTGCCTCCTTTTCTTAGCCTGTCAGAAATGGCAGCAGCGAGATGAGGTGTTTCCATTAAGAAGCCGGGAGGGAGTTACAGCAGTGGAGGAGATTAAATGTCACCGCGCACATTCAGGCCATACGTGATGAATGCTGGCCCTG
>CM060316.1:82985796-82995796 GCA_030674155.1 Stramonita haemastoma | reverse complement strand
GCTTTTGCACTGTTCTGTCTGTGTCCTCTGTTGTCGAGTTCATCAGCCTCTTCGTTGCCATGTATACCACTATGGACATTGCAGCGTTACACGTGTATGTTAAGAAGCTGCAGTTCCTGTTGGAATAATTTTTCTTTGTCTGCAGACAGGGCTTGTGGGACTGACAGGGCATCAGTGAACAAGAAAACTTGCTGACATTCCTCTGTGGAATGTCTAACCATGATGGCAGCTTGTTTCACGGCTTGGGTTTCTGCACGGTAGTTGATGCAGTGTCTCCCGGTTGGGATATAAACGTGAGTGAATTTAGTCTTTGAGGTGAGAGGGGTTTATAAAAAAAAACCCACTGATGTGAAGGGAAGGAAGGTTTTGAAGATCATTCAAACACTACTGTTATGACTTGAAGGACACTCCTGTAAAACGAAACTTGAAAACTGATACCTGTCTTATCTGAGACTGTCTAGTGTTAGCTCTCTGCCCTCCTCTCCTGACTTCCAATTCAGATCTATAAACTGAACAATACAGCAAAATTATCCAAGACGATTTCAGAACCGCGAGTACAGGTCGTTTCTTTGCCATTCTCTCTGTAACAAATGGTCTCCGACTAAAATATTGAAGCCTTTAGCATTAATACAATGACTCCTATTTATTAATCAACGGTATTCTTCTGGAATTACACAAGGGTTTTAGCATTGGCTTGGAGTTTCTATCAGTGTATCAACATGCTGGACGTTCATGGGCTGTTTTGAGGGAGGATGTAATGGCAGTATAGTGGAACAGTGAGGAGCTAATGTGAAGTGGGGGGAAGGGGGGATCACAAGCTGTATTACCAACATGAACACAAAAGCGAAGTTTCTGGTCAGGGAAAGGTATTTTGAGCGATAGCGCCTTTACTTTGACTGCTGACGATTAGCCTTGAACATAGTAATCCTCAATCCCTTTAAATTATCTTTATATCCATGAAGGTGACCACACAATGGTTATAAAAATATTGCCATACTCTGGATATCATTCTTTTTAAGAATATTTTTGTTTTGTTTATTTCTGTCCATCTCACAAAATAATTGTTTACTGATGAAACATATGCGTGCCTTAGTGAATAGCCATTAAATCGATCTTTTTTTCTTTTAAATCTTAAACAAAATATTAAAGTGACTGGACATTTTCCAACTGATTTTAAAATTATTTGTTTCACTCCGTGTCATGATAATTTTTTAGGCTAGGGATTTTGTTAACACAAGAAGACAGGCACAAAGGCATTTTAAACAAATGCAATTGTCTGATAATTTTGTTCAAATACAAGAGTTATTTATTCTGATCTGACCACAAAAAACCCAAAACAAAACAAAAAACAACCTCTGAAAAAATGTAGCTGTCCATTTCATTTTCAAGACATGTCAGTACAGCAAGGTCGCTTGGGCTTACAGGAAAAGAAAATGGCTTAGAATTTGGGATGTGTCGCCTTATTTTCTGTTCGACAAAATCGCATTTTGAAGGCAGAATAAAGTGAATTGGGCATAAGAATTTCCCATGGGGATACATTTAATGTGGACACAAAGTACAGCACGACACCGGCGGTGTATGAGGAATAAGTTGCACCGGGGAGGAGGGATAGATGAATGGAGGGTGAAGACGAATGGTGATTGTGTGTATGTGTGTGTGCATAGAAAGCCTTTCTCTTTAAATGGCTGCAAACTAAATTATCGACTGATGAATAAACATGACACTAGACGACGAGAGAATTCCCAGAGAGAGAGAGAGAGAGAGAGAGAGAGAGAGAGAGAGAGAGAGAGAGAGAGAGAGAGAGAGAGAGAGAGAAGGCATTCATTTAAAAAGACTTTTTCTCTTCATCTGCATAATCTTTCCCCGGAAATTTTTGCTCATGTAAATTCTCCAGGAAGTCTGTGTAGCGCGCGGTATTTGTTTGAGCTTTCGATTGGGGAGAGTCTGTTGTTCCCTTTTTTTTTCCTTCCTTCCTTTACTTCTTCATTCATTGCCATCTCTTTCTTTACCCCCCCCCCTCTCTCTCTCTCTCCCTCTCTCGTGCGCACGTGCGGGGAGTGCGGTTGTGTGGTGTGTGTTGAGTGTGTGTGGTTTGTGTGTGTGTGTGTGTGTGTGAGAATTTTCTTCTTTCATTTAAGATTTTCTCTCGAGAATATGAATAGACACTCGTTTTATCTTTAATTCGTCCTGTGTACGCATTTTGCAGATTGTCATGCTCTCTCGTTTGTGTGTGTTGTGGTTGTGTGTGTGTGTGTGTGTGTGTGTGTTGTGTGTGTGTTCTTCGTTGAACGCCCGGACGACAAACATTGCTGTCTGTCATATGAACGAAAATGCACTGCACTGCCGTTAAGCGCCTGACAAGTCAGACCCCGCGCATCCGACTTCGGCGTGGTGTTTGTGTGTTAGTGTTTGTGTCTGTGTGTTTTCATGTAGTACGATCAGTTTTTCCACACCCACACTTTCTCCTATGGAAAAAGAAATCCCTAGAACAACTACGAAAATGTGTTTATTTGAAATTTAAAGAAAAAAGAAAGAAAGAAAAGAGAAAAGTTGACACCTAAACAATTACATTACTTGTTCTTTACAACAAATGAAAAAAGTCCTGAAAAAATAATGGCTATTTTCCTTGACAAAAAAAACCCCAAACAAAGAAAAGGAAATATAACAATCATTTTGTTCCAGATCTCAAAAGGAAAACAAATTAATGGACAAATTTCATTTCGACTCTGAAAGGATGAAGAGTATTCCCCCTCCCCCTCAGAGCCCCCCCCCACCCAAAAAATATAAATAAGAAGTTGTAAAAAATAAACAACATTACATGATTAAAGGTTATCGTTGCTCTCTGTCCTTTTTCTATCTCTGCTGTCTGTGTCTGTCTGTCTACCTGTCTCTCTCTTCTCGTCGTCCGTCTCTCCTGTCTCCGTTCTCTTTCTATTTTATATATATATATATATATATATATATATATATATATATATATATATATATTCGGATTCAGATTTGGATGTTTATTTGTATAGGAAATTGCCCCTCAGAGTAGGCATACGTCTAAGATGGTCAAGTAACACTAATTAAGACATTTTTTTATGTTGACATACTGCCTACTGTAAACGCTTTGTATGAATAATACAGCATTTTGCTGCAATTTTTCATGAGGCGTTGTCATTAACAGGATTAATTGGAACAAATATAGCTGTCGAAAATACTTTAAAAGGAATCTTTGTTCTAACTCTTATAGTTCTGAGCAATTCCTCGACGCTGGAATGCGGCTACCTGTATGATGGCGAAAAGACAGGTCGCGCATGCCAAAATCTGACCATTGGTGAACCCTCAGAGCTCTAGCCAAGGAAGAAAAAAGACATGGGCAAGATAGAACAAAATAAAGTGAATTCTTAAGTGCTTCATGATAATTATAATGGACAAGCCACATTCTGAGCATTGGCAGGTTTGTAAAGATAAGAGTGGTGATGTAAGATCTACATCAGAAATGTAAAAAAAACCCCATGTAGTCATTATGCATTGCAGATGTCTAGTGCATTGATACATAGACTGAAACACGATGCCAAGGGCTCAGCATTCTGTAAAATATCAAATCGATCACTCTTGCTGAACATGTGAAAAACATATCTGCAATCTGAGAGACAGACAGACAGACAGACAGACAGAAACAGACAGACAGACAGACAGAGGCATACATAGAGAGACAGAACAGATAGAGAGACAGATACAGAGAGGCAGAGACAGAGAGAGAGAGCCCAAAACAAAACAAACAAAACCTGATACAAATCATGAGCAGGGCACAAAGATCAAATTCCGAAACGAATAAAAAAAAAAAACAACAAATACTCCCCCCCAAAAAAAAAACACCCCACAACAAACAAACAAAAAACAGCTACATCGGAGTTTGTGAAATAACCAGCAAAACATGCAAAGATAAATAAAACAAAGAACAATCAAAGTGAAAAGAAAAGAAACAAACAAAGAAGGAAGAAGGCGCATAGCAACTGGTGGGATCAATTTTCTGTTGTTTCTGGGAAAAAAAGAACCCACAGCAAAAGCAAAACAAAGCGATGATCACACTTTCTCTCTATTTTTACTGTCTTCAACGCATTTGCCAATCCTTTCCAATTCGACACAACAGCCAAACCTCTTTTTTCTACATTTGTTCTTTGTTCTTTGTTCTTTGTCTCTCTCTCTCTCTCTCTTCTCTCTCTCCTCCTCTCTCTCTCTCTCTCTCTCCTCCTCTCTCTCTCTCTCTCTCTCTCTTCTCCTCTCCTCTCTCTCTCTTCTCTCTCTCTCTCTCTCTCTCCCCTCTCTCTCCTCTCTCTCCCTCTCTCTCTTTCTCTTCCCTCTCTTCCTCTCCTTCTCCCCTCTTCTCGCATCCCCTCCTCTCTCCCTCCCCTCTCTCTCTCTTTCCCTCTCTCTCTCTCTCAGATAGATAGATAGATAGATAGATGAAGATAGATAGATAGATAGACAGACAGACTAGACTAGATCAGATAGACAGATAGATAGATAGATAGATAGATAGATAGATGATGATATGATGAGATAGATAGGAGAGGTACGGGAAAGGTAGGTAGGTAGGTAGGTAGGTAGGTAGCGTAGGTAGGTAGAGTAGGTAGAAGAGAAGATAGATAGATAGATAGATAGATAGATAGATAGATAGATAGATAGATAGATAGATAGATTGCTAAAAGTCATGAGCAAGACACAAAAATCAGCCCAAACACACAAACACACACAAAAACAAAACAACCCAGGAAAATAGATCACACAAGTTGTAAAACAATCAGCAAAATCGAAAAAAAACAACCAAACAAACAACAACAGTGAAACAAAGAAACCTCTCAATGGTAACAAAGAGAGAAAGAAGGAAGGGGCTTCCAAGCAACTGGTGAAATCAATTTCTCCATGTTTTGTGGGAGAAAAAAGAAAAACAAAGAAAAACAAAATAAAGCAAAACAATGATGACCTTTTCTTTATCTTTTCTTCTCCATTCCTTCAAGGCATTTTCCAATCCTATGCAATTTTACACAACAACAAAACCTTCTTTTTTGCAATTGACACTATCTCTGTCTCTGTCTCTCTGTCTCTGTCTCTCCTTTCTCTCTCTTCTCATGATATAATTCCTAATAAGGGCAGGGGCTGGAAGTAAAAAAGCACATTAGTGTTCATCTATTTTCTTCATAAAAAACAGAATTGTTGCCTTGTTTTGCTTTGCCCTCTCCATCTCCTTCTCTCTCTTTCTCTCTCAAATGTTTATTCATTCATTCATTCATTTGTTTGTTCTCTCTCTTTGCCTCTGTCTCTTTCTCTGTTTGTCTCTCTGTCTCTGTCTCTGTCTCTGTCTCTGTCTCTGCTCTCTCTCTCTCTCTCTCTCTCCTCTCTCTCTCTCCTCGTTAAAACCTGATCTGCTTTTCGGGAGAGTAGGTTATTGTGTGCCGGTGGGAACAGATGACAACATTAACAAAACTGCATACACATGGGGACTCAATGTAAAAAAGCACATAAGTGCGTATTCCATTATCCTTGAAATAAAAGAATAAATAAATAAATAAAATCATTCTCTGTCTCTGTCTCTGTCTCTCTGTCTGTCTGTCTTCCTTCTGTCTTCTGTCTCTCTCTGTCTCTCTCTCTCTCTCTCTCTCTCTCTCTCTCTCTCTCTCTTCTCTCTCTCTCTCTCTCTCTCTCTCTCTCTCATTGTGCTTTGTGTGTGTTTGGTGTGTGGTGTTTCTGTGTGTTGTGTGTGTGTGTGTGTGTGTTGTGTGTTTTGTGTGTGTGTGTGTGTGTGTTGTGTGTGTGTGTGTGTGTGTGTGTGTGTGTGTGTGTGTGGTGTGTGTGTGGTTTCTGCAGCAATTTTGTGTATTTCCATATCCGTACTTTTAATCCCGTTTTAAAAAAAAATTCAATTACAATTTAACAGAAAAAAAAGAAAATGGAAAGCGTCCTGACAGCCAAACAATCAAATTTCTTGCTCTTTGGCAACCCACAGAAAAGAAACAATATCTGAAATAAAAGCAATTTCGATGCTTAGAAAAGAATTGAAATACAACAACACAAAATTCCCGCCAGAGTTTGAAAGAAAAACAAAATTAATGGAAAAAATTTCATTTCCGATCTGAAAGAAGGAAGAGCACCGAAGAAATGTTTTGTAAAATGCTGCTAGAGGCTCGCCAAAAGTTCGTCTCACACAAATATGGCCCACACACACATTATAACATACCCCTGGTATGTGAGAGGAGGAAGGGGCTGGGAGATAGAACATAGAGGTGATAGGGGAACTCATTAGATATGCAAATGAAGGTCGTCATTATCAAGAGAAAGTAAGCCAAGACAAAACATGAGACAATGGAGAGAAAACAAACCATGAATAATTAGTGAAACTATGACGACAAAATTGATTATGATGGTGGTGGAAGTGATTGTGGTGGCGGTGACGATAATGATTGAGAAAGAGGGAGGGAGCATGTAGATAAAGAGGTTTGCTGTCGTGTCTGATTCAAAGGGACTGGAAAATGTTTAGGACACAGGGGAAATGGGGAAAACTGTTATCATTCTGTCATGTCACTTCAGGCTTTTTGTGTTTGTTTGTTTGTTTAAATGGATTCTGTTTTAGTTTTTTTGTTTTATTTTTGGGAGGTGGGGTCTTTTTCTTCTTTGTTTTTGGTGTTGCTTTTTGTCTCTTTTTTTCAAAAACATGGGAAATTGATTCCAACAGTTCCTTGGCAGCTCCCTCCTTTCCTTTCCTGTTTTTTTTTTATCATCAAAGTTGGGCGATTGTTGTGTCATTCTTTTTTTCTATGATGATCATCTATTCTATTGTTTGATTTTTACCTGTTAGGCTGTTCCTTTTCTTCTTTTGCTATGCTTTTTTTTGAACCTGGTCTTTGTGCCTTCTTTATCATTTTTACCATTTTGGGGTCTGTGTCTTGATCTATTTGCTTGCTTGTTGGTAAATGTAAATGTGTGTGTGTGTGTTGTCTGCTCGCGAGCGCGCGTGTGTGTGCGTGTGTGTGTAGTGTGTGTGTGTGTATGATCCTGATTTTTTTTAGTGTACAATATCTACATCAATTTGCCTGCTAAAAATAAATGACCGAAAAAAATTCAATCAAACTGAAAAAGAAACCTAGCACAGAAATAATCAAATTTCTTTGTCTTTGACAATCCAAAGTGGGGGGGGGGAAAACCAGCAAAAATATTCCAAATAACAGCAATTCCAAATGCTTAAAAGGTGAAATAAAACTAAGTTTACGCCAGAATTTAAAAACAACACATTAATGGAGATCTTCATTTGCGATCTGAAAGGAGAAAAAAAAACGAAACGAAACAAAAACCAGCAGAAAAAGTTCTGTAAATGTTGCTAAAGGCAGTAAAAAAAATGCTATAAAGAAGCATAATACTTATCAAACATTTTTCTGTGAGCATATGTGTGCATACTTACCTGTGTGAAATTTGTGACTGGAAGTGCTGATGGCCTCTATGTATAAATACAACACAAAAACAAGAACTAGTAAATGCAGCTTAAAATGCACTAAAAACAAACAACAACAAAACAAAACAAAATTCACAAATAAATGCAGCTAAAGAGAGGAAAGGAAAAAAGCCAATAAAAAACAGCTAAAGAAAAGCAACAACATACAACACAACGCGCGCGCAGCCAAGCACACACACACACACACACACCGCGACAAACACACACAATCACACACATACACACACACCCTGGCTTAAAGTGGTTTACAATACAACACAGCACAATCAACACACACACAAACATTCGTACGCGCGCGCGCACACAACACAGACACACATGCACACACAACACACACACAAAGCAAGCAAATCTATCAATGCACAACAATAAACACACACAAAATTGTTAAAATAATAATGATAGAATGATGAGAATATAAAGATGACTAATGAATGATGTGTTAATAATATAATAATAATAATATAATATGATGATATATATATAATAATGATGATGATATGTGATGGAATGATGGTAATGATGATGATAAAAATATAATATAATAATAATAATAATATAATAATATAAAATAATAATAATAATAATAATAATTAATAAAAAAAACAATAAATATGATAATAATATAATATAATTAAAAAAATATGATAATAATAATGATGAGACGAGACGACGACGCGATGCTGATGCTGTAATGAATGATGATGTAATAATAAGTAATAAATAGTAATCATATCATATCATATCATCATCATCATCATCATCATCATCATCATCATACTACTACTAACTACTACTACTATACTACTACTACTACTACTACTACTACTACTACTACTACTACTACACTACTACTACATAATCATAATCATAATCAAAATCAATATATTTTATTATTTTTTGTTATTATTGTTGTTGTTATCATCTTTATTATTATTATCATCATCATCATAAAGCAAAAACAAATAACTCATGACTACGACACAAAGGTCAAATCCAAGCATAACAAAGAAAGTAAAAAACATCACAGGTTGGAAAACGATCAAAGGAATCCATAGAAGAGTAATAAAAAGAACACCACAAAGCAACATGTAATGAGAGAGAGAGAGAGAGAGAGAGAGAGAGAGAGAGAGAGAGAGAGAGAGAGAGAGAGAGAGAGAGAGAGAGAGAGATATTCAAATATCATATTTTGTTTAATCAAAGAGGGTAATAGAATAAGCAACAATTACTTTTTGCCATTTTAACCTTCTGACAAGAAAACCTCCAAAACAATTAAAACAAAACAAATAACAATAGCAAAACAAAAATGCCCCCCCCCCCTCAAAATATATATACATATATATATACATATAAATATATATATATAAGAGAGAGATAGATAGATAGATAATAGATAGATAGACAGACAGAAGACAGACAACAGACAGACAGACAGAAGCGATGAAGGAAGATAGATAGAATAAAAGATAGATAGATAATAGATAGACAGATAGATAGATAGAAGAAATAGATAGATAGATATAGAAGATAGATAGATAGATAGATAGAAAGTACAACGATGAAGGAGAGAGACAGAGAGACAGAGACAGAGAGAGAGAGGCAGAGAGAGAGAAAAAGAGGAGAGGAGAGAGAGAGAGAGAGAGAGAGAGAGAGAAGAGAGAGAGAGAGAGAGAGAGAGAGAGAGAGATGAATGATAATGAATGAATGAATGAATGAATGAATGAATGAATGAATGAATGAATGAACAGAGAGAGCTAGCAGCCAAACAACTGCTTATATCAATATTGTGCGATGTTATATGAAGAAAGCATGGACAAAACAATGATCACATTCTCTGTTGTTTTTTCCTCCCGGTTTTCAACGCAGTTTCCAATCCTTTGTCATCCGATACAAAAGCAAAACCTGCTTTTTCTCTATTTTTTTTGTTTGCCTCTCTCTCTCTCTGTCTCTGTCTCTGTTCTGTCTCTCTGTCTCTCTGTCTCTGTCTCTGTCTCTCTCTCTCATAAGATCATCATCATCATCATATCATCATCATCATCATCATCATCATCATCATCAACATCAACATCATCATATCAGCAGCAGCAGCAGGATCGTCATCGTCGTCGTTGCAATCGTCATCGTTGTCGTCATCGTCATCATCATCACCATGACATTCAGTCTGCGTTTCAACATTTATTCATACATTCTTTTCTTCTTAAACTCTTCATGTTTATTGTCTTTAATTCTTTTGATTCTAAATTTCATTAGCATACTTAATGAGTACCACTGGCACATCGCCATGTTCCTTCTACTTGTCTGTGCGTGTGTCTGTAGCACGCGCGCGCGCGCGCGTGTGTGTATGTGTGTGTGTGTGTGTGTGCTGTGTGTGTGTGTGTGTGTGTGTGTGTGTGTGTGTGTGTGTGTGAGTGTGTTGTGTGTGTGGTGTGTGTGTGTGTGTGTGTGTGTGTGCGAGTGCGTGTGTGTGTATGTGTGTGTGTGTGTGTGTGTGTGTGTGTGTGTGTG
>CM060316.1:82970796-82975796 GCA_030674155.1 Stramonita haemastoma | reverse complement strand
GCAACATGCTCTCTCTCTCTCCTTCCCTCTCTCCCCTCCCTCCTCCTCCCTCTCCTCTCCTCTCTCTCTCTCATCCCTCTCTCCCTCTCTCCTCTCTCCTCTCCTCCTCTCTCTCCCAGGTCTTCACAAGTTTTGCAAATCCTCTTCGATTAAATTCAGTAGGAAAAATCCCTCTCTCTACCCTCCCATCCCTCTTCCTCTCTCTCTCTCTCTCTCTCTCTCTCTCTCTCTCCCGTCTCCCTCCTTCCCTCTCTCTCTCTGTGCTGTTGCTTTTTAAACATTTTCTCTTCTGTAGCCAAACTTATGGCCAACGATTAAAGTGGTCATTTGGTAGACGTGCTCCTGTCTAAAATGCGCCAATGCCTTGAGTGCAACTACTTGTTGTCAGTTGCCTCCCCCAAAGCCAGACACGTTGTCAAAGAACGTGTAGTGGAGGAGTTTTGTTGGAGTTTTGGGGAGAGCCATTCTTAGAGACGAAATTCTTCTTCTTCTTCTTCTTCTTCTTCTTCTTCTTTAGTCTTGCTTTTTTTAAATTGAGATGAGGGGGTGGGGTGTATTGAGGAATGACAAGTGTCGTGTTTTGTTTGGTTTGGTTTGGTTTTGGTTTTCTCTTTGTTTTTGTGGGAATTAATTTTGCTCTGGTAAGTTTTCTTCTTTTTTTTTAACAGACTTGAAACTCAAGTTCCGTTGCGTTGCGTTGTTTATTTGTTTGTTTGTTGGTGTTTTTTGTATTGGTTTTGGTTGTTGTTGTTTTCGTGTTTTTTGGGGGGAGTTGGTGCTCGCTTTCTGAGCACTCTCTCTCTCTCTCTCTCTCTCTCTCTCTCTCTCTCTCTCTCTCCTCTCTCTCCCCCTTTAACACCGCCGTCACATACCACACACACACACACACACACACCACACACACACACACACACACACACACACACACACACACACACACACGCACACACACCACACACACAACACACACACACACACACACTTTCCCTCCATCCTCTTCGATTTCCCTTCTTCACCACCATCCTCCCCCCCCCCCCCCTTCTGCCTCTTCCCTCATCTCTTCCTCTTTCTTTTCCTTCTATTTTTTCTCCCTGTCCCGCTAGTCTCTTTTTTTTCTTTGTGGAAAAACATATTGTGTTTGAGCACTGCTATTCAGATTGCGTGACTTTCTGACATTTTATTCTCCACCATCACTCCCCCCCCCCCCCTCTCTCCTCTCTCCGTCTCTGTCTCTGTCTCTCTCTCTACTCTGTCTCTCTCTCTCTGTCTCTCTGTCTCTGTCCTCTCTCTCTGTCTGTCTCTCTGTCTCTGTCTCTGTATCTCTCTCTCTTCTTTTCTCTCTCTGTCTCTTTCTCTCTCTCTATCGCTCCTTTCCTCCTTTGCACCCTTTGCTCCCACTTTGTTACCAAAATCAATGTGACAGAGAAAATGGGAAACGTACAAGAGTTTCAAAACGAATCTACAGTCCGTTTAAAACTATAGAAATAAACTAGAAGCTTGAATGATACAATAGGCAAAATCGATCATAAGTACATTAAAAAATATACTAGCGAGTGAGTACAGTTCGTGTAGGCCTATGTCTGTTAAACAAAGCGTTTGTCTCTGAGCGAGGGTGATTTAGTCTAATGTAATGTACCTTACTATGGTATTAGGTAATATAATGTTTATGCAATGTGAGTGGAATCTTTTATAGCCCTATGTCTTGAAGAGAACCAAAGCGTCATCATGATGCAATAACCGAGATGGGTCCACTGAGATAACGATAGCATGACAGGCAAAACAATTATGACCATGGATGTTTAGGAAAACATGGGGGGGGGGGGGGGGGGGATTCAGTATTGTAAACAAAATTTCTGTAATACAATCGTAAGGAAAACACGAACTAGCCGAAGCTGGGTACTATTTCAGATGAAAGAGAGTATTAGGTTGCTTTCAGTTTTGTCAGTTTCGTTAGTTTTCTGAGTAGATTATGTATTCTCCTGAACAACATAATTACTGACTTCACATTCAGGTAAATGCACTAAAGCAAGCCAAAAAAATACAGGCAAAAGCATGTCCGCACACACAGATACACAGACACACAAACACACACACAAGCGCGCGCACACATACAAACACATATACAGCATTCAAATGTGTGCACATATACGCACACACACACATGCACGCATGCACACACGCACGCACACGCACAGCCCCATACACACACAGCACGCACACACACATACACACCACACTACACACACACACACACACACACACACACACACACACACACACACACACACACACACACACACACACACACACACACACACAGAGGCAAAATAACACACAAACAGACAGACAGACAACAGTCAGACAGACAGACAGACAGACAGACAGTGGGGAGGATCAATAAGTATGTGCCCTGGAATGAGGCGACAGGTCACTGATAGCCTCCCAGGAGGAGGAGGAGGCAAGTCTGCACCCCCCCCCCACCTCTCTCTGTCTGTGTGATGTGTGTGTGTGTGTGTGTGTGTGTGCTCCCTCTCATCTCTCTCTCACATCTCTCACTCCCTCTCTCATCTCCTCATCCCTCATCTCTCATCTCTACTCTCCTCTCTCTCATCTCCATCCTCTCTTCCCCTCCTCACCTCCTCTCTCTCTCTCCCTCTCTCCTCCTGGCCCCACCCCTCTCCTCTTTCACTCGCTGTCTCCTGTCTTTGTCTGCCGCTCTCTACATCGCTCTCCCTCTCTCTCTCTCTCCTCCTCTCTCCCACCTCTCTCTTCTCTTCTCTCCTTCTCTCTCTCTTCTCTTTCTCTTCTCTCTCTTCTCTCTCTCCTCTCTTCTCTCTCTCTCTCTCTCTTCTCTCTCTCTCTCTCTCTCTCTCTCTCTCTCTCTCTCTTCTCTCTCTCTCTCTCTCTCTCTCTCTCTCCTCTCTCTCTCTCTGCCCCCCCTCTCTCTCTTCTCTGTCTGTCTCTCTGTCTGCCTTCTCTCTCTCTCTCTCTCCTCTCTCTCTCTTCCTCTCCTCTCTCTCTCTCTTCTCTCTCTCTCTCTCCTCTCTCTCTCTCTCTTCTCTCCTCTCTCCTCTCTCCTCTCTCTCTCTCTCTCCTCTCTCTCTCTCCTCTCCTCCCCCTCCCCTCTCTCTCTTTCTCTTCTGCTCTCTCTTTGCTGCCGCTCTCTCTCTCTCTCCTTCTCTCTCTCTCTCCTCTCTCTCTCTGTCTTCTGTCTGCTCCTTCTCTCGTCTCTCTCTCCTCTCTCTCTCTCTCTCTCTCCTCTTTCCTCTCTCTCTCTCCTCTCTCTCTCTCATCTCTGATAAAAAGCACTGTTCTGCTTATTCCGTTATCCTCGATTAAAAGATAATATATCATTCTCTCTCTCGTCTCTCTCTCTCTCTCTTCTCCTCTCTCTCTCTCTCCTCTCTCCTCCCTCTCTCCTCCCCCCCTCTCTCCTCTCTCCTCTCTCTCTCTCCCCCTCTCTCTCTCCTCTCTCTCTCCTGTCCTCTCTCTCTCTTCTCTCGTCGTTAGTTTCCATCCCTCTGCTCCCCCTCTCCTCTCCTCTCCTCTCCTCTCCTCCCTCTCCCCATCCTCTCACTCTACTCCCTCAGTAGATCCTTCCTCTCTCCTCCTTCCCCTTCGCCCTTCCTGTCCTCCTCCCTTCCTCTCCCCATCCTGTCTCATCCCATACATCTTCATCCTCCTTCCATCCTCCTCGCCTTCCCCCATCCCTCACCTCCCTCCCGATGCCGTGTACCTACACATACATTGATGCCACCAGACTGACCTCTTTGTCTTCTGTCGGTTTTTCTGTTTGTATAGCCCTCTGTGTGTGTGTGTGTGTGTGTGTGTGTGTGTGTGTGTGTGTGTTTATTTTTTAAAATTTTATTTTATTCTTTTACATCGAGCATAATGGAGTAAGCACTCTTGTGCTTTTTTACATCTATCCCCGTGTATATGCAGTTTTTGTAAATCGTGTTATCCGTTCCCACCGGCACACGGTGGCCTACTCTTATGAAAAGTGGAACTGGATTTAACATGTGCGCAAGATGTTCTGTGTGCGTTCGAAAACGGGGCATCGGTTTATAGTCTCATCCGAAGGACTTTTGGGGAGAGTGGAGTCGGCAGTGATGTTAACTCCAGAGGAAAAATCCCCTCGACCGGTAATCGAACCCGGGTCGTCAAATTGCGAGCGCAATGTTCTGACCACTAGGCTATCCCGTCCCCCGTCCTATTCTATCCCGTGTGTGTGTGTGTGTGTGTTGTGTGTGTGTGTGTGGTGTGTGTGTGTGTGTGTGTGTACGTACGTACGTACGTACATACGTACGTACGCACGTACCTATGTATCATGTATTATGCATGTATAAACAGACAAACAGACAGACAGACAGACAGACAGACAGACAGACAGACAGACAGACAGACAGATAGGTAGAATCATTATTTTGAGGTGTCAGTTTCTTGTTTGTTTTTAGGGGGTTGTTTGCTTGCTTGTTATTTGTTTGTCATTGTTGCTGTTGTTTTTGCTTTCTTTCTTTGTTTTTTTTTCCTTTTCCCACCCACCTACTTCTCAACTCTCCAAACCCTCCCCACGTTTTTAGCCCAGTCCTCTTCTTTTCCCTTCTGAAATTATTTCACAGGGTCCTCCCCTCGTCTGTCTTCCTACACACACAGACACAGATACACACACACGCACACACATACACACATACACACACGCTTGCACACACATACACACATACACCGTGCACACACGCATGCAGACACATGGACAACACACACACGCACGCACACATACACGCATGCAAACATGCACGCACACACACACAGAAACACAGACACACAGACACACAGACATACAAACACACAACTTCCTTTCCTCTTCAGTTCTCTTCTCCCTCAGTTACTCCTGCCCTTCACCTGCAGTTAGTGAGAGTGAGTGCTCCTGACATCGACATGAAGATGTGTCAGGAACGACAACTAGGCTCATCTGTCATACTTCACTTACCTACCCCTCTTTG
>CM060316.1:82960796-82965796 GCA_030674155.1 Stramonita haemastoma | reverse complement strand
CAGGGGGCAGAACTCACCCAGCCTGCAATCCCTTCCCATGCTCTCAGGTAAAGTTATGCAATTGCCATAGGGATGCTGATGGGGAATTACAAGATGGATTAAAAAAAATGTCTTTTTCTCCCTCCCTCTCTCACAATTCACATCAGCCTTTTTCCTTCACTTTGTTTGTCTGTTCTCTGTCTCTGTCTCTGTCTCTGTCTCTGTCTCTGTCTCTGTCTCTGTCTCTGTCTCTCTCTCTCTCTCTCCTCTCTCCCTCTCTCTCTCATCCTCTCTCTCTTCTCTTTTCTGACTCTCTCTGCACTCTTCTCTCCTCTCTCTCTCTCTCTCTCTCTCTCCTCTCTCTCTCTCTCTCTCTCTCTCTCTCTCTCTCTCTTTCTACCCCCCCCCTCTCTCTCTCTTTCTACCCCCTCTCTCTCGCTCCCTCTCTTTCTCTCTCTCCCTCTCTCTCTCTCTCTCTCTCTCTCTCTCTCTCTCTCTCCTCTCTCTCTCTCTCTCTCTCTCTCTCTCTCTCTCTCTCTCTCTCTCTCTCTCTCTCTCTCTCTCTCTCTCTCTCTCTCTCTCTCTCTTTACCTTCCTATCCCCTTCCTTCTCTCCATTCTTATTTTCTTGTTTCTTTTTCTGTTTGTCGATGTCTCTGTCTGCCTATGTCGTCTGTCTCTCTTTCTATTGTGCCTGTGTCTCTCCCTCTATTTCTCTGTCTGTATCTCTCTGTTTGTCTCTCTGTATGTCCATGTCTCTCTCTCTCCCTATCTCTGTCTCTGTTTTTCTGTCTCTCTTTGTCTTTGTCTGTCTGTCTATCTGTCTGTCTGTCTGTCTGTCTGTCTGTCTGTCTGTCTGTCTGTCTTCTGTCTGTCTGTCTGTCTGTCTGTCTGTCTGTCTGTCTGTCTGTCTGTCTGTCTCTCTCTCTCTCTCTCTCTCTCTCTCTCTCTCTCTCTCTCTCTCTCTCTCTCTCTCTCCTCTCTCTCTCTCTCTCTCTCTCTCTCTCCTGCTTTCGTTTCCCATACAGATTTTATGATTCCCCATGTTGCTCGTGTTAATAACCTAATGGCTTCTGCAGCCTCGCTTCAGTTGAAGAAGACAAAGATAGCTGTGAAAGACAAGACAAAACAAAACAAAACAACATAGCACGAAAACAAAACAAAAGAAAAGAAAGGAAAATAAATCTGCTCAAAACGGGAGCACGTGTGCATTAAGATAATTGATATCGATAGGGGAGGATGTAAAGTTGTTGTCTTAAGTTTTAATGGGATGTTCAAAGCTACTCAAATGAGTTTTTGCTTTGACGTTTGGGACTAAGAGTTGGGAGTTTGTGTTTCACGTCACCTCTCTTTCTCTCTCTTCCTGTCTGTCTATCTGTCTGTTTGTCTGTCTCTCTGTCTGTCTGTCTGTCTTTCTGTCTGTCTGTTTTTTTGTTTCTTTCTTCTTATCTGTAGCCTTCTGTTCTTGATCTATCTAACCCCACCCTATGCCCTCACTTTCCCTCGTTAAATAACAAAGAACTGGACCAACTTAATGATGTAGACTAGTTCTTTGTTTGTTGGTTGGTTGGTTGATTGGTTGGTTGATTGGTTGGTTGCTTGGTTTGTTGTTGTGTTGGCTGGTTTGTTGTTTGGTTTGTCAGTTTGTTTATTGGATGGTTTATTAGTTTGGTGGGTGGGTGGGTGGTTGGTGGTGGTTGGTTGGTTGGTTGGTTGGTTGGTTGGTTGGTTGGTTGGTTGGTTGGTGCATTGTTTTCACTGTTGGTTGGTTTGCTTGTTGCTGTATATTTTTGTATATATGTTTGCTTGCTTCTTTATGCTTCCTGTCTGTTTGCTGTCACCTCTGTGTAGCGAGGCTTTTGGAGGAGGGGCTGTTTAGCCTCCATCACTCCTATATGCTTGGTATGCATTGCTTATGGCGTGTTTAGCCTTAGTCATACACACATATAAATGCTCCATACAAGAGTAAGTCTGTCTATGGTTTTGTAGGTTGTTGTCTGTCTGTCTGTCTGCCTGTATGTGTGTATGTGCATAGTCTAGTCTGTCTGACTGTCTTTCTGCCTGCTTTTCTTTTGATCTCTCCTCCACAGTCTCTGTTTCTGTCTGTTCATTTCTATGCATGTCTTTTCCCTTCTTTCATACACAGGTACACCCTCACTCTGCTATATGGAGAACTACACACAGACAGGCAGACATGCAAGCATACATGTATATCAAATACAGACATATCATGTGTGCGTGCAGACATGCACTCCACACACACACACATGTGTGCACATAATCCAACACACACACATGCACACATACACACACATACATACACACACAAGCACACCCGCATGCGCGTGCACGCACTTTACAGCATGTATGTATTGGCCTTTTATTTCATTTCTATTGTTTATTTTCCTTTGCTTATTAAAAAAAAATCCTATACTGTCTTCTTACCACACCCCATCTTTACAGACATTTTTGGCATTCTGTGTTCCTTTCTTCAGATTGACACTGAAACTTCGGAAGAATGGAAGATAATAATAAAGCTTTGGCCAACAACCAAACGACACAACTCTCATTCGCAAGTCAGATATGTTAACCACCTAGCCACTAAGTCATCTTGTAGATGGTGGGTAGTAGGGTAAAGTGTTAATGGACAAGTGTCCCCTGAGGGCCAAGAGAAATGACCAAAGATGGCAGGGCAGCCAGGAATGGCACGACATGCTGATCTTTGCCAAACTTCACTGCTGGGATCCAATAGTAAAAGGGCAGAATACTGCTGTGGTATCATAGTGACAGGGGCAGAACTCACTGCTGTGGTATCTAATAGGACAGGGGGCAGAACTCACTGCTGTGGTATCTATAGAAGGGCAAATCATGTGGTATAGACAGGGGGCAGAACTCACTGCTGTGGTATATGACCAATACTGGATCAATAGAACAGGGGAGAACTCACTGCTGGGTATCCATGAACAGGGGGAAGAATCACGCTGTGGTATCCAATGGAACAGGGGGAAGAACTCACTGCTGTGGTATCCAATGGAACAGGGGGAAGAACTCACCCAGCGCACAATCCCTTCCCATGATATCTGGTAAATTTTTCTAGTTACCATAGTGAAGCTGTTGAGGAATTATAAGATGGATAGAGGATTTTTAAAAAGCCTTGTTTTCCTCCTTTCCCTATTCATATCAGTCTTATTCTTTCACTTTGTCTCTCTGTCTGTTTGCCTGTCTGTCTGTCCGTCTGTCTGTCTGTCTACTGTCTGTTCTATTGTCTGTCTGTCTGTCTGCTATCTGTCTGTCTGTCTCTTCTGTCTTCTTCTTCTCTCCTCTCTTCTTCTCTCTCTCTCTCTCTCTCTCTCTCTCTCTCTCTCTCTCTCTCTCTCTCCTGCTTTCGTTTCCCATACAGATTTTATGATTCCCCATGTTGCTCGTGTTAATAACCTAATGGCTTCTGCAGCATCGCTTCAGTTGAAGAAGACAAAGATAGCTGTGAAAAGCAAGACAAAACAAAACAAAGCAAAACAACATAACTCGAAAACAAAACAAAAAAAAGAAATGGAAATAAATCTACTCAAAACGGGAGCACGTGTGCATTAAAATAATTGATATCGATAGGGAAGAATGTAAAGTTGTTGTCTTAAGTTTTAATGTGATGTTCAAAGTTAATAAAATGAGTTGTTTGTTGGGGTTTTTTTGCTTTGACGTTTGGGAATAAGAGCTGGGGGTGTGTGTTATGCATCATCTCCTGCCTTCCTTCTTTAGCTGTCTGTCTTTCTGTCTGTGTGTTTGTCTTTTTCATCTGTCTGTCTTTCTTTAACTCTTGTTTCATCTCTCTGCCTCTCTCCTTGTCTGTGTCATTTTGGGTTTTCTTTCCTATTTACTATTAATCCTTCCCCCTCCTCCCCCTAACATTCCCTCTTTATCCAACTAAGAACGGACCAACATACGGATCTAGAGTAGCTCTTTGTTTGTTGGTTGGTTGGTTGGTTGGTTGGTTGGTTGGTTGGTTGGTTGGTTGGTTGGTTGGTTGGTTGGTTGGTTGTTTTGGTTGTTTGGTGGTTGGCTGGTTGCGTTGGTTGGTTGGTTGGTTGGTTGGTTGGTTGGTCTGTCTGTTTGTTGGCTTGTTTGCTAGTGAGGTTCTTCACTTGTTAATATTTTCTGTTTGCTGTCACTTCTGTATAGCATCCCCATTGTAGTGTGGCTGTTTCCCCTCCATCATCATTCATACATGCTTGGTATGCATTTCTTCTGGCGTGTTCAGCCTTTGTCATGACAAACATATCTACCGATTATACAAGGGTAAATCTCTGATTTTGTGGGCTGTTCTCTGTCTGTCTGTCTGTATGCGTATGTGTTGTACTGTAGCCTGGCTGACTGTCCGATCTGTCTTGATCTTTTCCCCCTGTCTCTGTTTCTGCATCTTCATTTCTCTGCTGATCGTGTCCCTTTCATTGGTACAGAGATACACTCTCACACTTGTATTCGGAGGCCTACACACAGACAGGCAGATCTGCACGCATGCATGCATATCAAACAAACACACACACGTACACACAACCACATACACGCACACACATACACACACGCACACACACACAACTACGCACATAACACACATACACACGCACGCACGCACACACACGCATGCATGCACACATGTGTGCACGTAAGCCCATCTGCCTTCCCACCACCCCCTCCCCCCCTCCACACACATGCAGCATACACGCACTTACACACTTAACATCATTTATTTGGGGCGTTTTATTTTCTTTATTCTGTTTATTTTATCTTGCTTTATAAAAAAAAAACAATATAATTATTACGTTCTTATCACACCTCAACCCTACAGTCATTTTGGCATTCTGTGTTCCCCTTCAGAGTGATACTGACACTTAAGAAGAATGGAAGATAGGACTAAAGCTTTGGGCTAAGAATCAAACTACACACACAACTTGCATTAACAAGTCAGATATATTAACCACTTTGCCACTAAGACACCTTACAGATGGTGAGTTGTAGGCTAAAGTG
>CM060316.1:82925796-82955796 GCA_030674155.1 Stramonita haemastoma | reverse complement strand
AAAATAATCACAGATATTTCGCACTGACGTAAAGGTACAAGGCTCGTTTTTCTAATAATTATGGCAAAATCACATACATTGCTTTTACTCTGTTAACATCTTTTACATAAAGAAATGTAGCTGTGGGTGTTTATCAAGAAAATACAGTTTGAATTTAACTAGCGGAGGAGCAGGCAACGTCGCACAACTGACAAGCTGCCCTAGGCCCAGCCTCTCTTTCTTTCTTAATTAAGCCACCTCTACTCTGGCCTCCTGGATTCCGATCCCCGGGATCGGATGCTGTGCGTTTAAGCTCCCCTTGTATGTGTGTGTGTGTGTGTGTGTGTGTGTGTGTGTGTGTGTGTGTGTGTGTGTGTGTGTGTGTGTGTGTGTGTTGTGTGGGAGTGCGCGCGTGTGTGTGCGTGTGCGTGCGTGTGTGTATGTGTGTGTGTTTGTTTTATTCTTTTATATCGAGGATAATGGAATAAGCAATCATATGCTTTTTTACATTCAGTCTCCGCGTGTATGCAGTTTTGTAAATGTCATCTGTTCCCACCGGCACACGATGGCCTACTCTTACGAAAAGCAGAACAGGATTTAACGTGTGCGCAAGATGTTCTGCGTGCGTTGGCACACGGGGCCTCGGTTTACAGTTTCATCCGAAAGACGTTTGAGGAGAGGAGAGTCAGCACTGATGTTAACTCCAGAGAAAAAATCCCCTCGACCGGGAATAGAACCCGGGTCGTCAAATTGCTGGCGCAATGTTCTGACCACTAGGCTATATCTCGTCCCTTGTGTGTGTGTGTGTGTGTGTGTGTGTGTGTGTGTGTGTGTGTGTGTGTGTGTGTGTGTGTGTGTTGTGTGTGTGTGTGTGTGTGTGTGTGTGTGTGTTTTCAGTTGTTGTTTTTTTTGAGAATAATGAATAAAAATTAATTTTGTGTACTTTAAAAAAATATTCAGTGCCTTTGTGCATGCAGATGTGTACATTTGTGATCTGTTCCCACTGGCACACATTGGTCTCCTCTTCCTAATGGTGAAGCGGTTTCACGAATGCGCAAGACGTTCTCCGTGTGTGCGCACATGAGCTCTCGGTTTATAGTGTGTGTGTGTGCGGTCGTGCGTGCGTGTCTGTCTGTCTGTCTGTCTGTCTGTCTGTGTCTGTGCCTGTGTGTGTGCGTGTGTAAGTGTGCAAGTGAGTGTGTGTGTGTGTGTGTCTGTCTGTCTGTGTGCTTGCGTGAGTGTGTGTGTGTGTGCCTGCCTGCCTGTCTGTCTGTCTGTCTGTCTGTGTCTGTGCCTGTGTGTGTCCATGTGTAAGTGTGTAATTGAGTGAGTGTGTGTGTGTGTGTGTGTGTGTGTGTGTGTGTCTGTGTGCTTGCGTGAGTGTGTCTGTGTGCTTACGTGTGTGTGTGTGTGTGTGTGTGTGTGTGTGTGTGTGTGTGTGCGCGCGCGCGCGTGTGTGTGTGTGTGTGTGTGTGTGTGTGTGTGTGTAAGTGTGTGCGTGTATCTGTCTGTCTGTCTGTGTTTGTGCGTTCTGTGTCTGTGCGTGTCTGTGTCTCCTTGCTAGCTCTGCTATTTGCATTCAGCTTCTTCCTCACCATCTCTTATGTTTAGTTAGGACAGTTCGCTTCAACGCATACATGTTCCCATTCTTTGTTTTGTTTTGTTTGTTTCTATACCCTGTGTTGTCAGTGGTGCCGAAGTGCAGCCTGTGGCCAGTAGTAGGTGTTAATGGACAGTGGTCCCTGCAGGACAGACACATTTGGCAATAAATAAACAGAGCTGCCAGGCATGTCGGAATTTTGCTGATCTTTGCTTGCCACTTTTTTTTGGTTAGTATGTACGCTGTGTGTGTGTGTGTGTGGTGTGTGTGTGTGTGTGTGTGTGTGTGTGTGTGTGTGTGTGTGTGTGTGTGTGTGTGTGTGTGTGTGTGTGTGTGTGCGCGCGCGCTATGTCTGTCCCAGTTTCTGTCCCTTTGTCTCTCTGTTTCTGTCCATGTCTATCTGTCTCTGTCTCTGTCTTTCATTCTGTGTGTCTGTGTGTCTGTGTGTCTGTGTGTCTGTGTGTCTGTCTGTCTCTCTCTCTCTCTCTCTCTCTCTCTCTATCTCTCTCTCTCTCTCTCTCTCTCTCTCTCTCTCTCTCTCTCTCTCTCTCTCTCTCTCTCTCTCTCTCTCTGCCTCTCTGCCTCTTTCCTTTCTTTACTTGTTTGTATGTATATGTTCATCTATTTGTACATGATTGAACGCAGTGTCTGTTTCTGTATGCGTGTGTTTCTGTACCTCTCTGTGAATAAAAACAAACTAGCCTGACTGTATTGTGAAACCAATTCTTCACAAGATGTCCCCTGTGATGGCATCTGGTCTTAGCAGTGTAAGAACGATCATGAATCATACAGGAAAGTTTGACCTCTGCAAAACTTCTAATGTGGTTAAAAAGGCCATCTGGAACCGTGTTTCTTTTCGTTTGATTGTGAGGATGAGGGGCTAAGGATAAAAGTGAGAATGGGACCTGATCTGTCAAATTAAGAAAGGAATATAGATGTGCTTCGTTATGAATTTTTTTCTGAATAAATATCGCTTTAAACTAAATGAATATGTCGTCTTAGATATGACAAGTAGTGTTTAAAAAAAATATGATGTATCATCTTTAGTTTAAACATTGTTTATTGGATACACACACATCTTAAGCAGGTAAGTAGCTGGGAAATGGCATCAAGCTTCATCTTATTTTAGTGTTAACTCAGGTACAGGAGTAGGTGCTGGAGTATGAACATTATTGAAACGGTGATGCATTATCATTTTTCTAGTGGCACTCATACAGACTGACCATAGTTTCTTCAGCTACGCCAGCTATTTAACACTCGTGCCCTTATGATTCAAACCGGCTTTTTTGCTGTCGACCTGCTGTTCATCTCTTGCTCTGCTTTTCTGAAGTAATCTCTCTACTTCCCTCTGTAGTAACTGAGGGACCCTCACAGCTGCTGGGGTTTCAGCCACTCTTGGTGCAAACTGGCTATAAACAGTGCCGTGTGTATGTGTGTGTGTGTGTGTCTGTGTGTGAACGCGTGCGCGCATGTGTGCGTGTGCGTGTGTGCGCGCGTGCGTGCACTCTATATACCTTGCTGATTAGCTCCAATATTTAGCCAGTTTAGCCAAAACGACCACCGTGGACCCGTAATTTTCAAAGGAAGACAAGTGCAATGCAACAAACAGACGGATTGAGTTGAAACCCTGCAGGAATACGTTAGGGACACTTCTTCCAGCTAGGAACTGTCTTCCATAATGGCCGCATTCCTGAAATGACTCCCTGCTGCAAAAGCGGCAAGGAAGGTGGATGTTCCTGTCCCTTCAGCCACCTCAGCTGTTCTGTGGCACTTTTCACCTGAAGTGATGTTTTCCACTCTTACACTTGCGGCACAGCTGACTGCTTGGTATGCAGTTACTGGGGGCAAAACATGCCTTCGTTTTTTCCTACCACTATATCAGCAGCATTAGCCTGTAACTTCGTAATCTCTTGGGAAAACGTGTAGGCAAAACAAACATGCCCACAAAAATTGGTTAATGGCTGCACTTGATCCAAAAGCTTGATGGCGCATTTAGAAATAACGCACGCACCTGGAAACACTAAGTGAAATTGGTATGCATTCCGAGGAGAGTGGCTGTAGCTTGCTATCTTGTGGTACCCTCAGTAAAATTGCTGTCATTGCAGCCAGCGGAGCATGCAGCCCCAGGTAGAGAGAGAGAGTGGAAGCGGAGCCTCTCTTCCCTCTGCTGTCTGTACATTCCTCGTGCTCCATCATTCTCTTCCCCTTCCTCTGTGGTTTAGGGCCACACTCCACCTTTAGCCTCCAGCTGCGGGGGGGGGGGGGGGGGGGGGGGGGGGGGGGGGGGGGGGGGAATAAGTGTCTTTTTGAGAGTGCAAGTCAGGACATTGTTTTCTCATTTTCAGATGTTTTAAAGGTATGAACGTGGATTTTGTGTTTGTTTTGAGAGTTGAGGACGTAGATTAATGCAGGTAGTCAAGAGAAAGTCAGAAAGGATGATCATAATGATCCTACACCAATGACCCCACACACGTATTTTGTGGTCGGCTAGCAAAAGCTGGCTGCACAATCTTCAGTGGTGCCCGAATGGTCTACTAGACTATAGGATCAGTTGAAGGTGAAGCACATCACATAGAAATGAGGAGTTAGTTGGGGGGCTTTTTGGTTTGTTTTGCTGAAAATAAAAATCTTATGATTCAAGCCTCCCTAATACGTGCAAAATCTTATGGGTCAGGAGCTGGTCTTTCACCCAAAAAAAATTATGGCTTTTATTTTTTATTTGGGGGATACCATGGTTAAGTGCTGCATGTCAGTCTAGTCTGAGTGTGTATTATCAAAAATGATGCTTTGGGGGCAAAAAAAAGAAGAAAAAAAGTGGAGTGCGGCCTGTGGAGAAGGCAAGGTGTGACCAGTAAGTGTTAATGGACAACTGTCCCCAGAGGGCAGACAGAAATGTCAACAAATAAACATGGCTGCCAGGCAGCACGCATCTTGCTGATCTCCCCTGAAAGTTCACTGCTGCGTTATAAAATATGACAGGAGGGGGGAGACTCGCCAAGCGTGCAATCCCTTCCGATGCTATCAGGAGAAGTTACGTAGTTGCCATAGCAATGCTCGTGGGGGAATTACAAAATGGATGCAGGGTAAATTCTCTCTCTCTCTCTCTCTCTCTCTCTCTCTCTCTCTCTCTCTCTCTCTCTCTCTCCTCTCTCTCTCTCTCTCTCTTCTCCTCTACTTTACTGTTCCTGTTGCTATCCCTGTTTTTTTTCTGTTTCTGTCTCTGTACCTCTCTGTCTCTGCTTCTGCCCGCTTGCCTATGTGTGTCTCTGTCTCTCTCTGTCTATCTGTCTGCTGCTTAAAATACACTATGAGAAAGTGGTCTGACTGTGACCAGCACATATCCATAAAAGGCCTTGAAGGGTGCCTTTACTGTAATGATCTGCGATGCATGCGTGAAGACAGGATGTCTGTCAAACTTGCTGCAGTATGTTAAGTAAAGCTTTCACGCTACTTACAAATTTCTCAATACTCTGCTCTATTTCCTTCAAGTTTTTTTTGGGGGGGTTGTGTGTTTGGTTGGTTGGTTGGTTGGGTGGGTTGTTTTTTTTGTTTTTTTTTTTTTTTTGTTGTTTTTTTTTTGGGGGGGCAGTAAAGAAAGTCGACTAATGTAGGGTTTAAAAGGTGAGAGGGAGAAATGAGCTGACCATATGCGAACAAAACCTCAAACGTCATCTTAAGATGCATCTTATTCTCTTGATGTCCTTGCTTTTGCTTGACCATAGATGTAAGACTTTCAGGAATTATTATGCTAGTGGCTTATCTCGAGGAGGGCAATGAAAAATGGAAACAATATTAAAGCTGCGCTAAGTATTACAGATTATTTCTTTTAAAACGCCGTGGTTATTTGTGCATGTTTGTTCCCTCCGTGTTGTGTTGCCTTATGGTGAATTGTGTGGTATTGTTTTGTATTGTATTGTATTGTGTTGTATTGTATTGTATACCACCTTAAGTCATAGCATATAGCTCTGTAAAATTTGGGCTGCTGTCCTTCGATAAAGAATGCGTTGTCACAAGCAATGGCAAAGGGGGGGCAGCAGTTGTTGTTCTTAACTTGGTAATTCCATATGATTGTATACATTTTATTATTAGAACCTTTTCCACTTGTTGCTGCTTTGATTCTCACAGCTGTTGTTCTTGGTTATCATCATGTAGTGTCCTAGTTTTGATGTGGAGTACCCTTACTGTGTTGTCCCTCTAGTAATGATTAGCAATGGGGTTACTGTCGGTATCACTGCTGCCACAGCTGAGTTGGCTGCTAGAAGGAAGGACGCTGTAACTGTTGTTGCCTCTATGTTGCAGCAGAGACCGCCACACTGTGAGCAAAGATACACTTCGTGCATTTCGGATGGTGAGAAGATGACATCGACTTTTTTATGTGGTGTAGGAGAGATCCTCCGTATCAATAAAGACTGTGTGTCATGTGTGTTGTGTTGTGCAGTGGTTATTGAAGTATAACAGACAGGCTCAAAGGAAACTTGTCCTTAGTTTGGTTTGGTTTGATTGTAGCATGGTCCGAGTGAAACTATCGTTTTTTTCTTTTCCATGGCTTGGTGTAACGTAGCTGTACTTTAAATTGACCGACATTCATCCCAAGAAGTTAACTGCACTATCCCATCACCTCACCCCCCCCCCCCCTTCCCCCAACAAAAAAACAATAAAGAAAGAATTCTTCTGGCATTCATAACCTTACTCCTTTAATGTGGGATGCTGATAGCTATCCTAAATCACCAATGCTTTTTTTTTTATCAAAGCTACTTCGTGTCACTGGTGTCATCTTCAGTAATGCAACGTCACCTGTTTTTACGGTAGTTGTTGTGTCGTTTATTGTGTTTATGGCTGTATTTGGGAACCCGCGCAACAGCTTTCTCTCTGCCAGCATCAGAAACAGTTGCAGCAGTAGAATATGATTAAAAGTAATTCGGCTTTGATGTTGTTGTTTGAAGTGTGCTGTCAGATATCTTGCAAGTAACAGTTAAAACTAGGACATCTGTCATGGAAGGAACACTCTCTCCGCATCTGTCTCTCTCTGTATCTGCCTGTCTGTCTATCTGTCTGGCTGTCTGGTTGTTTATCATGCACGCACGCGCGCGTGCGCACACACACACACACAACATTTCTCTCCTCTCACTCATTCGCGCACACACACACACACACACACACATCACACACACACACACACACACACACACACACACACACACACACACACACACACACACACACACACACACACACACACACACACGCACACACACAACACATACACACACATATATATATATATACAAGCGCGCGCGCATGCATACGCGCAGCGCGCACGCAGCACCCACATTAAATTTTGCAGAGGGTGAGAGACATGCACCCTCTGTAATTGTGCACACACATGCTCTTAGGCAAATGAGTTTACACAACGAGGGTGCCGGACTTTGTTTGGTTTCCCTGGGGAAAACAGGCTTATGATTATAAGTGATAAGTAAAAATAGGGAAAACCCAGTAAGTGTGTGCAAGAAAATGTTTTTCAGAGGTATAGTGTTAGGCTGTTACAAGGAAGAGAGCAATGAAGGTAGTGATAAACTTGTAACATGATCAAATCTGTCTTGAATGAACACACATTTGCATCAAACGCTCTACCCCAAAATGCATGCTGCAAAGAAGTACCATAAAATGTTTTGTAGCCACATGCTTTTTAAAATGAGGTAAAATTCCTTTTCAGTTATTGATTCAAACAATGTGCAGAAGGTCTACATTCAAATGCTGTTATGTTATGCTTTGAAAAATATTGTTCAGATTATCTTCATCCGCGACAAGCTTTTGGCAACTTGTATTATTTTCCAATAAAGTTAATATACACTCTCTGGGAAAAAAACCCTCATAAGTGGAAGCATGGCTGCCTATAAATATGTCGAGATACTAGGAAACATCCACACAAGCAAACTTCTTCATCACCGGTGCGCACTTACGGTTTTACAGTGATTCCCGGCATGGTGAATGACACAAGAGTGCGCAATTTGTATGACCCCAAGGTGTTAAGCTGTGGAACGCCTAATCGCCACCACCACTATCACCACAACCACCACCACAAATAACAACAAAAACAAATAAAGTAAATCCATACTCAAAGTCACTTTCACCTTTTTCTTAAAACCAACTTGATAACAACAGTTATTTGCCGTCGAGCAAAAATAACAAAAGAAACCTTCCTTTTGTATGCAAACATGAATGACAAGACAGGCACACCCCCCCCCTCTACCCCCCCCCCCCCCTACCCCCCCCCCCCCCCCCCCCCCCCCGCGAACCCCCCAACCAGAAAAAGCATGTAACTCCTATAAATCAGAGACAGCATACAGGATAGAAAAATGGAATCTGGAGGAAAGACAAAAAGCAAGCTAGTGAGACAGCACACAGATGACAGGCATGTCTCAGTGCATCAGGCCAGCATTACAGCAGGCAGGGTTGTTATCCCCATCCAATTATCGTCGTCATTGCATCTGCCATCATTCAACCCAGCACAGACACGAAGCTGTCGGAAATTTCTGCCAAGCGAATGCCATGCCGGTATTTATTTGGATTTATTTTCTCTGCAGGGGGTATGGAATCACGAATGAATCATACCCTGGATTCTCTCTCTCTCTCTCTCTCTCTCTCTCTCTCTCTCTCTCTCTCTCTCTCTCTCTCTCTCTCTCTCTCCTCTCTCTCTCTCTTCTCTCTCTCTCTCTCTCTCTCTCTCTCTCTCTCTCTCTGTCATCATTCATTATTTTGTATAGCTTTCCTTTTTCCTGATGTTTCATTGATTTTTACATTTTGGGTATTGTTATATGACTGTAATGTATGTATGTTTACAAAGATAGTTGTGTATTGTAACACCCCTCTTCCCCCCCTCCCCACTCTCTCTCTCTCTCTCTCTCTCTCTCTCTCTCTCCCCTCTCTCTCTCTCTCTCTCTCTCTCTCTCTCTCTCTCTCTCTCTCTCTCTCTCTCTCTCTCTCTTCCTCTCTCTCTCTGTGCCTGTCTGTTTGTTAGGCTGCCTGCCTGTACACACACGCGCATTAATAATATACACTGGCCACGCTTATGCTGAGAGTACTTCAGCAGGTTTTATACTGAACAAATGTTCGCCATTTTCTATCATTTTTAGCAGATTGGGTCTAGCACCTGTGGTATGTGCCCATCCAGAGATATATTCTTTCAAATGTGAGCTTTAAAAGAATCCAGCTTAGGTGTTAACATTCCTTACATTTTGTTGCCTCTGAGGTGATGATGACTACGTGTGATTTGAGACTGTAGGTGATGATGACGATGTGATGACGTGGAATGGTAGGTGAAATCAAATTAATGATGGAAATCTTGAGTGATACTACCAGCTATTTTTGGTGTTGATTTTTTGTTAATTGTAAGTCCGTGATATTTTCTCCTACTGTGATAACCAGCATTTTTGCATGTCTTCGTTATAAATATTTTTGTATATGCATGTAAATGTTCAAATTGAGACACAGACGACGGATGCTGCTATTGACAAATATGCTTCCCCTGTCTGTCCAGAAGATTTAGTTTGATTTAGAAACAAGTCTCAAACTCTGAAAATGACATGACCACCATATACTAATGGTTTCATTCTTTTCATCTTGGGTCACTGTTGAATGTCAATACAGATTAGAAAACGACACTATGCCTTTCTAAACACTTTATACGATGTTGTATTTCATGGGTTACTTTGAATACAGACTCCACAGAGTTCAGGTAAAAATGTCTGTTTTTGCAGGGCATACTACGCCGCCAAATCAGTGCTGGCAACGGGAGTTATCTCCCCTAAACCATCATCCACCCAGTTTGCCGGCGGGATATCGATAACCAGGGGAGATAATCAGGTGAGGCAGAAGGGAACAGGGCTGGAAAATGGCAACGCGTATGCACGCTCAGAAATGTACAGATTTCGCTTCAAGATTCAGTGCCAAAGGCTTTTCGCTTGAGAAAACATGGGGAGGGGAAAAGAAGAGAGTTTCTTTTTTTTTGAAGGAGGAATAGAAGAAGAAGAAAAAGGAGGAGGAGAATGAAGGTGAAGGGTGGGGGTTAGATAAACAAGGAGAGGGAGGTGGTAGGGAGGGAAGAAAGAAAGGGAAGAAGGAGATAAATGCCCTAAGTTCAAGCGTTTGCACAGATTCCATTCAGCAAAGCGTTCCATCAAAGAGGATGGAAAATTTTCTTCCTTTTTTTCTCTTTTTCTCTCTCTCTCTCTCTTTTTCGTTCTCTCACCCTCCCTGGCACCACCACGGGGCAGGAAAGAACTCCCTAGAACTGGCGATTACGTTGCTGTTGCTGGGAAGTTTGCATGTGCAGTCACAATGCTGTGGAAGTGATTGATACGCTTTTGAAAGTCGCTAGCCTCCAGCCAAGACAAATCATGCCAGAAAAACGATCATGCCGGCAAATAAATTCAGCGCTAAGACGGATTTGACATGGTGAAAGGAGGAGAGAAAAGAAAAGGAGGAAAGTCCTGGATTTGGCCCACACAGTGGTGAGGAGGGGGAAGAGAGGAGCGGGCAAATCGTTTCATAAAACTGACTCTGCCTCGGGACACGGTTTTCTGTCGCCGGCTCCAGAGGGAAGAGAAGGGAACATGGAAGAAAAATCAAATTCACTGTGCTACAAATTCTTTCTCTTTCTGCTCTTGTGTGATCGTGTGATTGGTTTTTGTTAAAGTAAATGTTTATTTCAGTAAATGACTCTTCGTATTAGGAGGATACAATTTCCCATATATGAAATGTGTGGGCTGATAACACCAAAAAAACACACACACGAACGCACGCGCACAAACAAACGGACAATCAGGCAGACAATCTGACAGTGAAATGTACCGAAAACTTACGTGAGAGGAATCCAAATCATATTATGCTGGGTGGAAAAAAATGACACAAGAGCCTATGCTAGACCGACTATTTTCTCTCTCTATACATACTCTAAAATAGTATTGCTATTGCATATCGAAACAAAGACCATTGACTTAATTCGTTGATGACAAAAACAGATGCTTAAAAAAAGTGTGCGGTAAAAGATGCCCAATCTAGTTGAGGGACCATGTATTCAAGTAACGGTGAGAGGAAAACGAATAAGCTTCTATTTCTTTTCGTAGATAGGAAAAAAAATCTAATTAAGAATTAAAAACGGTAGGCAAGAGAAAGAAAAATACACTCCCAAATCAACAGCAAAAATCCAAAGTTACATTCATCACCCAAACCTCTTTTTTAAGCCCCACATGCTAATAATACTATCACTCTCTTAGCACAAATCAATTTGTAGCAGTTGGTCTCATAAACCAGTGTTGGCACACCATTTGAGGCATAGGGTAACGGGAAAGAAAAACAAGCACAGCACCACATAAAATGCATTTTATCTTTAAAACAAATCAAATCGTTCTGTTTCATCTCACAGTCTTTGTTCCTTTTTATCTCCTGTATAGCTTGCCCGGGCATAACTTCAGTTCATTTCTCTCATCAAACTGCACGTGTGCATACATTCGAGCTTCCAGCACATCTTTAAACAAACCTTTTTTTTAAAATCCCATTTTGTTTTCTTCCTACGATTCTATTATGTTGTTAACATTCCTGGCATTTTTGTTATTGTGTACTATCTTGAATGATAACTTTGCAGGCTTCAGTGACGTATGTTTGGTTTTTAAAGGATGGGGTTGTTTGCTTTTATTTCCATTTTGATATTGTTTGTTTCTTTATTTGCAGGACTGATTTGTGTTCTCTCTCTCTCTCTCTCTCTCTCTCTCTCTCTCTCTCTCTCTCTCTCTCTCTCTCTCTCTCTCTCTCTCTCTCTCTCTCTCTCTCTCTCTCTCTCTCTCTCTCTCTCTGGGTCTCTCTCTCTCTCTGGGTGGGTGGGTGGGTGGGTGGGTGGTGTGTGTTCAAAATTTTACAACATTAAATCTGTTTGTTGTTTTCTGTCTGTCCGTCTGTCTGTATGACTGTCTGTCTGTCCGTTTATCTGCCTGTCTGTCTGCTTTTCTTTGTTTTTTTTCTTTTCTTTCTTTATTCCTGTCTTTGATGATTAAGTGAATAAAATGCATTAAAAAATCAAACAATATTTATGTCTAAGTCAATTACTTTATTTTCTGGTGATTTGTTTCTATCACACAAAAATTATTGAACGAATTTATCAGTCAATAAAGCTTTCATTCAGATTGTTTCTATCTGTGACCGCCGTATCGGTACACACACATGCACACACACACACACACACACACGGCGGCGCGCGCGCGCGCTACTGTGGAAAGTCCTTCGGATGAGACTTAAACCGAGGCCCGTGTGCGAACGCACGCAGAACATCTTGCGCACACGTTAAATCCTGTTCCGCTTTTCGTAAGAGTAGGCCATCGTGTGCCGGTGGGAACAGATGACAATATTTACAAAAACTGCATACACACGGGGACCGGATAAAAAAAAGCACATGATTGCTTATTCTGTTATCCTCGATATAAAAGAATAAATATTTTTTAAAAATATAATATATAAAAGCAAGTTTTCCTCACAAGGCTGTTAAGATAACGAACAGATAGGAAATTCCAACGGGTTTGAGAATATTACACTATTCGTACAACTGTTCCCCATATATCTCGGAACAAAATTCACACTTTCTTGTAAATACTATTTTGTAGAAAGAATGGTGCATGAAATCGACTGCAGCATTGAGAGTCGTCTCCCTTGTATCATCGCTCGTCCTCCCAGTTTCCTGGTAAAAATTAATGTCGATAAGTAAGGGAGATAATCGAACGGGTTCGAGGTTGACAGACATGCAAAACAGGTTAGGTATGTAAACAGTCAGGTTAAATTAACCACACAAAAAATTGAAAAGAAAGTAGACGAAACTTTTGCCACAAGAGTTGGAGCACAAGACATGTTTCTTTAAAATACATGGTGCAAAGAGGAAACAGCCGTGGTTTCTTGTGGCTGTTTGGTTTTGATCGTTGGAATTGCTATTTTATACAAACAATGTCGGTATGTTTTGGAAACATTAGAAATAAAAACATAAATACGTAATCCATGTGCAATTGACAAAGTAAGAAAAAATTGTTGGTGGATTTTGTGTACAGTTTCCATTCAGTACAGCCATATTTTGCCTTGAAGAAGGGGAAGAAACTCCATAGGAGTGGCAGTGCAACTCGACTTCTTCTCCCCGGCTGAGAGAGTTTGCATGAGGAGGAGTGCCACTGCACTCCCTGTGATTAATATGCAGTTGAATGTTG
Organism: Stramonita haemastoma; assembly: GCA_030674155.1. Classification (NCBI taxonomy): domain Eukaryota; kingdom Metazoa; phylum Mollusca; class Gastropoda; order Neogastropoda; family Muricidae; genus Stramonita; species Stramonita haemastoma. The sequence goes on along the minus strand of CM060316.1, from coordinate 82,942,977 downwards.
CTAGCCTGCAGCCAAGACGGGATCACTGCAGGAAAAAGACCGATAATGCCGGCAAATTAATTCACATGACGGATCCGACAGGGAGAAGGAGGGAAGGGCAGAATCACATTGTTAGCCTGGGGCTAAAGCCCGGCAAATCGTTTCACAAAATTGCCGCAGTTGCTAGATTGTTTTTGGTTGTTCTGTTTTTATTTTGTTTTTGTTGTTGTGGAGAGGCGGTGGGGTGGTGGGAGAGTGGTATTAAGTCGTTTTATGTCGTTTTCCAACGCTGTTATGATTGTTTGTGGTGTGTGGTGTGTGTGTTGTGTGTGTGTGTGTGTGTGTGTGTGTGTGTGTGTCTGTGTGTGTCTGTGTGTGTCTGTGTGTGTGTGTGTGTGTGTGTGTTTCAAACTGTTCGTTACAGCTCTGCCCGCACAGGTCCTTACTCCCCCCTTCCTACTGCCAGCACCTCACAGGGAGCTGCGCTGCCAACTCACCATGAGTTCACCAACCACACAGGGCCAGGTCACGGCGACCTTTCAAAACTGTCTCCCCATACATCGACCAGCTCTGAAGAGTTAACTGCTCAAAAAGCTGATCATGCTGTAGGATAGGCAGTCAATAAGAAATTGTCTGTAAATCATCAACAGAATGCATGCCAGCTTTCCGTAATGGTCAAAGGAATAGAAAAAACAGAAACATGCAGGTCTTGTGTCTACCACTCTTAGAAAATAAAGTCATACTGAATGGTTGATTGGTTGCTTGATTAATTGATTAATTGATTGATTGATTGATCGATCGATCCATCCATCCATCAATATGAAGGAAACTTTTAAATATTGTATCTCTGGTATTCTTCAATGCTTCGGTAATCTGACGAGTCTGTGGGTAATGTTCCTGGATGTATCAGTGCTGGTGTATCTGTGCTCAGCAATGGCATAAAAACTTAACTGCTATGTAATGGTATAGAAACTTGAGTGTGCTCTGTGATGACATTGAAATTTGTCTGTGCTCAGTAATGGTATATAACAATAACAACGACAAAAGTCTTTCTCTACGATAAACAGGTCCTGGCTGGATGAGTCACTTTTGCCAAATTCACAGACAGGGAAAATGACTTTTTTCTTGTTGTACCAGCTAAATTTCATTTGTCAAATCCTCCCTCTATGTGTACCCTCCTGCAATCAGCTCTGATTATCTTTTCCTACTATAATTGAATTTTCTGTACCGGGGACTTCTGTTCCTACTGACAAGTTATTAACTGTGTCTCCTTCAGGGAGGGTGGAGGGAAGCAATATTGCTTGTCACTTATATTATGGAGAAGGGGCGGTCTGTAGGGAGACTAGTTTTGTGGTACCTATTAAATCAGCCCTGTCATAGTTGTGGACTCTGGGCAGACAACAAGCAGTCGTTGGGTCGGAGGGACAGCACATAGACTCGTATGGGTACTCAGACTGGAAATCTCATTCCCGGACCGTAGCTCTCCTGATGCCTTTCTGTCTTTGAATTGTCCATCTTCACCGAATTGGAACTCAGAGGAGATGGGGGAAAACTGATGTTAGTACTGATGGTGTGTTTGCTCCTATATCATTTTTGTCATGCCACCCCCACCCCCTGTTTTTCTGTCTCTGTTTCTGTGCTGTGTCTGTGTGTCTGTGTGTCTGTGTGTCTGTATGTCTGTCTGTCTTTTTTCTGTCTTCTGTCTGTCTGTCTGTCTCGTCTGTCTCTGTCCTGTCTGTCTTCTTCTCTCCTCTCTCTCTCTCTCTCTCTCTCTCTCTCTTCCTCTCTCTCTCTCCTCTCTCTCTCTCTCTCTCTCCTCCATCTCTCTCTCTCTCTCTCTCTCTCTCTCTCTCTCTCTCTCTCTCTCTCTCTCTCTCTCTCTCTCTCTCTCTCTCTCTCTCTCTCTCTCTCTCTCTCTCTCTCTCTCTCTCTCTCTCTCTCTCTCACCGTCTTTCTGTCCCTACCTTTTCTCTGTCCTCTTTTCTTGTCTTTCTTTTCATGACTGTGCAAGCTAACTTTTTAAAACTAATACATTGGCCTTGCAAGAAAGTGCATGTACTCACAAACTCCTTAATGCAGATCTATACAGATATTCACAAACAAACGCTTACGCATATTTCCTTGCCTTTTCGTTGTTGTTTTTCTTTAGGTTGATTTGAAATGTTTCCTGCGTTCTTTGTAGGGCAATATTAGCGAAGTATTAAAAAGGAGGTTCTGAATGTAGGCAAGAACATTCACACTTCAATCAATAGTCAAAATTCAGGCTGTTCACCTGCTTGCTCAAAATAATCCAAGGTCTCCTCCACATTGGTCATCTGTTGAAACTCACGGCTAGTTATAGAGACCAGAGGCTGTCTTTGAATCCTGCACAATCACTGACAGGAATGTCTGACCTGCAGGCGGTGCTGGTTTTACCGTTGGCAGTCATTCACTTCTGCCCCGTGCCCCGTGCCCCTCATTGGGGGAGGGCTCTGACTTCCCGCTGGTTCGTCGTCTGCTTCACTAGAGAGAGGTTACTGCTGCTGTGTAGAAATCTGCAAGGTTGTGGTCAGTTTCTTTGTTTAGGAACAGGCCTTTCTGAATAATTGTCAGTATTTATTGAATTAAAAAAAAAAAAGAAGATTTTTCCCAAGATTGCAAGAATGTCCCCCATAGAGTTATCTCCTGAGTTTCTGCAATCCTTTTGTCAACTATTATTATAGGATCAATAGTTTGTATGTTTAGTTGTTCTCATAGTTTGTTCACACTTGTCTTTTATAAGTTTAGCGTCCGTCAGATTTTTCACAAGATGCAATAGTCTAGTCAATATTTGCAAAAAAAAGTGCCGAGAAAAGAATTAATTGTAATAGTAATGCTTTTGCAATGATTGGATAGAAAAGTAGCTAACTATTAACATATTCAAAAAGTAGGGCGATCTAATTGTCGGAAGGTCACTTTTTTAAAGATTTTATGACGTCATAAAATTTGGATTTTACCATATTTTTTAAACAGTTTGTAATATGGTCTTGTGGCATATCGTTGGAAAGCTTTCGACATACTGATTACGAATTTGACAATAGAATCACTATTAAACGCAAGATAAAGCAAAAAGCAATGAAAGTATACTGCACATAATGCTAAATTAAGCATTTGCAGCCCATGAGCATGCAAAATCATGTATGGTTTCCTGCATTTTACCAGGATTAAACCGAGTTTACGACCACTGTATAGTCCCCACGGCTAAGTAAAGTGCTAGTCTCTCCTTGAAGGTCAGAACTTTACAATGAGTATAAAATAAAACAATGCAGGTACAGGAAAACAGCATCAGAGTTAGTTCAAATAATCACTGTGGCAAGTCACTTCAGTCGGCATAATCAGAACATAGTTCCCAACGAAGAATCAGTACACATCTGATAGTTATTGAAAGCTCAGTTTATCTAGCCTACTCTTGCTGGGATAAATAAACAGCAGAATCAATCAAAATCAGGCACACCCGGTGAGTCAAATTCATTCACTTCCTGAAGCTTTAAAGAAAAAACACATACAGAGAAAGAAAGAAAAAGAGAGAAAGAGAAAGGGATGATGTGACTCACATATACACTGATACACATAAAAGAATAAAATAAAAATAAATAATAATATAATAAAATAAAACATTCTTCTCCTCTCTACACTGCCCTCCTCCTTTCTCTTCATTGACTGCCCTCCTCCAATCTTTCACTTGACTGCCCTCCTCCAATCTCTTCACTTGACTGCCCTCCTCCAATCTCTTCACTTGACTGCCCTCCTCCAATCTCTTCACTTGACTGCCCTCCTCCAATCTCTTCACTTGACTGCCCTCCTCCAATCTCTTCATTTTGACTGCCCTCCTCCAATCTCTTCTTTGACTGCCCTCCTCCAATCTCTTCTTTGACTGCCCTCCTCCAATCTCTTCACTTGACTGCCCTCCTCCAATCTCTTCCTTTTGACTGCCTCCTCCAATCTCTTCTTTTGACTGCCCTCCTCCAATCTCTTCTTTTGACTGCCCTCCTCCAATCTCTTCACTTGACTGCCCTCCTCCAATCTCTTCTTTGACTGCCCTCCTCCAATCTCTTCACTTGACTGCCTCTCCAATCTCTTCTTTTGACTGCCCTCCTCCAATCTCTTCACTTGACTGCCCTCCTCCTTCTCCACCTAGACTGCCCTCTCACTTTATTCTCCTCCTCCTTTCTCCTCTCTCTACATTCCCCTTACTCTCTCTACATCCTCCTGAAGGGTATCATATGATGCCCATCTTCAGTTTGCTCACTTCTCTGAGGAGCATCATTCACCTTTTGCAGGTCACCAGGAAAGAAGGCCTGGAGTTGATTTTTTCTGGATAACCCCCCAGCGGGGCCCAGCTTAAGACAGGCTGCCCAGGGAGATGGTCTTTCTGGAGCAGGCCCTCATCATACCTGCCCCCATCATACTCCCCCATAACTTTCCTCCACCCTCCATGTACTTATATATATATTCTTCTTTTTTTTTTTATAATTAAAGGGCATAGTTTTTGTCAACTACAAGGTACATAGTAAAACTCCCACTGAAATTCGAACCCATGACACACGGGGACATACAGACCACAAAGTCTGTTCGTCTTATCCAACAGGCCACTGTGCCTGTCTATGAGGTAGTGAACTTGGGAAATATATATCTGATTTCAGGCTGAGAAGCATGTAGGATATAGAAAATTCCTATTGTGCTGCATTGTGTTCTATTTTACCATAATGATCCTAAAATGTTGTTTTTCTTCTGTTTATTCTTTTTTTAATTTCATTTTATTTTTTATTGTGTTTCCGGCAATATCCATACTTTCGGAGATTTCTATAAATAAACTGGAAAACCCACAACCTATGAACTCTGCATTCAATATTTTTTATGTGAGTAGTCGTCAGTGGGGAGTGGAGGAAGCTGTTGCCAAATCTTCAGTGGTGCCCCCACGGGTCCACGGGACTACGGGACAGGTGAAGGTGAGGTGAAGGTGAAGTCAGTTGTTCAGTTAATGGGGCAAAATGTAAATATTGTCTTATTTCCTTCATTCCAGTTTCTGATGTTTGTATATATTTTGATCATTGGCATTGTTGATCAGTGTGTGTGTGTGTGTGTGTGTGTGGTGTGTGTGTGTGTGTGTGTGTGTGTGTGTGTGTTGTGTGTGTGTGTTTTGATTTTTTTTATTCTGTTATATCGAGGATAATGGAATAAGCACTCATGTGCTTTTTTACGTCCAATCCCCGTGTGTGCGCAGTTTTGTAAATCTTGTGTTTTGATTTCTTAAAATATTCTTTTATATCGAGGATAATGGAATAAGCACTCATGTGCTTTTTTTACGTCCAGTCCCCGTGCGCATGCAGTGTTGTAAATCTTGTCATCTGTTCCCACCGGCACACAATGGCCTACTCATACGAAAAGCGGAACATGATTTAACGTGTGCATAAGATGTTCTGTGTGCGTTCGCACACGGGGCCTCGGTTTATAGTCTTATCCAAGGACTTTTGGGGAGAGTGGAGTCAACACTGATGTTAACTCCAGAGGAAAATTCCCCTCCAACAGGAATCGAACCTGGGTCGTCAAATTGCCAGCACAATGTTCTGACCTCTAGGTTATCCCGTACCCGTGTGTGTGCTGTGTGTGTGTGTGTGTGTGTGTGTGTGTGTGTGTGTGTGTTGTGTGTGTGTGTGTGTGTGTGTGTGTGTGTGTGTGTGTGTGTGTGTGTGTGAGGTGAGGAGAGAGGGGGGGGAGGGGAGAGGGAGAGAGAGAGAGTCAGTCAAGTCAACTTCTTTTATTTCAAGATAATGAATAAGTAATAATAATATAATAATAATAATAATAATAATAATAATAATAATAAAAAAATAATAATGATAATGTATGTAATAAAAAGATAATGAGATGATAATAATAATACATGGAATTTAGATAGGGCTTTATCTTGAAAAAACAAATCAAAGCACATGCACTCGACCCACACAGCACACAAGCAACCAATGACAATAAATAGTTTCAGCAAATTCGAATGCACACACACACACACACACACACACACACACACACACACACACACACACACACACACACACACACACACACACACACACACACACACATACACACACACACGTGCGCGCGCGCGCGCGCACACACACACACACTTATTGAGGTTATACACTTTGGCAGGGTGACGGGAATTTCAGATGTTGAAGGCAGTTGAATACACACTCATGTGTTTTTGTTACATCCAGTCCCCACCCTCATCAGGGATAAGATCAAGATAAAAAAAAGCCATCTAATTAAATAACAACAATAATAAACCAAAGTAACAAAAACACAAGAGAGAGAGAGAGAGGGAGGGAGAGAGAAGAGAGAGAGAGAGAGAGAGAGAGAGAGAGAGAGAGAGAGAGAGAGAGAGAGAGAGAGAGAGAGGAGAGAGAGGAGAGAGAGAGAGAGGAGAGAGAGAGAATGAATGAATGACTCAATGAATGAATGATCTTTAATACACAAGAATACAGATTCTAGGCCAAGCAAAGCCTTACATACCCTTCGTGTAAACATACTTAAAAAAAAAAAAATCAAGGATAATATTGGGTGATCTCTATCAGTTGAATTATTCTTTAAGTAATGACATGTTAAGGTGAAAATTTTGTGTGCGACTTTTGTACTCTCTGTCTGTCTGTCTGTCTGTCTGTCTGTCTCTCTGTCTGTCTGTCTATCTATCTCTCCCCCCCCCCCTCTCTCTCTCTCTGCATATCATTAGTTAACTCTTTTGCTATGTGGTCTAGTCAATATTTGCAAAAAAAAGTGCCGAGAAAAGAATTAATTGTAATAGTAATGCTTTTGCGATGATTGGATAGAAAAGTAGCTAACTATTACCATATCCAAAAAGTAGGGCGATCTAAGTGTCGGAAGGTCACTTTTTTTAAAAAGATTTTATGACGTCATAAAATTTGGATTTTACCATATTTTTAAACAGTTTGTAATATGGTCTTGTGGCATATCGTTGGAAAGCGTTCGACGTACTGATTACGAATTTGATAATAGAATTACCATTAAACGCAAGATAAAGCAAAAAGCAATGAAAGTATACTGCACATATACTAAATTAAGCGTTCACAGCCCATAAGCATGCACAATTATGTATGCTTTCCTGCATTTTACCAGGATTAAACCAAAGTTTACGACCACTGTACCACGACCTGCAACACCTTTATCAGTATGCTTCACTACATCTTGGCTATCAGTCAGCAGTCTTTCTCCACATAACACACACAGACATAAAAAGTCAGTCCTTTCATCTGGACAAAAATGTGATCAGCCATTGGGTAAAATTCTGGGGTGAAAAGCCCAACAAAATTGCAACGAAACAATGCTTTAGATCAGTGATTTTGTAGAGCAGGTAACAAAGATAAAGAAAACATTTTTTTAAGTCACACATCACCCTAAGGTTAAAGTTAAACTGAAAAAAGTTGCATCCCGTTCATTCAGAACTAAAGATATATCAGTGCCGTAAATAGGATCCACTAAATTCAGATCATATGCACACTCTCGATCTCAGATGGAGACAAGAAACACATACAGAGGAAGAAAGAGGACAGAAAGTGAAAGGGATGGTGTGACACTCACACATACACTGATACACATGCTTTTCCATCAGAAAGGACTGCGGATACACTTTTTGATACTGTTATATATATATATATATATATATATATATATATATATATATATATATATATATATATATAATATATATATATATATATATATATATTATATCATCATGGCTTGGCTTCGCGAACGAAGATTAAGGGCACTGTCCACGTCTGGTGCAGGCTCGCTGGTGGCTGTTCAGTCCAATGCGTGACAAACAATCCCGTTATATATATATATATATATATATATATATATATATATATATATATATATATATGTATATGTATCCAAAGCCTTTTTTATGCCTTCTTGGCATGTAGGGCAGCAACAAAGGAATTTCTTTGTTGCTGTTTCTGTAACAAACTTTTTTTTACAGAACAGGGTTGTTAGCCCTGTGTCCAACCCCCTACCTGGGGGAGTGGGGCCACCTTAGTCGCCTCTTACGACATGCCTGGCTGGCGGGCAGGGACCCTATTCTTGTAATGCTTGCTTTGCAAGCATTCCCCGGGAGTCCCACGGGGGATGTATATGTATATGTATATGTATATATATATATATATATATATATATATATATATATATATATATATATGTGTGTGTGTGTGTGTGTGTGTGTGTGTGTGTGTGTGTGTGTGTGTGTGTGTGTGTGCATGCTGTTCTTTATCTATATAATGGTGTTATATACACACTACACACACACACACACACACACACACACACACACACACACACACACACACACACACACACACACACACACACAATATATATATATATATATGTATATATATATATATATATATACACATATATATATATGTATATCTATGCATACACACACGTTTATACATATATATATATATATATGTGTATATATATATATACATATATATATATATATATATGTGTATATATATATATATATAATATATATATATATATATATATATATATATATATATATCAGGCCCATGGCTTGAAACTCTAAACAATGACTATTTCTCTTCAGGCCAGGACCTCTGGCCATGTTCATTAAAGTTAAACACACTTTCAAATAAAACAAAATAATGCACACAGAGAGCCGATTTTGACAAGAGTGGTTTACCATACATACATTCCTACATTACTGTATAATGTAGGAGCTGGCCCAACACACGTGGACAGTTGTTTCGATGCTGTGTGGTCAAATACGCACATCAACGCAGTACATACCATGCATCTCGTAAAAAACAATTAAGCAGTTACTTTAAGTGTGTGTTAAATTTCAAAAGATAAGTCATTAATGCTAAACGAAATAAGAATAAGTAGCATTACAGCTTTGGCACCAAGGTCCTTTCTCTTGCAGCCACGGGTCTTTCTTGGTCAAAACTGGGTGGAGCACTGCCAAATAAGGGAGGATGCCGCGGCGCCAGAAGCAGGACAGCTTTAGCAAACGATCAGTCTCAGAGTGTGAAATATCGTTTATTAGTGTGTTTGTTTATTGATTTTCGGCATCTTCTGACACCTACTTTTTCCTACTTTTTAGATATGTTGTTTACGGTATTTTTATCTACCCATTGCACCAAGTTTGAAAACTATTGCAATTAGTTCTTTGCGAAATGCAAGGATTGACTACACTACAAGGTGAGCTATGAAGTCTAAGGATTTGTTATGTGTGTGAACCAGAACAGATCTGAGTGTTGTATGATTGGTGATATACCTTTGCTTTGAATTTTCTAAGCAACTGCTTCGCAAGACACTAGGTAGCACTTTGATACTCTTCGCAGCAAGAGATGTATTGTTTATAAATCATCCATTTTGTTTTGCTGAACTTGTTAGTTTTAACGTTATGCTTGGTCTTATCAGTTTGTTTGGGGTTTTTTAAATGATATTCGGATGTTGTTAGTCATTGATCAGGTTTCAAGCTAAACATGCCGTGACAATTTGTCATTGTAGTCAGCAGTGACTCGTGCATTCTTGTCACAGTTAAAACCAATATTTTGAATGAGTGAGTGGTGGCTGTCGGTTTTCTCTGAACAAATCTAATTTCATCGTAGCACCCTCTTCCATCTCCATGCCAAAAATCACATGGCAAGTTCTTTTTTTAATTTCTGACATCCAGTTCCTTTGTACATTTCTGCCTTTACGTTCGTTGGTATAGTCAGATTACTGTCAGATTTCGAAGATGTTGAAAATCGGATTTCCCTGACAAATCATTTACTTTCCCTTTTCAGTCAATGCAATTGGTCACCTCTCTGACAGGGAGGACCATACGTGAGGCAAATTGGCAGAAACGGTTAGATAGGCTCCACCATCCTGTGGATAATCTGCCAGTACAATGGCGATCTCCAGGGGTGGAGGGTACACACTTGTACCGGTGCTCAGCCTGACTGTGTCCTCCAGCTCTTCTTCAACTTCTCCCTGAGCTGTTCCATATTCGCGAATTTAGAATTTATACGAGAATGTTGGTGTTACCATCATTGCCATTCACCCATTCCCGTATTTCTTGTTCAGTTTGCATTTTATATTTTCTGCATCTACCTGTCTGTTTTTTCTATTTGTCTGTGTGTCTGTGTCTGTCTGATTTCTGCCTCTGTCTGTCTCTTTGCCTCTGTATGTCTGTCTCTCTGTCTCTGTCTCTCTGCCTCTGTCTCTGTTTCGCTCTGTTTCTCTGTCTCTGTCTCTGTCTTTCTCTCTCTGTGTGATAAGAGAGAGACTCAAGGGCCTGATTAAAAAAAGAAAGTATGTAATACTTACTCTGTAACCCTTGAAAAATAAATAAAGATTATTCATTCATAAAACCAATCTCCCAAGGAAGCATGTAAGTGTATATGACCACATGCATGTGCATAAATTTGCACATGTTGACGCACACAAACATAATTATACAGAGCTATGCAGTACAACTTACCAAGAGTACACGGAAGTTCTTTAAAAAATATCAGTTTGAAAAAAGTGACTTCATGTAACACCACCAATGAGCTAACCAAATACCAGTGGTTCCAGAACTTTAGCGAGAATATCCACATTTCAGATGACACCCAGACACAAAGGTATTCACCTTGCGTGCTGAAACAGACAAAAGAATTCCAGATAAGGGTGTCTCCCTGCAACCCATTACTGGTTTGGTTTCGTGCTCACTCAATCAACTTAGAACACTAACGGTACTACTTTGACAGTAGTGGCAGGAAGAGTAGCAGAATGTATCAGGATCGTCTGGCATGGTTGCTGAACCTGTCTTCTGTGAGTACTGTTCTGGTGTACATGGCGATACCATCGCGGATGTCAGGCAATGTGGCATCTACAAATACCGATTGATGGCGCCATGCTGCTCCATATCTGTCAGTCCACGCAGACTCATCTCTATCGCCACACACTCACAATGCTTCTTTCTTGAAGTCAATTGTGGCTGCATCTGGAAGTGGCGTCATTCCTAAACAGACAATTCCATTCCGGCTTGATGTCTACTCTGCTCCCTCCGAGGCAGCCTGCAGTGGCAAAGTCTGGCACCACATGAATTTAATTTATGATCTGTCCTCATTCGTTCTGTGGAATCCTCTTTGACAAATCCCAGTCACAGCTGGGTTTTCCGTGTTCATGCAAGTATCCTGTTCTGACTGGCAAGTCTATTAACTGCGTCTGCTTGGAAATGAAAGTTGTCACTTTTGTTAAGAGGGAGTCTCGGTATGTGGTCGAGTGTGCAGAACTTTTTAGATAAGTCCTTGCACGCAATATGGTCTGTACATAAAACAGGAAGTACCATGTTGATGGAAGAGAGTACACTGTTTTACCAGTACCGAGACCACCAATCACATTCTGCACTGCAACTCTGTGATGCTTTTGTCGCGGAATGAGATCTTTGCCGGTTTGGACCCCAAAGAAGCACTGGATACCAACAAAACTGTCTTTACTCTTCACACCGTTCCACTATTATCTATATTTTGAACACTTTAAAACATTGTATTTTATATGAAGTGGTAAAAAAATGTACGGTTCTTCATCACATACAAAATAATTTCTGTTTCATTTGATAGCTCAAAGAAGAGGTGCTGATCTCCTTTGTTAGAACTACAGCAGGATTTCAAAATTGGATGACTTAAGAGCGTTTTTGTGCTAACACTATGATTTAAGCACCAATTGCGAATATTTCGCATCACAATGTTGCGTGCATTACAGATTCAAAATATTTTAAAGCAAATTTATAATAAAAAAAATTTAAAACACATCACTCTAACCAGTTTGCTGAACTCGTCGCTCTAAAAACAATCAGCGAACATTTTATTGGTCCTCCGTTTTCATTCTATCATTATTTTTTTAAGTCATTCAACAAACAAATCGTATTAACTTGCGATAATACTACCACCAGGCGAGTCATCTTTGTCACCACTGTGTGACCTGTACTTTTAAACCAGAGCTGGCTGAAGGTTGAAGTGAGGGTGTTTTTTCTCACCATTTTAATCTAAAGATTTCTTTTACCTTTGAAAGTAACGTGGCATAGCACCGGGGAATTTTCTTTCAGGGGATCACTTGTGGACTATCTCTGTTCTGTAGTGTAAGTGCCTTTGCCTGGCGACCCTGATATGGATCAGCTTTCATGTATTCAAAATTTCCTTTCTGAGTGACACGTTAATAAGTGTTTCCCCTAGAGAATTGTAATCTGATCTCCTATTGATCTAGAGGAGGATGAGAGAGAGAGAGAGAGAGAGAGAGAGAGAGAGAGAGAGAGAGAGAGAGAGAGAGAGAGAGAGAGAGAGAGAGAGAGAGAGAGAGAGAGAGAGAGAGAGAGAAGATTTACTAACAGACAGAGAACTAGGCAGACAGACAGGTACAGACAGACACAGACGCAGGCAGAAAAACATACAAAAAGAAGACAGGTAGACAGATAGAGACACACAGAGACAAGGAGACAGTGAGAGAAATAGTCAGAGAGACAGAGACAGACAGACCGACAGAAACAGCGACAGAGAGAGACAGAGGAGCATTCATGAAGGAAGTTGCAGGAGTTATTAGATCAGTCTTATCACGTCTCGCTCTCCCCTTCCCCAGCATGTAGTCAAGTCAGCCAGTCCCCTGACAGAAGAAGGTACACACTTACAACAGTACTCAGACAGGACTTTCCATTCCACGCCATACTTTCCCCGCTGCCTCCTTTCTTTCGAATGTCCTTCTCTCTCTCTCTCTCTCTCTCTCTCTCTCTCTCTCTCTCTCTCTCTCTCTCTTCTCTCTCTCTTCTCTCTCTCATCTCTCTCTCTCTCTCTCCTCTCTCTCTCTCTCTCTCTCTCCTCTCTCTCTCTCTCTACTCCTCTCTCTCCTCTCTCTTTTTTTTTTTTTTGGGGGGAGGGGGCTGTACACTTAACAGGAACCCAGGGAAGATCGAGAAAACTGAATAACACTGTTATTTACTTTTCATTATCTTTCACATACTCATGTTTAACCTTTCATAACTCCCACGGCACTGTCTCTGCCTGTTTGTCTGTTTCAGTTTGTCAGTCTTTTTTTGTTTGTCTGTCTGTTCATCTGACTTTCTCTCCCTCTGATTCTGTCAGAATTCACTCTCTGTCTGTCTGTCTATCTGCCTGCCTGTTTGTCTGTCTCGTCTGTCTCTGTCTCTGTCGTCTGTCTGTCTGTCTCTGTCCTGCTCTGTCTGTCTGTCTGTCTGCTGTCTGTCTGTCTTCTGTCTGTCTGTCTGTCTGTCTGTCTGTCTGTCTTCTTCTGTCTGTCTCTCTGTCTGTCTGTCTCTCTCTCTCTCTCTCTCTCTCTCTCTCTCCTCTCTCTCTCCTCTCTCTCCTCTCTCTCTCTCTCCTTCTATGTTCTTCTTCTCTCTCCTCTCGCTCCTCTCACTCTATTGCCCAGTAGTTGAGTGTTCGTGTTGGGCTTACATCTGACGGTCCAGGTTCGGCCCACGTTTAAACCACTACCGATAGGCTACCTGTTCAGGGGGATTTTCCCCTTGAGTTAACTTTAGTGCCAACTCATCTCCTCCGAAATCCGTAGATGGGACTGTAAACCAATGCACCGTGAATGAGCGCAGCAGACATCTTGCAGTCTCGTTAAAAAACCAATATACAAAATTTAATAAACCTGTATGTACATGGGGACTGGATGTAAAAAAAACAAAAACAAAGGCGTAATGCTTAATCTATTTTCTTGAAATACACAGAAGACATGTAAATGAATACACACAAACAAAAACATTCATCACTTTAATATGCTGAGAGAGACAACAGACAGACAGACACGACAGTTACACACACACGCACGCACGCACGCACACACACACACACACACCCACACACACACACACACACACACACACACACACACACACACACACACACACACACACACAGGCAGAGAGAGAGAAACAGAGACAGACAGACAGACAGACTGACCGACCGACAAATAGACGGATTGAGACAGACACACAGACAGACAGTGCTTTCTTTATCGATCCCCGGTGACTCATCAGCCATGTCCCCCACTAATGATACACCATTACTTTTAAAGTCAGTGCTGACATAGCATGTGTGGCTGTTCTTCAACTATGTCCCTGTCAACCGACTGTTCTGCCCCTTCTCCTTGTCAAGCAGCTACAGTGGAAAAAGCCTTTCTCTTCCTTGTGTTTTTTTAAGTCTCTACTGTCTCTGTTGTCTTTTTTAAAAAATGTCTTCTCTTTTAGCAGCTAAACCAATTTGGCAACTGTCCTCGTACTTCCCATACCGTCAACACCTCTCTTTGTCTGTTCCGATGACGGTCCAATTGTATGTGGATCCAATCTGTGTTCTGACTGACAAGCTTATTAACTTGCAGGCTATGGTGTCGCTAAGTGGATTTTGTCGTAAAGTGGACGGGCTCAACGGAGGTGAGAACTCCTCCCCCAATCTGGAAACTTCTTGTGGGAATTTAAGGTGGAATGTTGCATACTGTACTTGGTAAGAGAGTATTCGTTTTACGTTCGGCATCTCGGCTGAGTGTTTATTTACCTAATATCCGTTTATTGCCGTTGTTTTGGGTCGTGTGTTTTTATCTGTGTTAATATAAAGCGATATGCTAAGAAGTTTAGAAATGGGTTAATTTTCATGTACTTTTGGTGCGAGTTTGTGGGTCGAACATTTTAAGTCTCTTAACCACAGGGAAAACACTTAACGACACCGCGCGCCGCCTTGTGGACACGAAGACTCTCACTAAAGACAAAATCGGGCATACATAAATTTGTGGCGTAGCAGTTTGTCGTGGTGAAATATCTGGGCAGGCTATGTCACTCACTGGTGACAATTCTATTCAGAGGGGCAGGATAGCCTAGTGGTTAGAGCGTTCGTTCGTTCGATATAAAAAAATAAAATGAAAATAATGATAATTTTTAAAAAAATACTCTACCGAAAAGCGGAACGGATTTTAACGTCTGCGCAAGATGTTCTGCGTAAGTCGCACACAGGACCTCGGTTTATAGTCTCATCCGAATGCAGTGCCCCAACGATTTCTCCAGGAGAGAAGAGTTAAGTCATGTTAGGTCATTACGTGACTCTGCGGAACTTAATGGATCAGTCATGTTGCATTATGCACAGCCCCGCTAACAGCAGACAGTCTTTTGGCGGTAGGCAAAGCACACAGCTGTAAGGGCACAATAGTGTTTTTAGGGGCCGGGCACACACACCTGTAACGGCACTCAGACTGGAAATCTTATTCCAGACCCCACTTCTGCCCATGTCCGTCGTCTGTGACTGGACTGTCTCCACCAAAGTACAACCAGAGACTATGGCTGAAAGAAACACACCTAAAACAACAACAACAAACAACAACAAACAACAACAACAAACAACAACGAAACATGTTGCGAGTTTTCCTCTTTGTCCTTCTTCTTGTCATCTTACACTCTCTGTGTGTTTCTCCACCACTTACAGCACCACCACCTTCGCCAAATCTTTAGTGGACCAATGTGTGTACCGTCCGTCTGTCTGTCTGTCTATCTATATGTCTGCCTGTCTGTCTGTCTGTCCATTTATCCATCTGTCTGTCTGTCTATCTGTCAATTTGTCTGTCTGTCTGTCTAAATGTCTGCCTGTCTGTTCATCTGTCTGTCTGTCTATCCGTTTGTCTCTGTGTGTCTCTCTGTCTCTGTCTGTCTGTCTGTCTGTCTGTCTGTCTGCCTGCCTGCCTGCCTGCTGCCTGCCTGTCTGTCTGTCTGTCTGTCTGTCTGTCTGTCTGTCTGTCTGTCTGTCTGTCTGTCTGTCTCTCTCTCTCTCTCTCTCTCTCTCTCTCTCTCTCTCTCTCTCTCTCTCTCTCTCTCTCTCTCTCTCTCTCTCTCTCTCTCTCTCTCTCTCTCTCTCTCTGAATTCGAGATGACAGTGATAAACGGAGAGCTGAGAAGGCGTCAAAGCATGCTGGAAAAAGAAATTAAAAAGCCGTATTTCATTTCTATATTGTTTTGATACATGAGTGAAAAAAGAGATCAACACAGAAAAACAAACAGATAAAAAAAAACCGCACTTTAATATAAAACTGTAGCATTTCTTGTTTGTTTTTTGTTGTTGGTTGTTTTTTTTGCATCTCTAAAGGGAAAAAACTGGAACAAAATAAAAATAGAGAAAGAAGACACATATAAGAAAAATTGTTATACATTTCTAAATCTGGCTTGATGAATAGGTAAATAATACATAAGAAATGAATGGAAAAAAATTAATAAGGCAAACAAATCAATCGAAGTAAACAATAACTGAATAAATGCGTAGACGAATGAATGAAAAGATGAATAAACGAACAAATAGATTTTTTTTTAAGTAGACAGATAGACAGACTGACAGATAGATAGATAGACAGACCGACAGACAGACAGACAGACAGATAGACAGATAGACAGATAGACAGATAGATAGATAGACAGACAGACAGACAGACAGACAGACAGATAGACAGATAGACAGATAGACAGATAGATAGATAGACAGACAGACAGACAGACAGACAGACAGACAGACAGACAGATAGACAGATAGACAGATAGATAGATAGATGTCGGGATGTGGATATCTTCATGGTAGGTGAAAATGGTTGTGTAGGCAAAATCTCACCACTGGTGAACCTCTGACCACAAGCCGAGGAACACAAAAAATAGTAAAAGTTTATCACTTCTGCCTTCCATACTTGCACAAAGAAGGTCGTCAATTTGTAATCTTTTGGCGTTTTTTGGTTGAAACATAAAGCGTAATTTTGATTCTTCAGAAAGATTTTTTAGTACCGTTTAGACAGCACTTAAAACGTTTATATGTTTTGTGAATGAATCATATTGCGTAATGTGTGCTCTGTGTTGCAAGTAACTATAACAGACAAATATGCTTATCATGGTAAAAAACCCAAACATATCGAGACCAAACCATGAAAGACTAATGATCTTTGCTTGTTTCTTTAGTCAAACTGAATGCTGATATATTTATATATATATCATATATATATATGTATATATATATATATGTATATATATATATATGTGTGTGTGTGTGTGTGTGTGTGTGTGTGTGTGTGTGTGTGTGTGTGTGTGTGTGTGTGTGTGTGTGATATTGTGTGTGGGGGGGGGGGTAATAA
>CM060316.1:82900796-82920796 GCA_030674155.1 Stramonita haemastoma | reverse complement strand
ATAGATAGATAGATAGATAGATAGATAGATAAGATAGAGAGATAGAGAGATAGAGAGAGATAGAGAGATAGATAGATAGATAGATAGATAGATAGATAGATAGATCGATAGATCGATAGATCGATGGATCGATGGAAAGATGAGACGATTACGAAAAGGGAGCTTAGCGGATGCATGAGCGAAATACAATACAAATCTACACTGAAAACATTTTTTATCCATCGCAAAAGGCCTGAACAATTATAACAACGATAAAATCATAAAATTAAAAAAGGTTAAATAACTTATAGCATAACTATGAAAAGCATCTTATAGGACTGTTGAAAAAAATAACTTTGATAATACCAAATGCAAATTTTGAATTGTGCATCCAATGGTTTTTCAGAGAAGGACGGTAAGAAAGGTTTTTGACTGTTTCACTAATAAATAAATGAATGAATGAATGAATGTGTATATATATATATATATATATATATATATATATATATATATATATATATATATATATATATATATAATATATGGTGTGTGTGTGTGTGTGTGTGTGTGTGTGTGTGTGTGTGTGTGTGTGTGTGTGTGTGTGTGTGTGTGTGTTGTATCCTAAACATAGTTACGCTCACAACGTAAGCATTTTATGGTTTTAAAATTTACTGACAAACGCATTTGTCGTGAAAAAATTTAATGACAACAACCATAATAACGAAAATGATGACGATGAGGATAATGATGTTGATGGTGATGACGACGATGATGGTGGTAATGATGATAATGATAGTAATAGATAATAATGATATTTTTTGAAAATTGCTCCTTTGGTTGATGCATTGTTGCTACCCTGCTCCACGATGCCTCTTCTAGTAAAGGATAGCGCTCTTGTGAAGATAATGGAACATGTAGTTTTAGAGAATCCACTTATCATTGCAGCCCTGTCAGCCCACTCATTTGGGAAGAACCCCACATGTGAAGGCATGCAACAGAAAGTGACACAAACACCCCTTTAAGTTAAAACATATTTGATATGATTGATCTCTAATGGGAATCAATACATTTCTTGGAACCTGTGAAAGGTTCAGAAAATAATTAAAAGCAGTGAAAATTGCCATGAGCTCAGATGTGAATATTGAATGATAACATTCTACTACTATCAGCACTGGTATAACGTGTACTGAACCTGTTTCGTGATCATCTCGATGTGAACCATACATTTAAATGATGAAAATATTTATGATGAAAGTGTGATCGAACTTCGGATATCATGATACACTTATTGTCACTCTTTGCTATATTGGTGTATTATATCAAAATTTAGTATTTTCATTTCATATAACAGATAAGGTACAATTGTGCTGTGTGTGTAGGGGGGGGGGGGGGGCGTTGTGATTGTATGTGTGTCTCTCTATATGTTTGTGTATCTGTGTGGGAGTGTATGTTCACAGTCTCTGTCTGTTTAGCTCTCATGTTTTATTTCATCCCTTTCTTCTCTGTATGTCTGTCTATAGGTCTGTGTGTCTGTCTGTGTGACACTATTTCTGTCTCTGTCCGCCCCCCGTCCCCTCCATATCTCTCTCTTCTCTCTCTCTCTCTCTCTCTCTCTCTCTCTCTCTCTCTCTCTCTCTCTCTCTCTCTCTCTCTCTCTCTCTCTCTCTCTCTCTCTCAGAACTAACTTGATGCTTGACTGTTTTTAAGCGCTCTTAAGAAGAAGCAATAAATCATGACTTTCAAAATGTCACAGCCGGTTTGAAAGTAATCATGAATTCTTTTTTAAATATTTATGACTGAATGATAGATATTCGGTTCTCCAATGCATCCATTCATTCATCTTGTCAGGTGAATGCATGGCGTGTATCTGCAGGTTTTGTGCAAAAGGTGTGATGTATGTGTTGTCTTTCATAAACTTCATTTAGAGGTTTCGCAAATAAACTCTTCAAATTGGTTTTTATATCACTTCTCTCCATCATCTTTTATTACTCTGTCAGTCTTTCTGCCTGCCTGTCTGTCTGTCTGCCTGCCTGCCTGTCTGTCTGTCTGTGTATATGTCTGTCTGCCTGTCTGTCTTTCTGTTTGTCGGTATCTGTCTCTCTCTCTGTCCGTCCGTCTGTCTGTCGGTCCGTCTGTCTGTCTGTCTGTCTGTCTGTCCGTCCGTCCGTCCGTCCGTCCGTCCGTCCGTCCGTCCGTCCTCTCTCTCTCTCTCTCTCTCTCTCTCTCTCTCTCTCTCTCTCTCTCTCTCTCTCTCTCTCTCTCTCTCTCTCTCTCTCTCTCTCTCTCTCTCTCTCCCTCTTTACACTCTCCTCATTGTCTCCTCTCATTCCCTTTTTCCTCGTCGTGCATTCCAATCAGATTTCTTCCTCTCTCTCCCCTTGCCACAGGAGCAGCACACAGCCATGTCTGTATTGCCATAGTCTGTATTGCCATAGTCTGTATTGCCATAGTCTGTATTGCCATAGTCTGTATTGCCATAGTCTGTATTGCCCTGATGCAGACAACAACTACCCTGGCAGACACTCAGACCTCCAGCCCTCAGCCTAGGACTCTCACAGCACATCACGGGAAATCCTGGTGAGCACAGTAGGTAGGTAGGTAGGTAGGTAGGTAGGTAGGTAGGTAGGTAGGTAGGTAGGTAGGTAGGTAGGTAGGTAGGTAGGTAGGTAGGTAGGTAGGCAGCTTGCTTAGGGGGATGGGATAGCTAGCCTAGCGGTCAGAACATTGCGCTCGCAATATGACGATGCGGGTTCGACTCCCGTTCGATGGAATTTTTCTCCTGGAGTTAACACCAGTGCTGACTCCACTCTCCACAAAAGTCCTTCGGATGAGACTATAAACCGAGGCCCCGTGTGCGAACGCACGCAGAATATTTTGCGCACACGTTAAATCCTAGACCATTGTGTGCCGGTGGGAACTGATGACAAGATTTACAAAACTGTTTACAAACGGGGACTGGATGCAAAAAAGCACATGAGTGCTTGTTCCATTACCCTAGATATAACAGAATAAATAAATAAATAAAGGTAATCAGCCGCCATACCAGTCTTCATACTGTTTGGCTCCTTTGGCAAGCAAAAAAAATGTTTCCAAAAGTTGAGGATTTTTGGTTGGTTGGTTGGTTATTTGTTGTTGTTGGTTATTTGTTGTTGTTGGTTACGGCTTTTTTCTGTTATTTGGGGGGGGGGGGGTGGCAGTTATTCATGGATTTTCTCTTCCAGCCACGCAAAGTGCTGAAATTAATTGATAACCTTTTTCTGGACTTTGAAACAAAACCGGAAATCAGACTTTGTAACAAAACTCGTTCTTTGTAAGTGAAGCACGACACTTCCAACAATGATATTATGCGAATTGCTCAAAAACGCATGTGAGTTCTGAAGGAATTAAGACACTTGATATTGTATTACACTTTTATACTGATCATTACATTAAAATACTTATGCGAAAATTGCCATATTCTCCCATGCATAAACGTATGCATATTCCGTAAAGTACATGTTAAAATGCTGTTATTCATACAGGTATTTGTTAGGTTGTTAAAACATGAAAAGTACTCAGCAGACACAATAGCGTTTTCAAGGTTCTGGAGTAGGTCTACCAGTTGCAAATTAGATTTCTGAAAGTAGATTTCTTGGTGGATGTGGTATGGTATAAATGAACGATTCGCGTGCAATAAAATCCTCTTCATAAAACTGAAAACTATGCTTGGCAAACTACCTCCTCTCTCATAAAATTTACCTACAATCAACCGAAATGTCTGTCATTTTATGCAGATTTTAAAAGAAAAAATAGCCAAACCCAATTTATTTGCCAGATTAGAAAACGGCACGTATCATATCTTCCATGAAAGGACCCCTAACTGTAAGAATTCCAGTCCTACCAACCATGGTCTTTGGAATCTTGGCGCTCAGCATTGCAATCAGAGAGGTTCATCTCACTATAACCCTCTGCAGGCCAACAGACTGACCCCAAAGTCAACCTTAATCGACCGCAGCCTAGCCTGCTGTGTTGGGATACCATTGAACCCTAATTGAAAATCACTGCCGGACTGCCCAGACTGTGGAAACGGCAATCCCCAACGAGAAATGAGGAAAGGCAGGCAGGGAGAAACTGACCGAGTGGCAGAACAGGAAAATGTGACCCGGAATCTGAGAGAGAAGAGGAGAAGGGAGAAATGTGCAAAAGGATGGTAATAGAAGGCCTTTGGGTTGACGATGGTCGGGTTTGTCGTAGAAAGTCGGAGAGAGAGGAGAGAGAGAGAGAGAGAGAGAGAGAGAGAGAGAGAGGAGAGGAGAGAGGAGAGAGAGAGAGAGAGAGAGAGAGACAGACAGACAGACAGACAGACAGACAGACAGACAGACGACAGACAGACAGACAGACAGACAGACAGAAGACAGACGACAGACAGAAGCTGGCGAAGAGATCGCAGATAAACAGGTTGTGGCCCAGTTATGGATTATTTCAATTTAATTTTACTTTATACCACTTTAAGTCACGGCAAATTTCTCTACGTGAAATTCTAGCTTCTCCTTTCGGGTAGAGCACGTCGCCACAAGAGCAGCACCCCCATTATTTTTTTCCTATCATTTTCCTATCAGAGCGGCTTTTTTCCACATCATTTTGCCAGGGATAACTCATGTTGCCGTGCGGTTTTTTTACGTGCGCTAAATAATTTTGTGTAGTACACGCAACCTCGATATATCGTATCATCAAAGTACTAGCACCCAGACCACCATTCATGATCTAATGAATGGGGGGGGGAAGTTTTTGGTCCAAATGGGGATCAAACCACCGCACACTTCTGACCCAGACTTTTCGCCTTCTAGGCAGGCGCTTACCATTAGACCACCAATCCACTGATTAGATTCTGAACTCCGTAGTAAACAAATCAGGAAGGATACTGAATCATAGGAACTGGACAAAAAGTTAAATTAGCATGCCAGAAAATAAATAATAAATGAACAAATCTTTTGGAACCATTTCAGCGCAGGCCGTTTTTACCTGTGGTATAAAGCTGACATTTATCACTGCGCCATGCAAATCGAATAATCACGCATGAACAATATGGTCAGGGGAATGAATATCATGCATAATGCATAGGGCAGAAACCATTATTGGCAAATGCAGGGTGATCAACTGCACACTTTTGTAATGTGGCAATAAAGAAATGCACTGGATGAACCCCAAAGGTGTTTACAGGTATGGTTTTTGTTGTTGTTGTTGTTATTGTTGTTTAATGCTATTGACATGTTTGTGACCCACATTTGCAGAGATTTTTTCAGTTTTGTCCAAGTGAGAAAGACACATAGAGAGACAGAGACAGAAGACAGACAGACAGACAGGACAGACAGACAGTCAGAGAGAAAGAGATGGAAGAGAGGAGAGAGGAGAGAGAGAGAGACGAGAGACAGACAGACAGACAGACAGAAATCAGAGAAAAGAGAGAGAGGGAGAGAAGAAAACTCTGTGCAGAGAAAGAGACAGACAGACAGGAATCAGTGCAAGAATGTACTTACACACTACATGAGAAGTTTGTATATCATGGTTCCTTCCAAATAGTTCCCCATATAGGCTGCCGTACTCCAGGTTCAGAGTACTGTTTTCTTGAATGGATCAGACAGGTTGTTATGCAAGAAGGTTTTCATGTGTAAAGTCAAAAAATATCAATATGACATTTTCAGAGTAGAGCAATGCTTTAATGTAGGCTGTGACATTTTGGGAACATGAGAAACTAACAAAGTGCTTATAAGGGCAATGGAAAGTGTGTGCGAGTGCGTGTGTGCGTGTGTGTATGCGTGTGTGTGTGTGTGTTGTGTGTGTGTGTGTGTGTGTGTATGTGTGTATGTATGTAGTATGTATGTATGTATGTATGTATGTAGTATGTAGTATGTATGTATGTATGTATGTATGTATGTATGTATGTATGTAGATGTGTGAGTGTGTGTGTGGTGGTGTGTGGTGTGTTAAGATCCCAGTTCTATGAATTTCATTCCAAACAATCACAATTTCAGAAATCCTGGCTTTCAGCAGCGGCAGAGGTTCACCTACCCCCCTGGCACAGGCCGAAAGACTGACCCAGAAGCCAGCCTTAATCGACTCCATCCTAGCCTCCAGTTGAGGAATGCCATTGAACCCTAATTGAAAATCACTGCCGGACTGCCCAGACTGTGGAAACGGCAATCCCCAACGAGAAATGAGGAAAGGCAGGCAGGGAGAAACTGACCGTACCAGAGTGGAGGAAAACGAAAATAGACCTGGACCTGAGAGTGAAGAAGAGGGAATGGAGGAGTGATGTGGGAGGAAGGTAATGGAGGGTCTGTACTAGGGTTTGAGGATAGTTGGCGGTTGGTTTTAGAGAGTGGCAGACAGTTAAGCTGAAGCAGAGGAGGAAAAGTAATAGATTTTGTTGAATGAGGTCTGCAAGTTGTTACAGAAAGGGGGCAAGACTTCTTTAGCCTTTTCTTTGTTCTTCATTCCATGGACGACGAAGAAGGGTACTTCTTCTTTATCAACGCTCAGACAGCAACTGTTGTTGTTTGCCATATGAGTGAAAATGCACGGTGCTGGCGTTAATTGCCTTACAAGTCAGGCCCAGCACTCTGATTTTGCCATGAGAGAGAAGAGTCATCTTTTAAGAGGTTTTTCATGGCAAAAAAGGCAAGAGAATAGACCAGGACGGCAGTAGACAGATAAGAAGGAGGTGAGAGGATGGAAAGGAACAAGGCAGAAACAAAGACAGGGGAGAAAAGAGGTAATTTCTGCACAGATTCTCCAGGAGGAAGGAACAATATTTATACCAACGGGTCCCTGGTATCCCCACGCGTGAAAAGAAGTGTAAAAAACGTAGGAACTAGACAATGAGCATGCCAGAGATTAAAGAAGAAACGGACAGCTATGCTGGAACAGATTCATCACGCATGGTTTCTGCCAGTCGTAAAGCTGACAGTTATCACTCCCTACCAAATTTGATCACCATGCATGAGCGGCGAGGTCAGTGGAATCATGATCATGTAGAACGTTTGGGGCAGATGACGTGCTGGGCAAGAGAGGGTCAGCAGGTGCACAGTTCAGGAAGATGACCACAGACACAGAACGAAATGAATGTGCTGGATGAACCCAAAGGTGTTTGAGATCAGTTTTGCTGAAGGCCGGCTGTAGACGTGCCTCTGACGTTATGTATTCCTTTCACTATCAAATGTGTTATGGTTTAGACGATTCATGAGGCGGATTAGCCTAGTAGTTAGAACCTTGTGCTCACAGTTCGATGGCTTGGGATCGTGCCTGGGTTTGAGCCACCATCAAGATGCCCAGTCTGTGGGTTTTGAATCATTGTATCATCTAGAATAAAAGTTTAACATAGCAGCCACGTATCCCTTGCAAAACTCAAAGGGAACAACTGTTACCTCTGTCAGATTTCTCCAAAATCAGCTCAAAAATAAAGCCTCTCAAAATAAAATGAAGTCTGTGTTTGTGATAAGAAAGCCATGCATTACAGGTATTCTAAAAGAGGTCTGTACTTTCAGACTTCCAATCCCAACAGTCGTACTTCAAGGGGCCTTAGTGCTCAGCATGGCATGGGTAGGTTTATCTGATCAGACTTTGCAGAAAAGACTAACCAACCCAGGAGTTCACATCAATCACTTGCAGCCTGCCTGTGTTTAGGTACCATCCGATCCTAATTGAAAATCATCGACTGCTCAGACTGAGGAAACGGCAATCATCGGAGAGAAATGAGAAAGCCAGGGAGAAATGGAACAAGTGGAGAGAAGGAAATGGAACCCGAGGTTTCAGAGAGAAAAGGAGAGGGGTGGTAGAGTTAATAGGATAGAGAACAAGGTGGTAATAGGGTAGGGGCGGCGAGGGGAGGGAAGGGAGAGGGGGGGCAAGCACTCGTCAGTAGAAGCACGGTCGGGGTTTCGGGGAGTGGAAGAAACCAAGGAAAGGTAGTGCATGGAAAGGTCATGGATTTTGTTGAATGACGTCTGCAAGTCGTTGAAGAGATGATAAACACACCACTTTTTTTCATTCCTTGGCTACAGCTCTGATGTTGACCAATAATGAGTTTCTGCATATGCGACTGTTTTTTGCCCACCATGAAGGTATGCTGCATTTTGAGGTCGGGATATATGCTGGGTATTCTTGTGTTTCCATAAGCCACTGAACGCTAACATGAGTTACAGATCTTTTAACGTACATATTTTTTTATTTTGCAGAGGGATTTAAGGTACCAGCAGGTCTGCACTTGAAGTTGACCTGGGAGATCGTAAAAATCTCCACCCTTCGTAAAACTCTTCACCCTTAATTCACCAGATGCCGCTGAGATTCAAACCCACGACTTCATCGGCACATGAATTAAAGTTTTGAAGTCAAAAGGTCCAAACCACTCGGCTATAGTGTCCACCGTATGTATTCTAAATTGACCGTCATTAAAAAAAAGAGAAGGATGCAAATTTGTTTGGAAAAGGAAAAAAAAGATGCAACTAGATATAAAATGATACAGATATGTACTGACAATTTCATTGCTGGCAGTTGCCATAAAGCTGGCAGTGATAGCTCCTCGTTGCTAGTGTTTAATCATGCAGAAGAGGTGTGATCAGTAGAATTGATATAATGCATGATGCATGGGGCACAACACACAGTAGGGTAAGATACTGAACAACTGCACCCGTTTGAAATATGAAAAGGGAGGGAGAACTGTACTGGATGAACCTAAAAGCTGCCAGAGATGAGTTGTAACAGCATGTATGCCTCTCTGCAATCAATCAGCTTTTTTAAATTCTTTTAAATGCATCATGACTTAGACTTTACTAATGGGCAGACGTTGATACTTAGAAAAAGTTACAAAGATGCTGATATGAAATCATAATAAGGAAGGGGTCTTGTATGTTTGTTGTCCTAAACATCCGTGCTTGGTGAACCAAGGGTGACAATGTTCATCATCATCCGAGGATCTTTACAACCTCCCAGGTCAACGTCTGTGCAGAAGCTGACAATGTCTTTCTTCTGCTCTCAGAGTATCAAGTACATAAGTTATAAATGCCATAATTATTCATATAGGCATTCAATGATAACTGAAACATGAAACTCCCTGCACGCATTTAAGGTACCATCATTGCATTACAGTAAAGGCAGGGGAAAACATCTACATGGTAGGTCAAGTCAAGTCAAAGTCAAAGGTTTCTCAGTAGATAATTTACTGTATACCACTTTCAGCCCAACAGGTACCCCTATTATCATGAAATTTCCTCTGGTCTATGCCTAGAGAACCTGTCGCTGCAAGATCATACTATCTTTTTTTTTCTATTTTCTTGACTGTATGCACATTAATTCCTATCAAAGTACTGGGAGGTTTTCTGGGCATAAGAGATAACTCTGTTGTTGCCTGGACTGGTTGGTTTACGAGGCCTCGAGGGTGTGGAGTTTCACGTGTGCGTAGTATGTGTTGCACATGGACCTCGGTTTACATTTTCATTTGAAAGGTTAGCACCCAACTATCACTCAAGGTCTATGTATGAATGAAAAGCTCAGGTTCAAACAGAGATCAAACCCAAAGTGCCTCACTTCATGATTGGGTGGGTGATTTTCAGACTACTGATCCATATACAGTGGCATAAACGGAATGATTCACAATGTTGACAACTTATTTGAAAAAAAATTAAGAAACAGCTTATTACCATGAGTTTTTTTAAATCTCAAAATGTCTGTCAATTCAACATAAACTTGTTTCAAGAGAGAACTCCTAATTGAATATATTACAAAGTGTTGCATGACTTATTTTTATGTCATGGGAATCCAGACTGTCAGAATCCAATTCAATAATCTTTGGGGAAAAAAAATCCCTTGGTGCTCTGTATGACAGAACTTCTTCCCAAGCCGAACTTAGGACTGCACCCCCTACCCCTATCCCTATCCCTGCCCTCTTCCTCCCTTCTTCGGAGAACCCCTGGATTCTGATAGATCTGAACTATGGACACGGCAATCAAGGATGAGAAATGAGGACAGCCAGGGAGAAATTCAACAAGCGGGAGAACGAAATTGGAAGCAGGGCTGAGAGAGAAAATGGGACGGGAGAAGGAAGAGTTAAGTGCCACACAATAGAAAGATATGGAGGGGTGAGAGGGGAGACAGGGAGCCAAACTGACGCAAACTCAGAAATTTACGGATTTGCTGATTAACAGCTGTAAGTTCTTGACCACGAATAAGCATATTTCATTGAACTATATATTGTGTGATAATAAAGTCTTCATATTTGTATTACAACTGGCTTCAGTGGTAGGCAAATGAAAGATACAAAAATCAATAGAAAAAATATGAAAATTAGCATGCTGTTAACAGAGTAAACGAGACAGCTA
Source organism: Stramonita haemastoma (assembly GCA_030674155.1). Taxonomy (NCBI): domain Eukaryota; kingdom Metazoa; phylum Mollusca; class Gastropoda; order Neogastropoda; family Muricidae; genus Stramonita; species Stramonita haemastoma. The sequence goes on along the minus strand of CM060316.1, from coordinate 82,910,465 downwards.
TTTATTGACAGAATCATCTCGCATGGTTTCTGCCTGTCGTAAAGCTGACATTCATCACTCCCCTACGCAAATGTGATCATCACGCATGAGCGGCGCAGTCAGTGGAATTAAGGCCATGTATTATGCATGGGGCAGAAGACATCTTGAGACACAGCAAGCAAATACTGTGCACTTTGGGCAAAATGGCGGCAAAGGGAAAAATGCACCGGCTGACCCTGAAGTCCTTTAGAGATCAGATTTCCCACAGGCTGTTGGTATGCGTGAACCTGCTCTGTGCTTCCTGCCAGAGGGATGATGATTTAACTGTCAGCCTCTGGCCTCAAACCAAAAGACACATTACAAAACAGAGGGTGTCATCTATTTCTGTCATGTGTGAGCTGTCTTCTGATTACAGCTTTCATTCTACTGTGCTGGAACCTCTTGAACACAACGGCAGAGTGGACAAGGTAACAAGGTTCTTTTCCTCATTGTCATAAAGTCATGAGACGAGGAGTTCGAATCTGAGTGGTACCTGGGAGTTGTTGGTGGGAGTTATTCATGATGTTCCAAGTCAAATTACTTGCAGATCTCCAGAGCCTTTAGGACTAACTACATAAACACTAATGCAGAAGATCAAATATGCACGTTAAAAGTCTTGCTGTTCTAGTTAGTTAAAGAGTGACAGAACTATCAAGCATTCACCCTAGATTTACCATCGCACTGGGTTATGAATTAGGCCGGTAAAGCATCTGATAGATGGATATCTTGGTAGCTGTGATGTAGTGTACATGAAAGTGGCTGCACAAAAAATTCTTTCTTTTAAACTTAAAATGGACTACTGTCTCTTCTTTTTAAAACTCAGTAAAAATGTTAGCAAGGTTAATACGGTTAAGTTAAAAACGACCAAACAAGCAAGCAAACAAACAAACGAAAGCAATTTGTAAATCCAACATCAAAAGCTGTGTGTGAAATAACATTTCTAAGAGAAACCTCATTGTCAGAACTGTAAGCCTTTAAGTTGGATTCTTGGTATGGTATCATCAATGGCAGAGATTTAGCTCAGCAGTCTGCTATATGCCAAAAAGAAAAGACTGACCTAAAAAAAAACCGCTCTTCAACAGGAAGCAGCCCCCCCCCCCCTCCCCCCAACTGTCTTGGAGTAGGCTACCATTGGATCCTAATGGAAAATCACCAACTGCCCAGACTGTGGAAATGGCAATTGAAAATGAAAAATGAGAAAAGCAAGGGAGAAACTGCAAGAGCAGTAAAGCGAAAATGAAACCAGGGTCTGGAAGAGGAGAGGAGAGGAGGGGAGGGGGGTGGTGGGTGTAGAGTTAAGTGCCGGAGGACTGGAGAGTAAAAGAAAGTCTAGGATTTAATGGCGGTAGACGGATCTAAAAGTTGTGGGAGGAAGCTGGAAAAACCAGCTCCATGCAGGGACCAGAAATGTGATGAATGTTGGTGAATAGTAAACTGCACTTGGCTGAATAAAGCTATATCTAGTTCATTGAAGGGATGTTGCTGAACAAGCTGACTCTTGGAGACTTCTAGTGCACTCCCTTCTAGAGATCCAGTGAGAGTCAAACACAGAAAAAGATAACAATCATATGGGTGAAAATTAAATTACATGCAGAGGAAGAAAGAAGAGACAGTTGCGTAATACCAGATTTCTGGTGCATGGTTTCTGCCTGTCGTAAAGCTGACATTATTCCTCACTCCTCTACGCACACGTGGTAATCACGCATGAGCCGCGTGGTCAGTGGAATTTGTCATGCATAATGTATGGGAGCAGACGACATACTGAGAAGCAGGGGGTGAGCAAGTGCACACTTTTGGAGAAAAAAGAACAACAGAGAGGAAGAAAATGCACTGGCCGAACCAGAAGACGTTGTGCTGGAAACAGTGTGTTGGCATGCATGCACGTCATCTGCACTCTGCGTTCTAAACTACCCATGATCAGAAGTAGAGAATGAAACTGGTGTTGTTATTAATCAACAGGGAACAGAAAACAAAGCCACGTGCACGGATTGTTTAAAATTATTTGTGAACTTGTTGACGGTGTTAGGTATATTACTGTCATTGTGTTGTTGTTTCTGTTTTCTGGGGTTTATTGACAGTGGTTATGGTTATTGTGTACATGGTTGCATTAGATAGGAAACTTAAGATAGGGCTTGGTAAATCGAATGGTTTGTTGTTTTATTTTTCTACATTCAAACACACACACACACACATGCGCACAAGCACGCACATACGCTTGTACACACCACACAAGTGCACATCGACATACACACACTTATACATATGTACACTCACACACTCATGCGCACGAACGCACGCCGCATGCAGCCACGCACGTATGTACGCACCCAAACATACATACATGTGCCCACGCGCGTTTGTGTATGCATGTATGCTCTTATGAAAACACACAATGCACGAAGATTCACATGCCCACTTTCAGGATCGCTCTTAATCAGTTTACTGAGAGAGAGAGAGAGGAGAGAGAGAGAGAGCAGACAGAAGCAGACACAAGAGACACAGACACGCAAGACAAAGTAGAAAAAAGGAGATAGAAGATAGAGATGATAGAAGATAGATAGATAGATAGATAGATAGATAGTGGAGATGGAGGGAGGAGAGTGAGAGTGTAGATAGTGTGAGATGAGGAGAGAGAGAGAGTATTGATACAGTATCAAGGTTTTTATCATTATTGTTCCCATTCAGAAAAGCAAGGACCTTTTAGTCGATATTGTTAATGTCTCATCATCACACATTCATCATCATCATCATCATCATCCATCATCATCATCTCATCATCATCATCATCATCATCATCATCATCATCATCAGTATCTCATCACCAGCATATACCACAGAATACTGTCAAAGTATCCCTGCTGGCGTGCAGAGCCATCTTGGGTGGTGGCCTGACAGTGATAGCTCCCTGGGAACTGCCACCACTCTTGGGGGACTGTGTGTGACACAAGGAGTCTGGGTGTGGCGGTGTGTGATCGGACAGGGACGAGTGGTATGGAAGGAGCAAACTGGAAAGCTACGAGAGATGAGGGGAGGAAAGAAACCACATCCACACTGCTGCGTTGACAGCTGCTGCAGCGAGGGATGCAGAATGATTCATTGTGATCATTTCGTTAGCTTCACTGAGCTTGTTGTGCTGTGGGCGATTCATGCATAGCTATTTTCTTCTGGGTCTAGTCTGTTTTATACATCACCGTGTTGCCAGTCAGCATGCACACAGTGTGTAGCATTCTATAGAAAGGGTAAATCATGAGCGGAATGGTCTATTAAAACAGCAGCACACGTGTATGGTTTACAGCCTTTAAATGTTCACACCCATAGATGTTTTTTATTACAACACTAAAAATGCCATATGACACACGACACATCACCTTTATGATCCAGCCCATGGTAAAGTGTTGAGTACTAGATGTTTGTTTCTGTATCACATCAAACGCGGGCATAAATTACTGGACATTTGACCTTTATACATATGTTTCTGCACCAGCATAAAAATCATACAGGACTCTTGACTCAAAGTCTTGACTCATCGAAAAAGAAGTTACCTACAAGAATGCAAAAACCCTCAGTCTTCAGCAAAATTCAAACAAGCACCTCATGACTTCAGGAACATTGAGACATGGCGCCCATCACCCCACCACCCATCGTCCAGCACACAGCAAACAGTCATGAACAGAGACTTCAGTTATTCAGTCATTCATGCTTTTACATCGAGGATAATGGAATAAGCACTTTATGTGTGTTATTTTACAGTCAGTTCCGGTGTGGGTTCATTTTTGTATATTTTGTCATCTGTTTCCACCGGCACACAATGGCCTACTCTTCCAAAAAGGGGAACAGGATTTAACGTGTGCGCAAGATGTTCTGTGTGTGTTCGCACACGGGGCCTCGGTTTATAGTCTCATCCGAAGGCTTGTGGGAAGAGATCGAGTCTGCACTGATGTTAACTCCAGGGGGAAAATCCTCTTGAACAGATTTGAACCCAGGTCATCAGATTGCGAGTGCAATGTTCTAACCACTAGTCTATCCTGTCCCCCTAAAACCCATCAAGACTTGCAGTGACACATCGCCATCACCACTAACTATATCATCATTATTTCCAGATCCGTGACGGCTGACTGGCTTTGGCACTGACTTTGTCCCTACACAAACAATTCCATTTTCTTCCTAATGACCACCTCCACCCTCAAGTAATTCAATACGACAAATCATATTTCCTTACGCTGTCCAAATCTAATTTGCTAACCACCTCGGTACCTTAATGCAAACAGCTCTGTTTATCTGCCTGGGTCACCATCGACCTTTCTTTTGTCGGGTCTTCAGAACTGACAGATACGTCAATAACTGCCTCTCAACGAACATAACAAAACGTGTCCATTTTCTTTCTGAGGAAAAGAGGAGGAGAGGTCCATATGCGGAACTTTGTTAGAGTGGTGCTGTCACATTACATGTTCTGGCAGACAACAGATAGTCGCTGGGTGTAGGAGGGGGTACACCCTCATCGAGGTACTCAGACAGGAAATCTCATTCCACACCGCCGCTTTCCTGATGACTTCATTCTTGGAATTGTCCATCGTCACCAAAGTGGAATTCCCCCAGAGAAGGTGGAGAGAATGGAAGGGACTGTCTTTAGTATTCAGCTCTTTCAGTACTATCGTTTGCCCTGCTGTCCTTTTATATGTACTCTCTCCTCTCTCTCTCTCTCTCTCTCTCTCTCTCTCTCTCTCTCTCCTCTCTCTCTCTCTCTCTCTCTCTCTCTCTCTCTCTCTCTCTCTCTCTCCACACACACACACACACACACACACACACACACACACACACACACACACACACACTTCTCTCCCCTTTCTCAGCTTCTTCTCCTGTTCCCCACCTTCACTCTCTTTTCTACCTCCACCACCTTCTTCCTCTTATTTTCTAGGACCCCTCCCCCCTCCATCCTTTCAGCTCAAAGATCCAGTCTGGCTTTCCACTTCCACACAATCAGCACGATCCAATATCCCAATACCACCACCCAGACAACTCCTATCTCAGACAAGCAGACTGAGGTCTGGGACTTACAATACATCAAAAGAAATCCCTGAGGGCAGAACAGATAGTGTAGGTAACTCAGTAAGGCACTCACCCAATCCGCAGGCCTTTATGTGTTAGGTTTCGTAAGCCCAGCCATTGATCGACAGATGGGGGGTGTCGATTCTTGTCCACTATTGTGATGATAGTGATGTTGATTGCTGTTCTGAAAGTAGTTCTATGGTTTGAAGAATAAGCATTTATATGAGAAGTTAATGCTGAAACAGTATATTTATTTAGTCCTTTGTTCATTCCTCACCTAGAGCTTTGAGATTTTGCATATTGGAACATTTTTTCTCATCATGCCTACATTTTAAAATGTTGTCATCTGTTACTTGCAGCACACATTTGCCTACTCTTTTGAAGGGCATAAAAGGTTTTAACATGTGCACAAAATGTTCTGCATGTGGTTGCGCACAGGATCTTGGTTTATAGTCTTATCCTAAAGACTTTTGGGTGAATAGAGTTGGCACTGATGTTAACTCCAGGGATAAATCCTCTTGGACAGGTGTATCAGTGGTGGTGGGCCATCAGGTTGTGAGCACAACGTTGTAACCAACGTCTGCCCCAATACTCATTTACACATAGACTAAACACTTTTGCTAGATTATGTATGCCCCATATCAACATTCAGTTCTCTCTTTCTTTTATTATAAATTATTATTTTTATTATTATTATTATTATTATATTATTATTATATATTATTATTATTATTAATTATTATTATTATTATTTTATCTTTGTCTGTGTCTGTTTCTCTGATTCTCCCTGCCACTGTCTGTGTCAACATGTGTGTATGTGTGTGTGTGTGTGTGTTGGGGGGAGGGAGAGAGACAGGCAGACAGAGACAGAGAGAGAGAAAAAGAGACAGAGACAAAGACAGAGACAGACAGACAAATATAGGAATTTACCATGATGAAACTGTTCATAAATCATATTACTGTTCTTTTTCTCAAGCCCCTCTTTAAACTTCAGGCTGGCTTTTTTCTTCTGCTGCATGAAGTGGCTTGCAAGTTTTGACCTCATGACCTGGAAACAGTTTGCTAGTACTGTTGGAGCATTAGTGATGCCTTTGCTTCTTTTCCAAATTGGAGGCATTGAATTAGCCCTGCACTAGGCTCATTGCACAGCCTGGTGACAAGTATAATGTTCAGTATCACTTTGGTGTTTTAAGTGAGTAACAGACAGTGAAGACTAGAAAATGATGGTGTGTTTGCATTTGTGGGGTTGTTCAGAACCAAATTTTAATCTCAGGAAAACATTAGGAATATCAATAGTTTTATTTGTTGTGGTTGTTGTTGCAGTCATTGTTGCACTTGTTGGTCTTGCTATTTTTGCTGTTGTTAGTGTTGTTCGTGTGTTGTTGTTCTTCTTCTTCATTTGTTCTCTTCTTCTTCTTCTTTTTTCATCATCATGATCATTAATTTTCATCAGCATAATTGTCACGAGTATGGATCATCAGTGTTTTATCATTTTTGTCATCACAGTCATTATTTCTGTTAATGTTGTCATCATTGCTGACATGATCATCACATTATCATAGTCACTGTTGCTGTTGTTATTCATCATCATTACTGTTATCATCAAATCTTGGAAAACTATTTATGTGACCAGGCAGCAGAGTAGAGCCACTGTGACTGGTAGCCTTATGGTGGGATTCAAATTCACATAGAGAAAAGATTTAAATTCTTACAGTCAAGGTCTTTGTGGACTGCTGGCACTGAGAGTACAGTTAAACAAATGTTTGGTATGTCCATGAGTGTGTGTGGTGAGGCTAGGATTTGTGGGGTGAAAGTATCAGCTCTGAGATGTGACAGGAGATGAAGAGAGGAGACAAAAACATTCTGACAGCAGCTCCAAAGAAGGGATGCAAAATGATTTATCCCCATCATTCTGTTTGCTCCACTAAGCTTGTTGGCCCTGGGGCAATCCATGCATATTTTCCTCTGCATCCATTTTTAGCAGATCGCCATGTTGCCAGTCAGCCTGTGTGAAGTTTTCAATATTGCTTTGAAGGAGTTGCAATGTGTGTCACATTATTATGCCAAGAATGAATTAATAAGGGATCGTAAATATGATTTACAGAGGATATTAAAACAAAATATACCCACATTTGTAGGGATGATCACAGTATTGAGATGCCATATGACAGCAAAACAACTAAAAAACATTTTGTTTAAAGATAATGCCTAATTCAAAGCAATGATTTAAGCCTTGGTCCTGGATATTTTCATGTTTCTGCATCCCATCTATTTTGACTTGAATTGCAGGACACTTAGCTTTTACAGTTTACTTTCTGCAGAAATGTATACAAGAAATAAATAAATGCACTGGAAGGTTTGTAATTATGATAATGATGATATGAACGACAATAAGAACAACAGTAGTAATAACAATAATAATAAAGATAATAATAATAATAGTCATCATCATGATCATCATACTCATAACAATCATAATCATCTTAATGAATGCAACTTGTATACTGATATATATTGTGAAAAACAAATCAGGCTCACAAATCAATTATACACACAGAGCTTGATCTGGAAGAGTTCAAATCCCTACACTTAATTCACAAGGCTCCACAAAGATTTGAATCCAAACCTATGACCCCAGGACCATCAAGATTAGAAACTCATCACTTTATCCACTGGTTACAGTGATTGTCTACAGCCTGCAGACAGTGTGAACATAGACTAAACACCCATCATACATGCAATGACACACCCTAGTCCTGGCTAACATCATAACCATTACCTTCAAATCAGCACGGACTATCTTTAGCAGTGATATATCCCTGGGCAAGCAACTCAATTTACACTAGTGCCAGTCTCCACCCAAGAGTAAATCAACGTGGCAGAATCTATTTCCTTGCACCATGTAGATGTGATTTGTCAATCCCTCTGATACCCCCAATGCAAACAGCTCTGTTTCCCCACCCATCTCTGTGTTTGGGAATTCTTCTTGACTAACAAGTGAAGAACTGCCTCCTGGTAAAAATAAAGTTATATTTTCCTGAAAACTGGACTGTGAGGTTGTAACACTCTTCATGCTGCAGAGTTTTTATTTTGTAGTGTTGTCGCTCGGCATGGCTTTTATTGTTTATATATTTACCATTTTCCATAAAAGTCTTTATTTTACATGTTATTGTGCCCCTGAAATTACACATTAGTTTTAAAGTTTAGAGTATTTTTGACTGGAAAAATATAGTTTATCATTTTGGGGAAGAGACTTTCAAGTAGCAACTGTGTGGCATTGGATGTTTTCTACAGAAAAATAAAACAGGTCCTTGTTTGTCAAAGAATGGTACACAATTGTGTTTGTATTCAGGTTGTCAGTCTCATTCCAGATCTTCTGATGATTTCTTTCTGCTGAACTGTCTGTTTTCACCAAAATGATATTTCACCCCAAGATAGAGGAAATTAAAGTGAGGGTCTTTCATCTTCGTCCAATTGTGGGTATTCCTGTTTGTCATTATATTCTTTTATAGCCTGCATTTCTCTTATCTATCATCTGAATCTTTATCTCTCTGTCTCTGTCTGTTTCTCTGTCTCTGCCTGCCAGTTTTTTTGTCTGTCTGCTGGTCTGTGTATCTGTTGTTTGTTTGTTTGTCCTGTCTGTCTGTGCCTGTCTGTATCTCTCTCTCTCTCTCTCTCTCTCTCTCTCTCTCTCTCTCTCTCTCTCTCCTCTCTCTCTCTCTCTCTCTCTCTCTCTCTCTCTCTCCCTCTCTCCCTCTCTCTCTCTCTCTCTCCAACATTTCCTCTCCTCTCTGATCTCCTGTACCTCAGCCACCCTACACATTCTCTTCCCCTCCCCTCACTCAGTCCATCATCTTCTCCCTAAAGTTTCTCTGAAGTTCAATCTCGTTAAGCCCCCTACACCCACCCACCCCCACCCTCAACCCACTCCCTTTTCAACTCAAAGGTTCAGTCTGGCTTTCCACTTCCACACAATCAGCACGATCCAATATCCCATTACCACCACCCAGACAACTCCTATCTCAGACAAGCAGACTGAGGTCTGGGACTTACACAATACATCAAAAGAAGTCCCGGAGGGCAGAGGAGATAGGTAGGTAACTCAGCTAGTTACTCTTCAATCCTCCAGCCTTTGTCTCTTTGAGGCCAGGCAATCACAGGTATGGTATCGATTCTTGAAAGAGTTCAGAATGAATGTAGGGTGATCGTGATTGTGATTGTGATTGTGGTTGTGGTTTAGTTTTGCTTTGACCAAAAATTCATCAAAACAAAACAAACTCAAAACAGCATATTATAAACACATATTCATTGTACACACATTAAGGCTGCTATACACCAAAGATCCCTACTTTCTGAAAATGATTTTTGTATATTTCTTTCAGATAACTTTTTTTCAAAAAAAGAAAACTGATATCAGGTTGTTTGATTCCTCAATCTCTTTACCTATCTGCCTATTAGTCTGTCAAAGTTGTGGATGGAAACTCGTTGTTTTTCCATGAGCTAAATCCCGCACGTGCACCTGTGCGTGGTGTGTGTGTGTGTGTGTGTGTGTGTGTGTGTGTGTGTGTGTGTGTGTGTGTGTGTGTGTGTGGTCGCGCATGC
>CM060316.1:82885796-82895796 GCA_030674155.1 Stramonita haemastoma | reverse complement strand
TCTGGACTGAGTTCCCTCTTTTGGAATGGAAGTCGTCATCTCTGTCAAGGCAAAACAGTATCAGGAACGAACTCCCAGCACTAACCCTCTTTGGTTTAAACAACTTTTTTTTTTAATTCAGAAATAAGAATTAATAATTTGAAAGCAAACGTTTTGTAATCATAGCAACAACAAGCGTGTAGCCTCTTTGTAGTCTCCGAGGTCTGTTGGTCAGGGTCTGGCTTTCACTGCCGCTGCCCCCGTGATCTTTTTGACCGTTATGCCGTGATGTGTTGTGCTGTGTTGTGTTGTGTTGTGTTGTGTTGCGTTGCGTTGTGTTGCGTTGCACTGCGTTGCGTTGTGTTGTGTTATGATGTTGTTGTGTTGGGATGTGATGTGATGTGGTGTGTTGTGTTGTGTTGTATTGTATTGTGTTGTGTTGAGTCGTATCATATTTTGTTTGGTATGTTGTCCTGATTTGTGTTGTCCAGTGTTGCGTTGGCTTGTCTTGGGCTGAAAAAGCCGTAGGCCTCTCTCTCTCTCTCTCTCTCTCTCTCTCTCTCTCTCTCTCTCTCTCTCTCTCTCTCTCCTCTCTCTCTTCTCTGTCTCTCTCTCTCTCTCTCTCTCTCAAAAAGAAGTGGTTAACAACGATAGAACAGATGATCTTTTTCATGCTGATGATGACTGTTATATGAATCGTCCAATTTCTAGAGAAGAAATATTATTTGCATTTAGAAAGCTTAAAAATGGAAAGGCTCCTGGCCCTGATGGTATAATTAGTGAAATGTACAAGAACTCTAATGAACAGGTCATACAGTTTTTTTTTTTTAAGTTGTTTAATGCTTTGTTTGATAGGGGAATCTTTCCAGAATCATGGACAGAGTCAGTTGTCTTACCATTGTTTAAAAAAGGTAACATTAATGACCCCAATAATTACAGGGGCATTTCTCTCAGTAATACTAGTAGTAAGTTGTTTAGTACAATAGTTAATCACAGATTACAGGAATGGGTACAGGAAAATGATATCACTGGGGACCATCAAGCTGGATTTAAAAAAGGAAATTCAATGATAGATCACATGTTTGCCTTTTTAGCTTTAGTTCAGAAACAATTTTCTTTCAACCGTAAATTATATGTTGCCTTCATTGACTTTGAGAAGGCCTTTGACGCTATAAACAGAAACTTACTATGGCCGATATTACTTAAAAATGGAGTGAATGGGAAATTGTATAAATGTATCCAAAGTATGTATGAAAATGTGAAATGTAAGGTAAGGTGTGGAACTGCTTTGACAGATTATGTTAAATGTACAGCAGGAGTAAAACAAGGTGATGTGTGCAGTCCAACATTATTTTCACTTTTTATTAATGAACTAGCTATTGAGGTTATACAGAATGGAAGACATGGTGTGTCCTTTTCTTTTGGTATGTTTGAACTATTCATTCTTCTTTTAGCAGATGATGTTATTTTATTTCAGAGACAGTAATTGGTTTGCAAAACCAACTCAACAACTTACATTGTGCTACTACCTCACTTCAGTTAAAAGTAAACATGAAGAAAAGCAATATTATTGTATTTAGAAAGGGAGGGTACTTGGGTGCTAGAGAAAGATGGACTTACGATAGGGAAATAATGCCTGTAGTCAATGCTTATAAGTATCTAGGAATCTTTTTTACCACTCGACTGAGTTTTGTTTCTGCATGTAAAGATCTTAACAGTAAGGGAAAAAACTCTCTGTTATGTATAATGAAAAGGTTATCTACATTAAACAATTCTTCCTTAAAATTATTTCTTAAAATTTTTGATTCACGAGTCCAGCCTGTTGTACAGTATGGCTCTGAACTGTGGGGATTAAACAAAACTGCACTCTGTTGTGAATCAGTTCATTTGTTTGCCTTGAAAAAGTTTTTAGCTGTAGAAAGGCGTACACCAAATGATCTGGTGTATGGTGAAACATGAAGATTTCCTATATATTTAAATTCTGCTGTTCAATGCATACGTTACTGGATTTGGATTTTGCAGATGGAAGAAAGTCGAATACCTTTTAAAGCCTACAAAATGTTGTTTGAATTAGATGTTAGGGGTAAAACAAACTGGGTAACTGATGTTCGCATCTGCCTATGTGAATATGGCTTTGGCGATGTATGGTTAAATCAGGGCATTGGAAATGTAGATGTATTCATAAAAACATTTCGTCAGCGTTTAATCGATTGTAGATGGCAGAAATGGAATGATCATATTCAGAACAGTGAAAGGTTTAATCTGTATAGAACTTTCTCTAGTAGTCATGAAATGAAACCATATTTGACATCAAGCATGGAGAGATATCTGAAAATTATAGTGACAAGATTCAGAATGGGCATGTCAAATCTGGCAACCCATCACAATAGGTACAAGCAATTTGATCACACTAAGCTAATATGTCCTTTATGTGGATGGGAGAGGGATGATGAAGTACATTTTGTTTTCTGTTGTCCTGCCTTAAACAGACTTAGACAGCGATTCATTCCAGTGAAATATTATCAACATCCATGTATGTTTAAGCTAAGTCTGTTGATGGCATCTGCAAGGCATTCTGGTGTACGGAATTTTTCTCTTTTCCTGCATAAAGCATTTAAGCTTCGAGATACTGCAACGTCCTAGATGATTGTTTCTAATATGATGTTAACTGTGATTGATACATTGATTTTGTTGTGTTCTTTCATCAAGTGTTATTGTACTTATTTTTTGTTCACCAACCCCTTCATGAAGGGCGATGGCCTAAACATGAATAAACCATCCGAATCTCTCTCTCTCTCTCTCTCTCTCTCTCTCTCTCTCTCTCTCTCTCTCTCTCTCTCTCTCTCTCTCTCTCTCTCTCTCTCTCTCAGATCAAGAGTTTAACGAGGTGACAGCCCTGATATGGCCTCTGTGGTCGGCAGAGCTATAAACAAAATGATTGGATTGGATTGGAATGGCTTTCTCTCTCGCCTATGCAAGGGTGTGTAGGCACCCAGGCAAGCATGCACCCATGCACACACACACACACATTTTGTTCTGAGATTGCATAGCAGTATCACTTTCCTTGGAAAGACGTTGACTTAAAAAAAGCCTATCCCACTAAACTGCATAGCTAGCACCATTAAAACATTTTCTTGTATAAGTCACAAGTTTTTTTCATTCTAAATTTTTAATGTTATCCAAATTCTAGTTTAACTTGCTTCGAAACGTATTACAAGTTTATGTTCTTTGCATTTATGAATATGACTGGAATGTCATCCTTTTCACAAGTCCATAAAAGAAATTAGATTGGATGGGGGGAGGGAAGTAAGCTACTGTTGTGGTTACTGTAATTTTCAAGCACCCCCATGGTATTTTTCAATCAATAGTCTCACTATACTGTGAATGCAGTTTGCCTTTTCCCAATACATTTTTTCTTCCACTCAGTAAAGATAATCTACTGTCATTTCCACATTGCCAAAAAGAACCCCAAAAGTCTGTCTTTTTGGTGTTTTTTTTTTCTTCCTACTCAGTAAAAAAATAATCTACTACCATTCTTACATAGTTAAAAAAAAAACTTACAAAAAACTCTGTCTACCAAAAACAACAAAAATCCTTATACTATACAGTACCACCATTACAAACCCGACACCGCCATGCTTTTATACTTAAAGCAGACGAGACAGTTGAGGCCGAGCAGACGACGTGTGGGTGTCTGGGTAATGGAAGGAGTCACGCACGAGGGAGCAGATGGACAGAGGAGAGCCGACAGGGGCCCCAGGGGTCAGAGAGCGGTTCCCTGCATGTCATCTCAGGGAAGCAGCCACGCCAGCAAGGTGCGGGATAGGGCGACACTTTTGTCGCCGTCACAACTTAGAATGAATGTGGTGGGGGTTGGGGGGAGAGGGGCAGAGGGCAAGATTTGGGCCTTGTTTGTTTGTTTGTTTGTTTTGTTGAGGTTTGTGTGTAGGGTGTAAGGTGTAGGGGGGTGGGGGTGGAGGTGGGGAGATGCATGGGGAAGAGAGTTGTGGTGGTACTTGATTGTTTCTTGTTGCGTTTTCTGTTTTGTTTTGTTTTCTTGTTGTTGTGGTTGTTTTCAGTGTGTGTGTGTGTGTGTGTGTGTGTGTGTGTGTGTGTGTGTGTGTGTGTGTGTGTGTGTGTGTGTGTGTGTGTTTGTGTGTGTGTGTATGTAGAGAGAGAGAGAGTATGTGTGTGTATGTGTGCGTGTGTGTTTGTGTAGTTCTCTCTCTCTCTCTCTCTCTCTCTCTCTCTCTCTCTCTCTCTCTCTCTCTTCTCTCTCTCTCTCTCTCTCTCTCTCTCTCTCTCTCTCTCTCTCTCTTTTGGCTGTGTTGCACTTGCGTTTTTAGTGCAACTTTTTGTTGTGCTTTTTGTTTGCTTGCTTTTTCTTGTTTATGTTTTTGTGGACAGTCCTTAATCAGGGCAAGGGTCGGATGAAAAAAGTATAGGAATGCTTATTCTGTAACCTTTGGAAAATCCAGATCATTCATGCATTCATTCATTCATTCTCTCCTCTCTCTCTTCTCTCTCCTCTCTCTCTCTCTCTCCTCTCTCTCTCTCTCTCACTACTCTCTACTCTCTCTCTCTACTACTACTACTACTATACTACTATACTACTACTACTTCTACTACTACTACTACTACTACATTTCTACTACTACTACTCCATCTACTACTACTTTGCTACCTACGGTATCCCATCTCTACTACGAGTACGTTTGCTGTTCCTCTTCTCTCTTGTCTTTTCTGTCTCATTTTCACTTTATCTTTCCCCGTCGTCCCTTTTTTATTATCATTTTCCTCTCACACACACACACACACACACACACACAACACACACACACACACACACACACACACACACACACATGTTTACCAAGCATGTTTACTTAGAAAGGGGAAAAAAAACATCAGATAACTCCACTCTTCATTTTTCACGCATGTACCTCTCGTGGTTATTATGGATTTTGACATGAAACCATAATGCCGAACCGTTTTTAAAAGCTACATAAATCTCTGTGGCCCATATCTTTTTTGGACAGGCTCTGCGGGATTCACGTAAAACGCTGTGTTTTGAAGGGGAATACTACACCAGCAAATCAGCTCTGGCAATGGTAGTTATCTCCCCTGCCCCCATCATCTGCCCAGTTTTGCCGGCAGGATATCGATAAGTAGGGGAGATAATCAGGTGAGCCAGAAGCAAACAGGGATGGAAAATTGGCAACGTACATGTTCACTTAGAATTCCACAGATTTGACCCTTGGGAAAAGTGCAGGGCAGGTTTTGCTTGAAAACATTGTATAGGGTGAGGATGGTGTGGATTGAGGGAGGGGGTAGGGGAGGGGGTCTATACAGGGCAGGGATGGAGAGGGATACGGTGGTGTGAATGGATAAAGTATAGAAATGTGAGGTACAGTTTCTATCTTCCAGCTGCTGAGCATATTTTTTCAGCAAAGCATCCTTCACACGGCACAGAGAAGAAAACCATTAAAACTGGCGATTCTATCACTGCTGTGGGGAAATTTGTAATAACTATTTATTGCCAATGACTTACATGCCTCTGAAAATTGCTAACCTGTATTACATACCAATCATACCAGAAGAGATGGCAGGATAAATGCTGCTTCATGTATAAAATGCAGTCAGGAATCTGGTGATAGTAGCGAAAAGATGAGAGGTGTGGAGAGGAAGAACCTTTTGGACCCTGAGACATTCGAGCTTTTCCTCCAGACCATCGTCGGTTATATATTGCAGTGTGATCATGACTGCATCATTCGTACCATACCATCCATCCACAACAACTGCTACTGTCTTCCACAGAAGAAGAATACAGTTTTAACATGTTTTCAGAATGTCACAGGAACACTGGCACTCGGAACCTTGGCCTCAGAGGCTCAGTATTGAACCTGCAGTTTACACACGCACAAAGAATCCATGGTATCAAAGGACTTGTCTTGCTTGGTTACTGGAAGGACTCCCAGTGCATAAGAACAGAACGCATAATTATTAACTCTGCGCGAAAAAGTCCCACACAGGACAGCTCAACGTTGATTCGAGTCTGTTAAAGGCATTACGTTTAACGTTGAGGGCATCACGTTTAAGTGGTAGGCCTAAGCCTAATGTTTTAACTGCAGATGCAGAAAGTTGATGCATAACTGACAACATTAGTTTTACAACTTGCTTTTTAAGTAATCTGTGTGTATTTCTTTGGCGCCATCGACCTCCTAATACACAACAATATTAGTCCTCTGAGGCCGCTCAGCAAGCTTCAGAAAAAGCCACTGACATCCACATCATAACCCTATTGACGAGCGCCGCTTCTTGCGTCACTACTAATCGTATTACTGTTTCTTTCCAGCTCCTGCTGATTGACTTCCATTGACTCCAGGAAGTGATGTTATTCTCAGACAAACAAGCCCACTTTGTTCTAATGGCAGTCCCCGCTTCCTCCTTATAACACAGCGCTACAAACTTCTTTCTTTTTTTCCTCCTTGCACCAGCGAAATTTAATTTGTCCACCGTGGCCGTAGTTCCCTTGCAAACAGCTCTGTTTATCTACTCCGATCACAATCGAATTTTCTGTATCAGGGAATTCTGGTCTGACTGGCAAGTCATTAACTGCCTCCTTGTTGAACCAAAGCTTGTCAGGCCAGACTCCACAAGAAGAGCTTGGGAGGGGGAGGGGGCGCAGCGTAGGCGAGTTTGCAGATCTTATTAGGCCGGCCTTGTAACTCCGCACACTCTCCGCAGACAACAAATAGTCCTTTGGCGGGAGAAAGGTACACACTCGTATGGGTACTCAGACTGGAAATCTCATTCCCGGACCGTAGCTCTCCTGATGCCTTTCTTCCTTTGAATTGTCCATCTTCACCGAATTGAAACTCACTGAAGATGGGAGAAAATCGAACTGCCGTCTTTACTCTTTACCGCCCCCCCCCCCCCCCCCCCCCCCCCTCCCCCCCCCCCCCCATCACTTTCACTGCCTTACTCTCCGCATTCCCCCCCTTTTTTTCTCATATGTCTCCTTGTTTCTCTTTGATTTCCTTCACTCTTTGTCTATGTGTCTCTGTCTCTCTGTGTCTCTGTCTCCTCTGTCGCTCTTCTGTCTGTGTTTCCTGTCTCTCTTTCTTTCTCTGATTGCTGTCTACATGTATCTTTATCTGTCTGTTTGTCTGTCTGTCTGTCTGTCTGTCTCTCTCTCTGTCTTTCTCTCTCTCTGTCTCTCTCTCTGTCTCTCTCTCTCCACACACACACATACACACACATCACACTCACACAAACAAACAAACTTACTCACACACATACACAGGGTTATACAAACACAGTTCCACACGTACATATACGTTTGCGTTGCACCCACATACATATGCACTCATTTCACACTCACACACACACACACACACACACACACACACACACACACACCACACACACACACACACACACACACACACACTCGGGACGGGATAGCCTAGTGGTCAGAACATTGCACTGGCAATTTGACGACCCGAATTCGACTCCTGTTCGAGGGGATATTTCCCCTGGAGTTAACATCAGTGCTGACTCCACTCTCCACAAAAGTCTTTCGGATGAGACTGTAAACCGAGGCCCCGTGTGCCAACGCATGCAGAACATCTTGCGCACACGTTAAATCATGTTCCGCTTTTCGTAAGAGTAGGCCATTGTGTGCCGGTGGGAACAGATGACGATATTTACACGACTGCATACACAAGGGGATTGGATGAAAAAAAGCACATGAGTGCTTATCCCATTATCCTCGATATAAAAGAATGAAATAAAATAAAATAAAACACACACACAGCTCGAATGCACATGAGCACTTATACCATTATCCTCGATATAAAAGATTTTTTTTTTAATGAATTAAAAAAATAATGATAGATAAAATGTTTTCTACCTTAGTACAAGATAAGGAAGCACACACCTACAAACCAACCCCCTCTCTTTAAAAAAAAAACATGCAATTTTAAAAGTCTGTGTGCGTGCGTGCGTGCGTGCGTGCGTGCGTGCGTGCTGCGTGTGTGCATGTATGCATGTGTGCGTGTGTGTTTGTGTGTGCTTGCATGCGCGTGTGTGTGTGTGTGTGTGTGTGTGTGTGTGTGTGTGTGTGTGTGTGTGTGTGTGTGTGTGTGTGTGTGTGTGTGTGTTACCATTGAGGATGGGCAATGCAGGAGCGTGGAGCACTTACACTTGTCTTTTGTTGAAAACACTCAGCATGACTGATGGATGCTCTTAGTCTCTTGAAGCCACTCAAAGCAAACCAAAATAATAATTTAAAAAAACTCAAAAAACTTAATTGCCCCTAGTTGTCTTTTCTTCCCGGAGTTTCGTGGGTTTTTTTTCATTTTAGTGGATCGGCGGTCTACAAAACACTGACCTGTCTGGACAATTGGGGCTTGCAGGTTCGATCCCTTTCTAAAATGGAACTTTCATCCAACCCCTATCCACAAAGTTTTGAGGGGTGTTCTGGGTGCTAGCTTTTTTTTTTGTCTTATGAGAGGATGAATCGAGATTCCGTGTTCAAATTGCGGTTTGAACACATGTTAAGAATCCATGGCGTCGAGAGAGGTGTCACAGGCAAAATTATGTTTTAAAAAAAAGTACGAGAGAAAGAAAAAAGAAAGAAAGAAAGAGAAAGAAAGAAAGAAAGAAAGAAAGAAAGAAAGAAAGAAAGAAGAAGAAAGAAAGAAAGGAAAAGAAAGAAAAAGAAAGAAAGAAAAGAAAGAAAGAAAAGAAGAAAGAAAGAAAGAAAAGAAAAGAAAGAAAAGAAAGAAGACAGACAGACAGACAGAAAAGAAAGAAGAAGAAAGAAAGAAGAAAGAAAGAAAGAAAGAAAGAAGAAGAAAGCAACAGAAAGAAAGAAAGAAAGAAAGAAAGAAAGAAAGAAAGAAAGAAAGAAAGAAAGAAAGAAAGAAAGAAAGAAGAAGTAAAGAAAGAAAGAAAGAAAGAAAGAATTTTTTTTTTTACTCTTGTTGAGAAACAAACACATATGCAGGCAAAACTTTTTTCAGCAGTATTGACCGTATGTTAAAGAACCCTAACTGCAAAAACCGTAAAAATCCTTTAAAATGTCATTCTGAGATTCTTCCTATAACCGTGATACCTGGGTCAGGCAAGGAGGCTGGAGGCCTCCTGCTAAAACAACTGTCACCTCCTCCAGCAGGTAGGCAGGCAGGCAAAACTCTGGGACTCCGCAACACATCCACAGCAATCTTGGTGAGCAGTGTAGACAGGTCACTTACCACAGCATTAAACTCCCTGTCACCTCTCATCTATCGTACCTGTAGCAAAACAGTCATGAGAAACATTCACACTAATTGATTTTTTTTTTCTTTCGTGGTTCATGGTACTGAACTTGGACTATAAGTCGTCAAGTCGATGGACATTGAGAAGAGGGTTGTTGTTGTTGTTGGGATTTGCTGGTGTTAAGCTACAATCAGTCTTCTACCAGGTTTCAGACACCATCTCTTCTCCATCCCTGAAACTGCCTCCAAAACTACAACCAGAAAATGCGAGTTTTAATCAGATCAATGCCGTGTTCATCAAACCACACTTAGCATTAGATCTGGAAAGAAACAACCGTATGTTAAAGAACCCTAACTGCAAAAAACCGTAATAATCTCCTTTAAAATGTCATTCTGAGATTCTTCCTATAACCGTGATACCTGGGTCAGACAAGTAAGTAGAACACTACCATTTCACTGTGCTGGACAAAGCCAAGGTTTATCTCATTGATCTGGCAGATCATGGACGAAAGACTGACCCCCCAGCTGGCCTCTGTCCACCACAACCTCTTTGCTGGACCACCATCCACTCCCAGCTGAAAAGCACCGACTACCCAGTCTATGGAAAGGCAATTAGCTAAAAGAAATGAGAAAACCGGAGAGGAATTGATGAGTGGCGAAAGAACAGTCCAGGAAAATGGTAGAGAGCCTGCTTTAGAGCAAAGAACTAGCTAGACAGAGAGGCGGAAGAAAGCGTTAAGAGATAACAGGGGTTGATG
>CM060316.1:82878296-82880796 GCA_030674155.1 Stramonita haemastoma | reverse complement strand
CCCTGCGCTTCTCTTATTGTATTGACTCTCTCTCTCTCTCTCTCTCTCTCCCCTCTCTCTCTCTCTCCTCTCTCTCTCTCTCTCTCTCTCTCTCTCTCTCTCTCTCTCTCTTGTCTCTGGCACTTTTGCAGGAAATCTCGCAGACTTATATGTGAGAGAAGAAGTACCGGCTGTCTAGATCACCAAGCCTTCCATCTTTTCTGTGAAGGAAGGGGATGCAAAAAAGAGTGAGACAAGTTTTTGAGTGGGTTTTTTTTTTTTGTTTGGTTTTTTTGTGGGTTTTTTTTTGTTTGTTAGCATCTATCTGATGGTGTTCATGATTTGCGTTTTATGTGTTCATTTATCTGGTCATTTATCGATTTGTCTATTTATTCCTTTATCATACTAATGTTTAGCTAGTAGTAATAATGTCAGATGTGTTGCACAAAGGGTGCTGATTTTTTTTGTTGAGCTAGCTTCTACCTCTGATATCGTTCTGTTTGTGGAAATGTTTTTTGGTTTGTTTATTTCATTTCTTCTTTCTTAGCTCCCCATCTTCTGGTATAGTACGCATTCTGCTATTGCTGCTGCGCTGCTGCTGCTGCTGGCTGCTGCTGCTGCTGCTGCTGCTGCTGCTGCTGCTGCTGCTGCTGCTGCTGTTGCTGCTGCTGCTGCTGCTGCCGTCACCACCGCTGATAGGAGAAAGAGGCAGAGAAAATAGAAAGTTAGAGGAAAGAGTAATAGGCGAATACATCCAAGACTCTGTGTTTAGGGTCTTGGAGATCAATCAGTCATGTCACTATCAGTGTTTAAAGTGAAAAAGTTTAGGGTTTTAACTATTGTTCTCTGTTATCTATTTTGTGACTCTCTCTCTCATTTGGGGGGGGGGGGGGGGGGGGGCGGGATAGCCTAGCGCTCGCAATTTGACGACCCGGGTTCAATTCCCAATCGAGGGAATTTTTCCCCTGAAGTTAACATCAGTGATGACAGCACTCTCCCCACAAGTTTTTCGGATGAGACTATAAACCGAGACCCCGTGTGTGAACGCATGCAGAACATCTTGCGCACGTTAAATCCTGTTCCGCTTTTCGTAGGAGTAGGCCATTGTGTGCCAGTGGGAACAGATGACAAGATTTACAAAATTGCATACACATGGGGACTGAATGTAAAAAAGCACATGAGCGCTTATTCCATTATCCTCGATATAAAAGAATAAATAGATAAATACAAAAAATTCTCTCTCTTGTCATTAACTGATTTTTATTCAGAAATCAAGCATAATTTTCCTCAGTATTTTTCCAATAACGTTGATTTTTTTTTTAACTATTCTTCAAAAAATTTACAGATACACCGAAAAAGGTCGAAAGGGGTCTTTTCCATACGCACAAAAAGCATGTTTGTAATATCAACTGGAAAAAATGGTTTAAAGACACAATACCAACAACAAAAACAGTGATTTACATTACGGCAGACATTGGTATCAACTCAGTAATTTGAAGGAAACTACCGTTGGTTTTATCATTAGACTGCTTGTGGATAGTAGAATCAATCATCGCTAACTTACTCTTTTGTTATCGCCTTTTTCTCTCGTCGTCTTTGCCAGCATTTGGCATGGGCATTGTTTTGGGGCCAGAGGTAGAGAAACACCAGAGATAGTTTCGATGATTGAGAGTACTGTGCAATGTTTTTGACAAGTGTTCTAATGGACCAATTGCTTTTGTTAGATTAGTCCTTTTGCGAGGTTTACAGTTTTTAATTAAGGCATTATTGTTGCTGGTGCCACGAGCAGTCAGTTTAGCTATGTCCGTGTTTTCCAGGAATGGAGACACATCGGCTGTGCTTCAGACACTTTTCCTCATAAAACTGGAATGTCTTTGTTTGAGTCAATAGTTTAAAAAAAAAAAAAAGGCAACAACAAAATCAACGAAAATAACACCAACGACCAAAGACAATTTGACGGTTTCATTTTTGTTTTGGCAAGAGAGATCACTTTTATTCCCTATCCATTTCACTCTTATTATCTCACCAATATTATTATATCCTTGTTCGCCCTTCCCACCTTTTCTTCCAGAAATTTTCATTCTTTTAAAAAATTTTTTATTTTTTTTGTCGAGTCACTGCTGTAGTTTTATCATGAAATGAAAGCAAAGAGTTTGCAGCCCCATTCAATCAGTAAGACAACGAAAAATACATTTTATTTATATAGGGTGGTAGAAAAAGCTTAACAATAGCTTTCTTACATTCACCAGCCGCCATGGAACAGTGATTAGCGCCTTGGATCTCGGACTGGAAGGTCGCAAGAATCGAACCAAGTAGACCCACTCCAAACTGATTTTACACATGTAGACAGAACTGACAAATAAATTGAATATTCATTAACGGTCAGGGGTAAGTCATTATGTGGAGAGAGAGAGAGAGAGAGAGAGAGAGAGAGAGAGAGAGAGAGAGAGAGAAGAGAGAGAGAGAGAGAGAGAGAGAGAGAGAGAGAGAGAGAGAGAGAGAAATGTCACTATGTTATTTT
>CM060316.1:82865796-82873296 GCA_030674155.1 Stramonita haemastoma | reverse complement strand
CGTAAACTCACAGTATCAACACCTCATAGTATCAACAGTTTTAATACCTCACATACAACATCCTCACAGTATCAAAACCTCACAGTATCAACAGTTTAACACCTCACAGTATCAAAACCTCTCACAGTATCAACAGTTTAACACCTCACAGTATCAAACGTCACAGTCATAACAGTTTAACACTCACAGTTAAACCTCACATACAACACCTCACAGTATCAACACCTCACAGTATCAACAGTTTAAACCTCACAGTATCAACACTCACAGTTCAACCCTCACAGTATCAACACCTCATAGTATCAACAGTTTAATACCTCACAGTACCAACACCTCACAGTATCAACACCTCATAGTATCAACAGTTTAATACCTCACAGTATCAACACCTCACAGTATCAACACCTCATAGTATCAACAGTTTAACACCTCACAGTATCAACACCTCACAGTATCAACCTCAAGTATCACAGTTTAACACCTCACAGTATCAGAACGTCACAGTAATCAACAGTTTAACACCTCACAGTATCAGAACGTCACGATCAACAGTTTCTCACTATCTTCCTTCATCCCTTCCCTCCAGCATTCCCCCCTCCTCCCTACTCTTCCTTCCCTGTCTCCAAGCTTCAGGAAAGAGCAGACAACTGCAGGACGGTTGGCGCTCAATACGCTGCCTAATTACGCCGGCTTTCAGCGGAAATGAATTCTCCTTTTAAAACATCAGTGCAATGATTGAGGATCAGGGTGTTTTTTTTTCTGTGGACCTTGTCTTCCTCCTTCCTCCCTTCTGACTGCAGGGATTACAATATCGTGGACAGCCAGTTTCAGATCACCTGCATCCTTCAGACATGTCAGGATGATCACAGTGATTGATGGAGGGAAAAGAGGCATGAATGCTGTTGACTATGGTATCATATCCTGTGGGGTTCACCAGTATCGTCTTGTGCAGCCACGCCGAAGTCGGATGCGCTGGGCTTGACATGTCAGGCGCTTAACGGCAGTACAATGCATTTTTCGCTCATATGAAAGACAATAGTTGATGTCTAAGTGTTCGACGAAGAAGAAGAATCTTGATGGGTAATGTTTTGTCACAATAATGGCTGACGATTCTATACAAACAAGGTTCAGGATGGTGATGATGATGATGATGATGATGATGATGAGAGGAGGAGGAGGAGGAGGAGGAGGAGGAGGAGGAGGATGGTGGTGGTGGTGATGATGATGATGATGATGATGATGATGATGATGATGATGATGATGAGATGATGATGATGTGATGTGTGTGCGTGCGTGCGTGCGTGTGTGTGTGGTGGTTGTGTGTGTGTGTGTGTGTGTGTGCGTGCGTGCGTGTGTACGTGCATGCGTGTGTGTGTGTGTGTGTGTGTGTGTGTGTGTGTGTGTGTGTGTGTTCAAAGAAAACAATTACAAGGAAAAGGTCGTAAAGCTAAAGATATTCTGGATCATACCTAAAGTTAGATAGTGTTACATCACGTAAGCACACTATATGTTGTTTTTCATTGTACTGCTGTATTCTTCTCAATCTGACAATATTGCTTTCCTGCATCCCACCACTGACACGCAGTGCACTTAAACAACACAGCCATCACAAAGGGGACAGCAAACGCTCAGTTGCCAGAAGTCACGATATGGGAGAATACAGAAGCCTGGGCAACAGACAAGGAATCCTCCTCCCTATGCTTTACCTCCTGTAGTCACGAGGGGGCCGAGGCGCACTGCCTTTTGTCATGAAACGTTGTTGCTGTAATCTGCCCCATTCTCTTCTGCCTGGTCCTCTGGCAGAGAAAACAAAGGAACCCAAAGACTCCGCCCCTTCCTTCTCTATTCTCCCCTGTTGCCTGTCTGTTGGTACTTACAGACGGAGGCTACAGTTGAGTGGATAGAGCGTTTGAACTTCCACCACGTGGATCCTTTTGAAGTCGTGGGTTCGAAACTTTTCTGTAGCATCTGGTGCGATAAGAGTGTGGATTTTGTTTTTACAATCTCCCAGGTCAACTTAAAAATGCAGAACTCTCCGTGCCTTAATTCCCTTTCGCAAATAAAATATTCATATCAAAGATAAAATATGCGTATATAGAATCAAATAGCATACCAAAAATAATTAATATGCATATCAAATATGCATATCAAATATGCATATCAAAATATGCATATCAAAGAGGATCATTGAATATGTATCATCAAAGATTGTCATTCATGTTAGTGTTCGGTGAGTTAGGGACTCACAAATATACCCAGCATGCACCCTGTATCTAGAGAGGCGGATGGGCTTCGCCAGGTTTAACTTCTCTGAGAAACACAGCCTGAAAACTTCAGAAGTGCAGTGCCCTAATAACTTCTCAAGGAGTTAAGGGCAAAAAATAAAAGTTCCTGCCTCCGTTTAAACTGGAGTTTCACCCTGTCAGTTCCAATCTGCCGATGTCACATCTTCAAATCCTCTCCCTTTCAGATTCCTCAGCCGTTATGAAGGGCAGAGATTTGGAACTGTCAATCTCCTCTCTAATTACGTCAACTTTGTCCGGAAATGAAGTCCGGGTTTTCTTTTTTAACAACTTAACCAGTTATCGATGTGGAGTTTGCGCTGGCTCCTCGTCTCTCTCTCTCTCTCTCTCTCTCTCCTCTCTCTCTCCATCTCTCTCTCTCTCTCTCTCTCTCCCTCTCTCTCTCTCTCTTCTCTCTTCTTCATTCCTCTTGCATTTCTCTTTGCATTCATTCTTCTTTGCATTCTTTGTAATCTTCTTCTTTGCATTTTTTGCATTCTTCTTCTTTGCATTCATCATCTTTGCGTTCTTCATCTTTGCATTCTTCTTCTTTACATACTTCTTCTTTGCATTCCTCTTCATCGACGTAGCTTGATCTGTTTGTAAAGTAGAATAATAAACATCTCTGGAGAGATAGGCACGTCATATTGCAAGATGCTTTCGGTAGGAAAGTCAGTAATGATAAAACATCGGCTTTAGGCATAATTTTTACTGAAAATAGCAGACACAAAGTAGAAGTGTTTAAAGTCAGAACACGAATCAAAGCTCACAAACACAAAACCATTAACAAAGAAACTTAAGACAAAGCTATAACCACCATATCTAACCATTTCTCTGAGTTTCAGACAGGAAACAACTTTACGCTATGAGAATTACATTTCCATCATCGAAAAGCAACATACGCTAAGCCACAGGAGAAAACTCCATGTTGATTCTCTCCCAGATCCCCATGAACAAGCAAGCCTACAAACACTATGTGTGGTGACCACAGACAGCAGCAGCAAGGCAGAGGCCGGCCTCCCAGGCTGACTGACAATAACAGCCAGTGAAGCAGTGTCCGTTTATGACCTGTTGCCACCCACAGACACTGCTGCTCCACCGACCCTCACTAGGAGACAGACAGAATCTTCACCCCAAGAGAGACAATGCACTTAAAAGGTTCCTTCCGTCACTGATGGCATCCAAACATTCCACTACAGCTGGTGACTCATTCTTTGCCATCCCCATCACTGGGGGTCGTGGCATCCACAGCAGATTGTCCCCCCTTGTCATGCAGCTATCGCTTTTTTAAAATCTGGCTCTTTTTCTGTCCTCTGTCCTGAGCTGGAGCTACTAGAATTCAACAGATTCTCAGCCACGGGTCGTCTCCCTTACCTCTCCCAACCCAGTGTCTTAAATTAATTCCTCTTTTCCCCCCAAAGGGGAGGCAGCCCAACTGAATCAACAGGCCTGGTTTCCTCCCTTTCCTTTCAAGGCCTCCCTCGCCCCATCTCTCTATCTTTCTTTCCTCTTCTGGTTGTCTGAAGGATAAACGGTAGCGGAGAGTTGACGTTTGATGTCCTTTGTAATTACCTCAACTTTGTGAAGAAATGAATTCTCCATTTTTTGTTTTCCTTCTGAACTGTCGTTTGATGAAAATCTGGGCTGCTTTCTCTCGTTTTCCTCTTGTCACCTCATCATTTTGTGCACTGAACTGTCTCTGATCATTATGCAGAATCTGTGTGCGTGTGTGTGAGAGAGAGAGAGAGTCACAGAGAGAGAGTCACAGAGAGAGAGAGAGAGAGAGAGAGAGAGAGAGAGAGAGAGAGAGAGAGAGAGAGAGAGAGAGAGAGAGAAGAGAGAGAGAGAGAGAGAGAGAGAGAGAGAGAGAGAATCTCTTGAAAGAACCTCAGTTACCCATTCAGTAAACCCTTTCTTTTCTTTTCTTTTTTTCCCCAAAGGTCATACAGAGATCCTCAAGAAGAAGTATTACGACTACCCATGTGTGGAATGTCTTGCTCACATAATTATAATGGCGCAGAAATCGCAGAAAACGCCAAGGTCAGTGATCAACAAGGAGACAATGATAATCCGTGCCACATTTTCCATTCTTCATAACCTGTGGCCACTAGCAGAGAACATTCTGTCAACGATCACTAGCCTATGAGACGGAATCTTAACCTAAGTGTGTTATTACTTAAAACCTGTTCCCAGTTATAGCAGCAAAGGATTCCTTGAGCGACAGATGGCGGTGACCCATTCTTTGCAATGTCCATCAGTCTTGACCCTGGTGTCCTGAGCTAGAGTGTCCCTTGTCATGCAATGATGCTACTGTGCTGAAGTCTGGTGTCTTATTTCCTTAGCATACGATTGCTACTGTACTGAAGTCTGGTCTTTTCCCATCTGCTCAGACAAAAGCTAGAATCCGGCAGTTCCTCTCTGTCACCTTCTCCTCTTTCAGCCTTTCCCAAACCAGTAGTCTTTCCCAAAAGGATAAAAATCTGAATCTCTCTCTCTCTCTCTCTCTCTCTCTCTCTCTCTCTCTCCTCTCTCTCTCTCTCTCTCTCCTCTCTCTCTCTCTCTCTCTCTCTCTCTCTCTCTCCTCTCTCTCTCTCTCTCTCCTCTCTTCTCTCTCTCTCTTTCTTCTTTCTTCTCTTTCTCGCTTTCTCGCTTTCTCTCATATCTTAAAATCATAGTGACAAGGTTCAGAATGGGCGTGTATAATCTGGCAACCTATCACAATAGGCATAAGCAATATGATAACACAACAATAATTTGTCCTTGTAAGTGGATGGGAAAAAGATGATAAAGTACATTTTGTTATATGTTACCCTGCCTTAAATAGACTGGCAACAGATAGACCTGTCTGTATGAGTAACTAGATAGCTTGTCTGTGGTGAGGTAACAGATAGACTGTCTGTAGTGATGTAACAGATAGCTTGTCTGTGGTGATGGTAACAGATAGACCTGTCTGTGGTGATGGCAACATATAACTTGTCTGTGGTGATAGCGACAGATAGCTTATCTGTGGTGATGGCAACATATAACTTGTCTGTGGTGATAGCGACAGATAGCTTGTCTGTAGTGATGGTAACAGATAGCTTGTCTGTGGTGATGGTAACAGACAGCTTGTCTGTGGTGATGGCAACATATGGCTCGTCTGTGGCAATAGCAACAGACAGCATGTCTGTGGTGATGGTAACAGATAGACCTGTCTGTGGTAATGGCAACAAAAACCTTGTGTGTGGCGATGGCAACAAAAACCTTGTCTGTGATGATGGCAACAAAAACCTTGTGTGTGGTGATGGCAACAAAAACCTTGTGTGTTGTGATGGCAACAAAAACCTTGTGTGTGGTGATGGCAACAAAAACCTTGTGTGTTGTGATGGCAATAGATAGCTTGTCTGTGGTGATGGCAACAAAAACCTTGTCTGTGGTGATGGCAACAAAAACCTTGTGTGTGGTGATGGCAACAAAAACCTTGTCTGTTGTGATGGCAATAGATAGCTTGTCTGTGGTGATGGCAACAAAAACCTTGTGTGTGGCAATGGCAACAAAAACCTTGTCTGTGGTGATGGCAACAAAAACCTTGTGTGTGGTGATGGCAACAAAAACCTTGTGTGTTGTGATGGCAATAGATAGCTTGTCTGTGGTGATGGCAACAAAAACCTTGTGTGTGGCAATGGCAACAAAAACCTTGTCTGTGGTGATGGCAACAAAAACCTTGTGTGTGACAATGGCAACAAAAACCTTATCTGTGGTGATGGCAATAGGCTTGACTGTCACTCCACAGGCTGATGTCATGTTAAATGATGGAGGAGAAACGGAAGGTAAACAGGGAGATCCATAGCGTGTGGGGGCAGGTTCTGGTGTTCCTACCATACTTTGTGTTTGATCAGGATGAGAGAGTGACGGGGTGAGAGGGAGAGAGAGAGAGAGAGAGAGAAGAGAGAGAGAGAGAGAGAGAGAGAGAGGAGGGAGGGAGGAGAGAGAGAGAGAGAGAGAGAGAGAGTGTGTGTGTGTGTGTGTGTGTGTGACAAAGACAGAGAGATATAGAGATACAGATAGGAGAGAGAGAGAGAGAGAGAGAGAGAGAGAGAGAGAGAGAGAGAAGATAGAGAGAGAGAGAGAGAGAGAGTGACAAAGACAGAGAGATATAGAGATACAGATAGGAGAGAGAGAGAGAGAGAGAGAGAGAGAGAGAGAGAGAGAGAGAGAGAGAGAGGGAGGGAGGAGAGAGAGAGAGAGAGAGAGAGAGAGAGAGAGAGAGAGAGAGAGAGAGAGAGAGAGAGAGAGAGAGAAGAGTGACAAAGACAGAGAGATATAGAGATACAGATAGGAGAGAGAGAGAGAGAGAGAGAGAGAGAGAGAGAGAGACAGACAGACAGACAGACAGACAGACAGACAGACAGACAGACAGACAGACAGACAGACAGACAGACCAGACAGACAGACGGACGGACAAACAGACGGACAAACAGACGGACAAACAGAGATAGACAGAGAGAGAGAGAGAGAGACAGAGAGAGACTAAAAACCGTTTACAGCATTCTACAGGGGAATCATAACGGCAAAGGAGATAATGTCTTGTACCAACCCTACCACTGAAAGGGATTGAACATGTCCAGCTTTTTCACACACAGGACTTCAAGATCTGTAAAGACCATAAAGCTTTCTGAAGAAAAACAGGTTAAAAGTTTACTGAAACAACAATGTTGTTGTTGGATCAAAGGGAGTGGGTTCGAGGGAGAATGACAAGTAAGGAGAGACGAAGAGGGGGGAGGGGTGGGGGTGGGGGTGGGAGAACAGGCAGAAAGATAGGGGAAGCTGGTACCAGTTGGAGATAAAGGATGGATAACTCTCTCTCTCTCTCTCTCTCTCTCTCTCTCTCTCTCTCTCTCTCTCTCTCCTCTCTCTCTTCTCTCTCTCTTCCCTCTCATTATAAAAAGGATGAAAGGTGAAAGAACTACAAAAAAGAAAGAAGCGATGAAAGGACAGAAACTTCAGAGAACAAAGAATCGTGAGATGACATGTTCCCTGATGAATAAACAGATGAAGGTTGTCTGTCTCCTCCCCTGTGCTACACATTTTCTTCCTAAAATCCTTGACCCGCTTACAACTTTGCTTAAAGCTTTCCCCGATAACACTGTCAGAAACTATTTCGTTTAAAAACAAAAGAGCCTTCGTGTGGAAAATTGATCTAAAAATCTTATCGTACAGACACTGGCAAACACACACA
>CM060316.1:82858296-82860796 GCA_030674155.1 Stramonita haemastoma | reverse complement strand
CAAGAGGATTTTTCCTCTGGAGTTAACATCAGTGCCGACTCCACTCACTCCAAAAGTCCTTCGGATGAGACTATAAACCGAGGCCCCGTGTGTGAAGGCACGCAGAACATCTTGTACACACGTTAAAATCTGTTCCGCTTGTCGGAAGAGTAGGCCATTGTGTGCCGGTGGGAACGGACGACAAAATAGACAAAACTGCATTCACACGGGAACTGGAGGTAAAAAGGAAAAGCAACTGAGTGATTATTCCATTATTCTCAATATAAAAAATTAGATAAATAAATAAAATCTCTCTCTCACTCCTCTCTCTCTCTCTCTCTCTCTCTCTCTCTCTCTTCTCTCTCTCTCTCTCTCTTGTCTCTCTGTCTCTCTGTCTCTCTGTCTGTCTGTCTGTCTGTCTGTCTGTCTGTCTGTCTGTCTGTCTCTCTCTCTCTCTCTCTCTCTCTCTCTCTCTCTCTCTCTCTCTCTCTCTCTCTCTCTCTCTCTCTCTCTCTCTCCTTCCTTCCTCTTCCTTCCTTCCTTCCTTCCTTCTCCTTTGGATCAGACTAAAAACCGAAGTCCCGTGTGAGAACGCACGCCTAACATCTTGCGCACACGTTAAAACCCGTTCCGCTTTTCGGAAGAGTAGGCCATTGTGAACCCGGTGGAAACGGATGACAAAATTGACAAAACTGCATACACACAGGGACTGGATTTTAAAAAAGCACATGAGTGGCTATTCCATTATCCTTGAATAAAAGAATTTATTTATATCTTCTTCTTCTTCTTCTTCTTCTTCTTCTTCTTCTTCTTCTTCTTCTTCTTCTTCTTCTTCGTCTTCGTCTTTGTTAGTAGTAGTAGTAGTAGTAGTAGTAGTAGTAGTAGTAGTAGTAGTAGTAGTAGTAGTAGAGTAGCAGTAGTAGTAGTAGTAGTAGTAGTAGTAGTAGTAGTAGTGTAGTATATGTAGTATATAGTAGTAGTAGTATAAGTATATTAAGATACTGATCTATGAAATTGGAAATAAAGATTCTCTCTCTCTCTCTCTCTCCTCTCTCTCTCTCCTCTCTCTCTCTCCTCTCTCTCTCTCTCTCTCTCTCTCTCTCTCTCTCTCCTTCCTTCCTTCCTTCCTTCCTTCCTTCCTCTTTGGATCAGACTAAAAACCGAAGTCCCGTGTGAGAACGCACGCCTAACATCTTGCGCACACGTTAAAACCCGTTCCGCTTTTCGGAAGAGTAGGCCATTGTGAACCCGGTGGAAACGGATGACAAAATTGACAAAACTGCATACACACAGGGACTGGATTTTTAAAAAAGCACATGAGTGGCTATTCCATTATCCTTGAATAAAAGAATTTATTTATATCTTCTTCTTCTTCTTCTTCTTCTTCTTCTTCTTCTTCTTCGTCTTCGTCTTTGTTAGTAGTAGTAGTAGTAGTAGTAGTAGTAGTAGTAGTAGTAGTAGTAGTAGTAGTAGTAGTAGTAGAAGTAGCAGTAGTAGTAGTAGTAGTAGTAGTAGTAGTAGTAGTAGTAGTAGTAGTAGTAGTAGTAGTAGTAGTAGTAGTAGTAGTAGTATCATGTCAATACTGATCTATGAAATTGGAAATAAAGATTCTCTCTCTCTCTCTCTCTCTCTCTCTCTCCCCTCTCTCTCTCTCTCTCTCTCTCTCTCTCTCTCTCTCTCTCTCTCTCTCTCTCTCTTCATGTTCTCACCACCACCATCATCATCATCATCATCATCACCACCATCCTCCTCCTCCACGCAGCTTCATCTGTTTGTTTAGTAATATTGTAGTCTTCCGTTTGGAAAAAAAATATCCCCACTCTTATCTTTGGGACGGGTCAGCTAGGAAATGGAGTGTTGATAAAAAGGAGGAGATGACTAGCTTAGCTTTCATTCACAGCGTGAACAGGCCTTGGCAGCATCCTCCCCTGGCCGATGTTATGTCAGACCCTGGGGGGAAAATGAAAGGCAAGCAAGCTTAGTGTGGACATTGCAGGGGGTCAAGGCCTCGAATTCCTGACGTTTGTGATGTTTCCTTGAAGGTGACGTGAACAGTCAGGAACGACTTGTTGTGTTTGGGAAAGTGAGATGGAGGCTCAGGCAGTACGATATAAGGTGTGAATGTGTATGTCTGGGAACATGTGTGTGAGGGGGTAGGTGTGCGCGTGCGTGCGCGCGCGCGCGTGTGTGTGTGTGTGTGTGTGTGTGTGTGTGTGTGTGTGTGGCGTGCGTGTGTGTGTGTGTGTGTGTGTGTGTGTGCGTGTGTGTGTGTGTGTGTGTGTGTGTGTGTGTGTGTGTGTGTGTGTTGTGTGCATAATGTGTGTAATGTGTGTGTGTGTGCACCCTTCCCGTGTTTCTGTGTTGTGAGGTATCCAAATGAGTGTGAGGTTGTGTCAAATGGGCCTGTGAGGTAAAAAAAACACACACCAAAAAACCCTGTTCTGAGTATTCGAGTATCTGCACACGTATATCGATGTTTACCAATCTACTGACTGTTTTTTCCCCTAGTGTTTTGTGTCAT
>CM060316.1:82835796-82853296 GCA_030674155.1 Stramonita haemastoma | reverse complement strand
AGAAGAAGAAGAAGAAGAAGAAGAAGAAGAAGAAGAAGAAGAAGAAGAAGAAGAAGAAGAAGAAGAAGAAGAAGAACAACAACAACAACAACAACAACAACAACAACAACAACAATACTAAAAACAACAACATCAACAACAATAAAAGCTGAGAGACTTAGCAAAACCTGTAATGTACAATAATGGTTCTCTCCCTTTATCTCTCTATAGTTTCCATACGTTTGCATACCTCCCTGTAAAAAAGAAAGCGAAGTAGGACAAAGCTTACTGGTAATAGCACCTTGCCCATAGAGGACCCCGGCATTTACTTGTTGCGATGAGAACCATTTTTGGGAACGAACAACGAAGGTTAGTGCTGATAAGCTTGACAGCTCGTTACAAAAAGAACACGGGGCGATATTATCGACATGGTAACCACGGCCATGTCTTTTTCCCCAATCGAGACAATATTTAGGTATGCCCTCTGTGTGTGCGTGTGTGTGTGTGTTGTGTGTGTGTGTGTGTGTGTGTGTGTGTGTGTGTGTGTGTGTGTGTGTGTGTGTGTGTGTGTGTGTGTGTTTGTGTGTGTGTGTTGTGTGTTTGTGTGTGAGGTGGGGGGGGGGGGGGGGTGCGTACGCAAAATCTTACCATTGGTTAACCTCAATGGTCTAGCCGAGGAACAACAACTAGTAGACATCTGTCACTCGGAAGATTATAGAATTGCGCTCTAGGCTCTAGCTGTCACCCATGCTGCAGACCCCCCTCTCCACATCGCACCATTGGAAATGCAATCTCCTGTTCGCATAGATCCAGTGCCGTCGCAGGAGCCCCCAGAAAATTGTCATGTACAGCCCCGAACTGCCCTGGGAACTCCAACTAGCCCCGAGTTTTCCTCAGGGATGGTGTCTAAACGCAACACATGTGTGCTTGTTGTTGGTTTTTTTTGTTTGTTTGGGTTTCTTGTCATCCGCTCCTTCTGGCACACAATGGCCTGTGAGGAACAACAACAACAATGATATATACACATATTTGTATTTATAAATATGTATATGTATATATCTAGAGAGAGACAGGCAGACAGGCAGACAGACAGAGAGACATAGATAGATAGATAGATAGATAGATAGATAGATAGATAGATAGATAGATAGACAGACAGACAGACAGACAGACAGACAGACAGACAGACAAAAATATATAGATAGATAGATAGATAGATAGATAGATAGATAGATAGATAGATAGATAGATAGATAGATAGATAGATAGATAGATAGATAGAGATAGATAGATAGATAGATAGATAGATAGATAGATAGATAGATAGATAGATAGATAGATAGACGCCTTATACATTTATTCTAAAAACCAAAGTGTCCGGTGTACTCAGTGTCCCCAAAAATCAAATCTGGGAATACATGCACGAAAGCACACTTGCATGCATGCACATGATTATGCAGACACACTTGCAATCACAGAGGCACATATAGGTACTCATACAGATTAGACGTCAAACCACTTTTTTTAATTTGACCACTTAGCTTTATAACACAAAGAGAGAGATTTAGAGACAGATATGAAGATACTACATAAATGACCTAATCAATCAATAAACTGATAAAAGAAGGCCTACCAACAACAGACAGACTTGAAAACAATGGGATAAAGACAGATAAACAGAGCAAACACTCTGGAGAGCCAGACAAATCTAGGGACTGAGGTGTACAGAAACAAGATGCCTGCACTTCTCTTCTCCAGCCTTCCACATATGTCACTCATTCTTCATGAAAACAAAAGAAAGAAAGAAAAACACAGTCCTCACATATCAATGAAAATGAGAAACAACACCTAAAAGAAAACCACAAAAGCAAAAAATACAAAAAAGAAAACAGACAAGAAAACGAAAAGGAGAGCAGACAACTCAAAGAGAAAGGGATGAAGTTCACAACCATTCCCCTCCTGGCCAAGCCAAAGCAGGGAGCCATTCCTTGGCCATTGAAGTTTTACGATCAGCCACAAATGTCAAAGCCTGTACATCTCTACACCACCCCACCTCACCCCACCCCACCACCCCCAGCTAGCTGCAGTCACACCATCCTATCCTCACCCTCCCTCCCCTCCCCCAAGCCCTCTCCACTGCCTGGCGTCATCAGGACTTTCAAGTGGGCCTTCCCCTCCCCCTCCCCCTCCCTCCTGTTACACCCTTGGACTGCCATCTCCTGTCGGCTTCTCACCACCTGCAATTCCATGATGGAAATGGAGGTTGGGTGGAGGGAGAAGGGGAGGGGGGCAGAGAGAGAGCAGGGTGTTTCTTTCTGTGTGCTGCAACAACTGTCAGACAGCTCTGGGTGACAAGGGGTGCAGTGTGACACTGCCAGGCCTGTGAAGCCATGGGTACAATCCTTCTTCACCCCTGTTTCTTGCTGATTTCACTCCCTGAGAGGTGAACGTTGGGTAAAAGATAGGGTCACCTCTACGACATTGACTTTGGTGCAGCACAAAGCATTTGTTTCTGACAGCATGGGTCTAGATAGCTGTACTGTCTTTGCACAGCGTAGATGGAGAAAGGAGCGCATAGCCAACATCACTAAATGGACTCCAGAAGCTTTAACAAGACTCAGACAGCAGCACACAACTGCCACAAATGGAAACAACCGATGTTTTTGTCAGGGCAGAACTCTCAAAATTCACTCTCTGATAAGTGAATAGTGTTGTATATGGTTATGTCAGCTGGTGTTCTAAACAGAAAAAGAGTTAGGCTCTACCTGTAACCAACAACAGAAGTGTTTCTGGCAAGAACGTCTGTAAAGATGGAGGTCTTTTGGGTTGTTTTGTTGCTGTTGTTTATTAGGGGGGTGACATTTGTACGCAGAGAAACAACAGAATGCATAAACTGGCTGCAATAGAAAGAGCAAATGAATTTTTTTGTAGAAATTATTTAATCTAATGAGAAACCAAAACAATCTTACAAAAGTTCCATTGTGGTGGATGGCAACGCTTTTGAAAAAGGCAACAAGTGTCATTGACCATATCCTGAGTTACATCACTCCACAGTAAATCAGCTCCTCCACAATCAGATTCCATTCTATCTGATCAGCCCTCAAAACGGCTGCTGTATGGATGAATATTATAAAGGAGTGTGGTTTTAGATGAAAAGAAAGAAAGCTTTGAAAAGAACGAAAACTAAAGACCAAAAAAGGCCAAAAAGAATTTAACAGTTTTGATGAACAAAAACTTTAATAGGTTTATTTCAAAATAAAACAACATGTCTGTGCTGATAAACAATCTACTGACCCCAGCAGAAAATGTGATGCTTCTTAACCCTTTTGTAGACAATTAGCCATTGACTTGTTTTTACAGACCACCCCAAAACTTCTTTCTGCTTAGAACTAAAGTTAAATATGCAGGCAACCAATAAAAAAATATTTCACTTGCATCCCTTCAAACAGATGAATGTTTGAATTTGGTTTTAACTCAATATTCAAAGAATAGCGGGTTGCTTATACACTGCTCATCCTGTGTGTGAACTTTCTTATCGTTAGCATCAATAGCACTTAGTCTCTCTTTTTCCACAGCTCTTCTTTACATAAAATTCTTTTCTTTAAATCCCTGCAACCAGTTCAGGCCCACCCTGCCTATTCCCAAATCCCTTCCTGCACGTAACATGAAGCCTGGGAATTATCAGAGGATGCCTGCTATGCTGGCACATTCCTGGGATTTCAGGTCTGAGACACATTACCACCCTCATCTGTGATCTTGGTACAACCAAAGAATAGATTTCCCACCACACGTGAGCAGTGACTCTTTGGCATATTAAGTGACTTGGAACTCACAGGCAGATACAGAGAGGGCTTTGGGTGCAAAAGACTGGCAGGCATAGTGGATGAAATGTCAAAGGAAGGGAACTTTCCTTCAGTGGGTTTGAACCTTGCACGCCATCACAGAGACCTTGTCAGCCTGTGCTCGGATAACTCTGCCCGAAATGTTTCTTCGCTGGATCCATTGACAGGACCTCACAGCAAGGGTCTGACTGATTACTTTGCCGTTTATGGAGTTGGGTTTCGTTGGAGGGGCGTGTCAGATGTGTTAGGGCGCACTATGCATGCACGCACGCGTACACACACATACAGACACATACGCGCGAGTGCGCTCGCGCACATGCATACACTACACATGCACAAGCACACACACACACACACACACACACACACACACATACCTACATACTACATACCTACATACATACATACATACATACATACATACATACATACATACATACACACATAAATACATACATACATACACACACACAAACATACACACAGTGGGTCATAGAGAGAGGGGGGGAAGAGACAGATAGATACGGAGAGAGAGAGGGGGGGGGAGAGAAGACAGACAGACAGACAGACGAGATAGGGAGATAGAGACAGACCGACAAACAGACACAAAGAAAGACAGAGAGGTGACGTGCAGTAAGCAGTCAGCCCAGAGCAGTGTCATTTTACAATGTCCTGTCAGATGATGGAGGAGAAATGGAAGACAAAACACAGAGGCCTCAGTATCTTCAGCCAGGTTCTCCTCATCCTGTTTGTTGCCTTCTATGATTCGTCAGGACGAGAGAGAGAGAGAGAGAGAGAGAGAGAGAGAGAGAGAGAGAGAGAGAGAGAGAGAGAGAGAGAGAGAGAGAGAGAGAGAGAGAGAGAGAGAGAGACAGACAGACAGACAGACAGACAGACAGACAGACAGACAGACAGCACAGAGACAGAGACAGAGACAGACAGACAGACAGACAGACAGACAGACAGAGACAGACAGACAGACAGAGACAGACAGACAGACAGACAGACAGACAGACAGACAGACAGACAGACAGAGACAGAGTCAGAGACACAGAGAGAGAGGATAGACAGACAGAGAATGTGTACGTGTGAGATAGAAAATGGGAAGGAAAAGAAGACTGACAAAGGGACAGAGACAGAAACAGAGATAGATATACAGAGAATGTGAGTGCTAGAGATAGAGAAGGTGAGGGGAAAGGAGAGAGAGAGAGTGAGAGAGAGAGGGGGGGAGGGTTGGAGAGAGGGGGGGGGGGTAGACAGACAGACAGAAAATGTGAGTGAGATAGAGAATGCGAGAGGAAAGAAGACTGACAAAGAGACAGAGACAGAAACTGTGATAGAGAATGAGAGTGACAAAGAAAGAGAAGGAATAGGAAAAGGAGGAGGAGGAGGAGAGAGAGAGACAGAGAGACAGGGACAGAGAGATTGAAGCAATAATTGAAACTGGCAGGTTAAATTGACAAAACTGATCGAAAAATCGAAAGCAAATTTCTTCTTCTCAATGGTCTTGGAACTGGAACTGAAATTGCTAACGGCCGGTTTAGAATGATGTCATTGTAAAAACTTTGATACCTCTTCTTTTCATGGTATTGCCTTTTCAATTGAATGATATTGTCTTTTAGATGCGAAAAATTACTGTTACAGTTGAGACAATGTTTAATGACCTATAGCAGTTAAGCTTATAGAGTTATAGATGCTTACAGTATTAAACCTTACTTTTGAATGTTGTATACACCTGAGGCTTTCTCATATTCTTGATTTTATTATAGGACATGCAGGTTCACAGAAACTCCACCAAAGAAATCTAGTATCAGAGAAATCCTCCTTCTTCTGGGGGGCTTTATGGCAGCGAAGCACTAACAGTTCACTGCTAAATAACAAATCTGAAAAAAAAATGGGAGCCAAGCTTTATATGAACGAGATTGACAGAATCAGTATAAGGAGTGTGGGAACAGAAGATGATATGTTCAGATAGAGAGACAGACAGACAGACAGGCAGGCAGGCAGACAGACAGACAAACAGACAGATACACAGACAGAAAAAGAAGAAGGTGGATAAATTTGAATATTCTCTCTCTCTCTCTCTCTTCCTCTCTCTCTCTCTCTCTCTCTCTCTCTCTCTCTCTCTCTCTCTCTTCTCTCCTCTCCTCTCTCCTCTCTCCTCTCTCTCATTATTTAAAAGTAATGGATGAATGATGTAACTATTTTTAAAAATAAAACCCGAAAGGAGAAAGAACCAGACACTTCATAGAACAAAGCATTGCAAAGTGAGCTGATCCCTGAAGAATGAAAGATGATGTCTGTCTGTCTACTTACTACTCTTTGCACAGCACTTTTTCTCCCTAAAACCACTGACCCACTCGCAACTCTCCTTGCAGTATTTTTTCCTGATAATAGCGTCAGACTCCATCAGGCTCAAAAAGAGCCCTCCTGTTGAAAGGGGTATAAAAAGTTTTATCGTGGAGACACATGCTTCGCAAATTTCGTTTTGGGCTTTTTATGTAAGTATTTTAAGAAGACGACGAAAATAAACCCACACAAACTGAGGACGGGAGCAGGAAAAAAAAAAGACAGAAACATGAGGCAGAACAAAAAAGACGAAAAAGGCAAGAAACAGATGGGGAAAAAAACAGGACAGAAAAAAGCAACAGGGCGCCAACAAAAACATGACAAGAATACAAAAAAATAAAATAATAAAACCAAGAAAAAATACAGGAAAAAAAACAAATAATACTGTACAAAAACAAAAATAATGCATAAAGAGCGGACAAGAGATTTTAATCTTCTTGGCCCTGATTGCTATCAATGAGTATAGTTCCAGATGAAGATGACATTTTAAACCACGAAGATGTGGAGTACCGCAAGGAGAGAACAGAGTCTCAGTCCATTACAGCTGAAATCTGGAGTGTCCTTTACACACACTGTCTCTCTCTTTCTAACTCATTCTGAAGCTTTTCTCCAATATGATTTGCCTGCTATTCTCTTTGGATGGCAGAAGGGACATGGAAAGACCAGAAGAATGATGTTGAGATTGTAGCAGTGTTGGCCCTGAAAAACTCTGCTCTTGCTATTCCTCTTTATATCCAACACCCTACACAGTCATGCTATAATGGATACGTTTAACAAATTTTTCATCATAAAATCTGCAACAATTCACGAAAAATGTCACATGCAAACGAAACGTGCAATAAGTAATGATGAGTAAACCAAAACGCAGTGTATCATTTGAGGCAGCCCTGGTCATTCTAATGTGTAGCTACTTTCAGTGCAGGAAGTGGGAGTCCCATTTGCAAAGACATATTTTTTATTATCATACATCTTTTTATCTGACAATATGTTGATAACTAGTTTTGCGGAAAGCAGTGGAAAATTTGATCATCATTACAGGTTTTTCTAAAACGGTACAGTTTTGGATCTGTTAAATTGCATCAAAGTTGTATTATTAATATTCCATGCTATGTAATTTTTTTAAGTACTCAGCCTGTGTTATGTAACTTTAATCGTACATCAACTGGCATGATTCTAGTTGAGATGACACAGTATTCCAGAGTCTTCCAGTCTTCAGTTTTCTTGTTGTCTTTACTGGTGCTAAGATCTGTTACTTTGCAAACACCTGTTGGTATAAAAAAAAAAACTAGCGAAATTCTTTTTTTCAAAATCGAACAGAAAATCCAGAAAAGTCATAAACTCTTAAAGTAAACTTAATTACCAATCCAGAATGCCACATTTTTTTGTAAATCCCGCACAAAAAGGTTGTTTACCAGAGAGACAGACAGACAGACAGAAACACACGCGCCACACACACTCACACACACACAGACACACAGACACACAGACACACAGACACAGACACAGACACAGACACAGACACACACACACACACACACACACACACACACACACACACACACACACACACACACACACACACACACACACACACACACACACACACACACACACACACACACACCAATAAACAGATAAACAGGCAGTGAATCAAACAGACAAAAGCAGACAGAGACAGAAGGAGATGAAGCCGAACCAGAATTAAAGATGCTGCATTTCTTGAAAGGAACACCTTGCAGATTGCGGATCAGGCTGAATCACTTTTCCTTCGT
The DNA here is from genome assembly GCA_030674155.1 of Stramonita haemastoma. Classification (NCBI taxonomy): domain Eukaryota; kingdom Metazoa; phylum Mollusca; class Gastropoda; order Neogastropoda; family Muricidae; genus Stramonita; species Stramonita haemastoma. The sequence continues at coordinate 82,845,354 of CM060316.1, read as the reverse complement.
TTCTGTTCAACAGGAAATTGGATGGAGGCTTTTCTTTTACATTCTTTCAAGTTCTTTTAATTGCATTTTAGAAGCAACCCTGACATTAAAAAAAATTCCGAAATAGTAAAAAAAAAATGCATATAGAAGAAAGATTAAGTGGACGATAAATTCTGTAGAGTTGTAGTGAAAGATGAAAAACATCAATAGAAAAAAACAAAAAAGCATTTTCGAGGAACATGGAAAACAAAACAAAACAGAAAAATAAGAAGAAGAAAACTTATAGGGAGAAAAAGAAGAGTGCAAAAAGGAAAAGTGAAAGAAGAAGAGTGCAAAGAAGAAGAAGAAGAAGAAGAAGAAGAAGAAGAAGAAGAAGAAGAAGAAGAAAGAACAAGAACAAGAACAAGAACAAGAACAAGAACAAGAAGAACAAGAAGATGGAAAACACAAGAACAAAAGAACAACAAAGAACAAGAAGAACAACAACTGGAACAAGAACAACAACAAAAACAATTAAAAAAGAGCAAGAAGAAGACCTGGGGGAGGGTAAAATCAAAAGGATGACAAAAAGAAAATGAAGACATATCAAATCTTAAAAATGCAAGATCTGGACAGACAGAAAATGAAAATACGATGGAGAAAAGGACGTTAGAGAAGTGACAATTTGCAGGAAAAAAGGAGGCAAAAAAAGTAAGAAAAACAGAAAAAAAAAATCCAAAAAGACTGAATAAGTTTGATGTTGATTTTCAATATTAACTATCATAACTCTTATACCTTTACCAAATATGTCATCACGTTATCCAAAATGTCTAAGCCTTAAATTATGAACAGCTTTCTAGCATTATTGTTTTACTGAAATTATAGAAAAAGCTTGGTCCCACGTTTGCAATGGGTGAAATTTCTGTACCATTTTTTTTAGACTAGGGGATGTAAATGGCTCTTTAAAAGCTTGAAGTGACAAAACGTGTTTACCAAGTGCTCTGCTAACACTGAATATCAACTTTTCCACTTTCCTCCCAGGAAAAAAATCAATAGGCCCCGAAACAAAAGAGATGACAGAGACATTGGGAAAAACTCTAGAAACTCCGTTTAGTGGTGCTTAACGTGTTTCAAATACGATTTTATGGCTGATATTCTGTATGTTATGGCTTTTGTATTGGCTGCTATTCTTCCTTGTTGGCTTTTTATGAGTGTTGCCTGTAAGTTTTTGGTTGTTTTGTTATTTAGAATTGATTCAGAATTATATCTGTCCTTTAAAAATTCTTGAAACCAGGGAAACACACACGCGCGCGCGCACACACACACACATACATACATCCACACACATACATACACACACATGCGCGTGCAGCACGCGGGCGTAGATATGCATTGAAATTGATAACAATTCTTTAGTCAGTATTCAGCCAAACTGGCCAAAATAAGCTTCAACTATACAGAGACTAATGCACAGATGAACCCCAGTGTCCATTACAAGTACTTCAATCTTCAATATGTAGACTGATTTCAGTTTCAGGACCTTTAACCTGCATATTTATTTAGTCTTTTGGAAGCATTCCACGAAACTGATTTAGGCACTTACAGGTCTACATAACAACTAACGGCAAAACTTGAAACAAAAGAACCAGTCATTGATCCACAATGTTGGCCTAGGTAAACAACGAGAAAAAAGAAAGCTTTGTTAGTTTATGTGCAAGCAAAAGTACCAATGATGAAAACGTTGCTGGGTTTTTCTTTGTTGAGGTTCTTTTTTGTTCCTTACCTAGAGCTCCAAGTTTTACCAGTGGACAGATTGTGTGCGTAACCATCTCACTCATCATTAAGGTAGCCGCAGTTTTTATTTCGGGATGTCTAAACACGATGCCACTGTCCATACATTTTTAAATTTTGTCTTCCATTCCTACCTGCACGAAATGGCCTACTCGTCTAAAAAGCAGACCTTATTTTGAACATCTGTGCAAGAAGTTCTGCGTGTGTTCGTACACGGGACCTTGGTTTATAGTCTCATCTGAAGGACCTTTGGGGTGTGCAGTCAGTACTAATGTTAACTCCAGGGGAAAAATTCCCCCAAACAGGCACCTTGGATGTGGCTTGAACCCGGGCCATCAGATCACAACCACAATGCTCTAGCCACTAGGCTATCCCACCCCTCGCTATGATTTAAAATGCCATGTTGAGATGTCTTCATCCATGAAAAGCTCCTGGCATAAAAGCAGTGCTCTCGATTTACGAGGAAAATCCTTTGAAATAGCAGAATGGCTGCCTATATGATGAGGCACTTGAAAACATCCATATATAAATAAAAATTGTCATCAAGTAGGCTACTCCCAGTCTTGCAGTGGTTCCCAGGCATGACAAGTGAAACAATACATTACTGTGTGGTCTGGAGAGCAAAAATAGTTATTTTTTAAATCCTTCACAGCTGAAAAACTATAAACAGCATGAAATATTATATGCAAAAGACACTTCACTGGTTCCTGACTATTCTCCTCTCAACACTCTAAGGAGGGAAAGGATGTAAAGAAGAGATAAGGGGGGGGGGGGATGAGAGCAGGAGCCAGAGAAAGACGAGAAATAAAGGCAAGAGAGAGATAAGAAGATAGGGGTGTGTGAGAGAACAGGAAAACGGGCAGAAAGACAAAAAGACTGTAACAATGGAAAAAGAGGGATGCAGACATAGACAAGCGCAAAACATAAAGATACAGGCTGAAAAAGATGACACAGTTCTCTGCTTCAGTATTTCCCATTTGCCACTCAGTTCCAGTTTTAACACGGAAAAAGAAGAAGGACCAGCTCTGAACAAATAAAAACAAAATGAACAAAAAAACACCACAAAGCAAAAGCCAAAAAGAAAACAGGAAGAGCAGACAACTCAAAGAGAAAGGGATGAAGTTCACAACCATTCCCTCCTGGCCAAGCCAAAGCAGGGAGCCATTCCTTGGCCATTGAAGTTTTACGATCAGCCACAAATGTCAAAGCCTGTACATCTCTACACCACCCCACCTCACCCACCCCACCACCCCCAGCTAGGTGCAGTCCCACCATCCTATCATCCCCCTCCCTTCCCCCAAGCCCCTGTCGGCTTCTCACCACCTGCAATTCCATGATGGAAATGGAGGTTGGGTGGAGGGAGAAGGGGAGGGGGGCAGAGAGAGAGCAGGGTGTTTCTTTCTGTGTGCTGCAACAACTGTCAGACAGCTCGGGGTGACAAGGGGGTGCAGTGTGACACTGCCAGGCCTGTGGGGCCTTGGGTACAATCCTTGTTCACCCCTGTTTTCTTGCTAGGTTAACTCCCTGAGAGGTGAAAATTGGATACAGGATAGGGACACCTCTGTACCACTGGCTTGGAGGATAGTATAAGGCCTCTGTTTCTGACATCGTGGGTCTACACTTTTCTGTCTGTGGCATAATGGCGAGTCTTGTATATGTAAGGGTGAAGTCAGACTAGCAGTCACAAGTCTGTATGATACAAAGGTAAAGTCTCAGGCATTTTTTATGTGACACCATTTCTGTTTGGCATTCCCTGTGATATCACGCATTTTTAGCCCTGCCAACATCTGACTATTACATCCTCCTTTCCCTATCAGACCAGTTGAAACAGCATCAGCTTCTGGCCATGCCTTGGTGTAAAACGTGTAGTGCAGCAAAGAGGCCAATTGAATCTTTAGCTTCTGGCAATATCTTGGCAGAATGGACAAGTGGGAGGTCTGCTGTTATTCAGTGTGCAAGCTGTGAGCATAACAGCAGAAGGCATCTGAACGAAATGTGGATGGCCAATAATTCATGCATCTGTGAAGGATACCCATGTATGTGATTCCTCTCCAGCTTATACATTGTTTCATCCCTCATCAGGTTTTGCTCTCAACAGAAGAAGAATCAAAGTTTTCTGTGCTATCTTCTACAGCAACTGAATGTTCTAATGGGGAAAACTCTTTAAAATGCAATCTGTCATAAATGAGACTGACATTCTTTGTCAGTTACACAAAAATGAGAGAGCTCAACAGACTGCTGTTGGTATCAAACCAGTCTGACAGGCTGCACAAAACTTTTTTATGTGAATGATGGGTTGTGCAGACCAAGGTCCATTCCTCCACTTTGGCAGGGATCAAAATAATGTCAGGGAGATGTGAAACAATTTGCCTGAATCTTTCTGCATCCTTCCTCCTGTATACATCTTATAATTTAAAAAAAAGTCTTCTTAATCAAATGGTTGTAATTGGAGTTGGTTTAGTCGCCCATGTACCTAGTAGGGTATATGAATTGTGTATCAATGCTTTGATAGATGTTTTTGATAGATTTTTTCTACGGAATGGTCTGGAGGGCTTTCGTGGGATAGAGTTTGGATCATTGAAGGCTGCCCCTCACTTCCATGTTCACTTTTTGTTTTGTTTTCATTTCAGCACAGTTACCACTTTACATATGTAGAAATCCAACAAGTAGAAAATGCTACGTGTTATGAACTTGTCAGAGATGGTCACAGTATGCACAGTAAGTCACAGTAATTATTCATACATGTTCACTTCTAACAGCCTAAACATCTAATTCTCACCCTCGTGGATCACCAATCTTTTATAAATCATTTTTTTAATTCACTACACTCAGTTCGACCTCTTCCCCAGGCACTTATTCTCTCCCTATCTAACTCCTTGTAAATACCTCAGCACAACAAGACAAGACTCTTGACATTCATCAGATGATGCGTGCATTGGTAGTGCATTCCTTTGGTTTCAAGTCTGAGGGGTGTTGCCTGTGTCTGCGTTCTTGGTATAACACAGGGTATGTTTTACTAACACGTGTGGGAAATGACTCTGTGGCACAAGTGAATCAGAACTTTCAGGAACATTCTGAGGGCTCTGAGTGCAGAATACTCACACACTGGATGGAAATGCCAGGGAAGCTGAACTTTTCCTCAGTAGGGTGAACCTTTCTCACCATCACAGAGACCTTGTCAGCCTGTGCTGGATAACTTTGCCCGAAAGGTTTCTTTGCTGGATCCATTTACAGGACCTCACAGCGAGGGTCTGGATGATTGCATACCAGTTTATAGGGCTGGAGTTTGTTGAAAGAACATGTCAGATGTGTACGGCCCCATCTGTATGAACGAATCTAAGCACTCCTCACAAAGAGCATTATTTTAGAAAAATCAGATATTGTATGTGTAGCATGTAATGGCATACAATCATTGGGTTGAAACTCATGAATTCGTTTGCATATTCTTTAAGTTTATTTTTGCTTATTTTAAACTTGTTATGTTACACTATGTGTTGATTTCTTTATGTTTTTATTCTACTTAACAAAAAATAATGGTTAGTTTTCTTGATGCCCTAGTTGGTTGTTAGTTTAATGATTAGTTACTGAGAAATTGGTAAATGAGTTTGAGTAGCTCTTTTATATCAGCTGAATGCAAAATTGCTGAGCGAATACATGGAGCAGTGATTCTCAGTGATACTGGTTTTAGCTCAGACAGAAACATTTGAAATGATGTTAAAATAATCAGGCACCTTGGGGCTGGCTGCTTTCAGTTGTCATTAACTGGATGGGTCATGGTTTGAAATCCCTGTGGCGCCTGTTGGGCTGGTGGACTAACAGTGAAGACTGTAATGATCTCATAGGTTAACATATGTGTGCACCTGCCGGTGCCTCTCTCCATGATTCGAGTGTATTTGCCTGAATACCAGTAAGAAGTATGCCCTTTGACGTTATCCAAACACAAAATTACCAAAGAGACACCCGATGACTATATTACTGTAGTAGGTTATGCGTTCAATGTAAGTGTCTCCATTGTGAATTTCTTATCAGCTATTGTGCAGAATATCTGGACTAAACTGCAGGCAGTCACATTTTGACAAACTAAAGAAACTGAAACTGCATAGACTTATTGGGGAGATAAAGTGTAAGAACTTGAAACAATCCGCACACAGCAATTTCTAAAATTTGTTTTTGTACAACAGACACTGACAAATTAAAACTAACACAAAATCTCCACACAGTAACATTAAATTTCTTTTCGAAACTCGAAACTGAAAACAAAAAGAGGAATTTTTTTTACTTTTTTTTACACCATGTTAGGTCACGGCAGATTTATCTGCGTGAAATTCGGGCTGCTCTCCCCGGGGAGAGCGCGTCGCCACAAGAGCAGCGCCATCCATTCCACATCAAAAGGAGAAAAAAAAGCTTACAGTCCACAAAGGCAAGTCCACCACACACACACAAGACAAAAGAAACTAACGCAACAAGAAGCAGACCCAAAGCATGGGTTCTGGCACCAGGCATATTGTGCGGGTCCCTGGCCGTTGGCCCATCACTTTGGCCCATTATGCTGCAGCACTAACTCCAGTCCCTGGGCGGTAGTTGGCGGCACTGCTGGCTGGTCTGACTATAGGCTGTAGGCTATCTACCAACCTGTTGTTTGTGGCCTGCCCTCTTCCTTCATCTCCTCCCTTCTTCATTCTCTTTTCCTTTGTCTGACCTGAGGGCTGGCTGTAGACACCCTGTGCCTTTTCCTCCCCTTTGATGGCATGGAAAACAGGATCGTGTGTGGTGAAGGAGGGGGGAGGGGGGAGGACCAGAGATGCCGGACGGGGTTGGTGATGGGGGTATTTGGATGCGAGGGGGTGGTGAGACAAAGTGTGTGTGTGTGTGTGTGTGTGTGTGTGTGTGTGTGTGTGTGTGTGTGTGTGTGTGTGTGTGTGTGTGTGTGTGTGTGTGCGTGCATGTGAGCGTGTTGTGTGTGTGTGTGTATGTGTGTGGGGGGGGGGGGGGGGTTGCAGCATATGTGTGTAGTCTCCATGCTGCTGCATCTCAGTTGCTGCCTTCCTGAACTCACAGTCCACCACACACTACTCTCTCTCTCTCTCTCTCTCTCTCTCTCTCTCTCCTCTCTCTCTCTCTCTCTCTCTCTCTCTCTCTCTCTCCACCAGCAAGCACACACGCACACCACACACAACACACACACACACACACAACACACACACACACACACACACACACACATACACACACACACACAAATTCCCTATAGATGACAGTAATAATGTAAAAAAAAAACCAAAAAAACCCACACACCTCAGAACCATACAGAGAGAAATGCCATTCTGGCTAACAGCTTGTCAGCGTGTCCTAAGAAATCACTGGCATTGTCTGTGGTCCAGGCAACCTAAAGAGCCATAGTCATCAGAGCCTGGCCCGTCCAGTGAGGATCCATAATGAAACTGTAAACTACAAACGACACGGACTCCCCTAGTTTTAGGAGAAGAGAAGTTAAACTATCACTGAGGCCACTGTTAGACTAGAGTGCTGGGAATCACCGATCATGAGACAATTTGCTGTATTTTGTGATGATCAAAAAGGTAATGGTGTGTTCAGAACCTAAGTGGTCTTTGGACAGCGAGGTGTCAGCTACCTCAGACTGTTTAGGGGCAGCATACTGAGGGCGGTGCCCATCCCTCTCCCGTGCTGTTTTATCTTCCCTGTCCCTAAAGAGGGTAGGGTAAACTGGGGGACTGTACTGAATTTAAGGCGCATGAACAGTCAGCCACCCATCTAAGAGGTAACACGCTCAGCGCTGCAAACCGTACCTATGGGAGATTGAGTGCTCTGCTCACTGAGCTATTCTGTCCCCTCTGTAATGATTAAGAATATAAAAATGGTGACAACAAAGATGATGAAGATGAAAAATCGATAAGGACCCAGTTAAGCTCTAGGCTGTATTGCACTGTAATGTCCAAGAAAATGTCGTCAGAAATGGCCTCTGGCAAATAGTAATAGCTATCAAAACTTTTAAAGAACTGTATACTTCGTTTTATAACAAGTTATCCTTCCCTCAGCCAAGCCAGGGAAATACAGATTCTTGCTCTTTTGGCCATGCAAACTCACTACCACCCTCAATCACTTTCAACTTGGACCAACACCTTCAAGTTTCCATCCTTGGGATAAACTTCGATGGTGACCATGGACTGTGTTCCTGATGAGTCCTTAAGGTGCTTAAAGCTACAACAACCGGTCCCGATGAATGGGGACCCAGCAGTAAGTGTAGCTGGGTGCTAGGTGTGACTATGACTATGTGTGTGTGTGTGTGTGTGTGTGTGTGTGTGTGTGTGTGTGTGTGTGTGTGTGTGTGTGTGTGTGTGTGTGTTTTGTTTTTGTTTGTTTATTTGTATCATCCAAATCAAAATAATCATTGATTCTTACTCCATATTTTGCTTCTGAATGAGTGCCTTTTTATAACATTACCTTAATATTGTATCTCTGTCGTATTCCTTACCTGTTGTTGTTGTTCTTTCTCCCCTTTATCAAAATCTTGTTTTATGGGACTTATTTGATGTTAGATGGTGGTAGATTGATGCTTTCAGTCATTTAACCTCATCATATTTTCATGTTTACTCTAATTATTGCGCCTTTTCTTTGTTTTGTTTTGTTTTTGTTTTTTCTTTGTTTTTCTTGCTTTCTTTATTCAACTCAAAATCATCATTGATTCTTACTTCTCATTTTCGTTTCTGAATCAGTGACTTTATAACATTACCTTAATATTGTATCTCTGTGTTAATTCTTGCCTGTTGTTTGATACTTGGTATGGTTCCTTACTTTTGGTATTTGGATCATTATAATTGTTGATTTTATTTGTATTTTTATTGGCAGTATCTCCCCCCTCCCCCCTCCAATAAGGATATTAGTTTAAAAAAAAATTTTTCCCCTTTTATCCAAATGTATGATTTATGTCACATGTATAATTTTTGACAGATGGTGGTGGATTGATGTTTTCAGTTGTTTATTCTCTTCTCTTGTTTGCTCTTTACCTATTAACACTTTTCTATTCTTTCATTATCAAAATCTTTTATTGTGACTTCTGATTTTTGTCTTCTGATCGAGTGCATTTTTATTACCTTATCATATATAGTGTCCTTATTCTTGTATGTTGTCTGGTTTGCATAAAGCTTTATTGTTTAGTATTTTTTCAACTTGATGTATCCCTGAAAAGGGCGGGGACTGGATGTAAAAAAGCACACAAGTGCTTATCTATTATCCTCGAATAAAATATTTTGCCTTGCCTTGCCTTGCCTTGCCTATGACATCAGTAAAGCAAAGTATGCAGACTTAGCATGTGACCCTTCAGTTTTGTGACGTCACATTCCAACTGCTCCCTCCTGTCAATTCAATTCAAATATTATATTTTCTCAAACAGACAAATTAATTTAAGTTTTAAGGAAAGGATTAAACAACTTAGGATAAAGGAATGAATCACGTGTAGGTTAAGTTTGAATTTTCTTCTCGTAATAAATACCAACAGCCACATTGTTGCACGTGAGAGATTATAATAGAGTGGAAGCAATGTTTGTGATTTTACCCTGGGAGAAATATGAGCCTTGTACTTTCCCATCAACACCAGATATCTGTGATTATTTCACAGTTGGCGGTCTGTGCAGACACTGAAAGAAGGATACAGACAATGGAGATGAGATGCTTCCGCAAACTCCTCGGTTACTCATACAGGGATCACATCACTAATGAAGAAGTGAAAACCAGAATTTAAAACGCCATCGGACCATAGCAAGAGCTCCTGACTTCAGTGAAAAACCGCGA
>CM060316.1:82828296-82830796 GCA_030674155.1 Stramonita haemastoma | reverse complement strand
CTCCCTTCCACCGCATATAGCATGGGACATCTTTACCTTCTTAACCTTTTCCTCTTCTTTATAATTGTAGCTGTTCTTATCTATCTTGTTACAGTCGGTGATATTGTTCGTGTTGTCGCTGTCATTGTTGCTGATCAGGGACTCTTGTTGTTGCTGCTGTTGTCATTTTTATCGCCATTATAACTGCTATATTTCTGTCAGATTGTCATAGTATGCTTTTCAAAGCTGGTGTTGCTGGTTGTTTTTGATAGCTGTTGTTCTGCTACATTCTCTCTCTGTCTCTCTGTCTCTGTCTCTGTCTCTGTCTCTGTCTCTCTCTCTCTCTCTCTCTCTCTCTCTCTCTCTCTCTCTCTCTCTCTCTCTCTCTCTCTCCACGCGCGCGCGCGCGCACGCACGCACGCACGCACACACACACACACATAACATCAGCAACATTGCGCTCTCCCACCACATCAAACCCATCAAAGGACCACCCTCATTGTAAAACCAAAAATAGCAACCTCACTCTACTTGAAGAAAACTCATGATGACGTGACGTGACGTCACATGTGGTGCTGCCACTTTATCCAGCTGCCATCTTGTCAAGAACCAGAACCTACATACACACTGAAACCACCAATCCATTGTGATGTACAATACAATACTGATTTTTTATTTATGTGTTTATCTATTTTTATTTTGAGGATAATGGAATAAGCACTCATGTCCTTTTTATATCCAGTCCCCATGTGTATGCAGTTTTGCCAATTTTGTCATTCGTTCCAACCCGCACACAATGGCCTACTCTTTATCTTCCGAAAAGTGGAACGAGTTTTAACATATGGGTAGGATTTTCTGCGTGTGTTCGCACACGGAACTTCGGTTTATAGTCTCATCCGAAGGACTTTGTGGGGGAGTAGAAATGGCACCGATGTTAACTACAGAGGAAAATCCTCTTGAACGAGATTCGAACCTGGGTCAACAGATCACGAATGCATCACTCTGACCACCAGGCTTTCCTGTTCGCAATAGAATGGAATACAACACAATGCAATACAATACAAACACACCGACTATTAAGCAAGCAACCCAACGCTGACATTTTCTTACGTACATTCCCGTGCTTTTGACATTTTACCTGACACAACGCCCTCCTTCGCCCCACCCCCACCCCCACCCCCACCCTTTCTTACCATTGTGGTTACAGTCCCACTGATACCAAACTGAAGAGAACAGCGCTTCGGCATCACGGCAATGTCACCGATGCTCACCCAGAAAGTATTCAATAAAGGTGGGATAACTCTGGGTGTCTCAGGTGACAGGAGATGAAAGTGTGAAGTATACATAACGCAGGTGGTATGGGAGTCGTCAGGTGAGAAGGAAGAATGGCTAGGAGCAGAGAGCGTTGCCCTTTCCTGCATGGGAAGGTAGAAAACGCTCTCGGATGTTTTTTGTTGTTTTGGTTGTTTTGGTGGGGTTTTTTGCTAAAGTCTTCTGCCGTGTAAAGTAAAAGATCAGATCCTTGTTTTGTTATTTCATTGTTTATACTGACTATGTATTTTTGTTGTTGATTAGAGTCACCAAAACGGCTGTTTCGATGTTGTTCACAGATTGTACAATCAAGCCTTGAAAATAATAAAATAATAATGGAAATAAGAATAACGTAAAAGATAAAGAGAGTGGTGTAGGCGAACTATTTGAACTGTGAAATGAAAGGGTCACAAGTTTGTGTTTCTGAATGTTCATTGACTAGCTTCACATCTAACACCAAAATGAATTATATTCGGTGAAAATGGCAATAAAACAGATTATTATTTCCCTACATACCGCACGCACGCACGCATGCACACACACACACACACACACACACACACACACACACACACATACACACACACACACACACGCACGCACGCACGCACGCACGACATGTTTAAAACCATCCATCCATCTAATCAGCGGAGTTACAAGACATGCTATATCAGCCACACTAACCATACCACAATGTTAATATCAGAACTCCCCCTCCCCCCTTTCATCTCCAAAGCACCTATCACCATCATCGTTCTCATCATAGTAAACATACCACATCTGACAACGGACCACCTGTAACGGATTCATGTGAACATGCACCAGCTTTCTCTATAATCTAAAACTAAGGTTTTGGTTTGGTGGTCTACAAGTCACGCACCGACCTATACAGTCAGATTTTGTTGTTCCAATCTCGCCATAGGCTATTTACAGCACGAATCTATCACAAATCAGCTTGTCTCTGGTACATCAAAGGCAGAAAACCTACTCTAGTACACAGACAAACAGGTATACAGACATACTTAAGAAAACCCGTACTGATAGCATACTCTCTCCGGGGAGAGTGGCGCAAACCTTACACACAGAACCCTGCCGTGACTACAGGAGCTGCTGCACGGTACCCATACAACCCTGCCCCCGTGTCAGACCCCAGAGCCATCCCTGAAGTCTGAAGAATGCCGGAGTGGTCACATAAAAGCATTTCTGCCGG
>CM060316.1:82810796-82823296 GCA_030674155.1 Stramonita haemastoma | reverse complement strand
CCATACTCCGACTTCAGAGGATAAACATCAGTGCTGACTCCACTCCCCTGGAAGTTCTTGAGATAAGACCATAAACCTAGATCCCCTATGCGAACGCACGCAAAAAAAAAAAAAGTCTTACGCCCTGGCTAAAACCCATTCTGCCTTTCGAAAGAGTAGCCCATTGCGAGCTGATAGGAAGGGATAACAAAAAAAACATGCACTCTGGAATCGTGTGTAGGCCCCATCCCCGAAGAGGGAATGCGGCTAGGGTAAAGGGGGGCCACACCGGTCACATACGCAAAAATGTCACCATGGATGAACCTCAGAGCTGTAAACGAGGAACGAAAAAAAACAACAACAAAACAACAACAACAACAACAAAGAAATGTACAATAAGAGCTGGCACACGAAGCAGTGCAAAGCAGGCGGAAAATTGGGCCTGACAGTTAGGCCAAACATGACATAATTGCTGGCATAAACAATTATACAGAAATGTTCCAGCCACACTCCAAGACTTGCGTGCCTACTGAGATATGTATGATGAACACACTCGTGGGTACACGCAGAAACGCAGGCACATGGCTTGGATATATGCACACATACACACACAGGCGCACAGACACAATGGTATGCAGGTGTGTACCACGCATGCACATACGCACGTACACTCACAAACACATTTAATCACATACACACACATACACACACGCACGCACGCACGCACACACGCAAGCACGCACGCACGCACGAACGAACGCACGCACGCGCGCGCGAGCGCACTCTCACACACACACACACACACACACACACACACACACACACACACACACACACACACACACACACACACACTGAAACAGAAAGCCACAAAGACACACAAACAGACACATGCACGAGCACGCACGCGCGTAGACAGAGATAGTGAGACAAACACACACACATAGCTTAAATATATGCCTTCCTGTGCATGCGCGCACACATAGCAGGGATGGGATTAAGGGAGGTAGCGGGAAAAAAAGAAATAGGGGGAAATGGAAGCCAACGATGAGAAAGACAAACTAACAGAGAATTTCAGAGATAAAAAGCATATAAGAAAAAAGCGAAGAACAAGACAAAATGGAAGCGGCAGGAGAGAGGAGTAGAACAATGTACAGAGGTAAACTCAGCCTCAGAAAGAAAGAAAGAAACAAACAAACAAACAAACAAAAGAAAGAAAGAAAGGAAGAAAGAAAGAAAGACAGAAAGACAGAAAGACAGACAGAAAGAGATACAGCAGCAACAGAAAACTGAAAGAAAGAAAGAAACAAACAAACAGAGAGAGAGAGAGAGAGAGAGGACAGACAGACAGACAGACAGACAGACAGACAGACAGACAGACAGACAGACAAAACAGACAGACAGAGACACAGATAGAGAGAACACTGGACACTGAGAGAGAGAGAGAGAGAGAGAGGAGATGAGAGAGAAGGAGAGAGAGAGAGAGAGGAGAGAGAGAGAGGAGAGAGAGAGAGAGAGAGAGAGAGAACTCGAACTCGAACTCGAACTCGAAAGGTTTATTCATGAAAAAAGGCCATTGGCCCATACATGAAGGGGGTTGCCGAATAACGATAACGATAATTGCTTTAAGCTGACACACGACGCTACTCCAAGCCATGGAAACCACAGCATTGATTAGTAATGTACATCGAGACACAAACTCTTTACTGTCCAGATATGTTACGGCATTCCGAGCCTTTCTTTCGTCCAGTCTTTGTCACAAACACACCCTTAGGTCTAGGCTAGGCCTAGCCAAGAGACTGCTGTAATAGGTCTCTAAGTGTCGCTAAGTCCCTTGAAGCACACGATAGGGTCTCCGTGTGTAGTGTGTTCTGGATACGCTTCCCATTCCGCAAACTGGCGAGTTTGACACGTTCCTCTTTTAGCATGTTTTTCTCTTGCTGTTTGACAAACCAGTACACACATACTGGCTCAGTGTCTGGTTGGCATGCGCACTGGATCACAATGTCGTCTGACTCACACGTCACAATATCTTCACCGTCTGAATGATGTAGCACGGATTTTCTAAAGTGTGTATTTCTTTGTCTGTCTCTTAGCCTTCTCTGTACGGATCTATCAGTTAGAGTAGCCACGTACTGTTTGACATTTCTTGTGTCGAATGCACCAACAATATTATCATTGTTCACCTCAGGCTGCAAAACACACATATCAGCACAGTCACTACAATCAGACATACAGGGAGGTTCTAAATCAACCGATGATGGCAACTTAACTGATGTTTTTGTGTTGATGTCCTGTGTGTGTGTTGTTGGTAGGTCTATTCTATGTGTATCTACACATGCTGTATTCCCCTGTTCTACTCCACTGTCAGGCAGACTCGAGGCACTGAGGACACAGTCACTTTCACACACAACACTTGCCTGCTTCTCTTTATGCTTTCGAGACCGTTCAACATCTCGTCGTCTTTGAGAAAACGATTTTTTCCTGTAGTACTGTGCTTGTGTGCTGCGATTCACTGTTGGATCCGCCATGTTGGTTGACACTGTTGTGTCCACTGGTTTCAGTCGCAAGACAAAAACCACGCTGTCCCCTTCTCCTGTCACTTTCCAGCTGGAAACTGCATTGTCGGTCAGCAGGGTGCCTAAGGTCCTCTCCACAGCCGCTGGAAGTCCAGTAACTGGCATTTTTGAATGAATTTCTAGTTTTATACTGCTGCTCACAGAAAATGTACGCCCTGTCCGCTTCACTTCTCGTGACCGCCCCCGAGAGAGAGAGAGAGAGAGAGAGAGAGAGAGAGAGAGAGAGAGAGAGAGAGAGAGAGAGAGAGAGAGAGAGAGAGAGAGAGAAACTCGAACTCGAACTCGAACTCGAACTCGAACTCGAATGTTTTATTGAGGAAATATGGATAAGCCAGAGGCTTCTTTACACCAGGTCCTCATAAAAAAACAAAAAACAAACAAACAAAATACCCCCCAAAAAACCCACCAACAACAAAACCCACTGGCAAACAATCATAAGAATTATATAACATATAGATATAGTAAAGCAAATGATAAGCTTAATTACTTAGTTATTTATATAACCAACTATCCAACTACACTCACAATACAGGCACAAGCAAAATCTCAATATACACTATTCCAAGTCACAACCCTTAGTATTAGTCTTATCCAACTTCACACTCTAAATTACAAATTCAAATTATTCTACGCTAACAAGACAAAACACATCCCTACACTATTTCAATGACACGAAAGCGAGAAACTAAGTTCAAAACAATCAGATTTTCCAGCTCTCTCTCTCTCTCTCTCTCTCTCTCTCTCTCTCTCTCTCTCTCTCTCTCTCCCTCTCCCCCTCTCCTCTCTCTCTCTCTCTCTCTCTCTCTCTCTCTCTCTCTCTCTCTCTCTCATCACACCCATAAAATAATACAATTTATATGACTGCCTATAGGAATAAACATACCATCCAAGACAACATTCTAATCACAAATTCAAATAATTTTACTCCAACAGAACAACACGCACCCTATACACCATTTAATCACTCTCACTCACTCAGTCCCATGTCCCAAAGGACGTAGGGGGGACATGAGAGAAGACGCAACGGAGATCTTTTTCCATGCTTCACGATCCTGTGTGGCTAGTAGGAGGCGTTGCAGGGGTTGGGCAGTCCAGTCTTTGATGTTGTCAACTCATGATTTCTTTTGGCGGCCTCTTCTTCTTTTGCCCTCGACTGTTCCTTGCAAGATGGTTTTTGCTAGGGTGTTGTGTCTTGTGGTGTGACCAAACCACATCAGCTTTCTCCTCTTTATGGTGGAGAGCAAAGGCTCTTGGGGGCCCACACGCTTTTTGATTTCCTCTTTCACATAGTTATTGGTCTTGTGTTCTTTGTATGATATTTTGAGGAGTCTTCTGTGGCACTTGTTCTCGAATGCTTGGATTCTTCTCTCTAACTCTGCTGTCAGAGTCCATGATTCACAGCCATATAGGAGGATAGATATTACGAGGGATTTGTAGAGGTGGTATTTGGTGCAGAAGCTGATGTTGTTGCTTCTGATGATCCTCTGGAGTCTGACTAGAGCAGATGTTGCTGTTGCAATGCGAGCTTTCACCTCATTGTTTGATGTGCCATCTTTTGTTAGGATGGAGCATAAGTATTTGAATTGGCTCACCTCTTCCAATATTTCTCCATTCATCTTTATTTTCGTGCTGTCATTACTCGCGCTGTTGACCATGATCTTCGATTTCTCTGTACTGACCTCCATGCCGTATGCGCTCGCTCGGTCTGTTAGACTGTCTGTGAGGATTTGCAGTTCTTGTTTGCTGCTGCCCATGAGGTCAATGTCATCTGCAAATCTGAGGTTGCAAAGGGGTCTTCCACCAATGGAGATGGAAGTGTGGTGGTTTTGCAGTGTCTCTGTCATGATGTTTTCGAGGAAGAGGTTGAAGAGTACAGGTGAGAGAAGGCAGCCCTGGCGGACTCCAACCGTGGTCTTGAAGAACTCGCCCACGTGGTTGTTCATGAAAACTGCACTTCTTGCATTCTCGTACAGAGCCTTGATGACTTCAATTAGGCAGTTGTCAATGTTGAAGTGCCTGAGTACTTGCCAGAGGCCGTCATGCCATACCCTGTCAAAGGCCTTTTTGAAGTCTATAAAATTGTGGTACAAAATTGTGGTACAAGTCTTTTTGGTGTTTAGTTTTTCACCATTTAATAGCATTAAGGAAAAAATAGTTCAAGATAACTAAAATTTCAATGCACACACATACACGCGCGCACACGCACACACGAGAGAGAGAGAGAGAGAGAGAGAGAGAGAGAGAGGAGAGAGAGAGAGAGAGAGAGAGAGAGAGAGAGAGAGAGAGAGGGAGAGAGAGAGAGAGAGAGAGAGAGAGAGAGAACGGAAACGAAGAAGAAGAAGAAGAACAACAACAACAACAAACAAACAAACAAACAACAAACAAAAAGAAGTAGAAGAAGAAGAACAAAAAAGAACAACAACATTAACAACAACAACAATAACAACAAAAACAAAACAAGCATCAAATGCAAAACAACAACTACATCAACGCCAACAACAACAGGACCAACAAGATTAACGGCAACATACAAAAAAAACAAAGAACCAAAAGCAACACAAAAATGAATAAAAAATGCCATAGCAAGAACAATGGAGAAAACGTTAAAATAAGACAAGGAAGAAATTGACAAACTTTAAGAAGATGCTGACTTGGAGAAGAATAGAGGGAAGACAGAGCGCAGAGAGAAGGAGGAGAAGGAAGAAGAAGGAGATGAAGGAGGACGGGGGGGAGGAGGAGAGAAGAAGGAGGAGGAGGAGAGGAAGAAGGAGGAGGAAGAAGAAGAGCATTAAGATGATGGGAAGAAGCAGACAACTACCTGAGTGTCACAACTCGGCAACTCCCTCCATAATTCACTGGCTTATACCTCGTCAGAAGGAAGCTCTTTCTCCCTCCTTCTCTCTTGCATACAAACAGATGTATTGTGTCTGTCTGACTGTCTGTCTGCCTGTCTGTCTGTCTGTCTGCCTGCCTGTCTGTCTGTCTGTCTGTCTGCCTGTCTGTCTGCCTGTCTGTCTGTCTCTATATAATAATAATAATAATAATAATAATAATAATAATAATAATAATAATAATAATATTAATAATATTAATAATAATAATAAAAATACATGGAACTTATATAGCGCTATATCTTGTAAAAACAAATCAGAGCGCTTGCATTCGACCTATACATCACACAAGCAATCAATAGCAATATATGGTCGTAGCAAATCCGAACGTACTCACACATGCAAGCGCACACACACACACACACACACACACACACACACACACACGCGCGCGCACACACACACACACACGCGCGCGCGCGCGCGCGCACAAACGCTATACACTTTGGCAGGTAGATGTCGAAGGCGGGGGCGGACAAGAGATGGAAACAGAAGGGAAGAAATCTTAGGTTTGAAATAAGTGTGTCTGTGGGTCTGTATATTTGTGGGTCTGTGTGGTGTCTGTTTGTCTGTCTCTATGTCTGTATATCTCTTTCTCTCTCTCTGTGCGCTATCTCGTTGGCTTCTGTGTCAGTGTGTCTATCTATTAGGTTTTTCTTGTCTCAGTGTCTCTTTCTACCTGCTGCTTTTTCTGTCTGTCTGTCTGTCTGTCTGTTTGACTGTTTCTATCTGTCTGTCTGTTTGTCTCTCTGTCTGTTTCTATCTGTCTGTTTGTCTGCCAGTCTGTGTGTCTGTCTGTCTACCCCCCCCCCCCCCCCCCCCCTCTCTCTCTCTCTCTCTCTCTCTCTCTCTCTCTCTCTCTCTCTCTCTCTCTCCTCTCTCTCTCTCTCTCTCTCTCTCTCTCTCCCACACATACATAATTTATGGACATTTCACTCACTCACTCAGTCCCATGCCCCAAAGGACGTAGGGGGGACATGAGAGAAGACGCAACAGAGATCTTTTTCCATGCTTCACGATCCTGTGTGGCTAGTAGGAGGTGTTGTAGGGGTTGGGCGGTCCAGTCTTTGATGTTGTCAACCCATGATTTCTTTTGGCGGCCTCTTCTTCTCTTGCCCTCGACTGTTCCTTGCAGGATGGTTTTTGCTAGGGTGTTGTGTCTTGTGGTGTGACCAAACCACATCAGCTTTCTCCTCTTTATGGTGGATAGCAAAGGCTCTTGGGGGCCCACACGCTTTTTGATTTCTTCTTTCACATAGTTATTGGTCTTGTGTTCTTTGTATGGACATTTACATACAAACAAACATACATACGTATGTACGTACAAACAAACAAATCTACGTGCGAGACACACACACACACACACACACACACACACACACACACACACACACACACACACACACACACACACACACACACACACACACAATTTAATTTGGCGTTTCGTAAAGCAAAGTCTTTATGTACAGTCCTATAAGACATTTGTTATAGTTGTATCATGTCATTTTAGCATTTATCGTGTATTTATTTGTTATCATTGTCTAGCCCTTTTCTGTGTATTTTCTACGTTATTTAGCAACAGATACCCATTTTACTGCACACATCCACCAACATAAGCACCGCTCCCCTTCCTATTGTGTAATATCACTTTGAGTGAACAGACATAAAATCGAGGCAATAGCAACAACAACAAGAGAGAGAGAGAGAGAGAGAGAGAGAGAGAGAGAGAGAGAGAGAGAGAGAGAGAGAGAGAGAGAGAGAGAGAGAGAGAGAGAGAGACGACAGACAGACAGACAGACAGACAGACAGACAGACAGACAGACAGACAGACAGACAGACAGACAGACAGACAGACAGAGAGAAGAATGAATGAATGAATGAATGAATGAATGAATGAATGAATGAATGAATGAATGAATGAATGAACGATCTTTATTTTTCAAGGGTAACAGAGTAAGCAAGAGAGAGGGGGGGGGGTGGAACTGAGGCATAAACCTGAAACCTGATGGCACTGTGATGACACGGACCACCACACACACACCTCTCCCTGATGGCCATGTTGTGACGTTTTTGTCACGTGTTGTGCCACTTGCTGTGGGGCTGGTTACAGCTTTTTGGCCCTGTTCCTGTCTTCAGTCACTGCTGTATGAAAGGCCCGTTATTATGATCTTTAGTTTGGGTACCCCTTCTTTGTGTTATGTGTACGTGTTCTAGTCTTTCGTTTTTATATGTTATATGCACGGTTACAATTTTTAAAAAATCATTAAATTTCCAGGCTTTGGTGTTGTAGTTTTTGTTATTCGGTGTTGTTTTTATTTTTAAAAAATATTTTGTAACAAAATGTTGGAAAAATACTGCTTTTTTGGGTCTTCCCGTTTATTTGCAGAGGCTGGTGTATGTATATCTTTGTTGAATTAGGAATTTAGGTGTCTGTGCTTGTTTTTTTAAGGTTCTTATTCATTTATTTATTCTTTTATATATTTTTTGATGATGTTTTACTGTTATCTATGTTGATGCTGCTTTTGTTCTAAATACTTTCTGTCTGATTTCATCGTTTGACATTTTCTTTCTTCCGTATAACAGTTATTTTGTCCTTAAACTTTGCTTTTTAATTTGGTTTCGTTTTTGCTCGGTTCATTTTTTTTTATTCAGTGGTTAACTGTTATCTATATACCAATAACCAGCCAATATATAAAGACAAGTATCATAAGACGCAGACAGAAAGACAGAATGACATAAAAGGAAGGCAGGAAAGAAAAACAGAGAGAGATTAGAGAGAGAGAGAGTACATGTGTATGCATGTAAATGTGTATATGTGTATGTATGCATATAAGTGTGCAATCATGTGCACGCTTCCACTCGAGAGGATGCATATGTGTGTAGGCATATGCACACGTGTGCGCATGCAAGTGTGTGTGTGTGTCTGTGTGTGTGTCTGTGTGTGTGTCTGTGTGTGTGTCTGTGTGTGTGTCTGTGTGTTGTCTGTGTGTCTGTGTGTCTGTGTTGTGTCTGTGTGTGTGTAAGAAAGAGACAGAGACCAATGTAATCTAATCCATCTTGTTGTTTATAGCCCCGCTGACCATAGAGGCCATATCGGGGCTGTCACTTTGTAAAACTTTAAATCTCAGAATAAAACTGCTACTATGTACAGATTAAACAGCTAAAACCAACTCCACCGCGTTCCTTGTATCAACGCCCTGGCTAACCATAAGGGGCAACCCTAGGCGGGAGCCAGAGACATAGAGACGGAGGAAGAGAAGGGAAGCTGATATGACAGAGAGAAAGGTTAAAAGAAAAGAGGGGTGAAAGGAGAATAGCTAAAGTGCAGAAGACAAAACTATGAAAGAGACATTCATTCAGACAGAGATACAGAGAGTCATTCAGACAGACAGACAGATCAGAAGGCAAAACTATGACAGAGACATTCATTCATTCATTCATTCATTCAGACAGACAGACAGACAGACAGACAGACAGACAGACAGACAGACTGACAGACAGTAATTCAGATAGACAGGCAGACAGTCAGTCATTCAAACATTCAAACAGTCATTTAGACAGACAGAAAAACAGACAGAGAGACAGAGTTCAGCAAATGCCTCACAGGACGAGCTAGGAAGACAGAGCAACAGAAGAAGAAGAGAAAGACGAAAGAAAGAGAGATTGTTTCTCAGTTCTCTGAGGCTAGGTCAGTCCATCTGGAATATTCCATAATACACGCTTCGCCACACCTGCCACTTGGCACACGCTTCAGCGCCGCACAACCTGACAGAATACAAGACCTAGTTTCTTCATGCCACTTTCTCCATGGGCTTTGTGAAAGGAATAACAACAATAAAAACATGTGTGATCATTTTAGAAATATTGTTGTTTTAACTTTCGTGATCCATTTTCGCTGTCTTTTTCGTCACTGTATTTTTTGTGTTAAGTTTTGGAGGCAAGATTTCGTTCTGTGTCTGGTATGACATTGTAGTTGCTATCTTTCTGTTTATGTCCAGATATCAACTATCGGGAGTAAATTAAGTAAAGAGTTCTGTGGTTGACGTTTTCCATCTACCTTTGCATGATTACGCATTTTAGACAGCACATACGCACGCACAAACGCGAGCGCGCGCGTGCGCACACACACACACACACGTCACACACACACACGTCACACACACACACCACACACACCACACACACACACACACACACACACACACACACACACACACACACGTACATACTCACACACACACACACACACACACACACATACACACACACCACACACACACACACACACACACACACACACACAACACACACCCACAACACACACTCAGACCTACAGACATAAAAACAGACACACAGAGCAGACAGACTATCAGGCTCAGATTTAGAGAAACAGAGACGTCTAACAGTCTCGTCTCATTCTTCAAAACAAACAGAGAAAAGGTACCACAAGAAAACAGACGGAACACTCCTCTCTCCCTATATCTCCTATGCCAACAGAAAAGTGAAATAACGGAGCATAAAGCAGGGGCTTGATGGGGCTAGAATGACGCAGACTACTACGACACGCACGCGCCATTTTGATAGCTATGTTGTGACGTTTTTGTCACGTGTTTTGGGACAGAGTTTGGGTGTGATTCTAGGTTGTTTGGTCTCGCTTCTGTAGTGACTTATTCTGCTGTTCTTCCTTTGCTATATGTCACTCTGCCTCTATCAGTTTTCTTTTTCAGCTTTCCATCTTTTTTTTAGACTGCTCAACAAGCGTTCTTTTTTGTTGTTTTGTTTTGCTTCTGCTATGTTTTTGATTGTTAGTTTCTTTTTCAGTTTTGTTTTTGCTAATGTTTTGAAGTGAGTAATTTTGGAAGGCTTTTTGCTTGTATTTATTTGATTGCTTAGTTTGTCAAGACAATGTCAGTATTAAAACTGTTTTGCTTTTTTATCTTTCTAATATTTGTAAACCCGCGTGTGTGTGTGTGCCTGCGCACATTACACACAAATGCACAGACACACATGCAAATACAGACACATGCACACACAGGCATCTACACACACGTGTGCACACGCACACACTCACACGTATCAACTCAGACACACAACTTAACATACATATAATGCATACATATGCAACCGCACGCGCACGCACGCGTGTGCGTACTCACGCACGCACACACGCACACACATGCGCGCGCGCGCGTGCACACATACGCACTAATACACACAGGCATGAATGCATGCAAGTGCGCACACGTGCACAACACACACACACACACACACACACACACACAACACACACACACACACACACACACACATACATACATACTACATACACATACACACAGATCAACACTGTTTCTTTTCCAACAAGTTAAAAAAAAATTAAGATAACAGAAATGACACCCCAAAAAGCCGACACCACCTCACACCTTCCTCTACAGATTTCTACATGAAAAATAAAACACGAGGCCTCCAAAACCAATACTTACATAAAACAGACAACAAGGAAAGGGGTTATAAAACAACATAACCACATCGCAATGGCATGGCCAGCCCCATACTGACGTCAGTGTGATGACCACGTTGTGATGTTTTTGTCTCTGTTTTGAACACAGTGTGGCTGTGATTATAGCTGTCTTGCATTATATATTCCCTCTGTCCGGCTCCTTTTTATTGCTTTTTTGTGTTGTTGCTTCTTTGCATCTGTGCTGAGTATCTTGTCTTTGTGTGTGTGTGTGGTGTGTGTGTGTGTGTGTGTGTGTGTGTGTGTGTGTGTGTGTGTGTGTGTTTGTGTGTGTGTGTGTGTGTGTGTGTGTGTGTGTGTGTGTGTGTGTGTGTGTGTGTGAGTGTGTGTGTGTGTGTGTGTGTGTGTGTGTGTGTGTGTGTGTGTGTGTGTGTGTGTGTGTGTGTGTGTGTGTGTGTGTGTGTGTGTGTTATCGGAAATTTAGTTTTCTATCAAATCGTTGGATTTTTGTTTTCTTAATTTCGTTTGTTTGGGTTCTTTCTTTCTTTCGTCCATGTAAGATAGCATGAGTGTGATTACAGCTGCTTTCGATTCATTCTATTACAGGTTGTTTTGCTTGCTATCATTCTCTTCTTACATGTCTACATCTATGCTTGAGATGTCTTTTGTAGCTTTAAGGAAAAACTTGTGTCTGTGCTAGATAGTTGGGGTTGGTGTCTTCTGTGTTGTTTGTTTCATCTTTAGTGGGGGTTTTTTCGTTCGTCTTTTTTGTTTTGTAGTGTATTGTATTTCGTGTTGTGTCATCATTTGGCAATCTTTTGTTTTGTATTTTTTGTTCTTTGTGTATTTCTCTGGCTGATGTCAGTTTTTAGGTGTATGCTCTGTATTCCATTTTCAATTTGTTTTTTATCGTATTGTTTAGCGTTGGCTTTGTACTCGTTTTGGATTTGGACTTAACGTGTTTTCTTTTTTTAATTTATATTGTATGGTTGTTATCTGGGCATTGTTTTGCTCTTTCTTGGTTGGGTTTATTTCTTCATCTTGTTTTTGGTCATTAATAGCTTTATTCGTTGTAGCTCTGCATTCAATGCTCCCGTTTCGTTTGTTTGTTTGTCTGTCTGTCTGTTTGTGTATATGTTCTTTTTAAGGGAGTATGCTTTTGGTTTTGCTGTAGATTTTGGTTTAGTTTTTTATTTTGGTTTGGTTTGCTTTTTTTACGTGGAGGTGATTATTTGGTGTGTTTTTTATGTAATCATTATACTGTCCACGTTGTTTGTCGTTTGTCTTTTGTTTGAAAATCACTACTTCAGAGAGGATGAGTAGGTGTGTATTCTTAGCATTTACACCTTGAGAGAGAGAGAGACAGAGACAGACAGACAGACAGACAGACAGATACAGAGACAGAAAGATAGACAGACAGACAGATACAGAGACTGACAGATAGACAAATATATATATAGAGAGAGAAACAGACAGACAGAGAGACAGAGACAGAGACAAGCCAGGCAAGCAAAGACACAGACAGCACGAGACTGACAATATAGCAGACAGAGAAAGACAGGAAAAGAGAATCTGACAAGGTAGGTCAAC
>CM060316.1:82770796-82805796 GCA_030674155.1 Stramonita haemastoma | reverse complement strand
CACACGATGGCCTACTCTTACGAAAAGCGGAACAGGATTTAACGTGTGCGCAAGATGTTCTGCGTGCGTTCGCACACGGGGCCTCGGTTTAAAGTCTTATCCGAAGGACTCGATGTGATGTGATGTGGTGGAGCGTCCATCTTTCGTGAGGGAAGCGCCAAGATATTTGAAAGCGTCTACTTCTTCCAGTTGCTGGCCGTTCATGTAGATCTGTGCTGTGGTGTCGTTTGCACTGTTGACCATTACTTTACTCTTTTCTGTGCTGACTTCCATCCCATATCAGCCAGGGAGGATTAAACCAGAAAAATGTTGATTCACGATTTCTCTCATCTCTTTTACTTGTCATAACATCAATAGGGTTTAATGAAGTCTTTCAAGTTATTACTTTCTTCTACGATTCATCAAAACGGGATGGTGATGTTAAAAAGGTTTGTACTGCATACCCTCGGTTAAGCTTTTTTCTGTTCATAAAATGATTAGTTGTTTATTTGTTAGCACCGTTATCCTGATTTGCTATTATCAGTTGGAGAACTTTTAAGCTCAAAACAAAAAGAAACATCAGCAGTAAGACAGCGTCAAACTAATCATGTGTCTTGGAGAGAAAAGTCGATACTAGGACCGTTTCAGACATCTTTGGCAAACACAGAAGACGTGAGGAAAATGGAAGTTATCTAACAGTTTTTAATGACTTGTTTCCTTGTGGTTCAATAGCCATGATGAGTATGCTGTCACATTTCTGGGTGTAAAGTGATAACACAAGCTAGACAAAGAGAAAAAGACGGACAGAACACACACACACACACACACACACACACACACACACACACACACACACACACACACACACACACACACACACACACACACACACACACGCGCGCGCGCGCGCGCGCGCGCGCGCGCGCGCGCACGCACACACACACACACGGAGAGCCGTCCTCTTTCTTTTCTCCTTCCAAACAAGCAAAACCAACAACAACAACAAAAGAAATAAAAAGCAAAAAGGAAATGGAACCACCCCTCTCATCCCTGCTACCAGGCTTTAAAAAAATACTCGCAAAAAAAAATAACAGACAAAAAACAACGCATGCATAACACAGAACAGAATGTACATAAAAAAAAAGAAATAGAAAAGAGGAGAAGGAAAAGACAAACTGGCCATAAACCAGCAGCATGATGGTGCAGTGATGACATGGCCCGTCACACGCATAGGCCATCCTGATGACCATGTTGTGACGTTTTTGTCACGTGTTTGGGGAACGTTGCCGGGGTTTGATTATAGCTGTCTGCCATTACATCACCTTCCTCCTGCTGGTTTCTCTTTTCGTTTGCGGGGTTTTTTTGTCTTGTTTTTTATGTTTCTTTGCGTCTGTTGAGGATAATGTCTATTTTCTGTGTTTTGAAGGGGCAAAAAACCTTGTCAAGCCATCATATTGTGAAGATCAATTTTTATGGCGGGTTGTTTTTTGTGTGGTAATATCCAGTGGATTTCATTTTCTTATGTCTATGTCAGTTCCCGTCATTTCTCTTCCGTGTTTGGTGTGTTTTTTTAACATCTGCTAAGGATAATGTCATTTTTGTGTGTGTAAAGAAAATTTGTTGTGTGATGTATTGTTACGGTTGAGGTTTTTTCTTGTTCTTTTGTGGCTGCTTTCTCTCCCTTTTTGTATTGCATTTAACAAGTGATCGTTTCAGAAAAACATGGCCCTGTGTTCAAGTTTTCAGATGTTTGTTGTATTTCCTTTGTAGATGATAACAGTTTTCATTTTTGCCATATATTCAATATTTAGTTTGTTTTTTAGTTTTATTATCAGTGTTATTGTCTTTTGTGTGATATTTCGATTTTTTTTTCTTTTCTGTGTAAATTTTTCATCAGATTTTATGTGTGGATATCTAGGTAATTAATGCCTTAGTTCTGTTTCTTTTAAGTTAGTGTTATCTGTGTACGGTTGATAGCAGTTTTTTTGTCTTTGCTCTACATTCTGAGTTCCTCGTTTCCATTTTCTTTCTTGTGAATGTCGCAACGTGAATTTTTTTTCTGTCTTTTGTTTGGAAATTGCTATGTGTGAGATGATTTATATGCATCTCAGTGCACGCAAACATGCACGTAGTGCAAAAGAAGAGAGATTATAAGTGGAGCACAGAGAGAGAGAGACAGAGACAGAGAGACAGAGAGACAGGGAGAGACAGAGAGAGAAAGAGAGAGACAGAGAGAGGGAGAAAGGGGAAGAAAGGTGGAGATAGAGGGGGGAGGGAGAAAGGGGCAGAGAGAGAGAGACAGAGACAGAGACAGAGACAGACAGACAGAGACAGAGAGAAGAGGAGAAGAGAGGAGGGGTGGGAGGGATAGACGGAGAGCCAGACAGACAAACAGATTAACTGATAGAAAGACACACACATGCATAAACAGATAGTTAGAGAAAGACAGACAGACAGAAAAAGAATGTCTGCTGATACTGATCATTGGTTGGGGACGGGGGAAAGGGGGGGGGCTTAGTTTCTCTACGTGGCAATGCTGGAATTGTGAAGAGCCTGTTGCCGCTGTCATCACCTCTCATCGATATCACTCCTAACGGTCATTTCCACCTGTCACCCGTCTGAAGGAGTTCAAAAGGTCCTCCACTTGGCAATACTTTACAGAAAAAAACCTCACCAACATTGGACAGGAATGAAATGAGAAGGGGGAGGGGAGGAAGAGGGAGAAGGAAGAACAAGTTTTTTTCGGAGCTTAACGTTAAAAAGGGGAACTTTGGTTCTACCAATAGCCAACGTTAACCAGAAATGGCATTGAGTGTCAAATCTCTGCAGTTGTTGACAGTTCTCCAAAAGCCTGGGCAGATGGATGTAAACAGTAAAATGGGAAAGAGTAAGGGAAGTGTTGATTTTACAGGACTCTCCGTGCCCTTTTGAGGCCAGCCAGGCAGTGAGACTAAATGGAAACTGAAATTGGAGAGGGGGAAAGGAGAGAAAATAATGGAGGAGGACAGATGGGTTCTGTTCAAACCCTTGTCCTGTTCCCTTCACGTAATACCCACCTTCAACAAGAACTTTGTCCACCACCCCCACCTCACCCCCGCCTCTTCCTTCTTTCTCAATCCTGCACCCTCGTTCCTCTCACTTCTGGAAAGGAAGAAGCCAGATTCAATTCCCCTACGGACCTTGGAACCAGCTCTGGCAGAAATTGCAAATTATGGTTGGCTTGTTTCTAAAGTTCACCGGAGTGTCAGATGTCACGATACACATGGAATCATCCTCTCTGGGTGATTATTTATTGGGACTTAGTCTGTGACGGCAGCTCTTAAAGAAGGGATGCTTCATTACAATCTCCACAAATTATCAAATCGCACGATGTTTATGGTCTGCTTTATGGGAGACAGTTCAAATGAATATTATTCTTTTGAGACCAAGATGCACTTCTTGCTAGCAGTGGTGAAAAATGTTGTTCGAGATGGCTTGAAGTTTGATTTCTATCTGCACTATAATCGTAGCTTACGAAATAATCAACACTTTCTGGCCATTTTTTCTTTTACCATTGTAAATATGGGATAAGTCGTGTACAAAGTATGAACTTCACCATGACTTTACCGTGATGTTCATTGTTGCCATCATCGTGAATCAATCAATCAATCAATCAAACCACAGCAGCAGCAGCAAAAGCACCATCTTTTCTTAGTCCGTAGTCAGCAGCATCATTGTTATCATCGTGATGAACAGTGCACAACTGAAACAGGCTCTTGATTCTGAGAAAAAGATGTCCGCATCTATCTTTCTCACTCTATGTACACACAGAAGTGAGAAATCTGAAGTAGCTAACTGCTCACAGTGCCTTCTACAGCCTTGTTTGCCTTCAACCTTTCCTCCTTCATCTAACCCGATGTCATTCCTCAAGATGACAATGCCAGGGACCCAGAAGCCTATTGCCATGGACATCCCTCTCCCTCAATAACCACCATTCATTTTCCTTCCCGGTCTGTTTACTGGAGTGCAGATGCCTCTGAAGCGAAACAAACTTAACGGACCACACTGGGCAGCTAGAAGGAAGAAGGGGGACAGAGGCAGACAGGAACATCACAGAAAGAAGCGCAGATCCTTGTGGATGACATCAGGTCAAAAACAACAAAAATTCATTCCTTCTAAAAGCTGACATAATTAGAAAGGATATTGAGCATTAAATCTCTGCAATTACCAGTCCCTAGCCCAAGCCTGGACAGGCAGAACGAAGAGAAAGGAAGGGAGATGGGAAGGAAGGGAGGAAGGAGATAATGGATGGCGCATGTGCACAGGAGAAGGATGGATGAGAGAGAGAGAGAACTGTTGATTGTGTTGGGCTGGTTCCACACAGAGGACAGAGAGACACAGGAGCTGGCCAGCATGGAAGATGGACTGGACGTGGAGGGCGAAGGAAATTGCAGAGACTTGCTGGATTCCGTTTCCCTTCATGGCGGCAGCAGCAGCAGCAGCAGCAGGACGGAAGGAAGCAAAGCCAAAAAGTTCAGATTTGTGCTACAGCAACATTGGTACATGACAAGGGGCATCCTGCTCGGGACACCTCCCTCCCTCCCTCCCTCCACCAGTGAGGATGGACACAGAGGGGGGGAGTCACCGGTCAGTCGCCTTTCCAGGCTGCAGGGTCTTGAACTTGTAGAGCTGTAGGAATGTTTTGATAATTATGTTGTTGGTGTTGTTTTGTATGTTGAATTCTCTTTTAGGGATGTTTGGCAACATATGTGTGTGGGTGGTGCGTGTGTGTGTGTGTGTGTGTGTGTGTGTGTGTGTGTGTGTGTGTGTGTGTGTGTGTGTGTGTGTGTGTGTGTGTGTGTGTGTGTGTGTGTGTGTGTGTGTGTGTGTTCATTCCACAGACAATAAGTATGTTTTCTGTATTTAAGAATGAAATATTTCTGGTGAATTTCGGCACGCGCGTGCGCGTGCGCGTGCGCGCGCGCGCGTTTGTGTGTGTGTGTGTGTGTGTGTGTATGTGTGTGTGTGTGTGTGTGCGTGTGTGTGTGTGTGTGTGTGTGTGTGTGTGTGTGTGGTGTGTGTGTGTGTGTGTGTGTGGTGTGTGTGTGTGTGTGTGTGTGTGTGGTGTGTGTGACCAATAGACAAAGTGAGACAGACAGACACAGTTCAGAGAAAGATAAATGTCATTCCACAGACAATAAGTATGTTTTCTGTATCTAAGAATGAAATATTCCTGGTGAATTTCGGCACACTTTCTGTGAGGTTTTTTTTCTTTCTAAAGTTTGATGCTGCCTGCCTGTTTCATATTCTGTCCTGTTGCTCTCTGCTTTCTTTTCCTTCAGCAACACCTAATGACTTGTTTGCTTGCTGGCTTTGCCGGGCATGTTGAAACACGCCATCAGACATCATGCTGATGATGCCCTCCATATGTAGAGAGCCCGGCAGAATGTCAGCCACAACCATTGACCCCACTCCACAGTCTCTCGCCTCTCCCTGACCGCGGTGAAGGAGTGCTGAAGTATCTCCAGGGGGAGGAGTACTTCACAGAATCAACAAACAAGGAAGGAGCGTGGCATGGCAGGGTGGTTCAGATAGTTCTACTGTCTCACAAGTTACACCGTGAGGATTCTGGGTTCGCTTCCCAGACTTGCCATTACTTCGCAGTTTGGCGAGAAAATCGAAGTAAATGTCAAAATCCTTCCAATGAGACTGTAAAACAAGAAACCGTGTGCGAATGCAAGCATAAACTTGCGCACACGTCAAAAACCGGTTCCGTCTTTGGGAAGAGTAGACCATTTTATACCAGTAGGAACGGACGTCATCTTTAAAAAGATAAAACAGTGGTGTCGTTTTTCAACACCAAACGCAAAGTCGTAATGCGGCTACCTAAGTGGCAGTTGGAAAGCTGTCACATTTGCAAAAATCTCACCATTGGTAAATCTCGGAGCTCTAACCGAGGAACGATCAAAACATCAACACACAAATATCATGCACGAGAGTAGAAGGAACAGGATGGAGGAATGAGGCTGAAACCAGCTCTGGATCTAATTAATAACACACACACACACACACACACACACACACACACACACACACACACACACACACACACACACACACACACACACACACACACACACACACACACACACACACACCAAAAAACTGGGGAATTCATTTTCACGGATGTAATTAGGAATGACGTTCGGCTTCAAATCTCTGGCATTGTCAGTTCTGCCTGAAATCTTGGGCATCAGCTGAAGGAGAGAGAAACGAGAATAATTACAGCGGAGAAATGGATGGAGAAAGTGAGAAGACTGTTGTTGTGTTCAATATTGCTGTTTTATGTGGGGAAGGGAGCAGAGGGGAGCTCTGGACTGAAGGTGGGTGAAGAGTATAGCAGGAAGCAACAGAAGATTCTGGAACCCTCCTCACCCCTGTATGGTCCGCTTGCCTATCTCTCCTACCATCTCCCAAGCACAAGGAAAGTGTTGGAATCGCTCTTTTTTTCCGCTACTACTACTACTACTGCTGTTGCTGCTGTTGCTGCTGCTGCTGCTGCTGTTGCTGCTGCTGCTGTTGCTGCTGGTCTTGTGATGTTGTTGTTGCTGCTGATGATGATGATGATAATGATGATGTTGTTGTTGACGATGTTATTGCTGCTGCTCCTACTGCTGCTGCTGCTGTTGTTGTTGATGATGATGTTGTTGCTGCTGCTCCTACTGCTCCTACTGCTCCTACTGCTGCTGTTGCTTTTGTTGTTGATGATGGTGCTATTGCTGCTGCTGCTACTGTTGAATATTTCCCGGCTTAAGTACCCTAGGATCACTAGAACATTACTGTAACTCACTCATCTTACCTGGACATCACTGTACACACAGAATGAGAGGTTTGCGTTATTAAATGATTGTCATCAAATGCCTCTCCATACAGGCAGCTCTGTTCTGACTTCAGATGACTTTTCCTGCTATAGTAGAAGATACTGATTATTGTGTCAGGAGCTTGTGATGGGAAAAGACAATCCCTACATAACATTTCAAATCATAACGACATTTTAATGTAGGCCTTAGCTCTCTGCTGGCATCAGCAATTTACAAGGCTTTTGGCCTGGGCAAAAAATGTCGGGGGGGGGGGGGGGGGGGGGGGGTTGGGTTGGGGGGGGGTCCGTTCCTTGACTGGAACTCAGAGATTCACCAAAGATGAGCTGTTGCATATGCGCCTGTTTTCGGCCACCGTTTAGGTAGCGGAACTCCAACTTCGGGGAGAAGTTTCTGTTTGATCAGGGACATCACAGTCATTGCAATGCACAGTGTCCAAGATGCTGAGGTGTTGAACTATGGGAGTCTATAGTGTAAAATCGTCAGTTTTTTTGAGTACATTTTGAACTAAACGAACCAGCCAGCTAGACAGACAACCAACCAATCAACCGACAAACTAATCAACCAACCAACTAAAACCAAGCTTATAAATTTTTCATAGTAATCAAATGATAATGTTTCCTAAAATTCTTATTATCGGGGACGGATATAGAAAGATTTATGTCATTTGACTAGCGTAGTAGTAGTAGTAGTAGTAGTAGTAGTAGTAGTAGTAGTAGTAGTAGTAGTAGTAGTAGTAGTAGTAGTAGCAGCAGCAGCAGCAGCAGCAGTAGCAGTAGTAGTAGTAGTAGTAGTAGTAGTAGTAGTAGTAGTAGTAGTAGTAGTAGTAGTAGTAATAATAATGATAATAATAATAATAATGATGATGATGATAATAATAATAATAATAATAATAATAATAATAATAATAATAATAATAATAAATAATAATAATAATAATAATAATAATAATAATAATACATGGAATTTATATAGCGCTATATCTTGTAAAGACAAATCAAAGCGCTTGCACTCGACCCTCACAACAAACAACCAATGACAATAAATAATTCTAGCAAATTCGGAAGCACACACACGCGCGCGCTAGTAGTGGTAGTAGTAGTAGTAGTAGTAGTAGTAGTAGTAGTAGTAGTAGTAGTAGTAGTAGTAGTAGTAGTAGTAGTAGTAGAGGGGGAGGAGTTGGTATTGTTGCTGTTGTTGTTTATGGGTGACAACACCTTTTCTAAGTTTATTGTTTTGCTTTCAAATACTGATTACGGTACAGTGTGGTTGCAGTGTTTCTCTCTCTCTGCATCGATTACAACATTTTCAGTGAACAGTGAACGCTTATCACTGCCATCACCACCATCACCATTTCATTCAGCTACAGCTCTGTGTCAGAGCATAGAGAAGAAGAAAAAGAAGAAGGTGGTAGTGGTGATGATGGTTAGGGAAGAGGAGGTGACGATGATAACGAAGACGATGATGATAACAATGGTGATGACAACGACGACGACGACGATGATGATGATGATGATGATGATGATGATGATGATGATGATGATGATGATGATGGTGGTGGTGGTGGTGGTGGTGGTGATGATGATGACGACGATGATGATGATGATGGTGGTGGTGGTGGTTGTTTTATTATTGTTGTTGTTGTTATTGTTGTTATTATTATCATTATTATTACACTGTGATTAGACAACAGCCAAATCATCCTTGTCAATTCCAACGAGGTAGGATTTGTTAAATTGCTTCCATCATCTGCTGCAACCGAAGAGGATATCATGCGGAGTCCTGTGACCTGACCTCTCTCAAACGTCGCCCATTTTTGTTTCCCCTTCATTTCCTCCTTCCTAATCCAACATGACAATCCCACGGGGGGGGGGAGGGGGGGGGGGGGCTCCCTTGGCCTGGAGGGGAGTCAGCCTTTCCCGTGGTCGATACCCCCCACCATTGATCCACCCACATCTGCAGCAATCATTTCACTCCTCACCTGCTCCACGTGGTTGCAGCTGCCTCGCCAGGGAAAAACCTTCCCTGTGGAAATATCAAAACGATACTGTGTACAAGAAGAGTGGAGAAGACGGTGTTGGGAGAAGTGGAGAGGGAGGCACGAATCTTGAGTGGCAGCATAACAAGAAACCGGGGGATTCATTCCTGTAATACCTCACGTAATTACAAAGGCTATTGATCGCCAGATCTCTGCTGCTGTCAGTTTTCCTACAAGAAAACAGCATGCCCAGAGGGGCTGCAGGTCAGGAAAAGATGGCTGAAACTTAGGGAGATAGACAGCAGGTGAAAAGTGTTGGACTGGATTCTTTCCAGACCCTAGGGATCAAAGAAACTATTTTTTTAAAAGTGATGAATCAGAGACTGGACAAACGTGAAATTTAGTGAAAAACTGGTTCGTCCCTAGAGACAGCTGGAAGGAAGGAGTAGGAAGGGGGGGGGGGGGGGGGGACAGGGAGAACTCAGACTTGAACAGCCATTGCTGCATGACAAGGGGCATTCCGCCCCAGTGCCTCAGGACAGCGTGATCCACGCTGCGAGGAATGAGTCATCACTTCTGTTAGCAAGCTACGGGAGTCTTGGATATGGCAGCTGGTGGGATCTTCTTTTTCTCTTGTAACAGTTGCTATGATTATAATTAATCTATGATTCTTTGTCACAAGTCTTTGCTCTGCTTCATTAGCTGCTATCGTCCACCTGGCAGCTACCAGCCGGCTGTCTACTTGATGATCAGTACACAGTAGTTTTAGGTCCGTTTACAGGGAAAAAGATCAAACGGGATCTCAGCTTGTTTTCGGCTACTGTAAGTGACTGCCTATGGAGTAAAGTGTGTTGATACTTTCGTTGCTTGGTGAACTCTCATCAAAAGTAACTGATTATGGGCAGCTGGCTTGCAAATTTAGACTAACAAGCTATGACAAACATGAAATGGAACAAACAGTGTTCATAGACTTGTTTCTGAAGAAAATGTGTGTTTTACTGCAGCATTGATGTTCCCTTCAGTTTACAATAAAGGTGAAAGTCAGTGAGATGGTCAAACCTGGTGGTATTCTCTAAGAAAACTTGCTTTTAGAAAATCACGTTTACATATTTCATAAAACAAACTTTTGTTTCTTTTTCTATGAAATGTGCGGTTCTGTCCATTACTTGGTATGAACAATTTCTTTAAAATAGCTTAATCTGTCTGTTATTCTTTCTTAATTTTGTTCCCCTACATGATTATTTGAAAGAATTAAAAATACTACATTATAAGTATAACCAAGAGCATGTTTTTAAAGTTTTTGTTTTGTTAATACTTTTAAAAGAAAACATTCCTCAAGGCTGCAGCTCCTTCGCAAATACAGTCAGCCCCGTGAGAAAATTCATAGAATAAATTAATCATTGTTGGTGAGTCTTTTTTCCCATCTGCATACAAATTACACAAAATTACTTTTCCCCTAAAAAATAAACACTGTCAAAGTTTTTGGTTTCAGAATAAGAAAGTGCAATGAGAGATTGCCATGGCTTTTGTCTGTCATCTTCAGCAAACATTGAAGATGGAAAGCCGAACAAAGACATGACGTCCACTAATGGCCCTAGCTTTTATTTGCTTTAAGGTTTCAAGTACCATACATTTAACATCACATACCAAACAGGATGCCCCTGATGGAGTCTGGACCAGTCTGTTGCTGCAGCCATTGACACTGTCCATCCCACTCATTAACCCTTGTTTTCTCTCTTGACTGTCCAAGGGAGAATTGAAGAGCAAATACACTGCACTGAAATACTCCCTAGAACAGCTCAACTAATCTTTGTAAAAGAAGGGCAGGCAGAGGAATGAGAAATCGGGAAGAGACCAAATCCAAGCACATTTATGACATGGTATAAAGATTGGAGTTCTTTTCTGATGAAATATGGTGCGATTTATAGAAAAAAGACTGAGCTTGAAATCTCTACTATTGTCAATGCTTTCTGGGAGCGTGTATAGGCAGAAGCAAGAATAGGGGGAAGATAACAGAGATGGAGAATGGACAGGACAGAGAGGGACAGAAAGAATCTGTTGATACTGTAGCACTGTTACCCTTTCCCCTGGGACAACAATCGGCAATATGAGACAGGAGATTGGAAAGGCAGCCAACTGTTGGGTTCTATTTTCCCCCAGGGAAGAAAAGAAAGGGCCCAGATTTTAACAACACTTGTTGCATGACATGGGTACTCTGCTCTCAAAGCTGTGGATCAGCTGAGGCTGAAATTGTCTGCATGAGTCACCACCACTTGTTTCCCCAGCTATAGCAGTCTTGGGTGCCATTACTACCGAAAACCTCTGGAACGTTATCGCCAAGGTTAAGGCTTTATCGCTTGGTGACGGTTAATGCAGTGCTACTGATCAGTGGCGGCAGCAAATAAAAAGAAGCTGCTTCATTGGTTGTTATTGCTCTTCTGGTAGCCACTGGTATGATGTTCTCAAAGGTAATCACACACAGGGTGTTTACAGGCTTGTTTCGTGGGGAGGAAGATCAAAAGATGGATACTCTTGTGGCCATGATGTGTTGTTAATTGTAAGGGGGGCGTGCTTCATTGGGATATCTTCAAGAGTCTTTCAATCACAATCCACAAGTATATTTGAGAAAACACTCAAGTCAGCTTGCTGTTGTTTCTTTTGTCATTATAAAAACCTGACTTTGTGACTTTAATCTAGCTGTCAGTTGTTGTTTTTCACAGGAGAAGGATTGGCCAGCACAGAGCATGGCAAGAGTGATGTTGTTGTTCGATTCACAGGTGTAAGAGAGGATTGGCCCAGCAGCAAGAGAGATGTTGTTGTTCACAGGAGAAGGATTGGCCAGCAGCAGAGGATGTTGTTGTTCACAGGAGAAGATGGCCAGCAGCAAGAGAGATGTTGTTGTTCACAGGAGAAGGATTGGCCAGCAGCAAGAGAGATGTTGTTGTTCACAGGAGAAGGATTGGCCCAGCAGCAAGAGAGATGTTGTTGTTCATGGCCAGCAGAGAGAGATGTTGTTGTTCACAGGAGAAGGATTGGCCCAGCAGCAAGAGAGATGTTGTTGTTCACAGGAGAAGGATTGGCCCAGCAGCAAGAGAGATGTTGTTTTTCACAGGAGAAGGATTGGCCCAAAGTTTTTCCAGAGCAGCAGCAGAGAGATGTACTCCAGATCTGATTGCATGGGCTCCTCAGATTTCATCTGTTTACCGCACACTGCTGAAAATCTCAGTTATATCCCCAAAGCGTCGAGTTTGAGAGTGTTGCTCAAATTACCTGACCAACACTGCAGGTATCTGCATTTCCTGTTAGCGGGTTGACCCAGGGATATACTAGGATAGTAAGCGTCGAGTACAGCCTGTCAAGTAGTCTCAAAGCATGTGCATTTCCAAACAGCAGCATTAAGTCATCCCATTATAATTGATCATCATGCAATAATAACAATTGTCACTGATTCGGAGGCCAAAGCTGCTCTGGTCTCATGGTGACCTCAGATTCGGTTTCCCATACACTTCTGTGCCTGTGATGAGTGCGGGAACGGTCGTTGGAGAGACGTTGTGGTGGTCTCCACCTCGGGTGGGTGACTCACTCCGTCTGGCTCCGCGACTGAGCTAGGCCTAATACTGTCGTTATTAAGGGGCTTAATCAGTTGTGTCTTGCGTAAGTAAGCTCAGAACAGGCACCACTGAACACCACCAAAGTGACCCGGCAGCAGTGCAGGGCCCCTCTGGCTGGTAGTCCCATGGCGGCCTGATATCGATGGGCTCTCTGTGGACTCCCGACCCTTGGGATACGACATAACAAATCTGGTACGGCTGCGGCAGGTAGATTGAAAGGAGCGACGTGGGAACAGCAGAACAGGAACGTCACAGAAGTTGGAACAGCAGAAAAAGTCAAGCAGGCAAGTCACTTAGCTTTACGCACGCTTGTGCCAACACAGATTCCGTTATTTTACTTATGAAGCTAACAGCAATACTGAATGGAAGAAACCCATTCCATATGTACAATGGATAAAGAATGAAAACCAATTTATGGTGACGAAAACAATGTCATAGATAGTAATGATACAATCTGGCCCAAATGAAATTTAATGAAAATCTCTCTCTCTCTCTCCTCTCTCTCTCTCTCTCTCTCTCTCTCTCTCTCTCTCTCTCTCTCTCTCTCTCTCTCTCTCTCTCTGTATAAAATCATTGCTAGTTTACAGCAGACTTGCAA
Source organism: Stramonita haemastoma (assembly GCA_030674155.1). Classification (NCBI taxonomy): domain Eukaryota; kingdom Metazoa; phylum Mollusca; class Gastropoda; order Neogastropoda; family Muricidae; genus Stramonita; species Stramonita haemastoma. The sequence continues at coordinate 82,792,773 of CM060316.1, read as the reverse complement.
AGATTCATGAACAACCAAGCCAACGCATTGCTGAAACGAGTACAATTTTTGACCTTTCAAGTTGATTTCCCAAATACTGTGATTCCAGTTTCACATAAAAAAGGTTTAGTTTCGCGTAAAAGGACAAAAGTTTCATATGATCAAGTATTATCTTCTGGGTGTTTCCATGGTACGTGTGCTTAACATTAATGCAGGCCTCACCAACATGAAACCAAAACAAGCACTTGTTTTAAAAGCATATTCTTTACGACTCCAGTTTTTTTATCTAAAGGTAAAAAAGGTAAAGGTGTCCCATAACCTAGGCGGTCGTAGGGGAGCGAGACATCAGAGACCTCAGCTTCTCCAGGGGACAACATGTTGAGGGCGGCGCCCATCTCTTCTCCCTCGCTGATTTGCCCTCCATGACCCTCAAGAGGGCAGGTACCCATTTACAGCTAGGTGAACTGGGGGACCGTACTGAAGCCAAGGCGCGAAAACGGTCACCCATCCAACTGGTATCCACGTTCGACGCTGCTTAACTTGACTTGGGAAAAGCGAGCGTTCTGACCACTGAGCTATCCCGCCTCTGTTTTCCAGTCTTCATCAATCAAATAAATACTGCATGCAGCTTTGAATACCTCCTGGGATACTTTTCCTGTCCTTGTTGCTGTTTCTGTTGTTTTCATTTTAAAATGATCCATTCCGCTCCCCCCCTCCCCTCTCTAAAAAAATTCGAATTTTGATGATAAAACAATCCGCCACGGAGCCACCAGCCAGAGGGGCCCTGCACTGCTGCTGGGACACTTTGGTGGCTTTCAGTGGTGACTGCTCTGAGCTAACTTACGCAGGACACCACAGAAAATTGATCCCAAAGTCGGAATTCTGCTGTCGTGATGGTGGGCAATACTGTTGCATACACAAAATCCTACCATTGGTGAACCTCGGAGCTCAAAGCCCCTTTTTTTATCTACCATATCTAAATTCGACTTTTTCCAGAGAGGGGGCAGGGGGGTTGGAATAGATGATTTTAAAATGAAAACAACAGAAACAGCAACAAGGACAGGGAAAATATCCCAGGAGGTATTCAAAACTACAATATTTATCTGATTGATGAAGACTGGAAAACCTACTATTATTTTGTCTGTCCTTTCAAACGCCACAGCCAGCCACTAAATCACACTGATGCATACACTACATTATAGAGAATTGATCCCAAAGTGGGCACTCTGCTGTATTGATGGAGGGCAGTACTGTTGCATACACAAAATCTTACCATTGGTGAACCTCGGAGCTCAAAACCCCGATATGTCTTCTGCAGTCGGCGGCACAATAAATTACAAGATTAAACCTCAAAGCTCTAACCCAGGAACGAAAATATGAATTATACTACTGACAAAATAATGTTTTAACAAATCAACCATGTGGAAATGAAATGTCACAAAATTCAACCTAACAATTATAACGTTACCATCACACGAAAATATATCCTGATTCCTACAGAAATCTAAACATAATGATATTCAGTGAAGCTTTGAAAAAAAGAGAAAAAAGTGATGACAGGGAAATTCATTTGCCACATGAAACCCCCCGAGAGAAGTACCCAGCAAAAAAGATTTGCAAACTTGCTATTTATAAAGTAACAAACAATCAAACAAGCAAAACACCTCACATTAGATTAAGCCACCAGACCATGCATTTATATCAAAGACTAGAAAATCTCATGCCACGTTAGAAAAACAATCACCAAAATCAAATTACCTTTGATAAAAACTAAACCTAACTATAAAACAGATTCAAATCAATACCCCCAAAAAGCTGAGTACAGCAAACCAAACGTAAAACGAAGCCAAACTCATCTTAATCAGCTTTTCATAAAAAGCTAAATTAAATGAGACAGAGACAAAAACCAGTGAAGAAATCCTATCAGCAAAAATGAAAAGCTAATGTGGCATTGAACGAAAAAGGAACAAGAGAAGGAAAAAGACAGAAGAAGAGGGGAAATGCTGTTAGAACAAAAGGAAAGAAGAAGAGATGAAGCTGATTGCTGCCTGTCGTGATGGAAAACAAAGACCGGGCGATGGAATCTTCAGCCTTGTAATGCAAGAGGGAAGCCACGTGAAATGCTTCTTTCTCTTTCCCCCACAAGTAATGAGCAATTTATTGAATTGGAGGAGGTATGAGTGTGTGTGTGTGTGTGTGTGTGTGTGTGTGTGTGTGTGTGTGTGTGTGTGTGTGTGTGTGTGTGTGTGTGAACTACATGTGCACATGAGCCTGTGTGCAAGGTGTCAAGATAGAAACAAATAAAACAAGGTCCACACAAATTCTGTTTTGATGCCCACAACTGTAGCAAGAACACGCTGGAGCACACACACACACACACACACACACACACACACACACACACACACACACACACACACACACAGACACACACACACACACACACACACACACACACACACACACACACACACACACACACTTATTCAATGTACCATCTGGAAATAAGAATTTGACTTTGACTTTGACTTTCACAACACACACACGCGTGCGCACGAGCACACACATACGCACGTGCATGCACGCACACAAACACACACATACATACATACACACAGACTGTCTAATATCACATAATATGAATAAACAATACACAAACAAATGCGTACGCGCACATGCACGCAGGCACACACACACGTGCGCACGCGCGCACACACAACAAACACACGTGTGCGCACGCACACACACACACAATACACACATACTCAGACTCAGACTCTCACACTCACACACACACACACACACACACACACACACACACACACACACACACACACACACACCACACACACACACACTTTATCCACTTTCAAATGTCAAGTGGCCTGGCACAGAATTGCAATCTCCTGGTTGTGTAATCCTGTTAAAAGGAGATTTGGCACTGCAGAGGACAATGAATAAAACGGTTAGAAAAAGCTCCTTGGAAAGTTTCATTTCTTCTGCTTTGTAATCTTATTTTGCTTTTCTAAACATTTTGTTTCTGTAATCCCTTCCTCTTTTTTAAACCCCATTCTATCTATCTGAGTATCGCAGTTACATTTCATGTTGAATGTAAAAGTTCACCTGTTTGCCATTTCAGCAATGTCTTCCCGTTTTTAGTTTCTTTGAATAGAGGTGGGGGTTTTTGCTCCCCGCACTTCTATTCCCTCTCTCTGTGTGTTTGTCTGTCTGTTTGTTTGTTTGTCTGTTTGTTTTGTTTGTCTGTTTATTTGTTTCCATTTTGACTGTTATAAAGTTATTTAAGTCTTAGTTCTGTTGATTATTTTGTTGCTGATGCTACATTTACTTTGTACATTCCTTCATTCTGACACTCTAGTTATCGTTACAACTAGAGCGTAACTCCCTACTCACTTCTTGTGACATATTTCAAAATCATATGCAAACAATTTGTATTTTTGCCATATTCCATTCATTTATTACAGAGTATCTTTTACAAAAGAGAGGGCATAATGTGGAAACTGATTTAGAAAGAACAATAACTGTTAGCTTTGTTTTCCTGTTTCTATGATATCTAGTAAAAGGGAGCAAAGAAAAAAAGACGGAAGGCAGAAAGAAAGGAATTCTTTCATAGTTCACCATCAGTCGCAGCAACTGCAAAAAAAATTATTTGTCTTATGACTGAATTTTGCTCAGTTTCCACCATTTGGTTGCCTTTATTCTTTCTACATAATCTATCAAGACAACTTGCTGCCTGATTTTCTCTAGACTGAGACAGGTCTGTTTCAATAGTTACATATAGTCAATATCAATATGAGTCTCTGAGTGCTTCTGCAACAGTCATTTGACCTCTCCCTGGGTCAGTGCAGTTCATCTGTCTCTTCAGAATACTCCATGGAGTTTAAAAAAATAAAACAAACAAGTTGTGTGGAACGAGAGTAAGAAAGAATAGGCTGGTAAGAAATTTTAAAAAAAACAAGACGTTTTTGTAAAAGCATAATAATAATACAAAAACAACACTAGTTACATTTCACTCTGGTTCACTTCATTTCAAAGGATATTGATTGCCAAATCTCTGCTTCTGGCAGATCCTGACAAAAGACAGAAAAGCAAGAGAGAAGAGGAAGCAGGGGCAGATAACTGACACTTAAAGAGATGGACAGCGGGTGAAAACTGTTTGCTTTGATCAGATTCTTTTCAGTCCCCAGGGAACAAACTAAGACAGGCCAAAGAAAGTGATGGAGCAGAGATTGGACAATGGAGAAATTAGTGGGAACTGTTTCGTCCCAAGAGACAATCTGGGAAAGGGGAAGAATGGGGGGGAGGGGAGAGAGAAAGCCCAGACTTCAACAGCCATTGTTGCATGACAAAGGGCACCGGTCTGTAGTGCCTTAGGCCAGCAGAGACGGACGTTGTGAGGGATGAGTCATTACTTATCTGACCAAGTCACTGGTGTCTCCGGTGTAGCAGCTGGTGGAATCTGTTAGTATCTTCTTTCTGTCCTATGACTTTAGTTCTTCTAATTGCTGGTCAAGATTCTTCGCCAAATGTCCCAGCTCATACAGTAAAGCTGCTTCACTGGCTGTTACTGTCCACCTGGTGTTCTCTTTAGTGATCAATACACAGTAGTTAAAGAGTTTGTTTGTGGTAGAGTAGATCATTTGGATTTATTAGTTGTTCTGATAAGCATGTGTTTCTGATGAAAAAATGTGCTTTATCAGAACATCTTGGCCTTTACATTAAAAAGGACTTGGCTGAAACATCCAACCTATCAGCATCCTCTATAGAACAAGTACCTTTAGAAAAAGAATGTAAGAGTACAAAGGAACTCAATGTGAAAAGAAAGGGACAGGGTCGTTTGATACAAGAAAAAAATAACTCAAAGTAAAAGGGGGATAAAACCACACAGTTTCATTGATAACAAAGTACTTTGACGTATATACATTTGTTTTCAAAGCTGAAAAAATCAGAAAAGAGACCTAAGGTCCATTTTTTAAGATGTTGACCATCTTTCCTGAGGCTTCTGTAGCTGGAAGGAAAGGAGAAGATGGTGGTCAAACCAGACAACAAGAAAATGATTTTTTAAAAAAACCCTGTTGAATGCATGTTACCAAGCATAGCAGAACATTGTAAATGTATCGTATCTAAGTGAAGTCTTGGAAGTTACTTTCTGTGCTGAGTACAAGACAAATACATCGTGATCATTGCAGGCAATCTGTGGGACTATGTAAGGTGACATTCTGTCTAAATTTAAGTGTTTGAATTCATGCGTCTCTCCTTCCTTCCCCTCCTTATCAGATGTTTGATTTCAAGCTCCCCAAAAATGTTCTCTCCCTCAGAACTGTCAACCAATTTATACACCCCTGTAGCATCCTCTCCTCCAGCAAAGGAAGAACAAATAATTGGGAGGATGAGGGGGCGGGGGAACGGGGGAGGGGGCAAAGAGCTGTTTGGCTTGTGGCTCCCCAGAGGGTAGAAAGGAAGAGAGCCGACTTCTGAAACCATTGCTGCTGTCTGACCGTGGACGTGTCGTGGTGGAACAGGCAAAGGATGACTCACCTCCACTCTGTCTGTCCCCAAGCTGCGGAGCTGTGAAGAGACTTCTTCAAGCCATGTGGCACAGTGTATTGTCCCTTCCTTAAACCTCTGATGGTGTTTGTCCTCATGTTTTATTTTCATCTGTCGAGTTTTGTATCTTGGTGATCACTGACCAAATGTAACATTAGGATTTAAAATTGTCTCTCACTTTTGGGAACATAAAATTAAGCATATTGTGTTATATAGACTTGTTCATGGACATTTTAAACGATGTGCTTTGTTGTAATATGATAAAGTTTTTTTCAAATATTTCATTAAAGCGATATGCTCTTCTTTCCATTTCCTAAAACAGGGGAAGTTAGCTGAAAGATCTAACATCATTTTGTGGTAGTTTCTGTCGCGCCTTTTTCGTGTAACCGTGTGTTGGCTATACTGCTAGATCCATCTTTTCATGAAAGAAGCAAAACTTAACTTTTTCTCAGAATCGTGCAAACACCTTTTCCTGTCAATAAGCGAGCAGTTTGTTGAATTTACATAGCTTGTGGTGTGTATATTTCTCTTTTGAACGAATGTTTGTTTGTTTTCTAAATATTCATTACAACTTTTACGTGAAATTATCTAGAAGAGTTACCCAATAGCTTGCTGATTTTTTTTCTTAAAAGCGAAAAGAAGGCTTATACAGAATGGTAATTTAATATTCAAACGCACACACACACAACCATGCGCGCGTGCACACCACACATACACACATACATACTTCGCACGCACACGCACACACACACGCGCGCGCGCCCACGACGCGCACTCATGTACGCACGCAAGCACGCACGCACATATGTACGCACAGATTACTTTCATTATTTCAGGAATGCAAGAAAAAAAATAATAATAAATACATTTCTGAAGCACTAACAGAATTATCTTCTTCCCTACAAACTAATAAGATGTAAAACCAGAGGGCCTTATTAGAGCAATGACCTTATAACCTGATGTCGCAGATTTCAGCCACCACCTACACCCCTATCCGAAGGGATTTTCCCCATGGATTTATTACCATCACTACCTACTTCACTCCACAAATCTCCCTTGGACAAGACCATTAACCAAGGCCCCGTCTGCAAACGCACGCAGAGTATCTTCAGCATACTTTAAAACCCCTTCTGCTTTTTGAGAAGAGTAGGCCATTGTGTGTCTGCAGTAACGTGTGATATTTTTTAACCGCATACAGACTGGCGTCTTACTCAGACATAACCCCAGAAGTGAAACGCGGTTACGTTAATGGCGGGCAAACTGTGGCATACGCGAAATCTCATCATTGGTGATCCTTGAAGCTCTGGCCATGGAATGGAAAGAAAGGTATCAAGGGAGTCTTCTGTTGTTGTCATTGACATTTCAGCAGACACAGAAGATCCACTGGCAACGAATACATAAAGTTCACTAACAGCCCTCCCTTTTGTTTGTTTATAAGTTTTCCTCCATAACTTAACATGACATTACCAAGGAGGATGACACTGACGGAGCTTGCAGCAGTCTGTTGCTGAGGCCGTTGACAACCAGTGATCCCACCCCATCCATTAACTGTCACTTCCTGTCTTGACAGTCCAAGGGAGAACAGCGGATACTCTGCACCGAACTACTCTGTAGAACTGCGTAACGAGCTACTCTTTGCAGGAAAAAGGAGAGGCGGAGAGATGGGGAATGGGTGGAGAGAAGGAGGAAGGGAAAATATCCTCCTTAATGGCATCACGTTAAAAACGGGAGTTCCTCTCTGCCGAAATACAGCGCGATTAAAAAAACCATTTTCGGCATTTTATCTCTGCAATTGTCAATGCTTTCTGGACGCGTGTGTACACGGAAGGAAGAATTAGGGAGAGATAATAGAGACAGGGAATGAACAGGACAGAGGAAACAGAAGACATCTGTTGATACTGTCGCAACTTGTCCTGTTCCTAGGGAAAACAATCTCGAATATGGGATAATAGATTGGAAGCAATAGAGAGAGAGGGAAGCCAACTGTTGGATTCTATTTTCCCCCGGGGAAATGGAAAGGAAAGGACCCAGATTTTAACAGCACTTGTTGCATGACGTGGGTACTCTGCTCTCAAAGCTGTGGATCAGCTGAGGCTGAAATTGCCTGGATGAGTCACCACCACTTGTTTTCCCTGCTATAGCAGTCTTGGGTGCCAGAGATAATGGAAACTTCTGGAACGCTATCGCCAAGGTTAAGACTCTGTCGCTTGGCGACTGTTAATGCTGTGTTATTGGTCAGCAGCAGCAGCCCATAAAACGGGACTGCTTCATTGGCTCCTCTCGCCCTTCTGGTAGCCGCTAACTTCATCTCTTCGCGGTAATCAAACACACAATGTCGATAGGCTTGTTCGTGAGGGGGAGAGATCAAAAAGGTCGCTTCTTTTGTGGCCCTGACCACTTGTTGATCGTTTGAGGAATATGTTTTCGCGAGACATCTTGAAGTGTCTTTCAATCTGCACCAAAAGCACCCTCTGGGAAAATGTTTCAGCCTACCTGTTGTTTTCTTTTCGAGAATTGGCAAATGTTTCTCGGGATTTCTGAATGCATCTATATTATGCACATGTATTTTTAAGTGTTTTTACAAGGATCGATTCATAAAGGAGAAACATTTGCATACAATAAAACTGATGGAAATAGGCAAAGCAGCCAGCCAGTTAAACGAGAACAACACTAAGGACAGCGAGGACTTCATGTGACAGTAATAATGAACATCTCTCTCTCTCTCTCTCCTCTCTCTCTCTCTCTCTCTCTCTCTCCTCTCTCTCTCTCTCTCTCTTCTCTCTCTCTCTCTCTCTCTCTCTCCTCTCTCTCTCTCTCTCTCTCTCTCTCTCTCTCTCTCTCTCTCCTCTCTCCCCCCCCCCAAGCAGACATCAAAGGGATGTGAACAACTGAAGTGCATGTTAAAACTTCTTTGACCTTTAATGTTAGTTCGTTCAGGCACGTTCATTGCACATATTCCTGCTTTTCCCCGGTTGAATGATTAAAAAAAAAGGATTGGATAATCTATTCTAATGGTCTGTTTTCATGGCACGTTTGCATCATTAATCCAGGCCTCACAGATGTAAGATGAAAACAAAAACCAATTTCAAATGCAATTTCTTCACCACTCACGTTTTTCTCTACCGTTTTAAAGCGTGCATCTTTGAATAATGACACCAGTAGTGCCGTTACCAACAACAGCAGCAACAGCAACAAGAACGGAAAAAAGAGATTCAGCTAACAAAAAGGATAAGTTTACATTTGGAAACGACTGCAGAGTTGTGTTACAAAATATAGATCTAGAAGAATTTCCATTTAACCACTTATTAGCTCTTAACTACGAAACGTTTACAACTTTTTTTCTTCAAAAAGAATTAAATCAAGTTACAGCAATCTCACAAAGTAAAAGTTGACATTATCCGTTTCTGTTGTGCCATTACAAATAAGCCTAATAATAACAAAAATAAAATAGTGTTATTCAGAAAATCAAATTACCACAGTGTCAATCATTCTGGAAAAAAAAAGAAAGGAAGACAAACAATAATCCTAAGAGACGTTATTCATTCCACACTAAATGGAGATCTCTCTGAACGAATACCACCTTTAAAGTGGCGGACAAGGAGGACCAGTCTCAGAGTCAAATCGTACGAGATGTGATCAGAAACTGAATTCAGTTCTGTCGTCCAAATTCCAGTCAAATCCTCAATTTCCTCCCAATATTTTGGAAAATCTAGATGCAGTTTTAGTCAACTTGTTCCCTCTGTGTAGATAGCATGGTGCATACAAATTACTAAATAATTGTTTGTGTAAGTAATTGAATACACAAAACAGTTTGAAAAAAAGTTACTTCTTTAAAACGAGGACAGAAATCACACCTGTAATCAATATTTTGAAAATGTAACGAATGGAAATCACCCACAGCCATCTTAGTCTCAGAGCCCTATCATTTTCACTGATATAATCTCCACCTCTACTCAGTGCTTTAGCTAGAAAATAGATATTGAAAATGTTATGCTACAGTCATATTCAAAAATAGCAAAAACGTTCCAATTCTATTCCCGGATTCTCGCTTGTTGAAAAACAACTATGGTGACGCTAACAAACTGCAAGACTGTTGGAAAAATAATTTACATCGGCAGTTCCAGTGTATTTCACGTGAATTTTCATGACGATGTAAAAGTTGAGGGGGGGGATGGGTGTGGGGAGGGGGGGGGGTTCGCGGTGTTTTTGTTTCTGTGCTTACATGCTCTGAAATAAACATACAGTTGTGAACTTCCAAGCTAGAAGTATTTTAAAGAAAATAGCAGGAACTAAAAATGTACCAGGAAGTATCGGCAGAAATTTTCGCTGAGGGGAGGTGAGGGGGGTTCATACCGTAAGATTTCATACTGAAATAGCAGCTTTTCACCTAAAAAAAACTCATAAAAATTGTTAAAACCCCTGCTGTCTTAAGAAGCGCATGATTATTTACCTCGAGTTTTAAGACAACTTTTAATAACACGGCACAGAGAACCTAAGCGTTTAACATTTTAAAAAAAGGAGTTTACAATAGCGGTTATGTATTGCAAAAGACCAGACGCGACAAAAACAAGTTTTCTTTCTTCTTTTTTAAAACTGAAATTCTGAAAGTATACTGTAAAACAGGAAATTACGAAGAGGGTTGACAGAAACTATAGCCGGGTGGTTAAGACTGTTTGGCTTCAACCCTGTGGGTTCACAAAGTCTTGGGTTCGAATCTCGGCAGCGGCATCTGATACATTAAAGATAGGATTTTTACGATTACTCATGTGAACTTTGATTGTATAACTGCTTGTGCCTAAACCATCTTTGTGTATATAAGATCAAAGGGACTTGCAAAGAAAGTACTACAAGGCACTGTCCAAGGAGGAGAGAAAAGAGGCAGACCAAGAAAGAGATGGGAGGACAACATCAGCGAATGGACAGGACTAGAACTTAACTAAAAAAAACAGTGAGAAAGGCAGAGCAGAGAGGAGAATGGAGGGAACTGGTTGCCAAGACTTCGGGGGTGCCCTCACGGTCGCCAGACTTCGGATAGATAGATAGATAGATAGATAGAATAGATAGATAGATAGATAGATAGATAGATAGATAGATAGATAGATAGATAGATAGATAGATAGATAGATAGATAGATAGATAGATAGATAGATAGATAATAGATAGATAGATAATAGATAGATAGATAAAGATAGATAGATAATAGATAGATAGATAGATAGATAGATAGATAGATAGATAGATAGATAGATAGATAGATAGATAGATAGATCGATCGATCGATCGATAGATCGATAGATAGAAGTAATCAACTCACCAGAGACAATCATTTTTAAGTCCTGAAGGCCAAAAGAAGTTACACTACAGAAGTTTATTTATTTGTCACGCTGGCCAAGACAACCTGTTCTTATTGATAACTAGATCACAACTTTGTGACAATATAAATGCATCTGATTTTTTTTCAAAACATTTCTAATCCATCGTTTACTTTGAGTTACTAGTTTGATGAGTCGTTTTTTCTTGTATCATTTTTTTACAATTATATAATTCGTCCATGTTACATAACTATGTACGGTCTTCTATTATAGTTAGGATATTGCAAAGTATAGAAAATTTATAGTTAGGATATTGCAAAGTATAGAAAATTTACTGCCTATTATGCTGTGTTGGTATCGCCTTGCAACATGTTGTGCTGATATCGTTTTCTGTGCTGAATAAACAGCAATGCTTTGTGCATTGCGCCTCCTACGCCCTATAATTCTATTCTATCTTGCATCTTTCAAAGAAAATTATCAAACTATGAGGATGATGTCAGAGAGGGAAAAAACTCCGTAGTTTCTCCAGAATAGATTTTCCACATAATTCGAGGAGAAAATAGCAGCACTGAAAAGGGTATGGAGTCAGTTTTACATAACAAAAGGCTTGAAGCACCAAAACGGACCATTGCCAGATAATGATAATAGCAATATTGAAAAATGAAAAATGAAGGAACAAACAAAACCAAACATACAGATTGTCTTGCTTTGAAGGACAAACCTGACGAGACTGTTTACTTGGGCGAAGAGTAAAAACAGATGTCTTTAGGTTAAACTAGAAATACCAAAGTCAAACTCTCTCTCTCTCTCTCTCTCTCTCTCTCTCTCTCCTCTCTCTCTCTCTCTCTCTCTCTCTCTCTCTCTCTCCTCTCTCTCTCTCTCTCTCTCTCTCTCTCCACACACACACACACACACACACACACACAACACAAATACAAATACAAACACATACACACACAAATACAAACACATACACATACACACAAACACATACACACATGCACGCACTCACGCGCGCACACACACACACACACACACACACACACACACACACACACACACATATATATATATATATATATATATTATATATATATAATATATATATATATATATATATATATATATATATATATATATATATACAAAAGAAAAGAAAAACCCTAAGATTAAAACCAAATCAAATCAATACAACTCCGCTGCAAAGCAAACAAATGTAAAAACCAGACGATTCCAGCTAAATCAGCTTTCTATACAAACAGAATGAAATGAGACAGAGACAAAAACCAGTGAAGAAATCCTATCAGCAAAAATGAAAAGCTAATTGGCATTGAACGAAAAAGGAACGAGAAAAGGAAAAAGACAGAAGAAAGGGGAAATGCTGTTAGAACAAAAGGAAAGAAGAAGAGATGAAGCTGATTGCTGCCTGTCGTGATGGAAAACAAAGACCGGGCGATGGAATCTTCAGCCTTGTAATGCAAGAGGGAAGCTCAAATAAAATGCTTTTTTCCCCCTTTCACACAATTACCGCGCATTTTATTAGATTCAGGGCCCACCGAGTGCATGTCAATTGCGTGCGTGTGCGTGCGCTAAGGCATGCAGCGATGCAAATATGAATGCACACCAACGCACATGCGCGTATGCAAGATGGTATGCACCCACAGCATGCATGCTCATGGATCCAGAAAAACATACTGGCAAACATACTGATACATGCACAGGCGTGCTCACCCTAGCAGACAACTACTTGCTTAGTTATTCACACACACGCACGCGCGTGGGCACACACACACACACACACGCGCACACACACACACAACACACACACACCACACACACACACACACACACACACACACACACACACACACACACACACACATTTTTATCCCCCTTTTGAATGTCAAGTTGCCCACCACAGAATTTCAATCTCCTGGTTGTGTAATCCTTTTAAAAGGGGTTTAGCATTGAGAGAGACAAAGAAGAAAACAGGTAACAAGGTTACAGGCTGCATGCCATTGCAAAGTTCCCCTTGTTCTGTTTTGTAATTGCATTCTGCTTGTGTAAATATCGTGTTTCTGTACTGTCCTTTAATCGTTTTTCTGCCAGTATAATGACTCTGTCTTGCTAAACTTTACAGCTGCGTTCTACTGTTCAAATAGAAGTTTATCTGAGGTGTTCAATCTCCATACTGCCTTGTAGGATTGGTAAACCTCTCGAAGTTTTGTGAATACTTGTATCTGCTGACAATGTCTTTTTCTTCCTTGCTCATAGCTCCTATCTGTTAATACCAGTCGGTACATCTTACGTACTTCTGCCGTATCTCTCGTACATTACTTTTTGTTATTTGCAACACCTCTCTAATCTAGCCCCATTTTTTACAATGTATCTCTCACCTTACTTCCTATCTAGTTTGACAGTATTGCTCTCAGATAATACCCCATTCACTTTTCCCCTTTCTGTAACATAATATCTAACTTGCACTGGCAATATCACGTAGTCTAAACGATATCCAGTTCAATGCTAATTTAGCTTGAAATCCCATTCACAATTTTGCTTTACACATTATACGCCTCTGCAGCCTTTCTTTTGTTTTCTTTGAATAGTTCACAAATCTTGGTCAGATGCTTAAAAGTTTTCACACCCCCTCCCGCCCCCCCCAAAAAAATGTCATATGTAAATGTAACTCCTGTTTTGTTAATGGGCAGTTTTGCAGTATATCTCCACTTTAAAAGTTTTGCTAGTTTCCAAACTTCCCATCGTTAGAGCATTTTGTAGTTACACTTCTGAAATCTCTCGCTCTTTCCCTTTTCCCAGTGGAAATTCCACGACGTGCTCACCATTAGAATCTGATTGGCCTGTATGTCTTGGAGCCATAGTAATGCTGTCTATCGGTAACTCTTGATTAAAGAACCTGCACATTTTTCGAAAGCTTTGGTCGCGCAATATATTATCTGTTTAAACTTTTTGGAAGCTTTGGTCGCACAATATCTCTCACACACTGTCTCATTGAAGCCGGGTGATCTTTTAAAAATTCTGCATAAATCATGGAAAACAAAAATCAATGCAATAAAGTTGACTACAATCGTATAAGGAAACAAGCTTGCTCGGTCGACAAACTAGGTTTCAAACTTTAAATGAACAACTGGCTTAGCTTGGCTGACTGCAAATTTCTCATCTTCACTTTTTTTTTCTTTCCTCGGCTAGAGCTCCTAGGTTTACCGATGGTGAGATTTTGCATCTGCAGCCGTTTTATCCACTATTAAGGTAGTCGCGTTTCGACTTTGGGGGTATCTTCGAAATGAATTCTACACAAACTAACCAACTGTGCCCAACATGATCTCAAAGTTTCTCCTGACTTCCATTTGCGCCAGAAGCAAACCAAAAACAGAAATGCTACAAGACAGTCAAGGCCAAAATCGTATCTTTTTCAGACTCCGTTAAATCAGATTAATTTGCCAGCACCGCACATAAACAGAGAGACAGAGACACAGAGAGAGGGGGAGAGACAGACAGACAGACAGACACAGACACAGACAGACATACAGACAGACACAGACAGGGAGGAGGACAGAAGGAAGGAAAGATACGGAGGAAGAGATAGAAAAACACAGATAAACAGAAAGACGGGAACAAAGAAACAGACGAAGACAGAAACAGAAACCAAATATAGACAAAGACACAGGGAGACAGAGACCAAACATAGACAAAGACACAGGGAGACAGAGACCAAAGATAGACAAAGACACAGGGAGACAGAGACCAAAGATAGACAAAGACACAGGGAGACAGAGACCAAAGATAGACAAAGACACAGGGAGACAGAGACCAAACATAGACAAAGACACAGGGAGACAGAGACCAAAGATAGACAAAGACACAGGAGACAGAGACCAAAGATAGACAAAGACACAGGGAGACAGAGACCAAAGATAGACAAAGACACAGGGAGACAGAGAACAAAGATAGACAAAGACACAGGGAGACTGAGGCCAAAGATAGACAAAGACACAGGGAGACAGAGACCAAAGATAGACAAAGACACAGGGAGACAGAGACCAAAGATAGACAAAGACACAGGGAGACCGAGGCCAGAGATAGACAAAGACACAGGGAGACAGAGACCAAAGATAGACAAAGACACAGGGAGACAGAGAACAAAGATAGACAAAGACACAGGGAGACCGAGGCCAAAGATAGACAAAGACACAGGGAGACCGAGGCCAAAGATAGACAAAGACACAGGGAGACAGAGACCAAAGATAGACAAAGACACAGGGAGACCGAGGCCAAAGATAGACAAAGACACAGGGAGACAGAGACCAAAGACAGACAAAGATACAGGGAGACAGAGACCAAAGATAGACAAAGACACAGGGAGACAGAGAACAAAGATAGACAAAGACACAGGGAGACCGAGGCCAAAGATAGACGAAGACACAGGGAGACAGAGACCAAAGATAGACAAAGACACAGGGAGACAGAGACCAAAGATAGACAAAGACACAGGGAAACAGAGACCAAAGATAGACAAAGACACAGGGAGACAGAGACCAAAGATAAAGACACAGGGAGACAGAGACCAAAGATAGACAAAGACACAGGGAGACAGAGACCAAAGATAGACAAAGACACAGGGAGACAGAGACCAAAGATAAAGACACAGGGAGACAGAGACAAGGAGAGAGAAACGCTCACACGGAGAGGAAAGGGGTGGGAGAAACAGGAGGAAGTAGAGTTGAGCGGTGGGTAGGGGGGAGGGGGTGGGTGAGGGTTATAGAAAGAGTCAGAGACAGAGGACAGGAGAAAGGGGAAGACTGGAGGATAACAGGGGGTGGGGGATCATCATCTCCGACCTGCTGTTGCTGAGAGAGAGAGACATACATAGACAGACATACAGACAGACACACACATACACACACATACACACACATACACACACATACACACATACACACACATGCACACACACACACACAAGCACGTACGCACACACACACACACAAACACACACACACACACAAATACACGTGCGCGCGCGCGCGCGCGCGCACACACACACACAACACACACACACACATCGACAGAAACAGAGACAGAAAGAGACAAAAAGAGACAGAGAGACACGCAGTGAGAGAGAGACAGAGACAGAGACAGACAGACAAACACATAGACATAGACACAGATAGAAATATGGGGTGAGAGTAAGCATAAACAAAAGAAAGGGATGGAGAGAGAGAGAGAGAGAGAGAGGAGAGAGAGAGAGAGAGAGAGAGAAGAGAGAGAGAGAGAGAGAGAGAGAGAGAGAGAGGAGGAGAGAGAGAGAGAGAGAGAGAGAGAGAGAGAGAGAGAGAGAGAGAGAGAGAGAGAGACTAGCGGTAAAAACCAGGAAGCCGCCTTTCCGTCAAATGCACATGCACGCATGAGGCTTGTGCTCCCCCCTCAAGCCATGCAAGCAAGGGCGTGCACTCTCTCTCTCTCTCTCTCTCTCTCTCTCCTCTCTCTCTCTCTCTCTCTCTCTCTCTCTCTCTCTCTCTCTCTGTCTCTCTCTCTCTCTCTGTCTCTCTCTCTGTCTCTCTCTCTCTCTCTGTCTCTCTCTCTCTCCTCCCCTTCCCAGTCCCCCACTCTTTCCTAACATCACTCCCCCCCCCCCAACTAAATTAAACTTGACACTGACATTATTCTGTTGTTCACACCGGTAAGTTGACAATGACCGCTTGCAACAACAACAACAACAACAACAACAACAGCATGGGTAGTGCACTTCAACGGCTTGTATAGAGACAGCAAGCAAGAGTGACACTAGCGCTAGACTGACTCCTTCAGGTGGGGGTGATGGTGACTGTCTGCAGTAGAGGCGGTGTTTAGGATATTGCACTAGTAGTCATGTCTGCAGTAGAGGCGGTGTTTAGGATATTGCACTAGTAGTCATAGGTGTCCTGGTTCTAATGAGGATAGTGGTAAGGGGATAGTCATGGGGGTATGGTGGTGGTGGCTGTGGTATTGTATATGGTTAATTTGGTATACTTAATTTGATGTAATTGATGCAGTTCTTGCCGTTGTCTCTTTAAAAAAAAATATTCCAAATTTGAAGCTAATGCAAAAACAGTATTTTTATTTGCTGTTTCTGAGTTAGTTTGTGTTTGGTTCATCCCAGTTTCATTCTGATTGGGGCTATCTTCTGGCTGCTATTACTGTCATTAATGTTATTGTCAATTGCTGCTTTGGATTGTACTATATCTATGCTGCTGTTGTCTTTCTGTCCGTTGCTGCTGCAACCCTGTGCATGATTACAGATCTTTCTTTGAATTTTGCTGCTTGCTTCTATGTGTGTTGTGTGTGTGTGTGTGTGTGTGTGTGTGTGTGTGTGTGTGTGTGTGTGTGTGTGTGTGTGTGTGTGTGTGTGTGTGTGTGTGTGTGTGTGTGTGTGTGTGTGTGTGTGTATGCCTGTGTGTGTGCGTGAGAGAGAGGGAGAGAGAAAGAGAGAGAAAGAAAAAAAGGAGTGTGCGTGTTTGCGTGCGCGCGCGGATTCGTGTGCTCATACGCTTATATGTGTGTGTGTGTGCTTACGCGCGCGCGCGCGCGCGTGTGTGTGTATGTACTTTCTTCAGTTTAAAGTCTGTTCACTCGAAGTGATATTAGTGTGTGTATGTGTGTGTGCGAGTGTGTGTGTGTAACAAAGAGAGGGAAAGTGTGTGTGTGTGGGGGGGGGGGGGGGGGGTGTGTGTGTGTGTGTGTGTGTGTGTGTGTGTGTGTGTGTGTGTGTGTGTGTGTGTGTGTGTGTGTGTGTGTTGTGTGTTGTGTGTGTGTGCCTACGCATGTGTGTTTGTCTGTCTCCGACAGTGTGCGAACGTCTGCCTGTCTGTTTGTGCCAGGGTCTAAGTATGTGCACATAATTGTCGTAATGCGTGCCAGTACGCAGTTGACCAAACTGTTATCACTGCCATTGTCACTGAACTGATTCCCACGGGATAAACTCGCCGTGAAAACGAACTGTCTACTTTCCCGCTTCTTTCCCATGTGCCACCACCACCACCACCCACCACCCCCTTTAAACCCCCCCCCCCCCTCTTTTACATCCACCACCCTCACTCCACCTAATGTTCTTCCTCATTGTTCTGCACGATTTTAAAGCAACAACTCCCAGAAGAGCAGCGGTGGATACCGCCACCCAATGAAAACTGAACTGATTATACTTGGGGTGGGAAGAGGGGGCAGAAACAGTGTGACCATGAGAATGTATTTCAATGACAAAACAGGGCAGAAACAGTGTGACCATGAGGATGTATTTCAATGACAAAACAGGGCAGAAACAGTGTGACCATGAGGATGTATTTCAATGACAAAACAGGGCCAAAACAGTGTGACCATGAGAATGTATTTCAATGACAAAACAAGGCAGAAACAGTGTGACCATGAGGATGTATTTTAATGACAAAACAGGGCAGAAACAGTGTGACCATGAGAATGTATTTCAATGACAAAACAAGGCAGAAACAGTGTGACCATGAGAATGTATTTCAATGACAAAACAAGGCAGAAACAGTGTGACCATGAGAATGTATTTCAATGACAAAACAGGGCCAAAACAGTGTGACCATGAGAATGTATTTCAATGACAAAATAGGGCAGAAACAGTGTGACCATGAGGATGTATTTCAATGACAAAATAGGGCCAAAACAGTGTGACCATGAGGATGTATTTCAATGACAAAATAGGGCCAAAACAGTGTGACCATGAGGATGTATTTCAATGACAAAATAGGGCCAAAACAGTGTGACCATGAGAATGTATTTCAATGACAAAACAGGGCCAAAACAGTGTGACCATGAGGATGTATTTCAATCACAACACAGGGCCAAAACAGTGTGACCATGAGGATGTATTTCAATGACAAAACAGGGATGAAGTCTGGGAGACCTTTGCCTTCAAAGGATCGGGGGGATGGGGGGAGGGGGAGGCACTTAGTTCAACAACAGTATTTCTGATTTATTTTGACACTTGTAGACTTTCACTCTAATTATCCAACGATAGTTACTGTTGGCTGAGCGGGCAAAAAGAAAGTTTCAAGTAACGCATGCACACTGTACAGGAAGTTTTAAGCTGCGCATGCGCAGTGTAGAGCAAGGTATACCATCTTGCTCTTTTATGTCCATCCACTGAAACAGCACAGTGTGTTATAAAATAAAGTAAACCAGCTATGTCAAACAAGGAGTTTAATGGATGTTGGACGTTTATGTTTGTATAGTTTTGTCTATTTCATAATTATTTTGTTGCTGAAATATTGGATAAAAAATTTTAAAGACAGAACAAAGTGTGATTGTTGTTTTCTTAATCTCCACACTGCATAGTTTTGCACTATATTTTAAAGTTGTACACTCGCTTCATCTTCGAGAAGTTAGGTCAAACATAAACAATGGCGTGTATTCTGCAATAGTGAATAGTCAGTCATTCCTCTGTAGGAAGTGTTCAGATAAAAAAAAAAAAAAGACTTCAGGGCTGGTTCATTGAACTTCCCTAGCTTATATAACCTGGCTTCCACGGGTCATGAATCATGGGGTCAGTTTAAATAGTAATGTCCTGCCTGTTTGACATGTCATGATCTACCATTCCTGTCTGCCTGTCTACCTGCATGCATGCATGCTTGCATCTCTGTCTGTCTGTCTGTCTGTCTGTCTGTCTGTCTATCTGTCTGTCTGTCTGTCTGTCTGTCTGTCTGTCTGTCTGTCTGTCTGTCTGTCTGTCTGTCTCTCTCTCTCTCTCTCTCTCCTCTCCTCTCTCTCCTCTCTCCTCTCTCTCTCTCTCCTCTCCTCTCTCTCCTCCTTCTCATCTCCTCTCCTCTCTCTCTCTCTCTCTCTCTCTCTCTCTCTCCTCTCTCTCCAACATTTCAGTTCTCTCTCTCTCCCTCTCTCTCTCTCTCTCTCTCTCTCTCTCCTCTCTCCTCACTCACTCATCTCTCTCTCTGTCTGCATTCTGTTTGTCGCATCTTATCACATGTTAAAATCTGTTCCCTTTGAGAGTAGGCCATTTTGCCCTGGACATAAAAATTACACACCACACACCCACTATATAACAGCGTCCTTTTCCTACCTTGCAAATAAATTGTAATCACATTAAGTAATAGTACGCAGGTTCCTGAATGCATCAGTCAACTGTGATCAAAAATAATGTTCACTTTTGAATGAGAGAGAGAAGAGAGCATTGAGTGCCAACGAGGAGACGAGAATGAAAAAATTATAAAACCAGCACTACACACATGAACTGGATGTAAAAAAACAAAAAAAGCGTGCTTATTCCATTACCCTCGCAAATATAAATTGAAATAAATAATCACAAAATTAACAATAATATACTGACAACAGCAACATGGTCCTGGACAGTACATCGTCAAACGGTGTGATGGCAGAAAATGAATGCATGCAAGCTTATGAGAGAGAGAGAGAGAGAGAGAGAGAGAAGAGAGAGAGAGAGAGAGAGAGAGAGAGAGAGAGAGAGAGAGAGAGAGAGAGAGAGAGAGAGAGAGAGAGAGAGAGAGAGAACAATTTTGAAAAAAACTTTATTTTTCAGAGGGTAAAAGGTTAGCATTAATGCTTTTTCACATCCAGCCCTCGGGGAAAAAATAGGAAAAATATACATAACGACATAGATATGCCTAGAAAACAATACTCATTGAGAGGGACAGAGAGAGAGGGGAGACAGAGAGAGAGCAACAGAGAAAGACAGATAGAGAGAGCGAGAGAGAGAGACAGATACAGATAGAGAGAAACAGAGAGAGAGACAGAGAGAAACACGAGAGAGAGCGCGCGAGAGAGACAGATACAGAAAGAGACGAGAGAGACACACAAAGAAAGCGAAGAGAGAGAGACAGATACAGAGAGAGAGACAGAGAGAGAGAGATCGACAGATACAGAGAGAGAGAGAGAAACAGAGAGAGACACAGAGACAGAGACAGAGACAGAGAGACACAGAGAGAGAGAGAGACAGAGAGAGGACTATAATGACGCCTGGTTTTGCGGGAACAGTGACACAGTGAGGGCATTACCATTTGATAGAGACCTGCAGATGACCTCTGCAAAGTCGGCCACAGCAATGCCTTCACTTCCCCCTCTCCCCCTCTCCCTCTCTCCCTGATCTGTCCTTCTGCTCTCCTTTTGATGGCAAAGGTCGCCCGGGCTAATCTCCCTATCGTAACCAAACCATTCCTACACCACAACCCTGTCTGTAATGACTGACTGTAGCTTCTGCCTTGTGTTGGGGAAGTGGAGAGAGAGTTCGTGTAGGGATGGGAGGTTGTATTTTCGTGTGTGTGTGTGTGTGTGTGTGTGTGTGTGTGTGTGTTGTGTGTGTGTGTGTGTTGTGTGTGTGTGTGTGTGTGTGTGTGTGTAAATCCTGTTCCGCTTTTCGTAAGAGTAGGCCATCGTGTGCTGGTGGGAACAGATGACATTTACAAAACTGCATACACACGGGGACTGGATGTAAAAAAAGCACAAGAGTGCTTATCCCATTATCCTCGATATAAAAGAATAAATCAAATCAAATCTCTCTCTCTGTGCATTTTTTAAAGATGTTTTTGACTTGGTTGGAAGGGGACTAGTGGCTTGTTTTTCTATATCCGAATTGGGTTGTTACGCAGTACAGTTGTTTGGGTTTTTTATCCACTGGCCTTTGCCCTATAGGGGGCTCACAAACGTACATACATACATGCATGCATACATGCATACATACATACGCGCCTGCGCGCATGTGTTTGAATGCACACACACACAAACACACAAACACACACACACACACACACACACACACACACACACACACACACACACACACACACAGCTACCAGCTTCTCAAGCCTTAGCATGACTGACCTACTTCTATCACACGAAATATAACGTTTTAAAAAATCCCATTGCAGCCCTTGTTGTGAGAAACCGTTTCACACACAAGACCACCACACGGTCTTTCCAGTGTATCATGACCTTAAAGGATCGAACATCCTTATCAGCTCTTTGGAATATAAAAAATGCCACCGTGACACTATTCAACACTATCCCAAGTTTACCCAAACAGGCTTTTATCGGCGAACCAAATTCCAAACCCTTTACTGATAACACCTCTCTGTC
>CM060316.1:82743296-82768296 GCA_030674155.1 Stramonita haemastoma | reverse complement strand
TATTACTGAGATGGCTATCAGCCATCTAGATGCTCTTCTGGGGTCATTATAGGAGATAAGAGAGGATGGAAAAAAATACTTCATCACTCCAGTTTGTTTGCATCCCAGTTGATTGCAGAGGCCACAAGCCTGATGAACTAATGTTTAAAAAAAAAGTAAACTGAGGAGCTGTAAGAAGGAAAAGAAACAGTTCATCACAAATTTCCGTCTTGCTCTTCACTCGGTTTAAAATCTCAGTCAGACTTCGTAAATGGCTGCAAAAAATCAGCACAATAGCATTTTCGTTCTAAGTGGAAGGAGGAAAAAGCTCTACTCCAATGAGCAAAAAGACCTATAAAAAAAATTTTTAAAGAAAAACAGCTCGGGTAATGTGTAGCACTTGTCCAAATTCTGCTTCGAGTCATGCTGCCAAGCGTAAACTTGTAAAACCTCATTTCTACTGCAAGATGTGCCACAGACTAGGCAAGAATTCATCTCATGATGTTGTGTTGTGTTTTTGCTCTGCTCCTGATGTTGACATCATCACAAACAGGAAACCTCATCCGGCCCTTCCTGTGCGATAGACGGGAGGTCATTCTGGAGAATGGTAGGGTTTTTGAAATATTGGTCGTTTTTGTCATCCGTAACTGCAGCATTTACGATGAAAAGAATACGACATTCGGTTTAGCGAAATTAATATGCAATGAGTAACTAAGTAAGTACAGAAATAAATAAGGAATGGAACAGTTGCCGATTTTACGCGTTTTAAGGCCTTTGATTTTAAGTCTTTTATCATGAATTTCATTACAATGTCTGGCATGCTGGAATATATTTAACAAAACAACGAAAAAAAAACAGGAAAGAGAAGCTTTGTCTGCTGGCCATCGAATAGAATATAACAGATTCTGCTGTCTGCAAACCAGGCCTTGTGGATAGCCTGTTAGAGTGAGGAAAGCTGCTGTTTCTCTCTTGTGCAATTCCTGTTGGAGCGAAACATCGCCTGTGGCGGTATGTAAATATTTGATAAAGCCACTGCTACAATGTGGTGCAGTTTCCTCTCTATTCTCCAAACCTTCTCTCTGACTTTTTGAAGAGGAAAAATTATGGGTTTTGCCATGAAAATGTCCCTCAGTTTATCTTGCTTAATGTGTACAGCCTTCCTCAACCAAGTTTCCCATTTGGGTAGAAAGAGTGCTTTGAAAAGATATAATAAGAACTAGATGTAGTTTTAGAAGATATTGAAATCATATATCAGCTGTTGCGATGTAAATATGTTAGCAACAACAACAACAAAACTGTCGGAGAAAAGAGAGAAATCGGTATGGCTGAACTAAATGTCTAAAAAAAAAAAATTAAAACAAACAAATCCTGGCACTAAAGCATAAGTTCCCTGATGACCCCATTTCAAACAGACTTTTCTGTTTCGCCACACACCACAATCACATAAAACCATACTCACAAGCTACACGAAAAAGAAGTTACAAATCGATACTTTTTTTTTCTTTGTTCCTCTCCCATCAATTAAAAAACGAAAGCAAAAGCACAGATGGGGGTTGTGCCGGCCTTAATACTAGCATTCTGCCTGCGTGTAATTACACTGCCCTTCTTAAAATACTGTTTGTTCATTTCTTCTACTCCGTGTACTCCACTTTAAAAGCAGCTCACGCCATGGGGCCAGAGTGTGCTCCTACTGTCGGGGGTATAGGTGTTGCCATTAGCCAAATGACCAGGCCCATCTGGGTAGAGGGGTAGTTCTGCCAGAAAACAGAAGATGTCCTGAATGCCCTAAGTGTTTGCTGTTTCTGTACAACTCAGGCAGTAGCATCATTTACGGCACTAAGCTCATGTAATATTGATGCACTCCAGATTGTTCATGGAAAAACTCAGTGTGTGACGACGGTAAGAGTTGAAGATGTATTCGTGTTCTGTATACTTACCTTTAGTTAGATTATGTTTATCTGGCAACAAGCCATCAGTACAAGAAAAACTCAGAAAGTTTGCTGTTCTTTGCAGCTGAAACGAAACAGTTTTGTTTGGGGTTTGGTTTTGGTTTTTTGCACTCGAGAACTGGTGATCTAAGTCAAAAAAACTGGTTTTGTTGCTTTCAGCCTTATTCCAAAACTGGTTTTGTTGCAATCGGCCTTATTTTAGAAACAGATTTTGTTGCAATCAGCCTGAGTCCAAAAACTGATTTTGTTGCAATCAGACTGACCCCCAAAACTGGTTTTGTTGCAATCAGCATGACCCCAAAAACTGGTTTTGTTGCAATCAGCATATGAGTCCAAAAACTGGTTTTGTTGCAATCAGCATATGAGTCCAAAAACTGGTTTTAAAGCAATCAGCCTGAGTCAAAAAAATCCGGTTTTGTTACTATCAGCTGTTCCATCTTTTCCATACCCCATTTTTGTTTGGGGAACCACAGGCAAACGTGCAGAGATCTCATGCCAAACTGAGATTGCATTAGTTTGTCCTGAATGGAAGGGAAAAACAGAACACTGATGCTTAGCCATAAAACGACAAATGCAAAAAGCTCACGTCGTGGGGGGGGGGGGGGGGGTAACACATGTCATCATCCGAATATCGTGTCTGCCTCCAGTTATGCTAGCAGATGTGAAATCCCATATGCCTCTAGTTCTGCCGCAGTATGTATGTATTTGCCACAGACATGCACAAACCCACCCGGGGTGCCGCAGTGTATTTCTTAAAGGGTTAAAAAAAAAAAAAAAAAAAAAGAGAGAGAGAGAGAGAGGGTGAAGGTGGTCTCCATAACCTATGCGGTCGTAGGGGAGCGAGGCGTCAGAGACCTCACTTCTTATGGTGTTTACATTACAGCACATGACAAACTGCCCATGACTAGGTCTACGGGACTGAAAAAAGGAGGGGGGGTGGGGAGGAAAATGAAAGGAGAAGAGACTTTGATGGTGTAGATATCTGCGGCCTCTGGTTAGTTTGAGCAACCGAGTTAGTACCATGAAGCTGGAATCTAGTCCCTCTTTGATGATCTCTTTAGAAAGGGGTAGATTGGTAAGTGATTTTATCTATCCACTGCAATGATGGTGTGTTTAGGAATGCAGTGTTACCACTTTATCTTGTGATGGTTTCTTATTGTCCTTTTGTCAACGGTTTGGTTTTTTTTTGCTGCCTCATCTTATGTAACGTCCCCGTTCTGCCGTTTCCACGCCGCTCATTTCAATCCCCCCACCACAGCCATACTGACACCAAGAACGTTCTGTCTCATTCTCAGGGTCGGGAGTCCACAGGGAGCCCATCAATATCAGGCCGCCGTGGGATCACCAGCCAGAAAGGCCCTGCACTTCTGCTGGGTTTGTATCAACAGTCCTTGTATTCCACTGAACTTCGTCGTCAAGAAAGGAGGTCAAACTTGCATAAGAGCTGAAGGATATAAGCTTGGGGTGACGGTTGGTATGTTCTGGTTTCGCCAGACGCTCCTGGCTGAGACTCCATCTTTTCCGCCTGCCCTGGTCCTCCGTCAGTATTTGGAATTACTCCAGGGAAACAAATGAAAGAGGAGAAACTCAGCAGGATGCACCGGCAGGCAGTCAGATTGTGATATGGCCACAAATGAAACAGAGTGGTTTCGCAGCAAGACAATCATAAAACTTGTGTTTTCATGCAAGTGTGTAAAAACAGTCCTACACCGTATACAGCGGTTAGCACGCGCATTTACTTGTATATGCACAAGTTCTGAAATTAAAAAAATAAAAGAAGCGCGTAAGCACGCAAGCAAGAAAACACACACACACACACACACACACACACACACACACACACACACACACACACACACACACACACACACACACACACACACACACACACGCAAGCATGCAAGCAAGCAAGCAAGCAAGCAAGCAAGCAAGCAAGCAAATAAGCAAGCAAGTATACACACATTGATATTATGCGCTCTCTCTCTCTCTCTCTCTCTCTCTCCTCTCTCTCTCTCTCTCTCTCTCTCTCTCTCTCTCTCTCTCTCTCTCTCTCTCTCTCTCTCTCTCTCTCTCTCTCTCAGATACAACACTCAAACAAATACATTCTCACTCTTTCCTTTTTCCCTACCGCCTGATATCGTGGAAAGACGTTAGTTAAAGGGAAGAAACACACACACACACAACACACACACACACACACAACACACACACACACACACACACACACACACTTTCAGGCTTGTAGTCTCGTTCATATTTCATGGGTTGCACATCGTTATAACTGTGTACTGTGGGAGGAGGATCAGGCACGCTGATTCGCAACCAACATCAGCAGCTCTTTGCTCTTTCAAATATTCATGATAAGAAGATAGAAGACGTCGCGAAAAGAACTTTTAAATACGTTCTTGGTGTCAGTGAAGTCTAGCTCCTGTAAAACCTACAGCGAAGTGGAACTTTTCTTGATAGGTCGTCTGAAGTTTGTGGCAAGCTTTTTTCCCCTTAATACACTGATGTGTTGTTGTTGTTTTCCTCTTGTTTTTACCATAGATCATGGTTTCAAGCCATGATAAGGGTTTTGCTTTTTTCGTTCCTCGGATAGAGCCCTGAGGTTCACCATTGGTGAGAGTTTTTCTTACGGAACTTTCCCCCATACACACACACTTCATTTGCGTAGCCATTCAGGTGAGACTAAACCGAGGCTCCGTGTGCGAACGCACGCAGAACACCTTGCGCACACGTTAAAAACCCATTCCGCCGTTCGGATTAGCAGGCCATTGTGTGCCAGTAGGAGCAGATGACAACAAAAATTTAATATAAAAAGCCAGCATGCACACAGGTGTAGTGTTAAGACACCATCACTAGGGAAAAAATGGGGAGTTAAGAGTCCCCAAGGCTGTTCGGAGGCTGTATATGGCAACGTTCTGGCGACTCCTGCGACGGCACTGGAACGATTCGTATTGGCAATAGCTTTTCCAATCGATCATTCCAGCGACATGGAGAGGGGGGTCTGCTTTATGGGTAACAGCTTGCCCTCCATACTTACTTACCCAGGCTTTGCTCTCTAGAGCTTGGAGTGCAACTCCATAGTCTTCCGAGACTGACGGGTGCCTACACAATTCTGACTTGAGGGGTGGTGTGTGAATATGACACCTGCGTGCATGGGGTTTGAAAAGTTTGTCTTCTGTTCCTAGCCCTAATACATTGACTAATTCGTCCGAAGGGTGGAACGGGGTTTTTTTTAATGTGTGTGCAAGATGTCCTACGTGCATTCAGTTTTATTTCTACGTCAAACTGGGAAGAAAGGGCAAGGTTGGGAATCAAACCCAGAACCTCTCCATTTACTTGTTAGGCAGATAAATGTCTTAACCATTCTGCCACCTTCCCTCTTCATAAGGTTTTGAAATTTGTGCACATCTATGTACGAAGTCAAGTCGCACTGCTGGCTGGTCCTCAGGAACCCCTACTATCCACTGTCAAGAAAAGGAAGCTGGCATGGTTCGGCCATGTCACACGCCACAACACCCTCCCCAAGACAGTCCTACAAGAACGCTAGAAGGTGGCAGACGCCGAGGCAGACAAACCAAAAGCTGGATGGATAACATCAAGGAGTGGACCCGCCTGGACAGTCCAACACTCATTCGGAAGGCGGCGGACAGGGCTCGATGGCGACGGCTGGCTGCAGAATCGTCTCTCATGTCTCCTCCACGACCGTTCCGGTCATGAGAAAGAAGGAAGAAGGAAGGAAGTCATCTTTTCTCCAAAGTTCTCCCAATATCAGGGGGGGGGGGGGGGGGGTGTTAGAAATAAAGCCTCCTCACCACCATTCCTGCACATTACCTTGCCAGCTTTATTCGTCGTTTTGTACTGGGTTTTTTCCTGTAGACGTATTTGCATTTATTAAAAATTCTTAATATGTGGCTAACACGCAAAAATATTTTAAAAGGTTTCACATTATGTTTTATATTATTGCACTTGACTGTTTACCACTTTAACTCTTTGCCTTTGGAGATTTAAAATGTTAGCAGAATTAGGGACACTTTTTGTTCCATTCCATAATTTTTTTAAGATGGAGGTATAGAGCACGCTATACACATAGCTCTGTATAGAGCATGCTATACACATATCTCTGTCTGTATAGAGCACGCTACACACATAGCTCTGTATAGAGCACGCTATACACATAGCTCTATGTATAGAGCACGCTATACACATAGCTCTATGTATAGAGCACGCTATACACATAGCTCTGTCTGTATAGAGCACGCTACACACATAGCTCTGTATAGAGCACGCTATACACATAGCTCTGTATAGAGCACGCTATACACATAGCTCTGTCTGTATAGAGCACGCTATACACATAGCTCTGTCTGTATAGAGCATGCTATACACATAGCTCTGTATAGAGCACGCTATACACATAGCTCTGTATAGAGCACGCTATACACATAGCTCTGTCTGTATAGAGCATGCTATACACATAGCTCTGTATAGAGCACGCTATACCATAGCTCTGTCTGTATAGAGCACGCTATACACATAGCTCTGTATAGAGCACGCTATACACATAGCTCTGTCTGTATAGAGCATGCTATACACATAGCTCTGTCTGTATAGAGCACGCTATACACATAGCTCTTCTGTATAGAGCACATCACATAGCTCTGTATAGAGCACGCTCACATAGCCTTATAGAGCACTTCACATAGCTCTGTATAGAGCACGCTTACACATAGCCGTCTGTATAGAGCACGCTAACACATAGCCTCTGTATAGAGCACGCTACACACATAGCTCCTGTATAGAGCACGCTAACACATAGCTCTGTATAGAGCACGCTATACACATAGCTCTTTTATAGAGCATCACATAGCTCTGTCTGTATAGAGCACGCTATACACATAGCTCTGTATAGAGCACGCTATACACATAGCTCTGTCTGTATAGAGCACGCTATACACATAGCTCTGTCTGTATAGAGCAAAAGCTTATAACACACACATAGCTCTGTCTGTATAGAGCACGCTATACACATAGCTCTGTCTGTATAGAGCACGCTAACACATAGCTCTGTATAGAGCACGCTATCACACACCATAGCTCTGTCTGTATAGAGCACGCTATACACACATAGCCTGTCTGTATAGAGCACGCTAACACATAGCTCTGTATAGAGCACGCTATACACATAGCTCTGTATAGAGCACGCTATACACATAGCTCTGTCTGTATAGAGCACGCTACACACATAGCTCTGTCTGTATAAGAGCACGCTATACACATAGCTCTGTATAGAGCACGCTAACACATAGCTCTGTCTGTATAGAGCACGCTATACACATAGCTCTGTATAGAGCACTGCTATAACACAACTAGCTCTGTCTGTATAGAGCACGCTACACACAAGCTCTGTCTGATAGAGCACGCTATACACATAGCTCTGTATAGAGCATGCTATACACATAGCTCTGTCTGTATAGAGCACGCTATACACATAGCTCTGTCTGATAGAGCACGCTATACACATAGCTCTGTCTGTATAGAGCACGCTATACACATAGCCTGTCTGTATAGAGCACGCTATACACATAGCTCTGTCTGTATAGAGCACGCTATACACATAGCTCGCTGTATAGAGAGCAACGCTCTATAACACGCATAGCCTGTCTGTATAGAGCACGCTATACACATAGCTCTGTCTGTATAGAGCACGCTATACACATAGCTCTGTCTGTATAGAGCACGCTATACACATAAGCTCTGTATAGAGCACGCTATACACATAGCTCTGTATAGAGCACGCTATACACATAGCTCTGTCTGTATAGAGCACGCTATACACATAGCTCTGTATAGAGCACGCTATACACATAGCTCTGTATAGAGCACGCTATACACATAGCTCTGTCTGTATAGAGCACGCTATACACATAGCTTCTGTATAGAGCACGCTATACACATAGCCTCTGTATAGAGCACGCTATACACATAGCTCTGTATAGAGCACGCTATACACATAGCTCTGTCTGTATAGAGCACGCTATACACATAGCTCGTCTGTATAGAGCACGCTATACACATAGCTCTGTCTGTATAGAGCACGCTATACACATAGCTCTGTCTGTATAGAGCACGCTATACACATAGCTCTCTGTATAGAGCACGCTATACACATAGCTCTGTCTGTATAGAGCACGCTATACACATAGCTCTGTATAGAGCACGCTATACACATAGCTCTGTCGTATAGAGCACGCTATACACATAGCTCTGTCTGTATAGAGCACGCTATACACATAGCTCTGTCTGTATAGAGCACGCTATACACATAGCTCTGTATAGAGCACGCTATACACATAGCTCTGTCTGTATAGAGCACGCTATACACATAGCTCTTTTATAGAGCACGCTATACACATAGCTCTGTCTGTATAGAGCACGCTATACACATAGCTCTGTCTGTATAGAGCACGCTATACACATAGCTCTGTCTGTATAGAGCACGCTATACACATAGCTCTGTTATAGAGCACGCTATACACATAGCTCTGTCTGTATAGAGCACGCTATACACATAGCTCTGTATAGAGCACGCTATACACATAGCTCTGTCTGTATAGAGCACGCTATACACATAGCTCTGTCTGTATAGAGCACGCTATACACATAGCTCTGTCTGTATAGAGCACGCTATACACATAGCTCTGTCTGTATAGAGCACGCTATACACATAGCTCTGTATAGAGCACGCTATACACATAGCTCTGTATAGAGCACGCTATACACATAGCTCTGTCTGTATAGAGCACGCTATACACATAGCTCTGTCTGTATAGAGCACGCTATACACATAGCTCTGTCTGTATAGAGCACGCTATAACACATAGCTCTGTATAGAGCACGCTATACACATAGCTCTGTCTGTATAGAGCACGCTATACACATAGCTCTGTTGATAGAGCACGCTATACACATAGCTTCTGTATAGAGCACGCTATACACATAGCTCTGTATAGAGCACGCTATACACATAGCTCTGTCTGTATAGAGCACAGCTATACACATAGCTCTGTATAGAGCACCTACTATACACAGCTATAACATGCTCTGTCTGTATAGAGCACGCTATACACATAGCTCTGCTGTATAGAGCACGCTATACACATAGCTCTGTCTGTATAGAGCACGCTATACACATAGCTCTGTATAGAGCACGCTATACACATAGTCTGTATAGAGCACGCTATACACATAGCTCTGTCTGTAAGAGCACGCTATACACATAGCTCTGTATAGAGCACGCTATACACATAGCTCTGTATAGAGCACGCTATACACATAGCTCTGTCGTAAGAGCACGCTACACACATAGCTCTGTATAGAGCACGCTATACACATAGCTCTGTATAGAGCACGCTATACACATAGCTCTGTATAGAGCACGCTATACACATAGCTCTGTATAGAGCACGCTATACACATAGCTCTGTATAGAGCACGCTATCACATAGCTCTGTATAGAGCACGCTATACACATAGCTCTGTATAGAGCACGCTATACACATAGCTCTGTATAGAGCACGCTTTACACATGCTCTGTTATAGAGCACGCTACACACATAGCTCTGTCTGTATAGAGCACGCTACACACATAACTCTGTCTGTATAGAGCACGCTATACACATAGCTCTGTATGTAAAGAGCACGCTACACACATAGCTCTGTATAGAGCACGCTATACACATAGCTCTGTATAGAGCACGCTATACACATAGCTCTGTATAGAGCACGCTATACGCATAGCTCTGTATAGAGCACGCTATACACACATAGCTCTGTATAGAGCACGCTATACACATAGCTCTGTATAGAGCACGCTATACACATAGCTCTGTATAGAGCACGCTACACACATAGCTCTGTATAGAGCACGCTATACACATAGCTCTGTATAGAGCATGCTATACACACATAGCTCTGTATAGAGCACGCTATACACATAGCTCTGTGTATAGAGCACGCTACACACATAGCTCTGTATAGAGCACGCTATACACATAGCTCTGTATAGAGCACGCTATACCATAGCTCTGTATAGAGCACGCTATACACATAGCTCTGTATAGAGCACGCTATACGCATAGCTCTGTATAGAGCAGCTATACCCATAGCTCTCCTCTGTATAGAGCACGCTACACACATAGCTCTGTATAGAGCACGCTATACCCATAGCTCTGTATAGAGCACGCTATACCCATAGCTCTGTATCTGTCTATTGAAATGGAGATGGAGATATAAACCTCTGTGCACTATCAGGTTAACTGCCGCTTTACATTTTCCACCATATTCAACCATTGTGCACCTTTTCTTTCCACCCACTCCCATGATGATACACCCTGCTAGTATCAAGCTGAGTTCCTTCAAGTTTTTCTCTTGCTTCTTTAATTAATGAGTGAAAGACCGTTCCTTTGTCTTCACTCCAAAGCTACTTTTATCTTATTTTCATGAAATGTAGGAAATCAGTAAAAGATTCTCTGTATCAGCAGCAGCAGGAATACGTTTTTAATTTCTGATACCGTTCTCCCGTATGCCTGTCGTTCATTTTTTTTTATTTCGAGGATGATGGAATAAGCGCTCTTGTGCTTTTTTTATATCCAGTTCCCGTGTGTAC
The DNA here is from genome assembly GCA_030674155.1 of Stramonita haemastoma. Taxonomy (NCBI): domain Eukaryota; kingdom Metazoa; phylum Mollusca; class Gastropoda; order Neogastropoda; family Muricidae; genus Stramonita; species Stramonita haemastoma. Next base: position 82,757,697 of record CM060316.1, on the reverse strand, counting down.
ATTTTGTTGCAAATTTTGTTATCCGTTCCCACCGGCACACAAAGGCCTACTCTTCCGAAAAGCGGAATGAGTTTAGCGTGTGCGCAAAATGGTCTGCGTGTGTTTGCACACAGGATAGTCTCATTTGAAGAATTTGCAGGGGCGGGGGGGTGGAGTCGGCACTGATGTGAACTCCAGAGGAAAAGTCCTCTTGAACGAGATTTGAACCCGGGTCAACAGATCACGAGCACATCACTCTGACCACCAGGCTATCTGTCCCCCCTCATTTGCTTTAAGGTGCTTATACCTGTCGCTGTTGTCATGGCTTTATCGTTGTTTCAATTGTAATTACGATCAAGCCAGAGATTGCCTCCACAATACACATGCAATAGGATGTAATATTAATCAGGCTTTTTTTCCCTTCATTTGCTTTATATTATTTTTTCAGACCGCTTTCCTTTACTTCCCAATGTTCGGGCACAAATGTGCAGAGCAGCCAGCCAACGATTGGATCTACAATTCTTTATGCTTGTCAGATTTACCCCCCCCCCCTCCCTCTCCCTCCCATGCAGGGGCGGGCTCCTTGCCTCAGCCCCCAACAGCGGTAGTATCAGCATCAGCAGCTGCAGTGATGGGCCCAGTGATAAAATAATAGCTTTGTGGCGGACCCCTAATATCTGTTTATGGCTCTGCCGTATGACAGTGTTTGCCAATCACCATTCGTCTGTATGATTATTAGATAGGTGCTGTCTGTCTGTCTGTCTGTCTGTCTGTCTGTCTGTCTGCTTCGGCCTGCCTGCCTGGCCTGAATGCTACAGCAGTGTTATGCATGTTTTAGCATTGCTCTTCAGGCTGTAGAGACGTGGGATATGGGTGGTTATAGGAGGTATAGAGCTTGTCAGGGTTTTTTTGAAAGGTCAGTTAAGATTTCTTTTTTTATGAAACAAAGACGGGGTGGTGCAGGTTCGAAATTTGTGCGATGTGGTTTTTATCAGTCTTTCGATGAATTATACCGCTATGCTTTGGTCGTCGGTAAGTTTTATTTACTATCTTTTTTATTTTATTTATTCTTTTATGTCGAGGATAATAGAATAAGCTCTCATGTCCCTTTGTTTTACATCCAGTCCAAGAATGTATGCAGTTTGGTCAATTTTGTCATCCATTCCCACCGGCACACCATGGCCTATACTTCCAAATAGCGGAACGGGTTTTAACGTGTGCGCAAATTACACACAATTGATTTCTTGATGTGTGTGTGTCTAATATTGTCAGGGGTCTTTTGTGAGTTTGGGAGTGCTGTGACAATGAAATCCAAAACAACTTCATGGTACAATGGTTACTCCCTGCTGTGTGGCATTGTAGAAGTAACATTGGGATTGTCTTCAGCCACTGTTTAAAACATTGGCACCTTCAACTAGTCTAGCTTACATGTCTTCTTCTTCTTCTCTCTCCTCTCCTCCCCCTCCTCCTCCTCCTCCTCTTCTTCTTCTTCTTCTTCTTCTTCTTCTTCTTCTTCTTCTTCTTCTTCTTCTTCTTCCTTCTTCCCTCCTCCTCTTCCTCCTCTTCTTCCTCCTTCTTTTCTTTCTCCTCCTCTTCTCCTCCTTCTCCTCTCCTTCCTCCTCCTTCTCCTCCTCCTCCTTCCTCCTCCTTCTCCTCCTCCTTCCTCCTCTCCTCCTCCTCCCTCTCCTCCTTCCTCCTCCTCTCCTCCTCCTCCTTCCTCCTCCTTTCCTCCTCCCTCCTTCCTCCTCCTCCTCCCCTCCTCCTCCTCCTCCTCCTCCTTCCTCCTCCTCTCCTCCTCCTTCCTCCTCCTCCTCTCCTCTCCTCCCTTTCCTCCTCCTTCTCCTCCTCCTTCCTCTCTCCTTCTTCTCCTCCTCCCCCTCCTTCCCTTCCTCCCCCTCCTCGTTCACTAAAGATAGCTGCTGGATGTTCCTTCTATCTAAGGGTGACATTGACAGTGTTATCATGACTATGCTGTCACTGCCGTTCCTGTCCTCCCAAAGCGTAAGCTCTTGCATAAGCCTGTACTGCCGGGGCACCTCATTTGCATTCTGTTACTATCTGCCAGACACCCAGCTCATCTCCCCACCCCCCCCCCCATCAGCCTCCCTCCCCTCCTCCACCACCCCCAACCCCCTCCTACTGCAGCCAAAATACTCCTTACCCCCCCCCCCCCCCATACACACACACCGCCTGGATTACTCCACCAGCAAAATAATTGCTTTGCGGCACAGCACTAATGCTAGTTTATGGGATCCTGTTATGACAAGGGTTTAGGCAACCGCCATTCTTTTGCATAGTAATGGAACGCGTTTTCTCTGTTTTCACTTTTAGTCCATCCATTTTATGAGTCAGAGACAGTTCAGTCATTAGTGAACGGCTGGCAGAAGTCACAGGAGGAAGGGATGGATCTGCCAGCCTCCAGGGATTCCACAGCAGTAGCCGTTATGTTAGCCTCAGTCAGTTGAAGCGCGGGGTCTGTTGGCACTGAAAGGGTCAACACAGTAATGCAGTTAGTTGATTTTTGCCCTAGAATTTTGACAAGAGGGGAAATGGTATTGGTTGCTTTGTAGCTCTGTGTGCATGCTTGAATTGAATAAATATTGAATGAATATGAATTGAATTTGAATTGAATTGAATAAAACTGAATTGAATTGAATAAAACTGAATTGAATTGAATAAAACTGAATTGAATTGAATAAAACTGAATTGAATTGAATAAAACTGAATGAATTGAATAAAACTGAATTGAATTGAATACCTACTTTCGAATACATTCAGCACAGATTTTTCCGCGTGAAAATTCGGGTTGCTCTCTCCCGGGAGTTCGGGAAGAGCGTGTCACCACAAGAGCAGCGCCATCCATGCTTTTTTTTAAAATCCTGTTTGCAAGGGTTTTTTCTCTGTCAGAGTGGCTTTTTCTTCGACAGAATGTTGCCAGGGACTATTCTGTTGTTTCCATGATGTTTTTTAATGCGTGTTGTACTCGGGACATCAGCTTATTGTCTTATCCAAAGGACTAGCACTCAGACCATTGCCCGAGGTTAAGTACATGTAGGGAAAAGTTTGGGCACAAATGCGGATCGAACCCCCCTCTTTGCTTTCGTCAGGTACGTTACCTCTAGACCACGATTCACATCTGTACTTTGAGTGACGGGCTGCCCGCTTCAGTCTGTTGACTGGTCTGCCCTGCTTGCTAGTTCCTCGCTTTGATGACCGGCATGAAACGCTACCACAAGGAATAAAATCAAACTGTATCAATCATCCTTCTTATCAACTTAGCCATATTCAGAATGCTGCCAATATTGTCATCCATTTTCAGACTGGTTTATTTTCACTTCCTTTTCACAACATCGACTTTGAATGAAAGTCCTATGATAAAACATTGGATTGGATGAGGATGTGTGCATCTGCACAAGAGAACGTGCATGTTTGTCAGTACTTGTGAGCAGAATGACAGTGAGTGATATACATTATTGCAGTGGTCATCGGTTTTCTATTACTGTTCTTGCTGCTCATGCTTCCTCCTAAACGTAAAAAGACAAGGATGATTGATCCCATAACCTCTGCGGTCGTTGGGTAGTGAGATATCAGAGACCTCAGCTTCTCTAGAGGCCAGCATATTAAGGGCAGTGCCCATCTCCTCTCCCTCACTGCTTTACCTTCCCTGACCCTAAATTGTACGACATGGATCGGTTTTTACCTTGTGCTTGGTGAGTGTTTACGCAGAGGACCTTAGTCTGTAGACTGATCTAACAAAAAAGTACATGGAAACATGGCCTACACCACTGGAGGATATCCCCTGAACCAAACACCTCGATTCGAACCCGCCCCGTTCAGATCCCGATTCCCACAGTCTAACCACCGAGGTATTCCCCCTATGTTTATAAAACCCACACACTTGCTTCCACATCCCTGGCTGCCCAGCACGAACATAATGGCTGTGCAGAAAGCACTAATATCTGTTTATAGGTCCCCTGATTGACAGGGTCCGGGCATGGCAAAGTGCTTGTTTTGCATTGCTCCAGTGTAGGCCTCAGCGCAGGACAGTGAGAAGCAGCCGTACCAAGCAGTGTGAGACAGGCAACGGGCAAACAGGAGTGCACAGACACTGACTGCAGGTTATTCATCATTACCTTATTGGCCTGGTCACTTACTCTGCAATGTCTATTTATGTATGAGAGGACATGTGTACGAAAAGCAGTTTGCCTCTTTAATTATAAGAACAGTCAATGGGGGTTGGGGCAGCATTTTATTGGGGGGGACTGAAGAGCACTGTCGCTTTGTTATTGATATTGGTATCTTTGTGCTTCTTGTTCGCTTTTAGGGGTTGGGTTTTTTTTTCAGTTATCTGTCTTCATGACAGTGCAATATCTATGTTAAAAAAGCCTCAGTGAGATTTCTTGCCTTTTTTTTAGATAGCTATCCCTTCAATTTGGATTGTAATAGGGAAAATTGACAATCACATTATTGATTAGCTGTATCCAAAATCAAAATTATTCAGATATGATGTATGATATCGATTGAAAATTGAGACTTTGGGGATGTAGGGAGGGGGGCTGTTTATACTGATGTTGATGCAATGGGTACAAGGATTTCTTTGTTTGGGAAAGTATTTGGGGGCAGGATTGGAAGCGGAGAAAAATTAGGTTTCTTTCTCCTCCAAAATATAAACAATTCATTTGTAAGTGGTTTCTGATTATCTTTTCTTCTAATGATAATTTTGCCCGACTACAAAATGTTCCTATAGCCTTCCAAATCTATGAGTCTGTGTATTCATTTCTGATATATTGTTTACAACATGGTTTAGGTTTACTAAATTGTGTCTTTATGTCTATATGTCTTATGTATAACTGGAACCTATTTGTCAAAGTCAAATCTCAGTTGTTGGGTGGGGCGTATTTTTAATTTTTTTGCTTTTTCTTTTCTTTTTGTTTTATAACAAATAACGTACTATAAACGTATAAACGTTTATTATTTTTACATGGCAAAGTCTAGTTTACGTTGACAAAACCTGTATTCAACAAGCTTACATGATGGTGATTATTCATGGTACCTTCAGGCGTGGCCAACTTGTCAGCAAGTGTATGTGTGCGTGTCTGTGTGTCTCTGTCTGCATCTGTCTATAGTTGCGTCTGGATGCCTGTACGTCTTGTTTACAAGATAATACAGTAAAAAAAATAATAATAAATAAAAAATAATAAATAAATAATATATTATATATATATTAAACGTTCGTCATTTTGTTTTCCTTGTGCAGTTGATTCTTCTTCTCTTTTTAAATAAATATCCAAACACGGGCACTGTAGGACCCATGAGATGTTTGTCACTACCTGACCAACAACCCTCGACACTGACTCCCCACCAACTTGTCCCTCTTCCTTCTCCACAGCAATCCCTCCCAGCCACACCAGAAAGGCATTCTGGATATTGCTGATGCAGGTTGGGCAATTCCTACAAGATACTCATTGCCAATCAGTTCCTGAATCAGGACTTGTTGTTCTTGTTCTTGCTGTTGTTGTTGGTGGTGGTGGTTGTTGTTGTTGTTGTTGTTTTAAAGAGATCTCACTGCTTATAAAAAGATGTGGATCTGTGGTCTAGAGGATTAATGCATTTGCCTAGAAAGCGAGAAGTAGCGGGTTCGATCCCCGTTTGTACCTGAACTGTTCCCCTATTCACTTGACATGGAGTGGTGCAGTCTTGCTGCTAGTATATTTTTTGAGACCAAAATAAAATCATAGTCACCATCATTTGTCTCTCTTTGTACATTTCTGTGTGTATCTAGTCTGTCTGTCTGGTATGTCTGTCTGTCCCTGCGTAAAGATGTATGTAAGTGTACATGTACAGTTATAAACTCGCATTGCATGCACATGCACGTATGCATGAATAGTCTTCACGACCCAAAAAAAAAGAAACCACAATAATTGTGTGTGTGTGTGTGTGTGTGTGTGTGCGTGCGTGTGTGTGTGTGTGTGGTTGTGTGTGTGTGTGTGTGTGTGTGCGTGTGTGCGTGTGTATGTGTGTGTGTGCGCGCAGCGCGCGCGCGCGCGCGCGTGTGTGTGTGTGTGTAGTGTGTGTGTGTTCACCTAGCTGTGCGCGCAGGCCTGCCTGCTGGCTGTTTTTGCATGCGTGAAAATTGGCTGTTTATGGGGAAATCATGGAGGACGCTTTATCGGGTTTGTGGTCATAATTCGGACCAATCACAGCCGCCTGAATGCCTCAATCTGACCCCTGCCTGCCTGTCTGTCCACCCCACCCCCATCTCCTCAGCCCTAAAATGGCCTCTTCAACTGCCGGCACAAGGCAGAAAAAAGACAGGCTGAGCAGGTTATTAGTTGCCGTGATGAAATGTGGGGGTTTTGTTTTGCTTGAGTGGGTGGGCGGGCTTTGTAGGTGGGTGGATGGGTGGGTGGTGGGTGGGTGAGAGGTTTGCTTGCTTGTTGTTTGTTTGATTCGTTGCTGGCTTGCTTGCGTGTTTGCCTGCTGGATGGGTGGGCGGGTGGAAGTAAAGGGGGAGAGAGTGTTGGTTGGTTGGTTGGTTGGTTGGTTGGTTGGTTGGTTGTTGTTGGTTGGTTGGCTGAGTGGGTGGGTGGTGGATGAGAGGGTTGGATGATTGGATGGTTGGTGTTGGTTGGTTGGTTGGTTGGTGGTTGGTTGGTTGGTTGGTTAGTGGTGATTGGTTGGATGGTTGGATGGCTGGTTGGTTGATTGGTTGGTTGTTGGTTGATTAGATGGCTGCCTGGACGCTTGGCTGGTTGTTTCACAGAAAAGAAAGAAAAAAAAAAGAAGAAAGAAAGAAAGAAAGAAAGAAAGGAAAGAAAGAAAGAAAGAAAGAAAGAAAGAAAGAATCTCTCTTTTGTTGATAAAAGACAAAATCAGAAATCATTCACTAATATTTCTAAGGCCCCCTCACCAGCAGGACACTAAAGAAACAAAGGAAAACATCGACCAAAACAATACAAGCAAGACAGAAAGGAAAGGAAAGAAAGAAATGTTGAAGGAAACAGGGAAACAAAGAAAAGAATAAAAAGCGAAAATGAAAGAAAGATGTAAAAAGAGATAAAAAGAAAGAAGTGAAAACAAAAAACAAGAAGGAACATCACTCACAGAGAAAACAATTATTAGCCATAGAAACAAAAGAAAGAAAGAAAGAAAGAAAAAAGAAACAAAAAAAGAAAGAAAGAAAGAAACAAAGAAACAAACAAACAAAACAAAGAAAGAAAGAAAGAAAGAAAGAAAAAGAAAGAAAAAAGAAAAAACAAGAAAACGAAACGAACAAACAACAACAACGAAAAAAGAAAAGAAGAAAGAAAGAAAGAAAGAAAGAAAGAACGAAACGAAGAACGGAACGAACGAACAAACAACAACGAAAGAAGAAAGAAAGAAAGAAAGAAAGAAAGAAAGAAAGAAAAGAAAGAAAGAAAGAAGAAGGAAAAAAGAAACAAACAACAGAAACGAAAAAGAGACAAGAAGAAAAAAGAAATGGAAGAGAAAACAGGAAGAAAAAAACAAATGAAAGAAAAGAGGAAGAAGATAAAAAGAAAAGAGATGGAGATGGTGAGAGAATGGGGGAAGGAAGAAGGTGGGGGCAGAGAGAATGTAAAAAAGACAATACAAACAAACAAATACAAAACAAAAGAAAGACATAAAGAACGAAAAGAACAGGCAAGGCAAGGCGAGGCAAGGCAAGGCAATGCAGAAAGAAAATACCGCTCACTAAGTGAAGTTCGATGGAAGCAGTGAAACTGACAAGACACATCAACAGGCCCGCTGCTGTTGCTGTTGCTGCTGCTGCTGTTGCTGCTGTTGCTGCAGCCACTCCGCCGCTGTCTTTGATGTCGGGCCCATTCCTTTCGCCAGCCACCGCTAAAAGACAACTTATCTGTCGGAGAAGAATGGCACCAAGAAGTCGTTAGAATCTCCTTCAGTCTGCCTCCCACTACCACTTACTTCTCTGTTTCTGTCATTCTGAGAAATATATTAGACAGAAAAAAGAAAAGTGACGATAAAGTTGGTTTTTTTTAATCACAAACAAAGAAGCAAATAAACACGAGCAAAAAGAGCAAAACAAAAAAATGTAGCAAAAAACAACAAACAAAACACAAAAACAGAAGTAAAAGAAAATGTTGCAAAAAAAAACAAACAGGCAAATAAATACAAGAAAAGAAATTTTGAAAAAGCGAATGTGGCGAAGGAGTATGGTTTAGAACATGGGGAAAGAAATGCGGGAAGGTTTTGAAAGAATCAGCCAGAGCAACAGCTGGTACATAAGGAAAACAGAAGTTATTTGGTGGAACTGGTTTTTTGGTTGTTGTTGCTGTTGTTGCTTCTTCCTCGGCAAGAGCTCGGCCAGGGGTTCACCAAAGGTGAATTTTATTTTTAGTATGTGACAGTTTATACCCACCAGGAAGGCAGCCGCGTTCCGACTTCATTTGTTGTGAGACACTATCTAACTGAAATACTTGGTACATTATCTTAGACAAGTCACAGTGCGCTTATTTACTGTTGGAAGGCATGAAAGGTGATCAGTAAATGTATGACTGATATGTTGAAGTTGCTGTCATTCTCTGACTAGATTTTGTAACCACCCCTATTTATTTGATGCATAATAATAATAATAATAATTATTATTATTATTATTATTATTATTATTTATTATTATATTATTATTATTATATTTTTTATTTTATTATTTATTATTATTATTATTATTATTATTATTATTATATTATTAATTATATTATTATTATCATTATTATATTATTATATTATTATTATTATTATTATTATTATTATTATTATTATATATTATTGTTTGTTGTATAATATAATAATAATAATAATAATAATAATATAATAATAATAATAATAATAATAATAATAATAATAATAATAATAATAATAAAATGGAGGCTTATATAGCGCGAATTCCCAAAAACATGGGCTCACCGCGCTTGTACAATCAAATAAATTTTAATAGGTTACATAGGAACGTGAAAAATTTGACTACCACAAAAAAAGTAAGGGAAAAAAATGTTTACAGCTTTATTCCAGTTTTGACCTCTCCTTCTTTACAAACCTTCTTTGTGTGGACCTGATGTGTTGCTACTGTGAGGATGAGAATCATGTATGCGCTTTTTCCACACCTCAGGTCTCAGTCAGACAGACATGTGTCTGCAAAGAAAAGTGCTGCTAGCTGTCATGTCTATCTGCTCTGCTGGGACAGGGTGACTTTTCAGTGAGCAAGCAAACACGGTAACGAGAGCCTCTGCAGTCTGTGACACATATGTTGATAGTCTTGGATCTCTGTCAGTTCCACTGCTCTTATGCAGCTTTGTTTGTCTTGTAGTATGTGTTTTTTTGGTGTGTTTCCTCTCTTGAATTGTTATCTAGCCTCTGTTACCACTTTGAATCTAACAAAAAGACCCGTTGGTTTATTAAGTAATAATTAATTTGGGGAACAAATACAAACTGATTCTTAACATTTTCATTATAAATGTCATACTGAGCAACAACAAAAACGTTAGAAGAATCATTTTGACGACCGCTGCAACATAATATACAATAAATACTAGGATACTGACGACAATGTTGATAGTGATGAAAGCAATAATATTTAGGAGCAGAAGGAAAAGAAAATTTGTAGTACTGAAAGCGAAAGAGCCATCCAGAAAAAGCAAAATAGAAAACAAAACAGACAACACGGGTTGGCACCCAAACAAAAAACCCCAAAGCAGAACAACACAAAACAAAAAGGAAACCGAAAAACGATCAACAGGCAGAAAAGTGCACTTCCGTGTGACTGAAGTGTGATCGGATTTGTGAGGTCTGAGCACTCCACAACACCGCCTTCCCTCCCTTTGATGTTGGAGAGAACCTTTCTCTCCCCTTCCAGCGCTGAAAGAGCCAGTCTCCTGATGACGCCACAGCAAGAGAGATATCAAACACTCTTTCCTCACCACTGTTCACCTTCCATTTTCTGCAAATACAAAAGGTCAAGAAAAAACAACAACAAAGAAACGGTAGAAAGGAGTAGAGCTAAAGGGCAAAAACCACAGTACCTTGTCATTGCACACTTCTTCTCTTGGCTAGAGGTCTCTTTACAAATGCCATCGGGAATTATGAAGATTTTCTGGTATTCGTGGTATGGAGGTTTGCAGAATGTGTGCCTTTTCCTCTTAGTAAAATGTGTTGCTCAGTGTGTCATCAAGAGAACTGCCGTCTTTATGTGTGTTTTGTTTCCATTGCTTTGTCCATAGTTGTTATCCTCACAAGCTGGAAGAAAACTACAATTATCTTCATTTCAGTATCCATTTCAATTGATATATGAATATGTATGTGTTGACGATTCAAAGCTGTTGTAAACAAGTGCAACAGAAATCTACCACTGCGTAATCATTATTGATACTACAGTAACGATGATGACAAAGATGATGATTGTAATGTTGACTGATATAGGTAACTATGATGATGAATGAATGGACAATAAAATACAGACGATGGACAGATACGTTGTACCATCAACAAAAAAATAAGCATGAAGGAAACAGCCCGATAGAAAACAAAAACCACCCACAGCAATGCCCCACAACGAAAAAGCGGAACAAAACAGAAACAATCGAAGGGCAGGGGGGGAAAACCTGCAATTCCGTGTGAGTGAAGTGTGATGGGATTTGTGAGGTCTGAGCACTCCATAACACCCCTTCCGCCCCTTTGATGTGGGAGACAACCTTTCTTTACTCCGCCAGAGCTCAAGACACAGTCTCTTGATGACGACAGAGCCAGAGAGACATCAACTGCTCTTTCCCTGCCACTAGCCACCTATCTTTACTGGAGCGTAAAAAAAATAAGGATAAAAAGGACCCAAAAGAAAAATATGAAGAAAAAAGCAAACAACTTGCCCATTGTACTTCTTTGTTCCACACCCCAAGAAATGGCACTAAGATCTCTGAAGACTTTCTGGTATTCAGGTATTGAATTTGTACCCTGTAATTTGTTTCTCCTTAGAAATCTGCAACTGGTAGTGGGCGCTGTGTGTGTGTCGCCAAACTGAGTCCTCTTTAGAGGAGTTTTGACTGCAGTGTGCATAATAATTATTGTTATTCCCTTTCAAATGCTAGCAGCAGATCTTTGACATGCATGTAATTTGCCTCTGGAAACGTGTGGTGTTGGTGTTTCAAACTGCACTGAAACCCACAGGCGCACTGCAAGTGCCTGAGGTGACAGTGACATGTGACAGGTGTTTATACTGCTGTGATAACAATCAATGAATTTACCTATAGATTCAGGTTTCATCTTTCACGTTTAAAACAGAATCCCCTCTTCAAATGAAGAGGAAATTAATGTTTCGTTTGTTGTGTTTTCATTCCTCGGCTAGACTCTGAGGCTCACAATGGTGAGATTTTGCGAAGGCGACTGTTTTGCCAACGATTTCGGGGACAATGTCTAAACACGATATCAGTATGCAGGCATTTTTAAAAAATTTGTCATCTGTTCTCACCGGCATGTAATGTCCTACTCTTCCAAACAGCGGAACAGGATCGTAACGTGTACGCAAGATGTTCCGCGTGTGTTATCACAGGGGACGTCAGTTTTTAGCCTCATCCGATCCAAAAGTCTTTTGGGGAAGTGGGGTCGTACTGATGTGAAGGGGGATGGAGAATTCACTCAGTGGTGGCTCAAACCTTGGCAGTCAGATCACGATCTCTAACCACGAGGCTATTCTGACCCCAGGAAAGTGTTTAAACCAAAGGGAAAAGCTATCACCAACCATGGCCACTTATTTCCTGGCAGCTTTTATGGCTGTATAGATTGCTGTCTTTTTTTCAAAGAATACAGAAAAAAAACAAAACAAAAAAAGAGCAAGAACAAAGCTCAGTCTTTTAGCCTGTCACCTTCCTGGCAAAAATCTGCTGAAAATGTCATATTGCTCCCTTACACCTACGTGTACACGCTGATTAAAAAAAAGATGATGGGTGCGACCACAATGACATTTTTGTTGTGAAAGCTGTCTGTATGCTACAGTAATTAAAAAATGTGCCGTTCTGAAAATAGTGGATAAAACATTGGTACATCTATGTAAGTACCTTTGGGTAGTCCCAGATCTTTTTTAGAGTCTGCATAGTTTTAGAATTTCTTTTTTTTAAGAGAGAAGAGCAAGTCAGCAAAGTGTTGTCTGTTTCCAGAAACTTAAATAGCATAATAACTCTGTTCAATAAGCATCACTTGCATTGACCATTTGCAACAGGAACTGAGCTAGCCCCTACAAACTTTGCTGACATAGGAAAAACTCTCTCTCTCTCTCTCTCTCTCTCTCTCTCTCTCTCTCCTCTCTCTCTCTCTCTCTCTCTCTCTCTCTCCATCAATATCTCTGTCTCCCCACAGCTCAGACCTGTCTCAGACACAGACAGGCACTTTCATCCTGACCGGCGTCACAAGAAAATAAGAGATTTGCTTCACTCTCCTCCCTTCCTCCTCCTCCCCCCTCCCCCCCCCCCCCCCACTACTTCACCCATCCCCCCCTCCATCACCCTCTTTTCTTGTGCTGCCAAGAAAAAGAGAAGAGTGTTTCAGGGTGATAAATCTGGTGCACAAAGGCGATTTGCCACCGTGTTTATGGACAAATAATGGCCCTATGGAGCCCATTGCTTTATTCCTCACCCTTTTACAGGGACACAGAGGAGAGGGGCGAAAAAGTTCAGATCGATTTGAAGAACAAGCTTGGGGCTGATAGATGGTAAATTGTGCCATGCCAGGGGTACCTTTTGCTCCATTTCTTCCCTTGTTTCCCTTCATCTCTCTCTCTCTCTCCTCTCTCCTCTCTCTCTCTCTCTCTCTCTCTCTTCTCTCTCTCTCTCTCCTCTCTCTCTCTCTCTCTCTCTCTCTCTCTCTCTTCCACTCACTCTACGCTCTTGTGACTCTTTGCACACAGACACTCATTCATCGCCCTGTTCTTTTTCTCACCCATCTCTCATCATTTCTTCATTTGCATCCTACACTTCCCCCTCCCTGCCCCCCCCCCCCCCTCCCCTCCTTATTCTTCATCCTAGAACCCCAAATCTTGCACCAGTAACAGTGCTATACTCTCCCCTTCATTCCATTTTTCACTCAAGCAGTTGTGTGTAAGCAGGAACACTCCCCTCTCCATCCCTCCCCCCCCCCTTTCCTCCCTTCTTGCATCTCCTTAAAATAAAACGATTGTGTCATCCAAGGTAATACAAGGCCTGACTAAGGGATGACGTCACGTCACGTCACGTGACCCTTGACTCACGTGCCGCTGCTGCGTGCTCCAGCATGAAGGAAGATGGGGGGGGGGGGTTGTTGCATGAATACGTTCACACTGCATTCACTGTGGCCATCAGCAGACCTGTTGGCAGGACTGAGGCAATACAAGGGGTGGGTGGAGGGCGGAGGACAAGGACATGACTGGCTGGGACTTGAGTAACTTCGTTTTCTTCCCCAGGAGCCCGCAGTGTCTCCTTCTGTTAGGCAGAGATGAGGAGGACTGTGTGGCTCCTGTCACCAGCTATTAGAGGAAAGTGTGTGTGTGTGTGTGTGTGTGTGTGTGTTGTTGTGATTTTTTTTCTTGCTTAGTGTGTGGTGGTGAATGGAATGGTGATGAGAGTGTGTGGAGGAGATCATGGGGGGGGGGGGGGGGGAGGGGGGGAACTTTGGCATGCTAGCACTATTTTTTTTAAATTCTTGTTGATGGTACCTTTTTCCTTTCTACAAATTTAAGCATTTAGTTTTACCTTAAGCATACGTCAGTTGCATGGTAGAATTTTGGAAACTGATTAAAACGTTTTGTTTCTTGTTTGATTGTTTTGTTTGGGGGTGTTTCTTTTGTTGTTGTTGTTGTTGTTTTTCGGTAGTTCCTCGGCTAGAGCTCCGAGGTTCACCAATGGTGAGGTTTTGTATATGCAACTGTTTGTGCCCACCATGAAGGTAGCCGCATTCCGGCCTCGGGGAGTTAAAAACTAATAAAAACTATGTATTGTATGTTATACAAGTAATGTATCACATGAAATAGATGTCAAACAATTAAGCAGAGTATACGGCTAAAAAGCAAAACAGAAATAGATCATTAAACACGATCATGTGTGTGGCTAGCATGACGTACATCATTCATTAATGCAATAAATCTGCATTTTTTATCTTAGACCTAAAAAAAATCACAACTACCGTATTCAACTAGCCGCCGCTGTAGTCTAGTGGTTAGGGCGTTGGACTCGTAATCTAAAGGTTGCGGGTTCGATCCCAGCTTTCCGCTATGGCGTTGTGCCCTTGGAAAAGGCACTTTACGGCTATTTTCTCACCCCACCCAGGTGTAAAAGGGGTACCAACCTTGTGTTGGGGGTTAACCCTGCGATAGACAGGCGTCCTATCCAGGGGGGAGTCTATGACTCTCAGTCGCTTAACGCCACAG
>CM060316.1:82713296-82735796 GCA_030674155.1 Stramonita haemastoma | reverse complement strand
CAATCAAACTTGAACCTTAAAGTGCACAGGTAAACCGAATCTGAGGTCACCATGAGACCAGAGAAACTGGGGCCACCGAAATAGAGACAATTTTATTCTTGCATGGTAATCAACAGTAACGAGGATGAAGTAATGATGCTGCTGTGGTGGTGCATCTGCATTGAGACTACTTGACAGGGTTGTACCCAGCGCTTACTATCATAATATATCAACCAGGCCCGAGAGATACAGACACCTGCAGTGTTAGTCAGGTAATTTGAGCAACACTCTCAAATTCGCATCCGTTAAGTGGATGAAGTTCGACTGTGTGGTCCCAGTCTCCAGTCCCAGTCTCTCACTTTGGGAAGGAGCCGGCTGGAGTCCGACAAATCCCTATGACTCTTATGGCTTTGAACCCACGATCTTTCAGTCTGATATCCAAGGCGCTAACCACTGTGCCATGGCGGCTGGTTACTTCCCCTAACTTTCCTTCACGAACAGTTGTTTTGGATTTTTTTTTTAGTGCATAATTTTGACAACTAGGAACAATCCCACTGAAATTCGAACCCATTACACCAAGGACATACAGACCACAAGTCCGTCGTCTTATCCAACAGGCCACGGTGCCTGTCTCTTAGTTAACCCGAAATGGGAAATATATATATAGATCTATATCTGAATTCAAGCTGAGAAGCATTTAGGATATAAAACGATTCATATTGTGCTGCGTTGTGTTATATTCTACCATAGTGATCCAAAAAATATTGTTTTTCTTATGTTTATTTATTTTTATTTTATTTTATTTTGGTTGTGTTTCCGGCAATACCCATACTTTCGTAGATTTCCGTAAATATACGGGGAAAGCCAAGATCTATGAACTCTGCATTTAACTTTCTTATGTGAGTAGTCGTCAGTTGTTCATTTGATGGGACAAAATTGTCTAATTTTCTTCATGCACGTTCCTGATGTATGTATACATTCTGATCATTTGGCATTGTAGAACAGTGTGTGTGTGTGTGTGTGTGTGTGTGTGCGTGCGTGCGTGCGTGCGTGCGTGCGTGCGTGCGTGCGTGCGTGCGTGCGTGCGTGCGTGTGTGTGTGTGTGTGTGTGTGTAGAGAGAGAGAGAGAGAGAGAGAGAGAGAGAGAGAGAGAGAGAGAGAGAGAGAGAGAGAGAGAGAGAGATGAACGAACGAACGAATGAGTGAATGACTGACCCGTTATTTTGTGAAAATTGTAGATTTGTATACATGTAGTATCCATCTCTATTTGTATGTCTGTCGGTCTGCCTGCCTTCCTGGTAACTCTCTTCTCTCTCTCTCTCTCTCTCTCTCTCTCTCTCTCTCTCTCTCTCTCTCTCTCTCTCTCTCTCTCTCTCTCTCTCTCTCTCTCTCTCTGGTGGGGGGCAGATAGCCTAGTGGTCAGAACATTGCGCTGGCAATTTGACGACCCGGGTTCGATTCCGGTCGAGGAGATTTTTCTTCTGGAGTTAACATCAGTGCTGACTCAACTCTCCCCAAAAGTCCTTCGGATGAGACTTTAAATCGAGGCCCCGTGTGCGAACGCACGCAGAACATCTTGCGCACACGTTAAAATCCTGTTCCGCTTTTCGTAAGAGTAGGCCATCGTGTGCCGGTGGGAACAGATGACATTTACAAAACTGCATACATACGGGGACTGGATGTAAAAAAGCACATGGGTGCTTATCCCATTATCCTCGATATAAAAAATAAATCCATCAATCAATCAGTCAATCAATCTCTCTCTTCTCTCTCTCTCTCTCTCTCTCTCTCTCTCTCTCTCTCTCTCTCTCTCTCTCTCTCTCTCTCTCTTCTCCAAACTTTATTGCTGCTATTGTTGATGCTGCTGCTGCTGCTGCTGCTGTTGAGTCTTCTGTTTGTACTGCTCCTACTACTTCAGCTTCTGCGGCTACTGATGCTTGCTTTCCTGTAGTCTGTTCTATTGCAGTATTGCTATTCATTAGCGGTTTGTTACATTCTCATGATCACACACAGACACACGCAAATTTTGTTCTGTTATTTCTGCAGAAACAGTAGCCCACAACCAGCAATCAGTCCAAGACCAGATTTAAAACTGAGCATATTTTTGTAAGGAGTCATTTACGTTATATACATCAGCATCTGCTCTGATCTATTAAGATACTAGAGATCTCCTACTAAGCCTCTCACTGGTGACAGTAGAAACTTAGCAGCAGAGCCATCCTGAGTGAGATGTCCATCATTCTCACATCGTCCCAATCCTAGCGGCCAACGACAGTGTCCTTCACGATTAAGCAGACTCCGAATACTGTGGAACAAAAGTACCGTTCAGTCTGACAGAGAACCACTGAATCCTCCTCACGTCATCCATTTCACTGTTTTTAGCGGGTTTGAGTTTCTAGGGGTGAGTCTATATTTCTTGAAATTGAACAGTAAACGGGCACCAAACCTGATTCATCATGAACCTAGAGTACAGCTAGCAAGAGAACCTGAGTTTTTTCTCTCCGTTATTCCTTTATTTTCAACCAGAATGACAATGGCGATGCTCTTATGATCCGCTACGATATAACATGGCTGATTTCAACGATTCCTCTTATAATATAACCCAACTTTGTGCATGTAGAGTGTTTCGTACTCTTTGTTTTGTGGTCCCAGCACTTGAATACTCATGTCTTCTCACGACGATGGTGCCAGAAAGACACTAAAACAGCCTAGCTTCTTCTCGAAACCTATCTTTATTTCTGTCCAAATCATATTTAAAAAAACATTGAAAAACACACTGCAAGGTGAGGAAAATGGCTGTCAACTGATACATTGTTTCCTCCACACTCTATACGCTTTCCATAAATGAAGACATTAGGGACAGTGACACTTTTCCCCGAGCCACAGCTTTGAAAACATACACCCGTGGAGTTCATTCTAAAAGCATCACCCAGTATGAACGTGTTACTCTACGTGCCAGAGGAAATGGTTTGGTGCAGCTGAGTGTGATTTTGTTGTTACGTAGCGCATGCACTTCTTTTTGTAAGCACACTCTCACATGAAAGTTTGCTGCATGTCTTCCAGCCCTGGGGGAGTTTTGCTGCATGGATGCACACACAGGATATACATGCATGTACATGACTTGGCACTGCCATCCACACTCATATTCTTGCTGGTGCATACATTAGCAAAGGAATCAATCTACATCTTTCATTCCTCCCACTCCATCGGTTCTGAGGGGGGAAAATGGTCAAGCCATACATTGTATGACGTCAGGAGAAGTACAGAAAAAATAAAACAGAATGATGCACATTTTTTTGTCAAATAAGACTACAAACTGCACAAACATGCAGAGAAAAGATTTGTCCTGTGAAGTTTGTTTTGACAAAAGTGATTAGGGAGCATCTGTGCTATGATGTCTCAATGTCTTTGATCCTTGGGAGACTATGGCATGTTTTTATGATTCCCTGTGATATGCACAAAAACAAACAAAAATATGGAAACCAGCAACGAAAATATAATCACACACACACACACACACACACACACACACACACACACACACACACACACACACACACACACACACACACACACACACACCAAACTCTTCCATTCAAATGCCTACCTTCTCCCCCCAACCTATCGTCACTCTGTCCCTAAAATGTAAGGAAAGCGGAGGAAGAAAAAAAGGACAAAAATAATGAAGCTAGACACCAAACCATAACAGCTTTTCTCACTTTCCAAAACACCGCCATGCATGTTTATCAGATGATGAATTGGACGTTTGCAGGCAGCGAGTCTTCGTTCCTTCAAAGCATAAGCCGACATTAAAGGGACACCACTCCACATGCCAGCAAAATCATTGCGGGTTGTTCAGTGCACTCTTTTTTCCGAAGTCGGTGCATTTCTTTTGAATTGTTCTCTCGTGTAAATCCCTGCACCATAGTTTGGGGATTGATGGAGAACTTGCTCGCTCCTCCGCGTTTCAAGCTACATGAAATCACACTAATGTGCGTTAAGCATCAAACAAGCGAACGATTTGTCATAGTTCCACATTGATGTACACCACCGCCTCTGCAATGGAATGAATTAATGACTCGTACACCCAAGCAATCTGAACATGCTATGGGAGATAAGCAGCACAGTTTAGGAAACGATAACCACATACGACACAGGAACAGCATAGCACAGTCGTTACAGAGCCGAACTCAGAATCTCACCAAAATTATGGGTACGGGTATGGGTTTGAATCTCCCGTAAGATATCTGTTGGATTGGATTTTTCCCCGGGACTTAGCTCTCGTAGTGACTTCTCCACACTCCGGATCCTTAGAAAGCTCCTGGATGAGCCGAAGTTCTATGCACAAACGCGTGCAGAAAATGTTGCTGATGTCCTAACATCCCAAACATCGTTTACAGAAGAATAGTCCAGTTATGGCCAATAGCATAAATGACATGCACATACCTAGCATAAATCCTGCTACCCTGAGGTTGATGGGCTCCGCCAGATTTGACTTGCCCACGTCGTAGTGTTGAACAGTTCAGTGCAATGAGCATAGCATGAGCTTTTAGCAGTTGCTCTATAGTAAGTGAGTATTATGTACTGTTCTTTTTGTAATAAAACTTTATAAAAAATAAAAATTAAAAAAAACAGAGTTCAATGCTGTGCCCTAACCGCTCTATAACAAGTTAAGAGAGAGGTCAAATCAAGTTTCAATTTTAAAAAGTTGATGACGACAGAAGTGACGGCGAAAATGATAAAGCCGATTATGAATAGAACAAAATTATCACAAAATACATGACCATTTTCTTTAAAAAGGAAGTATCAAGAAAGATTACGGCTAAACAATAAAAGCAAAGAGTGAAAAAGCTGTGCTTTAAGCGCTCGAGTAAATTTGATCATACCCCTCGGGAAGCAAGTAATTCCAGAATGTCCACAATGCACTTACGTAAGGCTGATGCATACATTAACATCATCTTAGGTTGTTTTGAACGTAGGCCAAGAATGCATATTCAAGACTCTCTCTCTCTCTCTCGCTCTCACTATTGCTTGTTGTGTGTGTGTGTGTGTGTGTGTGTGTGTGTGTGTGTGTGTGTGTGTGGTGTGTGTGTGTGTGTGTGTGTGTGTGTGTGTGTGTGTGTGTGTGTGTGTGTGATATTATCCAGCGCGTATGAAAAGGTTGAAGATACAAAAGGATCATAAACACATTCTATGAAGTCCTGACTACTGGTTTGAACAGAAACAGTCATCGGAAAAGGACAGGGGGGTAAGAAAGCAGTTACCAACCCCACCCTTCCTTTTCCACCATCCTCAGAACAACTGTGACCTTCCCATAAGACTATCTAAAACTTTCCAAGATATTTTAGGATCCACATCTTACGCTGAAGATAGATCTTAACTTACTGATATATCTGTAGTTCACACAGAGCACTTTTTGGAATTGGGTGGTTTTTTTTTAAGAAAAGGGAGCTTCTTAGCTCAGAGAAGCTATTGTGCTCATTGGGAAAAAAAATAAGGATGTTTCAATCGGGTTTTAAAGAAGCTTTGTTGTGAATTAAATAAAACTGTACCTGCAGATATTTTTTCGATTATGAAAAACAGCTATGACCCTCTCTCCTCTCTCTCTCTCTCTTCTCTCTCTCTCTCTCCTCTCTCTCTCTCTCTCTCTCTCTCTCTCTCTCTCTCTCTCTCTCTCTCTCTCTCTCTCTCTCTCTCTCTCTCTCTCTCGTTTCAACAAAGGTGTATTCATGTACAGAATTATGAATAATCTTGCTCCATCCTATCTGAATAAAAAATTCATTGTTAATAATGTTCGAGGTAAAAGTACACTGTTCATCCCACGTCCAAGAACTGATCTCTTTATGTCATCTTTGATTTATTCAGGAGGTAAAATATGGAATGAAATTCCTGTTCATTTAAAACAAAAACTTAGTGTTTCATCTTTTAAAACATCTTTTCAGAGATATTTGTTTCAGGTGGTCTGACATGACTATGCATTTGGCCTTGTCCTGTAGTACCTTACTGACAGGAAAGGATGACCCAGAAGGCATGGAGAGACTGGCGACAGATGAGCTGTGAAGAAATTAATGGAAAGACCAGGGACATGAAAGAGGATGTAGCAACACACTGCTTCCTACTCCTTGGAGCATTTATGACTTCACTGAAAAAACAACAACAACAACTGTTATACATCACTGAACATTGTAACATTGATTGCGAACATATAGTGTGCGCGAGTGTGCTTCATATTAACTTGTAACCGTGTTTGAGAGTGTTTTGCCTTTTTGCATATTTCTCAAGTTCTTATTGAAAATAGAAGAGTGTATGTTTGTTTGTTTGTTTGTTTGTTTGTTTTGTGTGTGTGTGTGTGTGTGTGTGTGTGTGTGTGTGTGTGTGTGTGTGTGTGTGTGTGTGTGTGTGTGTGTGTGTGTGTGTGTGTGTGTGAGTGTGTGTGTGTGTGTGTGTGTGTGTATGTAAATGTGTGTGTGTCAGCGCGCGAGCGTATGTGTGTGCGTGCGTGCATTCGTGCGTAGGTGCATGTGTATATGTATGTATGCTTTTTGCTCAATTTCGTTTGATATGTATGATAATTTTGTCCTCGGGGAAATCTTTCAAAGAAGGGATGAATGGGCGGGTAAGACAGAGACTCAGTGAGGGAAGGTGGGGAACATAGAAGTAAAGAGTTTGAGTGTGTTTGGCTTTTTCTTACATTCAATTGCTCGTGTCATACTTGTATTGACTAGTTTTTTGTCGCTATTTTGCTTGCTTTGTTATTGGTTGTCTTCTATAAGTATTTTGATGGGAAAATGTCAAGAAGGAGGAAGGGGGGGGGGGGTGAATAGGGCATTTCCTACTCTATATTGCATTTGTATATTCTCTGTTTGTCTTGGTCTTGTCTGTCTGTCTACCTCTCTCTCTCTCTCTCTCTCTCTCTCTCTCTACTCTCTCTCTCCTCTCTCTCTCTCTCTCTCTCTCTCTCTCTCTCTCTCTCTCTCTCTCTTCTTTCTGTCTCTTCTGTCTGTCAGTCTGCCTGTCTCCCCCCCCTCTGACTCTCTCTGTATTTTGTCTCTCTGATTTTCATCTAATTGTCATTAGTAGTATTTCATTATGATGCTCATTTTGTTTAATCATTTGAATGTATTTGAAAGTGTTGATCATTATTGTTTGCATATGCTGCTTACTTGGGTTTTTGTGCATGTGTATGTACATGTGAATGTGCATGTGTATGTTGTGTGTGTGTGTGTGTGTGTGTGTGTGTGTGTGTGTGTGTGTGTGTGTGTGTGTGTGTGTGTGTGTGTGTGTGTGTGTGTGTGTTGTGTGTGTGTGTGTGCGTGTGTGTGAGTGTGTGTGATTTTTTTTTTTTTTTTTTTTCTCGATTTTTCTTTTTTTTTGTGAGAGCATGGTGTAAAGAAGCTTTGTGCTTATCCATTTACTCTCAATAAACATTTCGAGTTCGAGTTCGAGTTCGAGTTCTCTCTCTCTCTCTCTCTCTCTCTCTCTCTCTCTCTCTCTCTCTCTCTCTCTCTCTCTCTCTCTCTCTCTCTATCTATCCTATCTATCTATCTCTCTATCTCTATCTCTCTGCCTGTCACATCTCGACCCAGTTTATACCAATCAAAGAGAAGCAAGCTCTGCTATCCTAAACTTCGAGCACCATCGCCAGAAAACCAGTAGATTACAATCCTCTCCCCCAGCCCCCCACCGCACCCCCACCCCCACCCCCCACCCCCTCTCCTTCTCCTCCCACCACTGCCCCTTCCTTCCTTCCTATCTCCTTATCTGTCTCTCTTTTTTTCCCTTCATCCTACTCAGAGAAGAGTGTTTCAGGGGTGATAAATCTGGTGCACAAAGGCGATTTGCCACCGTGTTTATGGACAAATAATGGCCCTATGGAGCCCATTGCTTTATTCCTCAGCCCTTCTACAGGGACACAGAGGAGGCGGGCGCAAGAAGTTCACATCGATTAGCGGAGCAAGATGCAGGCAGCCAGGGCTGATGATGGAAGGCGAATCGTGCCAGGGTACCAAGCCTTCCATTTTCTTCCCTCCCATCCGTGAGATGAGGAATCACCCTTTCTGTGCCTGTTTCCTCCTCTGCCTGCCTTCATATGACAGCCCTAAACACTGCTTTTTTTATCTGCTACGTCTTTCCTCTTCCTTTAAACTCTTCTCTTCTCTCCTCTCTCTCTCTCTCTCCTCCTCTCTCTCTCTCTCTCTCTCTCTCTCTCTCTCTCTCTCTCTCTCTCTCTCTCTCTCTCTCTCTCTCTCTTCTCTCTCTCTCTCTCTCTCTCTCTCATCAAAATAATTTCTCTTGACGTTTACTTATAATCATTAGTTGCGATTATTAATGAATGTGCCTTCTCAAGGCAAGGACCAGATACAAAAGAATGTATGTCAATACTTAGTTGCAACCCTTGGTAATTAAGATTTTTAATTAATCAATCAATCAATCAATCAATCATCTCTCTCTCTCTTCTCTCTCTCTCTCTCTCTCTCTCTCTCTCTCTCTCTCTCTCTCTCTCTCTCTCTCTCAGTCCTATTTTTAAACTTTCTGTCATCAAAGCTTCCACGATCTTTACCCTTACGAACTGTTTACCCCATCTTTACACCATTTACAAACTTTTACCCCATCTTTACACCATTTATGCTCCCACCAAATCCTTATCGGTTTTTTTTTCACTTGAAACATCTTTGTAAATACATCTTTCCCCAACACCTCAGGAAGATAAAGAGATGATAGTATCCCGATCATGACCAAGAGGATGACGTCATATCACGTGATTTTTTTTTAAAAAAATTATGCACGTAACTGTACGTGACAACGAGGAGAAGTGGAAGAGGCCAACTGTTGCATGAATGCCTGCCTGCCTGCCTGCCTGCTCTCACACTGGAATGGCTTCTGATCTGCAGACTTGTTGGAAAGGAGAGAGAAAAAAAATGGGATGGGGGTAAGGGAGAAGAAAAATAATTAGTTATCGATTTAATTAGCTGGCTTTTCTTGCCCTGTGTGTCTGCATGGCGGGGGTCTCCTGGTGTCTGGCAGAGAGAGAGGAAGAAGGCTGGGGGGGGGGGGGGGTCCTGTTGCTAGCCAACAGTGCTTTTTAACATTTTCATTTTGAGATTATAAAGAAAGAACTCACCTTTTGCAAAATAAAAAACGTGCTTAGAAGACTTTTGGAGGAGGGTGTGGGTATTTGTGGGGTGGTTTTGTTTTTTGTTTTTGTTTTGTTTTGTTCTTTGTTTTTGTAGACTTCCAGTCTTTCCACTGCTCTAGGCCCTGTGCCTCAATTCAGATTGCAGAGCCATCTCCAAGTATGACGAATCTGTAAATTAGGTATTCTCTACGCCGGAAGAACAAGGATGCTTCCAAGTAGAATAAACTTGAGAGGTTTCTGGATGTAGAAATTGGCACCCCTTCACACAAAGACCAATGCAGAATTTAGTCTACAGTGACAATCTGAAAAGCATATTGTGGGCAAATTATCAAAAGTGTAGGCATGTAATTGGCATACAGGTCCTGATTGTATAACATGTTTAGACATGTTCACTCTTAAAGATATTTGCTACAGAGAGATGAAAGAGACAAGAGGTAAACAAACAGAATGGGGTGGATCTAGGGAAGGGCAGATGAAAAATGTTGGTGAACATTATCATCACCATCATTATCACCATTATGACGGTATTGATGGACAACGACGACGATAATGATGACGATATTGCTTTGGAACATTCATGTTTCTTACTTCAATATTACATTATATAAAATAACATTAAGTGACATTTATACTGAGAAGAACGTGTTTGCATTCTATTGCATAATTTTACATTACATGTAAACTAAGTATGCAAATGTTTCCTTTTTTACAGGGTCAGCTATACTCATTTATAAAAAAAAATATGTAAGCAAAAAATAGTGATAACGTTAACATAACCGATGCCATTGAAGATGACCAATAAAAACATAATAAAGTCTGAATCCATCCTATTAGAATCCATCCTTGAGCGCTTTGATTTGTGTGCTCTACAAGATTCAGCGCTATATAAATTCCATTTATTATTATTATTATTATTATTATTATTATTATTATTATTATTATATTATTATTATTATTATTTATAAGAAAGTATCGGGAGCAGCATGGCGCAACCTTATCCGTCACTTCCGCTCCATATGCACCATACGATGCCAAGATGTTACAGCATCCCATCATGGCTGCCCCAAATTCCAGCCATGACAACACTCTGAAGCATGATCACCTTCTAAATTTACAACTGGCACCTGAGCAAACTGGGATCCCTTGTGGCTCGTCCCCCACGCCAAAGTCAGCTTTCCTTTCTTCCTATCAAAGAGTGATTTCAAGGGAGATAAGTCGGTGACATCGCTCACCAATTGTTTGGTGGGTCCAGCAAGAAAAACAGAAGGGACACAACTTGATCAATTTTTTGTCCACCCCCTGTACACACCAGTCAATGAAAGAGTGAGGGGAGAAGAGTGTTGTCCTTTTGTTTTTCTTCTTTTTTT
The DNA here is from genome assembly GCA_030674155.1 of Stramonita haemastoma. Lineage (NCBI taxonomy): Eukaryota > Metazoa > Mollusca > Gastropoda > Neogastropoda > Muricidae > Stramonita > Stramonita haemastoma. The sequence goes on along the minus strand of CM060316.1, from coordinate 82,725,314 downwards.
TCCCTTTTCTTCTGTTCTTTAGAATAAAAAAAAAATGTCGTAAATTTTGAAGAAAACAATTTTAATCGGGAAAATTGAGAAACTTTATCTTCCTGTTTGCTGGCCTGTCTCACTAGTTATTTGCCTATCCATGTCTTTAACACCATTTGTCTATCCATATATCTGTTTTTTTCTTGTTTCTCTATCTGTCTGTCTGTCCAGCATTTTATCGACTTGCTAGTCTGTCAATCTAAACATTAATCTACACTTAGATCAAATGTGTCATGATCATTTCTATCATTTTTAACGACATGTGTCTAGACAATCTGCTCATTTTGATTGTTAGGAAAGAAGTGTGACTTGGCTTTGACAGCTTGTTATTGATGTTGGGGTTTTTATGGACGTAGGGGTGGTGTCAACCCCTGCAACGCCTCCTACTAGCCACACAGGATCGTGAAGCATGGAAAAAGATCTCCGTTGCGTCTTCTCTCATGTCCCCCCTACGTCCTTTGGGATATGGGACTGAGTGAGTGAGTGAGTGAGAGGGGTGGTGTTGGGTGTAATCAGTTTTCTGTATACATTATCTTATATGGCTTGTAAAACTTGAAAGAAATCATAACATAATTTCAATCCTCGAGATTGAGTGCCAAAAGGTATTTCTCTTCAGCACTAGTAAATTCACTGAACTGTTGAATCCCATGTGGGCGTACATTTTCCTCACACCATTCAAAATTCATCCATACACTCTTACCAACAGATTTTTTTTAATTAAAAAGAAACAACGAAAGAAAGAAAGAAAAAGGAAGGATGGAAAATAGAGATGAAAAAGAACAAAAAAACAAAAGAAAGAAATTAGAATGTAAGAAAGAAATCGAAAGAACAGAAATAAAGACAAAAAGGCCGAAACAAAGGCAGACAGAGAAAAAGGAAAGTAAAACAAAAGAGAAAAGTAAAAAAAAAAAAAAAAAAAAAAAAAAAAGAAGGAAAGAAAGAAAGAAAAGGACGAGAAACAATAGACAGAAAACAAAAAAGCAAAACAAAAAAAAATAGAGAAAGGAACCAAAGTAAGAAACAAACAAAACAAACCAAAACAACAATAGAAAGACACAAAAAGAAGCAGCAGAAAGGCAAAGAAAAAGAGAAATTGAAGAGCCCTGACTCAGTGAAGTTTGGTGGAAGCTGTAAAAGTGACTGCTGCCGCTCCCTTTGATGTCAGGGCCACCTCTTTCACCACCCCGCGCTAAAAGACAACTCCTCTGTCTGTCTGTGGGGGAGAAGGGCACAAGGAAGTCGTTAATACCTCTTTCTCCCTCCCTCACCCCCCTCCGTCCCTGCACCCCCCCCCCACCTCTTCTTATCCTTCACCTTCTCTGTACGTGTCAGAAGGGAGGAAAAATAGATTAGCAAAGACAAATACAAGAGTAACTCTGAAATAATAATAGATGATAAAATAAATAGAATTCATACAGCGCTATATGTTGTAAAAAAAAAAAATCAAAGGGCTTGCATTCAACCTATTTTCACACATGCAACCAATCACAATTGATAGTTTTTAACACGTTCAAATGTAACACACAAGCACACGTGCGCACGCACGCACGCGCGCACACACACACACACACACACACACACACACACACACACGCACGTACACACACACACACACACACACACACACACACACACACACACACACACACACACACACACACACACACACACTAAAACAAAAGTTAATGACTGTATAGCTTGAAAGAAATTGTGATTTTTTTTCTCGTTCCTGGGCTAGAGCTCCGTGATTCACTAACCATGACATTTTCCAATGGGACCATTTTTCTCCACCATAAAGGTAGCCGCATTCTGACTTTGGTTCTGACCCACTGTATGCAGGTGTGTTCTGATCCCAGCATACACAAGTATAATCAGATCCAGTGTATGGAGTACACCACCTATACCCCCTCTCCCAACCCAACCAAACCCACCACAAACCTTCACCCCACAGTGATAATCTGGAGATTGTTTTTGTTATGGGCAAAGCATTTGGTTGTACATCAAGATTAATCCACAAACCTCTCTCTCTCTCTCTCTCTCTCTCTCTCTCTCTCTCTCTCTCTCTCTCTCTCTCTCTCTCTCTCTCATATGCCATCACCCATCTCTCATTATTCCTGGTCTTTCCTTTTGTCTTCCCTCAGCTCAGACATGTCAAAGACAGATTTCCATCGGAACCCCCATCCCCCCTCCCCCCTCTAAAATCAGATATTAGTCTCCACCTCTCTCCTCTCATCCCCTCGCATCCCTATTCATCCCTTTCCCCCTTCAACCTTTTCTCTTGTGCTGCCAAGAAAAAGAGAAGAGTGTTTCAGGGGTGATAAATCTGGTGCACAAAGGCGATTTGCCACCGTGTTTATGGACAAACAATGGCCCTATGGAGCCCATGCTTTATTCCTCAACCCTTTCACAGGGACACAGAAGAGAAGGGTTAAAAAAAAAAAGAAGTTCTGATCGATTTGAGGAACATGCTTTACAACTGATAAATGGTTAACTGTGCCCCCGGTGCATACTGATCTATTTCTTCCCACCCTCTCCTTTAATCCTGTAATCCTTCATCCCTCTCCCCCCCCCCCCCTCCTTTCTGCCCATGTATTTTGTTGCACTTACTCACCCACCCTGTCCCATGTATATTGCTGCACTACACACGCTCATTTCTTTTTCTCTCAGTTCTGTCCCTGACCCAACTTTTGTCATTTTGTTTTCATTTTTCATCCCTGTAATGTTTTCCATTTCTGCCCTCTTCTTCCCTCATCTTGCACTGTCTCCATTTCCATTCCGTCCCCGGATGCCTGTTCGTTTATCACCTAGACTGTTGGGTGTGTGTGGGGGGGGGGGGGGGGGGGCACCATCCCTATCCCCCCATCCCTGCATTCTCTGACTCTGTGATGTCATCTGGCAATACCCTGGATTACTGGGTTGACGTCACATCACTGACCCTTGATTCACGCCCTGTGTGTAATGCATTGAGAAAAGAAATAGACTAGTGACGTAATTTTGGTGACACCTCTTTCCAATGGCATTATTTCGTCACAGCTGATATTGGACTATCTTCAAAACTGTTGCTGAAACGTCAATTTAGCAAGGCATTTTACATTCACCTGCAGTGTGTGGAAGCTGTAGTTGAATGAAAGAGCACTTCACTCCCATACCCCGTGTTCATGAAGTCTGGGTTCAAATATCGGCAGCGTCGTCTGGTGAAGTAAGGGTGGGCACTTTTATATTCCTCAAGGTCAGCCTAAAGTGCAGACCCGGCAGTGGCTTACTATGTTTTTGTGTTTATATTCATATGCATGCAGGGATCAGATGTGTGCAGTAAAGATCCTTTATTTCGTTATTGTTCGATGGTTTCCAAGCGTAGGCTTAATATAATATAACATGAACTTTATAGCGCTATATCTTGTAAAAACAATCAAGCCTGCATTGAATACACCGGTCAAACTGCTTCAGCAGTCTCGGAAGACTATGGGGTTGCATTCAAAGTTCTAGAGTGCAAAGTCTGGGTAAGTAAGTATGGAGGGCTTGAGTGCGTTTGCACACTAGGCCTCGGTTTCTAGTCTCATCCGAATCCAGACATTGGTCACAGTTTGATGCTGTAGTAACGCTGTGTGAATCATAGCCTTGGCTACGAATCATTTCGGCATGGTAGTCTTTTGAGGTGAAAGGGTGGCGAGAAGAATGAAAACAATCATAGGTAAAGGCAGTCACTCCATAACTGGTTTTTTTTTCCTTAAAAAAAAAAAGTTGCTAATGGCCACATGCAAGAAAGTGTTCGCGCAAAATTGTGTGTGTGTGTGTGTGTGTGTGTGTTGTGTGTGTGTGTGGGTGTTTTACGTGCGTCAGTGAGTATATGTGTGTGTCTTTGTGAGCACGTTCGTATGTGCGTGCGTCAGTGTGTGTGTCTGTCTGTGTGTCTTTGTGTTCGTATATCTGTCTGTGCATGCGTGTCTTTGCTTTTATGTGTTTGTGAGTGTCAGAATGTGCTATGTGTGCGTGCTTGCGCGCGCGCGCGCGCGCGCGCGCGCGCGCGTGTGTGTGTGTGTGTGTGATTTGATTTGATTTATTCTTTTATATCGAGGATAATGGAATAAGCACTCGTATTTTTTTACGTCCAGTCCCCGTGTGTATGCAGTTTTGTAAATGTCATCTGTTTCTGTATGTGCATGTTTGTGTTTATGTGTTATATGTGTCAGAATGTGCTCTGTCTGTGCGTGCGTGCATGTGTGTGTGTGTGTGTGTGTGTAAGTGTTTGCGTGCGTGCGTGCATGCGTGAGTGAGTGCGTTAGGGGCGATAGGTAGGCGGGAAGGGGCAAGACGATAGAGAGGGGAAGGAGAGGGATAGTAGAGGAGGGGATAGGTAGGGGAGGGAGATGAGGGGGAGGGGGATAGGTGATGAGGGGTATAGGTAGGGGTAGGAGTGGGATAGGGGAGGAGGGGTAGCGGAGGAGGGGAGGGATATGGGAGGACTTGAAGTATCAAAATTGCCCATTTCCAGGAGTTTTGCATATCTTCACTGTTTACCATAACTCCTAGGGGGCACATATTCATTGTGTCCCACGCTAATATTGTTCACTATGATAGTAAGCATATGTATACATACTGGCTTGCTGTCATCTTGGCGGCAATGATGGTTAATCATACTCCGACCTAAAAGTCAGGTATAATTGTAGTCAAAAACGTGTTTCTTCTTGGACCATTATTGAAAAGGAAAATGATCGTCATTTAATCATTATCTTTCTATGTGTGTGTACAGATAGTTATATTTCCTTCTGCGGAAAAGTCCAACAAGGCTGGAAAAATATCAGAGATTTTTTAAATTGTTTTTGCACGTTACATGACAAACGATATAAAAAGCCGATATCCAAAATCAACCAAAAAAGATTTCAAAGGGACATTGAACAGACATACATAATGTTATATAACACATTTCAGAGACAATAGATAAATCAAAGAAAACGTGCATGTTCACAAATGAATTATGCAATACTGCAGGTCAGTCATCAGAAAGCTAAAAGAATGAAGGGAATAAACTATGTCAGCCATAACCATACCTTTCATTAGCCCTAGAAGTACAACACTTCTTAAAACAAACTTCACCCAAATGCGCGTTTTTATGTTTAGATATATATTAAAAAAATTAATCATTACTTTCAGTGTGATTAGAAACAAAATTATACTGATGAGTGTGTAGTTTTGCATGCACTTCACACACATCAGTTTATATAAAGAAAACAGGAAGAAAAGAAAAAAAAAAAAGAGTTGTGGATTCCCATCCCTTCACACCCCATCTTCCCACAACGACCCTCAGTGTGCAGCAGAACAGAAAACGGATCGGATCCAGTCGCCTCCCGGGTGTTTTCCCCAAGGGCAAAAACCAAACGATCGGGTGGCAATGTCTGCGCCTAATCTCCCTTGAAATCAATCTTTAATGGGCAGAAAGGAGAGCTGATTTTAGCCGGCGGGAACGAGCGACAAGGGAGGACATTTTGGGCCAGGTGCCAATCGTAAATTTGGACACTGAGCACGCTTCAGGCGTCGTCATAGCTGGAATTTGGGGCAGCCATGATGGGATGCTGTCATATCCGGCATCATAAGGTGCATATGGAGCGGAAGTGACGGATAAGGTTGCGTCATGCTAGCTCCTGACGTCTCTTTGTGCCGTGGCTTGATGAATTCAATATCCTCATGTTGTTTTGGTTTGTTTTTGTTTTCTTCCAGAGAACTTCTCATTCTTACTCTGGCTTCATCAATGACGCAGTCTTTATAACCATATTTTCATTAAGTACTTCACTGTTGTTGTTGTTGTTGTTGTGTTGTTGTTGTTGTTGTTGTTGTTGTTGTTGTTGTTATCATCATCATTATCATCATCATCATAATAATTACCGTCATCATCGTTTTGTTGTTGTTATGACTACTGTTATTATATTCTTACTACCATTATCATCATTGCTATTAATTGTATTGTTTAATTTTAGTTTTTGTTGGTTTTGCTTTTGATATTGCTGTCACTTTTGTTTGTCATCAGATTCTCCTCCTCTCCTCCTCCCCTCCACCACCTTCTTCTTCTTCTTTCTTCTTCTTCTTCTTCTCTTCTTCTTCTTCTTCTTCTTTCTTCTTCTTCTTCTTCTCCTATCTTCTTCTTCTTCTTCTTCTCTTCTGCTTCTTCTTCTTCTTCTTCTTCTTCTTCTTCTTCTTCTTCTTCTTCTTTCTTCTTCTTCTTCTTCTTTATCAATGGCAGTAGAACAGTAGTGACATTAGTATTGGTAATACACAGAAGTAGTAGCAGTGATAATGATAGTGGTACCAATTGTACAGTTGTTTTTTAATGGCAGTTTGTAAATGATTACTCTACCATCACGGTAGCGTCCATTATAGTACTGTCTCTGTCCTGCTGTTACTGTTGCTGTGGTTTCTGTTACTGCTGTTCTTGTTGTTTCAACAATCACATTTCTTTGGCTTATTCCAGCTCAAAACTTTTTTTGTTTTCGGTGCTGAAATATTCATGAGGGTTTGTGCTGCTCGTGGATCTTCATGTGATCAATTCGCCTTAGGGCGATGCGGCTTGTGTGAGGCTTCGTCTCTTTCTTGTAAGACACTCTCAGACCTTCTCTTTACGCCTGCATTCGATTTGTTGGAACTATGCATGTGTATGTGAGAAAGTCATTGTTGGCGTATATTCTTATGCTCTGCCTGTATGTCTGGCTGGTCGACTGCCTGGCAAGCTGGTTGGTTAGCGCTCTCTCTCTCTCTCTCTCTCTCTCTCTCTCTCTCTCTCTCTTCTCTCTCCTCTCTCTCTCTCTCTCTCTCTCTCTCTCTCTAACACACACACATGCACGCACGCACACACACGCGCGCTCGCGCGCACACACATATGCACGCACGTATGTACGCACACACACACACACCGACTCACTCACTCACTCAAAACTCACAACCTTTCTCTCTCTTTTCTTTCAGTGTGTACAGAAATGTGTGTACAGGTGTCTGGTGAGGAAAGGTTTGGGATAAAGGTAAATACAATACACCGATTTTCACTCTCATGTCTATATAACGACTTTGTGCTCCTTGTACCATAGTGTTTCGAGAGACTTAGTTACCGCTTCCACTTTCAGCAACAACAACAACAAAGCAGTACTGATGTGACAAAGAGAGAGAGGGGGGGGGAGAGAGAGGGAGAGAGAAAGAGAGGGGGGAGAGAGAGGGGGGGCAGGGAGACAGGGAGGGAGAGAGAGAGAGGGGGGGAAGAAATAGAGGAGGGAAGGGAGAAAGAGAGAGAGGGAGGGAGAGAGAGGGGGGAAAGAGGGAGGGAGAGAGAGAGAGGGAGGGAGAGTGTGTGTGTGTAAGCGTGCGTCGTGACGTGCGTGCGTGCGTGCTTGTATTCAGGATCTCCTAAGTCAGCTTCTGTCCAGATTCTCCAGTGAATCAGGATCAAATTCAGAAAATATTTATTGGCATAACAGTCACATGAACCTCTTTGGCACAACAAAAGAAGCCCTTCATACATTAATCCCCACTATGTGCAATCAGACCCCTCAAAAAAAGACAAACAAAGGCGGTAGTGATTGTGTCATTCATTCATATCTGCTTTAATTTTAATGAGTTGCAGAGGCACGAAGCGTTCAGTGCAAGCATTACTGAAGCATAGAGCGATGTGTCCATCGGTCAAGTATCTGCTAAGTGGATTTCTCCCCAGATGGGGCGTAGATTTGGAATTTTCTGCGCGCAGTGCCACTTCTTTGGAAAATGACATCTTTGAAAAAAATGTATCAGACAATTTGATTTGTCGATCCTAAGGAAGGAAGGAAGGAAGGAATGAAGGAAGGAAGGAATAGCGAAAAGAAAGAAAGAAAGAAAAAAAGAAAGAAAGAAAGAAAGACAGAAAGAAAAGAAAGACAAGAAAGAAAGAAAGAAAAGAAAACAAAAGAAAGAAAGAAAGAAAGAAAGAAAGAAAGAAAAAGAAAGAAACTCATTTCTTTGCAAAATTGGATCTTTAAAACAAATAAGAAAATTTGATTTGTCAATTTCATATGAAGAAAAAGGAAGAAAGAAAGAACAAAGGAAAGAAAAGAGAAAGAAAAAAGTGCACAAAGATGAGAAAGAAAAAAAAAACGAAAAAGAAAGAAAGAAATAGAAAAAAAGAAAGATTTAAAGAAACAAACAAACAACAAACAAACAAACAATGGAAATAGAAAAATGCGTAGAAAAAAAAGAAAGAATGAAAGAAAAAAAATGATTAGAGAAATGAAACCAAAAGAAAAGAAGAGGAGCTAACACAACAGAACACCTTTACCGGGGCACTAATTTAAGAAACACAATCGATAATTAAAGTTTTGTTCGATTCGCCAAATGAATCTTCCTCTTCAGGGTCTATCCCTCAAAAAAGACAAACAAACAAACACCACCAGTGACAGTTCCCGAACTTTACTGTACATCAAGTTTGCACTTTGCCTGTTTTTTCCCTGTAAAAACTTGTGTATTGCCAGTGGTGGGCAAAGATGACAGACAAAGAACGAATGGCTTCTAGGCTTAGTCCTTATAAAATAAAGGTGGGAAAGTAATCAATATTGTGTTGTACTATTGTGTATGTTGTGTCTTTTTCGGTTTGTTTGTTTTTTCCTACTTCATTTTCATTACTCGGCTAAAGCTTTGCATATGTGTCCGTTTTTAGTCACCATTCAGTCAGCCGCATTCCATCCTCGGGCATAATGTCTAAATACGACATGTGTGCGTATGCGAGTTTGGTTTCTAGTTTGTTTGTTTCGGGGGGGGGGGGGGGGGGGGTTCATCCATTTCAGTTTGCAAAAAATGGCCTACTCTTCCCAAAGGTAGACCGGGTTTTAACGTATGCGCAAGGTGTTCTGCGTTCGTTCTAACACGAGGCCTGGGTTTTTAGTCTCATCCGAAGATTTTCAGGGAAGTGGAGTCAGCACCAATGTCAACTCCAAGGTAAAAGTCCCCTAAAATGGGCACCTCTGTGGTGGCTCAATCCCGGGGCACCAGATCACAAGCACAACGCTCTAACCAGTAGGTTATCCAGCCCCTACACTGTGCTCCTCTCTCTCTCTCTCTCTCCTCTCTCTCTCTCTCTCTCTCTCTCTCTCTCTCTCTCTCTCTCTCCCCATCCTCCTCTCCATTCCCCTTCTCCCTTTCCCTCTCTCTCTCACCTCCTCTCTTCTGCATAAACGCAACGCCGTTAAAGTTTTATTATAAAGTGTTCTTATCATTACCAATGACCACACAATGCATATCCCTTCAAACACTGCCTTCTTATTCTCTTACCCATTAACATCATAAAAATGTCCATACCATATAAAAAAATTAAAGAGTAGGGGAGAGAGAGAGAGAGAGAGAGAGAGAGAGAGAGAGAGAGAGAGAGAGAGAGAGAGAGAAGAGAGAGAGAGAGAGAGAGAGAGGAGAGAGATGTACAGAAGGATGTGGAATTTTAAAAGACGAAAGAAGAAGACGAAATCGACAGTAAGAATAAAAAATAGAAACAGTAGGGGGAAGGATATGCATGTGGAAGGGGAGAAAAAGATAAGAAAGGTGTAAAAAGTGAAGAGGGGGTAGAGGCGGGGAGAAACAGAGGAGAAATTACAGCTGTAGGCACAGAAAAGCCAGCAGTCTCAGAAACAGAATCAACATCGTTCTGTCTGACCAGAGGTTCTTCTTTCCACAAAGTCTACTCCCCAAAGCAAACAGCACCACTGTCAGCTCTATGGACCTATTTCATGGCCTACCCGTTGCGGTTCGGCAGCCATTTGTCCATTGCAGTCAGCTGTCCACACATCTCCTCGTCAGCAAAAAGCAAAAATGAAAGGGAGTTGGGGGTAAAGGGGGTGGGAGGTGGAGAGGGGGGGGGGAATAAGGAAAGGAAAATACCAGTAGTACTAAAGGAAACTTTAGGAGTAATCCCATGATGGAAGTGTCCAGTTGAGTCAGAAAAGAGTTCTAGGATCAGGGTAAAGTATGTGAAGGGATCACTTGTTTTTTACCCGAGCTTCGTTTGTTTCTGGAGAGGGGTAAGGGATGTGATGGGGGTGTTTTGTATGATGCAGTGTGAGTTTGTTTTGTGATTTCTATTCTCTCTGCCTGCCTCGCCTGCCTGCCTGCCTGCCTGTCTGCTGCTGCCTGCCTGCCGGTCTCTCTCTGTCTCCTGTCTCTGTCTCTCTGTCTCTCTGTCTCTTCCTCTCTCGTGTCTCTCTGTCTCTCTCTGTCTCGTCTCTGTTCTCTCTCTGTCTCTCTGCTCTCTCTTCTCTCTGTCTCTGTTCTCTGTCCTCTCTGTTGTCTCTCTCTGCTCTCTCTTCTCTCTCTTCTCTCTCTTCTGTCTTCTCTCTCTCCTCTCTCTCTCTCTCTCTCCCTCTCTCTCTCTCTCTCCTCTCTCTCTCTACCCACACACACACACACACACACACACACACACACACACACACACACACACACACACACACACACACACACACAACACCAGCAACCGATTTTTAAAAAAAAATTGTATACACTTATTCAGATAACCCTTGAAAATTAAAGATAATTAATTTATTCACTTCATTCATTTTCATTCAATCGCTCATCTCTCTCTCTCTCTCTCTCTCTTCTCTCTCTCTCTCTCTCTCTCCTCTCTCTCTCTCTCTCTCTCTCTCTCTCTCTCTCTCTCTCTCTCCTCTCTCTCTCTCTCTGTATATATATATATATATATATATATATATATAATAATACATACATACATACATACATACATACATACATACATACATACATACATACATCATACATACATAACATACATATGTGTGTGTGTGTGTTCTTCTATTTATCTATCTATTTATCTATCTATCGATGTATCTATCTCCCTCATTTCTGTTCAGACTGAAACGCACACTAATATCATCAATAAACCGCTAATATTGGTTTATCATGAAGGAAAAGAACAGTTACAAAACCATTTCACACTATTTCTGATAACAAAACCAATGTTCCATCCTTTGAATTGGCTTTTCTCTTCTTCTTTTTTTTTCAATAATCCGGTTTTGAAATCTTCCTTGAGTATTGCATTTTGCTTTTCCTTTTCTTTTTCTTTTCCCGGGGGTTTTCCCCACTGTGCCCACATTTTTCTTCGTCTGAATCTCACGTATTAACCGCCATCGCTACTACATTTTTCTTCACGTACATCTTCTCTGCTTTCCACTCCTTTCTCCAGCACTCTCTCCCAATTTCACCCCCCCCCCCCCCCCCCCCCCCCCCCCCCCCCACCCACACACACCACACACTATACCCCTCATCTTCTCTCTAACCTTCATTTATTTTACATGCCATCTTTTCCATAGAGAATAATGGATGGGAAAAGGAGGTAAAGTGTAAAAAAAAAAAAAAAAAAAACAGAACAAAAAAACAGAAAGAGAGAAATGACCCCCCTCCCCCCCTCCAAAAAAAAGAGAAGAGGGATCGAAAGAAAGAAAAAAGAAAGAAAACAGAGAGAAAATGAAAGGAAAGACAAAAAAATAAAGAAACAAGAGGAAACCTGGAGGAACGGAAAGAAAGAGAGAGTAAAAACCGAAAGAAAAAATGAACAAAAAATCACAAGATGTAAAAAAAGAAGAACAAGACTATAAAAAATATAAAAACACGGGGATAGTGAAGAATGACCCAAGAAGCACAAGCAAGAATGAAAGAAAGAAAGGAAGGAAGAAAGGAAGGAAGGAATGAAGGAAGGAAGAAAGGAAGGAAGAGAAGGAAGGAAAGAAAGAAGAAGGACGTAAGGAAGGAAGGAAGGAAGGAAGGAAGGAAGTAAGGAAGGAAGAAGAAGAAGAAGAAGAAGAAGAAGAAGAAGAAGAAGAAGAAGAAGACGCCATATAACAACAAGCCGCAAGGAGGAGGAGGGGGGGGAGGTTTACCAAGGCAACAGCCTAAGCAGGAGAATCAACATCCTCAGGTCCAGTTCGTGACTCTGCCCCCAGAAAGTCCATTCCCCAAAGCAAACAGCACCAATGACAG
>CM060316.1:82665686-82698186 GCA_030674155.1 Stramonita haemastoma | reverse complement strand
ACGGGGATAGATGCTCTTCTTTTTTTTTTCCTCTCAGGGCAAATCGAATGGTTTTTGTTGAGTTTTGGAGACTGAAAGAAACATTGGGGGGGGGGGGGGTACAAGTTTCTTTATACTTATTTCTCCAAGTTCTGGAAAATATTTTACGAGTGATAAGGAACCATTTTGGGTGGTTGATATTCCAGGCATTTGGAATGAAAATAGTTGTTATTACACGGAATTTCCTTTATTTTATTTTATTTTTTGTGAGGAGGGCGGTGTTTGTTTTTGTTTTTCAGACTGTATAATTTTACAGCCCAGACAAGCTTTCCCAGTCCTAGACTAGTCCATGCTAGTTCACAACAAGCCTACACATGAAGTCCTTTAGAACAGAGTGTCTGTCCCACAAGGGAGGCAGCCACACTCCATCTGGAGGAGACTATGGACGAAAAGTGAGAGGGAAACATACTGCAAGTGTAAAACAGAAAATAGGCGAGGAGGTGGGTGACAAAAGAAAAGGAACAAGGCAGAAATAAAGAGAGGCATAGAATAGAGGGAATTTCCAGCACAGAATTTCCAGAAGGTGGGGTTGCTATCTATACTGACAGGCCCCCGGCATTCCCACGAGAGAGAGCTGAGGGGGCATTATTAGTAAGTCTCATCTAGAAAAAATCAAACCAAAATCAAAAATTAAAAAAAAAACTTGCAGATAAATTAAGTCAGAGCAAGTGTGAACACAAGGAGAATATCCCCGCAGCTCTCTCCCGTGGGGATGCCGGGGACTAGGGAACCCCACCTGAAAATTCTGTGCTTGAAATTCCATCTACTCTTCCTTTATTTGTTTCTGCTTTGTTCTTTTGACAACCCCCCCCCGCCCCCTTTTTTTTCTTACCAAAGATTTAAAAAATAAAAAAAAAAAAAAACACCGCAATTCTCTCCAACGCCGAAGTCAGATGCGCTGGATTGAATTGTCAGGCGCTTACCTGCAGCGCAATGCATTTTCACTCTATGACAGACGGCTATAGTTGCTGTGTGTGTGTTCCACACGACGACGATTACGACGACGACGACGACGACGACGACGAGAAGAAGAAGAAGAAGAAGAAGAAGAAGAAGAAGAAGAAGAAGAAGAAGAAGGGAAGGAAGAAGAAGAGAAAAGCTCAGGCACGAGATTTAAACATGCACTCCGCCACATCCAAAGTACGACACTCTAACCACTACGCGATTCAACGACAGCCATATGCGCTTCCCTAATTTGAAAGTCAATACGTGACAGCTAGGAGACCACCACGTCAGAAGAAAAAAGACATCTTGGACAAAAAGTCTCTGGAGACGTGAGATAATAAATTGATTCCAAAAAGGGGATGAAATGCGATTAAGGGGAAGGCAGGGAGACTGAATAGAAGGGAGAGAACAGACAGACGGAATTTCTGAAAGATCTGGCATAGACAGGTTTGATAAAGAGACATATCAATGTACACTGGGTTTCTGTGTAGAGTATAGTAGTAGTATAGTAGTAGTAGTAGTAGTATAGTAGTAGTAGTAGTAGTCAGTAGAATAGAAGTAGTACAGCAGCAGCAGCAGCACAGTAGCAGCAGCAGCAGCAGAGTAGAGTAGTAGTAGTAGTAGTAGTAGTAGTAGTAGTAGTAGTAGTAGTAGTAGTAGTAGTAGTAGTAGTAGTAGTAGTCTGCAATGCAAGGTCTTTCAAAAAGAAGTGAAGCAACAAGTAGAGAGGTATACCTGCTTAACTCATTTGTTTTGAACAGGGGAAAAGAGAATAGTATGATCTGTTCTGTTCCCAGACACAGAGAGAGAGGGGGGGAGGGAAGGAGGGAGGAGGGAGAGAGAGGGGGGAGAGGCATGAACAACATAACCCCCTCCCAGTCAAGAAGAAGAGGGTACAGAAGAGAGGGCGCCTTGGTTCCCCTGGTAATAACATCTATCTGACCCAGTACAGCACAGTACAGGACACCACGGCACAGGGGGCAACACGGAACAAGAGGACCACAAGACTCAGGGAGCTAGAGGTGGCTTTTCTTTCAGATGGGGAACCTGTGGAATTCCAGCACACATGTTTTCCATGGATGCTATCTCCACAACAGGTAAGGGGAGACCAGTTCCGCTACCTCCTGCAGCAGTTGTTTATTTACCGAACCGCGCTTTGTTTTCTCTCGCGCTTCCTTCACATCTGTTTTGCGCATGCGCCATCGGTCACGTGAGAAAAGGGAGAAAACTGAATGTTTTTTGTTTGGATATTGGAGTGATGAGGGGGTGGAGTTGATCTGTGTATTGACAGAGATCTCATAAGACCTTTTGTTCCGTGTCAAGAAACCAGCTTGGGTTTGTTTTGTGTGTGTGTGTGTGTAGTATTACATTTTTCTTTTCTTTTTCTGTGATATTTGCTGTTGATTTTAGAAACAATGCCTTGACGTCTAAGGTGTCCATACAGGTGTGTGTGAGTGAGTGTGTGTGTGTGTGTGTGTGTGTGTGTGTGTGTGTGTGTGTGTGTGTGTGTGTTTTACATCGAGGATAATGGAACATGCACTCGTGTTGTTGTCGTGTTTACAATTGTTGTAAACCTTGTTATCTGTTCCCACCGCCACACAATAGCCTACTTTTACGAAAAACGGAACAGGATTTAACGTGTGCGCAAGATGTTCTGTGTGTGTGTGTGTGTGTGTGTGTGTGTGTGTGGTGTGTGTGTGTGTGTGTGTGTGAATGACAGAGTAAAGACTGAGACAAAGGGTGACATGTCCATTTACAGGACAGGAGAAGAGAACGAAGAAGGTTGTTACCCTCCACAGACAAATTACATCCTTGGTACAAACCACAGACACCCGATTCCCTCAATGTAGCTGACCCCACTGTGGTACCAGAGGCCACACGACTCAGAGAGGTGACTTCGGTGTAAGAGAGAATTGTTGTTTTTCCATGTCTTTCGGGAAAAAAAAGGCAGGAGAATGAACCAAGAAGGCACCAAATAGACAAGAATGATATGACCGAAAGAAAAGGAACAATGCAGAAGCGAAGGGAGGCATAGAAAAGAGGGGATTCTAGCACAGGATTTTCCAGGTGGTTTTCAGATGGAAACCTTTGGAATTCCAGCACATGTTTTTTTTTACATAGAAGCTGTCTCTACACCAGGTACAGCAATACCAGTTTCGCCACCTCTTCTCACATCAGTTGTTTGTTTAGTGAACCGTGCTTTGTTTCCCGGGCGCTTCCTTTACATCTGTTTTGCGCATGCACCATCGGTCATGTGAGAAAAGGGAGAAAACTCTTTGATATTGGAGGAGGGGTAAAAAGCTAATCGGTGTGTTTCCACATCACCTGAAAGGCCGAACCTTGTTTTGTATCAAGGAAGCCTGTTTGTTTTTTCTTCTGTATTTTTAGCTTTCTCCCTTTTGTGTCTTTCGAAATATGCTGGTGACTCTACGAACAATGCTTTCGTGTTTTTTGTTTTGTGTGTGTGTGTGTGGTGTGCGCGCGCGCGCGCGCGCGTGTGTATGGTGTGTGTGTTGTGTTTGTGTTGATGTAGGTGTGTGGGTGTGAGTTTGAGTGTGACTTGTATGTGCATGTTGGCAGTTGCTTATTAACTTTACAAGATCATGTGTTTTTTATGTACATTTATACTTTGATCTTTGCGTTTTACAAACATTGTATTTCTTTATTCTTTCTATCTATCTACAATTCATCCCCAACATCTGGCAAAATAACCGTTCTTATGTTTGGCCCTCGCACACGTATGCAAGCATACTATAAAAACACATCTTCGAAAGGCGCTCAACTTAGGACCAGTACATTGAATTATCTCTAGCCAACCATTTGACGAGATTTCATGACATGTTTTACTCAGTTATAACTTCCCCTCTTCCGGCTTGTTATTCTTGTTGCTGTTTTAGTTATTTCTGCACAAAAAACTGAGCATAATGTGGTGTAGTATATTATATGAGTATACCATCACATTTTTAGAGATGAAAACTGAACACCTGACACTGATGAAAGGCTAAAAGCCTTTAACAAACAAATAAATATGTCAAACAGAAAACTTTCACATAGGAATGGTGGGCATGAGTTTTTATGGGGGGGTTTTAAGTCACAGCAAGCCACCACGAATGTATGGAAAGGTTCTGTGTTTATCTGAACGTGTTTTTTGATGCCTTATTCTGTTTTAAGTAGCTGTCGGGCAATAGCCGATGTCATGAGGAATTCGCAAAAGCTGTAAAATTGAGAACCAAGCAAACAGAAAGCTCCTCTGTGTGTGTGTGGTTTGTGTGTTGTTGACTGCTTGATATTATACACTGCTTGTGTCCTAAAGTGGCTGTTGTCCTAAAGTGGACAGGTTCAATTGGAAATAAGAATTCCTTCCCTGGTCTGGAAACTTCCTGTGGAAACTGACCTTCTCCTTTCCTTCGCCAGGTGGGCTGCCAACGCACACACTGCCAATCTCAAGACAAACGATTCCAAATCTGACAATTGCTATGTTTCTGTGAGAGTACAAATCTATAGATGAACAGAATTTGCCGGGAAACGTCAAGGAGTGCTCGTTTTGTGTTTTGCAGTATGGACTCAGTTTTTCTTTATCAAATATCATTTTGTTGCCTTCATTTTCGGTTATGTTTTCATCAGCGTTGATATAAAATGGTGTGCTAGATAGTTCTTGAAATAATTTTCCGGTTACACTTTTTATTTTAGGACGGGGTTCACGGAGTTGAAAGTCTAATCTATTTATTTATTTCTTTATTTGATTGTTCTCTTATTTCGAAGATAATGAAAAAAGCACTAATGTGCTTCTTACATCCAGTCCCCGTGTGTATGCAGTTTTGTAAATTTTGTCACTTCCAGTCTTCATCCACTTAACGATAAGTAAACCCCTTAACGACACCACCACTCTTGTACTTTCAACTCGTGACTCATTCACTCAATACACCACTCTTTATTTTTAAACGCTTGGAGCATGGCGTGGCAGTTTGTTATTGGAAGGGTGTATTGTATATGTATGTCCAGATTCCCTGCCTGTGTGTGTTGGCACCGTGTCTTCATTCACACTATACTGCTACACTGTCGGGAAGCCAGCCAAGTTTCTGTGGATGCCGGGAGATGCCAGTGCTTTCTCCTCTGTGCACACTGGCTAATTCTGTCAGACAACTTCATCAGTTTTCCACAGCACTGTGGGTGTTATCTTATTTTTTTAGGGAAAGTATGGGTGGGTGGATGGGGGGGGGGAGCATATAGAAATGGTGGTGGTGGTGGTGGTGGTGTGGTGCAGGTTATATTATGAGTATGTTGTGTGTGAGAGTTGGGATATGGATGGGAGCGGAGGGTGTGGGAGGTGTGTGTACCTAGGGATGTGAACACACGCACACACACAGAGAGAGAGAAAGAGAGAGTATATGCTATGCGATTCCTTTATCATTTCTCGTTACTGTTGTCAACCACCACTAACACTATCTGCCGTGACAGCCGGCTTGATCTCTGTCAACTTTGGTGATTTTTTTTTTTTTTTTTTGGGGGGGGGGCTGTCATTTTGTCTAGTTTCGCTGGGGGGAGGGGGTGTGGTGTTTGGTTGGGTTGTGTTTGGTTTGAGTTTTTTTTCATACAAATTTCAGTATAATTGATCATCCCTTGTTAAGAGAATCATCGCCTCATACTACTCATGATTGAACCATTCCATATTGATGACAGACATATCGTGAACTTTTTACCTGTCCTCATTTTTTTTTAATTTATTTTATTATTTTATATCGAGGATAATGGAATAAGCACTCGTGTGCATTTTTACATCCAATCCCCGCGTGCATGCAGTTTGTACATCTTGTCATCTGTTCCCACTGGCACACGATGACCTACTCTTACGAGAAGCGGAACAGGATTTAACGTGTGCGCAAAATGTTCTGCTTGCTTTCGCACACGGGGCTTCGGTTTATAGTCTCATCCGAAGGACCTTTGGGAGAGTGGAGTCGGCACTGATGTTAACTCCAGGAGAAAAATCTCCTCGACCGGGAATCGAACCGGGTCGTCAAATTGCGAGCGCAATGTTCTGACCACTAGGCTATCCCGTCCCCTGTCATCATCGTTTGTCATGAGATTGTTATTGGTGATTCATCGCAAATACTGACACTTCTGTCATCGTTCACATGAAATTGTCGTTGATTCTTCATCATGAGCATTGTCATCCTTAATTGTTTTTTATTTACAATTGCTACTGACAGCTCATCATGAAATTTGCCATTGATTGTCTGTTAATCAACTATCTTCTTCACTGTTCATCATCAACACTGTTACTGCATTGATACTGCATCATTATGAACATGCTCCATGCCTTGATAATCTACCATGAACATTATCATCATTTTTCATGTCAAGAATACGCTATCACTGTTATACATAGAAAGATGAAGGGTAGCTAGGGAGGAGACTAGGTTAGGGTGAAGGAAGGCATGAGAGCGAGTGTCTATAAGGTGTCAGTCTTTTTGTTCATCATTTGAAGAATTCTGTGTCATGTTTGTATGCGCTTAGACCTCTCATAAGAAAGATTAGGTGCTCTAAATACCTTTACATACTTGCATAACGAATTTTGTTATTGACTTTATTTTTCCTTTTAGATTTTTTATCTTAGTCTTTTATTTCGAGGATAGTGAAATAAGCACTCATGTGTTTTTTTACAACCGGTCCCCGTGTGTATGCAGTTTTGTAAATTTTTTCATCCGTTCTCACTAGCACACAATGACCTACTCTTACGAAAAGCGTTACAGGTTTTGATATGTGTGCAAGGTGTTCTGCGTGTGTTTTGCACAGGGGACCTAGATTTATAGTCTCATCTGAAGGACTTTGGGGGAGTGGGGTCGGCACTGGTGTTAACTCCAGAGGAAAAACCCTCTTGTACGAGATTCGAACCCAGGGTCAGCAGGTCACGAAGCATCACTCTGACCACCAGGCTATCCCGTGTGCATTATTATATTTTTTTGTCATTCGTCATGGACATTGCCGGTAACCATTGTCATTGTCAGTGAGGAACATTCATGCTTTGTTGCTGTCTTGATGGCTCTGCATGAACACTACCATGACAGCAGTTAGACACTGGAAATACCTGTCATTCCAGCAGGGAGGCTGAAAACAAATCCCCAAATCCCCCAGAAAGATGTATGCAAAAAGACAACGCATGTTGTACCCTGAATCGATACCAAAAAGTAAATGTTACTGAATGCGGCTTCTCTCTTATCAAAATGGGGGCAGTTTCTCAGGGGAGAAAACAGAATTTGGGTTGGTGGAAGGATGGGGGGGGTTTAGTGTCTATTACTTTGGGTTTACTGGTGGATTTGGTTATGGCAGATAGGTCACCAATATCTCCTCCCTCCCCTAATCCCTGCCTCCAGCACAATCACTCTATTCCACTTTGCATAAACCCAATTTTCAAAGCGACAGAAGAGTGGGGAAACTTGATTCTGCACTAGGCATACCAGCAAGTACCATCTCCTTTATTTTTTCACTCCGTTTATCTGCTAGAGCTCCGAGGTTCACCAGTGGTGAGATTTTGCAACTACTACCGTTCGCCCACAATTAAGTTAGCCATTTTCGACTTCGGGGAGGATGTCTAAACTGGACACCAGTGTGCTTACTGGTTGTTGTTTTTTTCAATTGTATCATCCCTTCCTTTTGATATGCAATGGTCTACTGTTCGGAATAGGTTTTTACGTGTGCACAAGATGTTCTGTGTCGGTTCTTCACCGGCCCTTGGTTTACAGTCTCATCCAAAGGACTTTCAGAGGGAGCGGAGTCGGTAATGATGTTCCCTCCAGGGAAAAATTCCCTCTAACAGGTGTCTCGTAGGTGGATCGAACCCGCGCTGTTAGATCAAGAGCTCAGCGTTCTAACCACAAGGCTATCCTGCCCCTGCCTGACCCCTAACCCCCCCTCCCCCTGCCCCCCTCCCCCCTCCTTAACCCTCCTTTCCATCTCCCTTATTAAAGGGGGCATT
Source organism: Stramonita haemastoma (assembly GCA_030674155.1). Taxonomy (NCBI): domain Eukaryota; kingdom Metazoa; phylum Mollusca; class Gastropoda; order Neogastropoda; family Muricidae; genus Stramonita; species Stramonita haemastoma. The sequence continues at coordinate 82,690,229 of CM060316.1, read as the reverse complement.
TTTTGAATGGAGATTTACTGACCTGAATATTCTTACACATCTTAAAGAAAGGAAAAAATAGCAAAATCCAAATGCGCAGACAGACGGACGGACAGAACTAGGAGCTCTTTGTAATTCCTCACTCCTGAGTTTTTAGCTATTCATGCGTGTGTTGCTTTGTTCTCTAACATAATGTTAACAATCTGCAGGACTACAGAGCTTTCCAAATAAATGTTGGAGCTCTCTGACAATCTGTCCTTTACGGTGCCCTGGTTGATACTCTTAGCTTCTGTTCTTTCCTTCCCGAAATGACAAAAAGAAAAACAGAGGATTATCAATTATTCACGGTGTCCTCACCAAGGGAGCTCACCTAGACGCCACGTCTGACGCGGTTACTTCCGCTAATACAATTCCTGTCTCATCTGAACTGGATACCCTCTGTGGGAGTGAGACTTGTGGCGACTCTGTGTGTGTGTGTGTGTGTGTGTGTGTGTGTGTGTGTGTGTGTGTGTGTGTGTGTGTGTGTGTGTGTGTGTGTGTGTGGTTAAAAAATGTATGCATCGAATTCGGTAGCAGTGTATTTTGCATTTAAACGAGCATTAAAAAAAAAGAAGAATGTCTTTATCATTACCATAGGCAGCAACAAAACAAAATACACCTCTTCACCCTGGATAGAGTTTCTTATTTCTTTGTTCATAGAACTGATCTTATTACGTGTGTAAAAGAAAAATTGGAATGAAGATATGGTGATACCAAAAAGTTACATCTGACACTTTTAAATATTTCTTGTAACAGAATGAAAAAGAACATGAAAAAAATCATGGTTTATCAAATTTCAATTCGACTAAATTAAAGGATTCGATTCCAAATAAAGCGTGGATAATCTGCTTCGAGGAAACCTTACCGCCTGTGGCAAAGTCTTTTTATAGAACATATTAAAAGAAATTTTATCAACACGTTTAAAGTGTACCAAAAATAGTTTAACAACGCAGAACGGTATAACATTCAGGACTAACTGTTAGTTTCACAAAATTGTAATAAAAATTCATTCATAAACAAGATTTACAAAATTAGTAATTACCACTTTGTAGCGTAATAATGCTCTAGAAAATAGCAGCGAATGTTTCTGTAGATATTGAATAAAATTCGAGAAAAGGCAGGTCCAAATGGCCGGCAGCTGTGATCTGTACCACTACACTGGTTCAGTGTTGATCACAGGCTGTCAGCGGAACCTGGTAAAAATGACGACATTCCAAACGACTTGAGCGTTTCTCGTCAGTGGATATAAACGTGCTGAGTAACAAGTTTTGCTTTACAGTAAAACGACATAAAATGTACAGATCTTCAAAACTCACCTATCTCAAGAAATGCGGCTCTGAAAGGCAATGTTTCATTTATGCTAGTGCGTGGAGGAAGGATAATGCTTAAAGTCAAGCACTTGTTAAACAGGGAAAAGGTTATAAAATGATTGGTATCCTTTTTACCAGCAGTGTATTCCTGTTGTTTCTAAGCTTTCATTCTAAGCGATTACATTTACGCTTCTAACCTCATATTCTCTATGCCATAAACCAGGTTACGGAAACTCTATTTTGTCATTCTTACACTTAAATTGTTCACCACTTTCTCGGCTTACGAAAAAGTAATCTGTGTTGAGTGCATCAGTTGATATTTAAAGGAAGTCAAACTATCACGAATGCTACTTACTGTACAGCAACGACTATCAAATGACTGTAGATCTGGACATTTAGCTGCTTATCAACATATGGTGACGGACTGGCTGGTGTGTAAAGCTGATTTTTTTTCCACAAAAGTAGAAATAGCAGATAACCATGAAGGATACAGGTAAATTACAACCAACTGGTGACAAATTATAGTAAAAAAAAAAAAAAAAAAATAAAGACGTAATTATTGTTACCTTGCATGACCATCATAACTGGAAAAACTCAATTATCATCATCTGCAAGAACTGTGGAACCTGAAGCTTAGAACACGCATACCAAATGCAAACACTCCTGTCTATGAAGGCAATGAGATGCTCATTCACTGCCTCCCTTAATCTAAAATCTAAAACCTTGGCGATAAAACTGTCCATGGTTGTGACATCCAATCTTAAACCAAAAGCAACACTGGAAGAGACAGGGACTCACAGAACATGGTCTTTGTGTTCTAGTTTCTCATCAAACTCCTGCACAAATCTCACAACCATGGCTGTTCATGCAGCAGAGGCTGTCAGAGCGAGGATGATCCAGGTAGGGGTGTCCAGAGACAATTTTACGACTCCGAAAGCACGGTGAGAAGGAGAGATAAGCAGGTGTCAGGTGTGGGTTTGTAGGAGTCTCCCATGACGACCCCATTCGTATCTGTCAACTGCTGGCTGTGAGAATATCGGCCAGATGCAGTCTGTGAGTCAGATAACACGGGCATCCTCTCCATGACCTGCACCCGATACCAGAAACTGGGGTGATAATGGCCACCCACGATGCTGGGAAAGAAGCCTGACATCTTGGGGCAATCATAGTGCCACCAGTCCTATTTTCTGATCAGCTGTTCATCTGTAAACTCTGGGCAAGAATGAAGTTTTGCACTAAAGGTGTGCATCAAGTACTACGTAAACAAACGTTAAATCATGAAATATTATTAAGCATACAATGGGGAAATACATGTAAAGAAACTAGAATAAATTTTAGCAGGCGTGTAAAAAGTAGATCAGCCAGAAACGAAAAGGTCTAAGGTGTACACACACATATACACACTCACTCTCTCACACACACACAAACACACACACACACATACACACACACACATACACACACTCACTCACTCACTCACATACACACACACACCACACACACACACACAACACACACACACACACACACATATGCATACATACATACATACATACATACATACATTACATACATACATACATACATACATACATACATACATACATACATACATACATACATATATACACACACACATATATACACACACACACACACACACACACACACACACACACACACACACACACACACACACACACACACACACCTTAAATACAAATCATCCCCACCACCACCACCACCAATCTTTCTCTAAAGACTAACTTTGAATTGGTATTTAACTGGATCATATTCCATTACTTTGCCTTATTTTTGCCTTGCATTGTATAATACTTATTCTCCCCCTGTCTGCCATGCGCTATGTCACTGTGCCACATTGGACAGTGCTGCAGTGCACTGTGCTGTTTGGTTCTGCACTGTGCTGTTTGGTTCTGCACTGTGCTGTTTGGTTCTGCACTGTGCTGTTTGGTTCTGCACTGTGCTGTTTGGTTCTGCACTGTGCTGTTTGGTTCTGCACTGTGCTGTTTGGTTCTGCACTGTGCTGTTTTGGTTCCGCACTGTACCATCACTGTCCATGCCATCTGGAATGACCTCAAATACTTTATGACACTTTTAAATCCAACCTCACAAACCTAACATTTTCTCTTCTGTTTTCATCTTCTATCTGTACCTGCCTTTAACATCTGAAATCGCCATCACACTGCCAAAGTGTAACCTTTATATATGTGTGTATGTGTGTGGCGCGCGCGCGCGCGCGCGGGGGTGTGTGTAGTGTGTGTGTGTGTGTGTGTGTGTGTGTGTGTGTGTGTGTGTGTGTGTGTGTGTGTGTGTGTGTGTGTGCGTGCGTGTGTGCGCATGCCTGTTTGTGCACATTCGAATTTGTTAAAACTATTAATTGTTACTGGCTGCTTGTGTTCTTTTTATAGGTCGAATGCACGCGCTTTGATTTGTTTTTGCAATATATAGCGCTATATCAATTCCATGCATTATCATTATTACTGTACAAAACTGCTGCATTGCACTGTACTACAGACGCTCCCTCTCTTCATCCCCTTGATCGTAGGAGCAGAAATCCCACAGCCAGGTTCTGCCCTCAGTATATACAAACCCTGGCAGCAAAATAAACTGCACGGCCTTCTCACTGGCAGCGGCTTATTTATGAATATTCTTATTATGCTCATGGTGTGTGTGCGTGCGTGCGTGCGTACAGGTGTGTGTGTGTGTGTGTGTGTGTGTGTGTGTGTGTGTGTGTGTGTGTGTGGTGTGTGTGTGTGTGTGTGTGTGTGTGGAGAGCGAGTGAGAGAGGGGGGGGGAATGTATGTGGGTGGGTCGTGGTGTCTGCTGATGTATGATGTATAGTCAGCGCTCAGGACCTTAGAAAGATTAAGCGTCAAAAATATGGTGGATGTAGTAGTAGTAGTAGTAGTAGCAGCAGCAGCAGCAGCAGCAGCAGCAGCAGCAGCAGCAGAGTAGTAGTAGTAGTAGTAGTAGAGTAGTAGTAGCAGCAGCAGCAGCAGCAGCAGCAGCAGCAGCAGCAGTGGGAGTAGTAGCAGCAGCTGCAGCAACATTAGGAGTAGCAGTAGTAGCAATAATAGTAGTAGTAGTGGTGGTTGTCGTCGTAGTAGTAGTGGTAGCAGCAGAAGCAGCAGCAGCAGCATCAACAGTAGTACTATCAATCCCTTCCCATTCAAAGTGGGCACTTAAACCACAGAGCCAACACGTCTGAAAGGAGAAAGACGCTCCCTGATTGGGCCTCCTTTCTAAAAGAAAAAAAAAGAAAAAAAAGCCCTACAGAAAGAAAGACCGACCCCAGGGTGAGGCTGCCTTTATCAGATCATAGGCTGCCTCCGTCCTGTCCATGTCAATGGGTGACGTCTGGGACACCCCCCACCACCAGAGAAAGTCTTCTCTGCCCCCCCCCCCCCCCCCCCCCCTCCCCCAAAAGCTCTCTGAAGACAAGAAGTAATGAAGAGACTTCAGAAAAGGGATGAAATTCGATTATTGGACTAGTAGAAGAATACGACAGACGGTACCGGGGGATTTTTTTTCAAAGACATGGCGTGTACGGCTGACATATAAGACATGTCATGGTTTTGGAAGAGAGAGAGAGAGAGAGAGAGAGGAGAGAGAGAGAGAGAGAGAGAGAGAGAGAGAGGAGAGAGAGAGAGAGAGAGAGAGAGAGAGGAGAGAGAGATGGATTTTAAGAAAAGTAGAAGTGGAGGGGGGGGGGGGACGGTAGGGGAAGTACGTGTGTGTGGTGTATGTGGTGTGTGTGTGTGTGTGTGTGTGTGTGTGTGTGTGTGTGTTGTGTGTGTGTGTGTGTGTGTGTCAGAATTAGTGTGTTTATGTGTGTGCGTTTGTGTATTGGATGGGGATGATGTGTGTGTGTGTGTCTGTGTTCTGTGTTGTCTGTGTCTGTGTCTGTGTGTCTGTGAGTCTATGTCTGTGTTTGTGTGTGGTTGTCAAATATGTGTCTCTGTGTGTGTTTGTCAAATGTGGAAGGGGGGGGGGGGGGATCTGCACCTGCATGTGACTAGTCTACATAAAGTAAATTTAAATAGAGGGTTCCGAAAAAAGAAAAACCAGAAAAACAGTCATTGCAAAGAGAAGATTTTTTTAACATTCTTAATTGGATTCTTCAACAATAAACATCTTACAACAAAACAAAAAAATCCAAATACCCAACTCTTGATGGCAAGAACAGACGACAAGAAGATGCCACGTTTGACGAAAAGGTAGAAGTAGGTTCCCGCCACATTCCTGCGTGGTGTTTTGCAAGGAGCGCTAGCTAGCATGTCAGGCCGAGGAGGGAAAACAGCGAGGTGGCTGTCACTGACACTGGCTGTTTATTTGCAAAACCCTGTTTGGCTTCCCTGCCTGCCTGCCTGCCTGCCTGCCTGCCTGCCTGCTGGGTGCATTCGTCTCCACACCCCCAGCAGTGTGCAAAGGGGAGAACAGTCTTTGCTATTGGAGCTGAGGTGACATTGATCTGTCTGTTTCCTTAGGCCCTGAGGATTGTTTTTTTTATGGTAATAATCATGAGAGTTCTTTTTCCTGGGTTATGGTGTGGTTTTATTGTTCCCAGTTTATATCCATTGTTACATAATTATACTAGTGTATGTAATGATTTTCATTACCTGAAACAATTAGTTTAGAAATGCGATGAGTGTTGTTGAGTGTCTGTGATTAAGTGTGTCTGTGGTGGTCTTCATTTTCACGTCTCTTCACAAAAATTAATATCAGACAAAAGTGTGGGGGGGGGGGGGATGTGTGTTGGAGACACTGGTTACGACAGAAACTAGACACAGATCATTACAAGACAGGAGACAAAAGAAAACGCGTAACGTCTCCATCGGTCTGGCTCCCCGGCTGGTACAGGCCATCATTGTCGTCAGTCGAGGCTTCGTATGGGGGGGGGGTCCTGCATATATGTTGGCTCAAAACAAGCACCACTGGACACCACCAAAGTGACCCAACAGCAGTGTAGAACCCTTTTGGCTGGTGGCCCTGGGGGTCTAACATTACTAAGCTCCCTGTTGACCTATGACCTTGAAGATACGACATGGCGAGCCTGGGTATGGCTGGGGTAGAGAAATCATAATTGTGGGAACAGCAGGAGTGAAACGTCAACATTAGTCAGCTAAAAGCACACAAACAAAACCAAGATCACAAGGCAAAAGAGTAGTTAGCAAATGAAACTCTTCAGGACTAAAAGAGAAAACGCCACAGTCTGTAAAAAAATGTAAACCTTTTCAGATTGTAAGGCCACACAGAGAGAGACAATATATTCAAGGTGCCCCTTTTTCCACTGCGGTTCCTTGACCATGATCATTTCTTTAGTCCGGTCTGGATAGTGAGGTCTGCAGTCTGTTGCAGTGACTCCACATGTCCCCATAGTTTTTCCTGGAACTCTCTGTACTGGGCTGAGCCAGTGTGCTCAGTGTTCATGGTAGAGATGTAGTTAATTAAGTCTGTCCCGGGCCATAAGTAAGGCCTGCTATCCGGTTTCTGTGGTCTAGCGACGAGTCATAGACTCCCTGGGTGGACGTCAGTCTACGCAGGGTTAACCCCAACACAAGGTTGTACCTTTTAACTGGGGGAGAATAGCCGTAAGTGCCTTTCAAGGAAGCAGCCGAATGATCACCACCTTAGATACGAGTCCAACCTAACCATCGACTACCGCGCGGCTATGTAAGAGATGGGACTTTACGAATTCTCCGTAGTTTTCCATGAATACGGCAGCAAACAGTAATGAGATGGTTTCACTCTCACTGATACTGGCTGCAGATGTCTCAAGGCATTGTTTTGTTTCCTTGCCTTTCTGCTGGGGGAGGGGGGGGAGGTGCTCTCTTCTTGCTTTGTGTATATAGCATCAGTGGTGTGCAACAAGGGAGAAAACTCTTTGATATTGGAGCTGATGGGAAACTGATCTGCAAGTTTCCAGTGGCCCAGATAAATGTTTATTTTGTGTTAAGGGCAAACATGTTTTGCTTCGTTGTTCTTTTTTCTCTTTCTTTCATGGCTGTATTGGGGGGGGGGGGGGGTTCAGACCTTGTGCCTCTCTTTGGAATTTTACAATTTACGGAGTGTTTTGTGTTGTGTATTTGGAAACAATGGCTTAGGAGGAGGAGGAGGAGGAAGGGAATAGTGTGTTTCATTTTTATCTATTTTATTTTATTCATTTATTTCGAGGACAATGGAATAACCACTCAAGTGTTTTTTAATCCAGTCCCCAGTATGTAGTTTTGTAAATTTTGTCACCCGTTCACGTATGTGTTGTGCGTGCATGACGCGCGTGTGTGTGCTTATAAAATCCTGTTTTTGCTTTTGTTAGCCCAGCCCTCCCTGTGTCCGGTTTGCGCACTCGTTCACCGGAACTGTTTGCGGGAAAGGGGGGACAACACTGTCTGTGATACTGGAGCTGAGGTAGCATCGATCACGATGTTTTCGGTGGCTCCCCTGACTGTTTGTCTACAGGATCAGCTTGTTGTTCTTCCCAGGGCGCTGTTGTGTTTGTCACCACCTGTGTCCAGCTGTGAAATGTGACCAGTGCATGTAGTGGCGGCTGTGGTGAAATTGGAAAGGATGGCTTAATAGAGTATCCAAGGTGTGTGTGTGTGTGTGTGTGTGTGTGGTGTGTGTGGGGTGTGTGTGTTTGTGTGTGTGTGTGTGGTGGTGTGTATGTGTGTGCGTGGTGTGTGTGTGTGTGTGTGTGTGTGTGTGTGTGTGTGTGTGTGTGTGTGTTGTGTTGTTGTTGTTGTCTTCAATTTTACGTCTGTTCACTTCTAGTGATAGTAGACAGATTGTGTGTGTTGTGTGTGTGTGTGTGTGTGTGTGTGTGTGGTGTGTGTGTGTGTGGTGTGTGTGTGTGTGTGTTGTGTAAGAGAGAGAGATTGTGTGTGTGTGTGTGTGTGTGTGTGTGTGTGTGTGTGTGTGTGTGTGTGTGTGTGTGTGTGTGTGTGTGGTGTGTGTGTGTGTGTGTGTCTGTGTCTGTGTTGTGTCTGTGTTGTGTGTGTTGTGTGTGTGTGTTGTGTATGTGTGTGTAGTGTGTGTGGGGGGGGTGGGGGGTGGTACTGTGTGTATGTGTGTGTGTGTGTGGTGTGTGTGGTTGTGTGTGTGTGTGTGTGTGTGTGTGATATGTGTGCTGTTATACATATATGTACATACTTCCACATTTTGCCTGTGTGTTCTTTCTATACTTTTTTTGGACCTTTCCCTTTTTTTCTTTCCTTCCCAGGCTAGAGCTCCGAGGTTCACCAATAGTGAGATTTTGTGTAGGTGACCGTTTTAATCGCCATTTAAGGTACCGCATTTCGACTTTAGGGAGATCTTCTAGTCTAAAAAGTGGATGTTTTGGGGAGCACAAGTTTGCAAGTGATTAGTATCTGATTTCCTGCATAAAATACTTTACCATTGCAGCATTGCTACTGTGATGTTGCTCATCCAGAGCACAAAACACAACTCCACTCAAGTGTGTGGTGTCATCCTCTCCCTTCCTTAAACCCACAAGAACCTCTCTATCACTTGGGAGTTGCCATCAGCCTTTTATTTTATCTACAATCTGATAGTTACTGTCCAATTTTTTTTTACATCTGTTCGTGTGTTTTTTATATGAGGTGGTGTTTTTATTTTTGTCAGTCAACCAGTCGTGTCCATCACATGAAAATAAAAAGCATTTACCAACGATCAATTTCAGCTTTTCTTGATCGCCTGAAAAGAACAGAATATAATCGTAGTTTCTGAACACTGCAATTGCTTGCCGATCAGGAATGGTGTACTATCCTTGACGGCCAATTTGTAAAGTGACCAACTTTGGAAACAAAACAGTTGATATGATCAACTTTCCATAGCTGAATCCCATTTTTAAACAGTTTTACGACCAAAGTACTAAATCATGATTATGGTTCTGAGTTTCAATGAGATCCAAAGTTATATCGCTCGGTCTGGCTTACCCCTATCCAGCTAAAAAAAATTCTGACCAAAATTAAAACAAAAACTGTATCATAACCAATTTTTCACAAGAAAAAGCATAATAACTTAAAACCATGTTCTGGGCAAAAAGAAGAAAAACAAACAAATAGAAACTATTTTTTATCGTTGGTGAATAAAACAGCAGAAACACACATTTAAATGCAAATGAAGAGAGAGAGCATCTGGCATGTTTGATCATTTACAGAAAAATAATGGCTGCAGCGGGCTTTCCATGTCCCAGTGTTCCTAATTAACGCTACCTTTTTCCCTGTCAGTGAAGGATGCAGGTGGCAATAGCAGCGACGTTTGTGCTCTTGACATTTTGCTAGATGATTAATCAATTCTTTAGTTTAACGTTCTTCCACTAAAAAAAAAAAGGATATCAAACAAGATATAATTCAAAGATGTGTGTGTGTGTGTGTGTGTGTGTGTGTGTGTGTGTGTGTGTGTGTGTGTGTGTGTGTTGTGTGTGTGTGTGTGTGTGTGTGTGTGTGTCGGGAACTCATTTTCCCTTTTTTTTTTTATATGAGACCAACATTCTTGTATAACTGATTCTGAATTTTGTTGTTTTTTTCATTCCCTACCCATGTCCTTCATCACCATCACCATCACACCACGCTCCTGTGTCAGAGTTATTTTGAGAAGGTCATCATGAGAAGTGGCCACACCAGAATACATACTATCTGCAGTGTGTTGTGAGGGAACTACACCGTCCACACTACTCTTAACGTTGTAGTGAGAACGTAGACAACAGACAAACCAGCAGATGATCATGTCGGGACAACAAAGCCCAGAAAAATAACATGGAAGTAGAAAGACATGAAAACTATCTGTCTGTCTGTTCTTACCCGTAATCTTGCACCCCTGAAGACTTGACATCCAGTTCCTTCTATTCCTCTCTCTGCCTGCCTTTCTCAGGGTTTTGTTGAGTTCTAGGCCTGTCCATTCTTGGTGTTGTCCTTCCATCTCTTCCTTGGTCTGCCCTACAAGAAGCAATACTCGAAGATCCTTTTTTCTGGCTAGTGCTTACTACGTGATTGCTGTTTGCAAAAAAAAATATCTTTGCTGTAGCAGCTACAGATTTCAAAGAGTTGTCCAGAACGAGCTTTTTCTTGGGTTGTTTCATCTATAAGATAACCGGTTAGTGTGCCATGTTCGACCACTGCAGTGCAAAAAGTAGCGATGACAGCCGAGCGCATGAATATAGCATGTCTGTATTCCTAACAGTGCAGAAGTCACGTGTAGTAAGTTTGACATCGGTGACATCGACTGGAAGGGGAGCGGTGAACTGGGAGCGGTGATCTCCATGATCAGTTTATTTGCACACCTGCCAGTGCCTAAGATGCGTCTACACACATGCATGTGATCACACACGTGTGGTAAAGATCCCGCAACACACAGCAGCATTGGGTGAGTTATGAAAAGGCAGAAACCCTGACCCTGTAACAAGATGGCAGACGGACATTGAAACCATGTGCGAGGGCTCAGGCTTTGGCACAGATCCTAAAACAATGGCGAAATCTGGTGAAAAGCTTGGAAGTGACACACTTCAATGACTCCTCTGAGAGTTAAAGAAAAAAGGGGGGGAGAGAACGGAGGATGAAAGGTCTATTGTACGTAGGACATTTATCTGTATGCTTTTCCCAGAGAGCTCCAGATCACAACTCCTTTTTTTCTTTTATTTTTGTTTTCTTTTCGGGGTGGGGGTGGGGGGTAAATTTAGCATCGAACAAGTTTTGAACCAAAGACCAACTGCGCTCTGGATGGATGTGCTCACCTTTCGCCATCATATCCAGAATGTATGTCTTACTCACATAATGATGAGGGGGAAAAAACTCACAGTATGTTTGTGGATATTGTTAGGACCTGTTCTTTCATTTCTGAATTGATGGAAATTAAAAGAAAAGGATTATCAATTATTCACGGTGGTCCTCACCAAGGGAGTTCACCTAGACGCTATGTCTGATATGGTTACTTCCCTTAATTCCATTCCTGTCTCATCAACGCTTTGGGAGTGAAGCCAATGGTGTGTGTAAGTGTGGTGTGTGTGTGTGTGTGTGTGTGTGTGTGTGTGTGTGTGTGTGTGTGTGTGTTGGTGTGTGGTGTGGTTGTGTGTGTGGTCTGTCTGTCTGTCTGTGTTTCTGTGTCTGTGTGTGCGTGTTGTTGTTGTTTTGTGTATCTATCAGTCTGACTGTCTGTCCATCTGTCAGTGTCTGTGTGCGTACGCGTAAGTGTGTGGTACACATACATAAACACACATATTCATACACAAACACACACACATTCCCTTATTCTCGAAATTAAAGAATAAAAAAAAGATACACACACACGCACGCACGCACAAACACACACACAAATACACACACACAAACACGCACACACACACACAGATACACACACGCGCGCGCGCACGCGCGCGCGCGCGCGTGTAAACACACATTAAAGGCTTTAACTTTCTGTCCCCATGATAAAAAGCAAGACACTGTAACTGTTTCTCTCCGACAGGAGACAAACACTCCAGACTGATAAACGAGCTAGCTTCATGCTTGTATGTATACTCCTCACTAAACAAGACTTATATTATGGTCTTTACATAACGAGGGAGACAACTGTTTACCTTTCCCAGCCAGAAAGGAGGAAGTGACGTTACTGATCCCACCCTTTTCCTGTCTGTTTTACCAAAGAGTAGAGTTTAGTTGTGAAACACAGACTTACGAATGGTTCAAGCTTGGTGGCGGCGAATGCTATGAAGATATCTCCTGTAATTCCTTACTTTATTTATCTATTTATTTATTTATTCTTTTATATCGAGGATAACGGAATAAGCACTCATGTGCTTTTTTACATCCAGTCCCCGTGTGTATGCAGTTGTTGTAAATCTTGTCATCTGTTCCTACCGGCACACAATGACCTACTCTTACGAAAAGTGGAACAGGATTTTAACGTGTGCGCAAGATGTTCTGCGTGCGTTCGTACACGGGGCCTTGGTATACAGTCTCATCCGAAGGACTTGTGGGGAGAGTGGAGTCAGAACTTTAAAGAAAAGGACATTGTGGTGGGTGACTGTATACCTGTGAAAAATCTAAAATCTAAAATTTAAGACTAAAGAGGTTGAAGGAAAGGTGTTGCTCTGCCTCAACTACATGGATACTGAATCTACACAGCCTGTGTGTGGAGGAGAGTACTGCTTTTGTTGGGGTTACATACATCATGTATAATAGGCTACATACATATGCATGAATAAGTGTTATTTTGTAATGCCCAGTTTTCCTCTTGAAATGAGGTGTTTTGTTGTCATTGTTGCTATTGCTGTTATTGCTGTTATTGTTTGATATAAATTTATTCAGCCTTAGCAATATCAGACTATCAATATCATGACCAAAAACTTCAAAAAATGAAGAAACACACACATACACACACGCACAAGCGCGCGTGCAAAAACAATAACCCCATAGTACCAACAATAAAATAGACAAACGTGAACCACAACATTTAGCATAAAACATTTACAAACCAAACCCAGAAATATATTCAACAACAACAGCAAATTCTTGTTTATGAGAAAGTCGGTCAACAGCTTCCACCTGAATTCCAATGCAAGATTTTGTGTAAGCATGATTCAAAACAGGGCTTTCAAAAATGATGTGCTCAAAAGGTAAGTGGCTGAGGGCAAGGGATATCACATTTTTAAAGATTTAAGTCTTCCGGGACTTTAAATGTAATTCATGGATCAATAATGAAAATTGTCTTGGAAAGACGTTTGCCTTGAATAAAAAGATTTTATGGGCATGATTTTTCAATAACAGAATAAATCCATGAATGTTAAATTTCAAATTGCGTTAGGGAAAATAACAATCGCACCTTGCTTCACCTAAAAAATCGGCTATTTTCGTTCCAGTAGATCTTACAATACAACGGAACCCAGTAAAAAAATGTGTGTCTGGGCACGCGCTCCATATATGTGTGTGTGTGCGTGCGCGCGTGCGCGGGCGTGTTTGTGTGTGTGTGTATGATGGAGAAAGGGGGGCAGGCCTGCGTGCATGATTGTGTGGCCATGCGTGCTTGATATTTATCCATACAAATGTGCTTAAAATATACTTTTTAGGCAAACAGGACAAGGGCAAAAGTAGAGATGCCATGTTCCTCTGGATCTCCTCCAGCCCCAAATACCAGGGAAAAAATCAATCCTTTCTCTAAACTTTACTTTTCCCCTTGTTATTTGCCACAGGAGGCAGCTAATGTACTTCCCACACTGAGTCCACAGCCATTAGTTATGGTGTATTTCTATCCTCTGCTGACAAGCCACACACGGAGTCCACTGGCCAAATAACCACAACTATCTGACTCAGTTAGGCTTACACTGAACCTGGGAATGTCGGGCTACACACTACCTTTAATTTTTGCCCCTTTTCCTTCTATTTTCTTATTTATTACTTTTGCAGTCATACCCCATATACTAAGCCGCTGTAGTCTAGTGGTTAGGGTGTTGGACTCGTAATCTAAAGGTTGCGGGTTCGATCCCAGCTTTCGGCTATGGCGTTGTGCCCTTGAAAAGGCACTTTAGGGCTATTTTATCACCCCACCCAGGTGTAAAAGGGGTACCAACCTTGTGTTGGGGGTTAACCCTGCGATAGACTGGCATCCTATCCAGGGGGGAGTCTATGACTCTCAGTCGCTTAACGCCACAGAAACCGGGATAAGCACCGGCCTGATGAGCCTTAGGCTTGGGACAGACATAAACTTTAACCCATATACTAAGGCATCCACAGAGCTTTTATATAAAAAACTTCTTTGTGAAAAAACTTAGCCTTCGACTCAAAACTTGACATGTGTATTTTGCTCAAATTTTGTAAGTTTGATTTTTTAAATATTTTTCAGCAGCACTGTACCCTCTCAATACTTTGCCATCTACTAGCTTCCTGACCACAGTATGCATGTGCAGGACCAACATTATAGAAACACAAGCAATCCTCATTCCATGATCATTTCCAACTTTCTTGTCACTACCTGGTATTGCTCCTCAATATCCCCAATCCCAAAAGCAAGTACAGAATGTATTTTTCTACTTTAAAAGAATCTGTAAAAATTACCAGATTTTTTTCCGACTAGATCTAGCCCCTTATAGAAGATACTACATGACCTGAAGCTAAAGTTGGAGAGCAGCCTAAAGACCCCACCCAGAGAGGAAAGATCAGGGAATGAGCACTACTACACTAACACCCCTTTTCCATGAGTACTGTGTTGGAAACAGGCAAGATAACACCAGGTTTTGCCGTCTCTCTTACCCTGGTATTTACAAAACCCTGTTTTGCTTTCTTCCTGGCGCTTCCTTTCCGCCTGGCTCGCGCATGCTCCGTAGGTCACACAAGGGAGGGGAGAACACTCTTTGATATTGGAGCAAGAGGTGAAATTGATCAGCTTGTTTCCAGGGTCCCCGGTAGACGTTTGTTTTATGTCAGGGAAGCAGCTTGTTTTTCCCCTGAGGGTATTTTTCTGACCTCTGTTCCTTTCTGCAAAACATGCTGATGCCGTTTGTTGAACTTGAAACTGATGGTTTGTCTTACACTGTATAGGCATGAGGTAGTGTTGTGCCTGCTTGTGTGGTGTGTGTGTGTGTGTGTGTGTGTGTGTGTGTGTGTGTGTGTGTGTGTGTTGTCATTTTGTATAATGCTTGCCAGAAGACTGGCTAAAGAAGTTTGGTGGTAAACTCACTGTTTTCTCTATACAGATATACTAGACAGTATTTCATAATCATATGTTCTAAAGTAGAATGAAAGTTGCTTTTGGGGAGTTTGTTTCACTTTCATTTATAACCTGAACTCACTGTTCAGTCGTTTCTATTACATCTACATATATTCCATACCATCTTTGTCAGTTAGTCTTTTTTTAAGCTTTATTTTTTATCTTCAATTGTGGCATTCCCTCATCACATACAAAAAGTGTATCATTACAGTTTTTACATTAGCTATTTCTGTAAAGTAGGAATGAGTATAGATCTATCATTCTACGGGTTTTTCAAGATCAAAGTTCTGTATGCAAGATAGTCTTACGCCCAAGTGAGTTGTTCTGTAAGAAGATCACTAGCTAGAAAATCAAATCAATATGTGCGTGTGTGTGCATACACACACACCCAGGTGCATGCACACACACATGCACAACACACACACAAATAACACACACACACACACACACACACACACACACACACACACACACACACACACACACACACACACACACACACACACAACACACACACATACACACACATGGTGCCATATAAAAATATTGATGTCTTCAATTTTCTTCACCATGATAAAAACCAGATACTGTATTGTCAGTGTCTATTACCCACAGCAAACAGTCCAAACTGGTAACTCAACTTTGTCTATCTTTTCCTTTCCACCATGAATGGTCCCTCCTACATTGCCTGGCAGAAGATGTTGACCTTCCCTTGTCAGTAATAAGGAAGTGACGTTTTCAGACCCTTTTTATCTCTTTTACCAAAGACTCTGTGTTATAAATAGTACATACTTGATCTACCCTAGTCAGTCAGGAGAAATTGACTTTATCCCACCATTTCCTATATTTTCTATTTTTACCAAAGACTCTGTGTTATAAATAGTACATGCTTGATCTACCCTAGTCAGTCAGGAGAAAGTGACTTTGTCCCATCATTTTCTATATTTTCTTTTTTTTTTACCAAAGACTTTGTGTTGTAGATAGTGTATAGTTGGTCTTCCATAGTCAGTAAAAAGGATGTGACGTTATCCCAGCCTTTTCTGTCTCTTTTACCAGAGACTTTGTGTTATAGCCAGTACATAGTAGCAAACACAGACTTCAAATTTATTTAAGCTGGGTGATATCAAGACCACTACTGCTTTCTGCTACCTTTTGTTTCATTGGTTTTCAATTCATGAAATGAAAGAAAGAGGGTGATGGGATCAAATGGAAAAGAGGGCATTGATTTTTTTTCTAACATGAGATAGACTGAGAGCTTTGTCTGAGCCAATTGGATTCTTGTTGCAGATCCCTCTTCCTTCCCCCCCCCCTCCCCTCCCAACTACACCACCCTATCCACCACCACCATTATTCTGATCAGATCTGTCCACTGCAAGACATGGGAACTTTAGCCAGCTGTAGCCAGTCTGATCAAATGGATATTGCCTTCATTTGATGAATGCCAGTTGGGTAACAGAGTGGCTTCCTATGTGATATTCAGTGTTTCTATTAAATGTATGTGTGCGTGCATGCGTGTGTGTGTGTGTGTGTGTGTGTGTGTGTGTGTGGGTGTGTGTGTGTGTGTGTGTGTGTATGTGTGTGTGTATGTGTGTGTGTGTGCATGCGTGTGTTTGTGTGTGTGTGTGTTGCATCTGTGTTGCACCTGTGTGTGGTAATCATGTTTTGGGTGAATGTGCATAGTGACTACACAGGTGCATGAGCACTAAAACAACAGAACAACACAAAAATAATTAGAAAGATGAGACAGGGTGACAGGAATGGTGTCAACATTCTGCAGGATCTTCTCCACACAGGGTGAAAACTCATTGACCCTCCCATACCCTGGCTAGATTTCAGTTGCCATTATTCATTTCCCATATGAGACAGTCAAAACACTTCACATACCTGCATACACACATACACACACAACACAAACACACACACACACACACACACACACACACACACACACACACACACACACACACACACACACACACACACACACACACACACACACACACACTAATTATGACTCTTTATACTCATTCTGTAAACATGATTCCATGGACTGTAGACAAACCACCACACACTAATTTCATTAAACTCTTCAAAGTAAATTCTTCAACCTATTGTCTCAGTAGCTGCCAAATAGGAAAGGAAGAAGTGGCCTTTGAGGAAGGAAACACTATCTATCTATCTATCTATCTATCTATCTATCTATCTATCTATCTATCTATCTATCATCTATCTCTCTCTCTCTCTCTCTCTCTCTCTCTCTCCTCTCTCTCTCTCTCTCTCTCTCTCTCTCTCTCTATATATATATATATTATATATATATATATATATATATATATATATATATAGATGCTCTATTCTGTGAATATGGAAACTGCTTGGACACTGGCTGAAGTCTGATGCGCATGGGCACTTGCACGCACACGCACGCACGCGCACACACACACATATATATATAAAGTATATAGTTTATATATAGAGAGAGATATATATATATCTGTCCCATAGTCTGGCCACCGTGGGGGCACCCCCTGAAGACTTGACAACCAGTTCAGAACACTGAGTTCACAAAAAAGCATGGTTCCTGTGCAGGTTTTGCCCTGATACAGTGTACAAAACAGGCAAGACAACACCAAATTTTGCCTTATCTCAGACCTGGGTGTTTACAAAACCTTTTGCTTTCCCTGGCGCTTCCTTTCCGCCTGGCTTGGCATGCTCTGTCGGTCACACAAGCGAAGGGAGAACACTCTTTGATATTGGAGCGAGAGGTGAAATTGATCAGCTTGTTTCCAGGGTCCCGGTAGACGTTTGCTTTATGTCAGGGAAGCAGCTTGTTTTTCCCCTGAGGGTAGTTTTCCCACTCCTGTTACCCTTCTGTGAAACATGCTGATGTAGTTCTGTTGAACTTGAAACTGAGGGTTTGTCTTACAGTATGTATGGACACAGAGAGAGGGGGGAGAGAGAGAGATTTGATTTGATTTATTCTTTTATATCAAGGATAATGGAATAAGCACTTTGTGTTTGTTTACATCCAGTCCCCGTGAGTATGCAGTTTTGTAAATGTCATCTGTTCCCACCGGCACACAATGGCCTACTCTTACGAAAAGCGGAACAGGATTTAACGTGTGCGCAAGATGTTCTGTGTGCGTTCGCACACAGGCCTCGGTTTACAGTCTCATCCGAAGGACTTTTGGGGAGAGTGGAGTCAGCACTGATGTTAACTCCAGGAGAAAAATCTCCTTGACCGGACTCGAGCCCGGGTTGTCAGATTGCCAGAGAGAGAGAGAGAGGGCCGTCAGACAAACAGAGAAACAGACAGACGGGTTGAAAGACTGACAGACCTGACAGACGGACAAACAGACAAAACAGACTAACAGGGACAGGCAGATACACAGACAGATTCTGTGTGTGTGTGGGGGGGGGGGGGTACAGATTCTCTGTGTGTGCGCGCGCGCGCACGTGTGTGTGTGTGTGTGTGTGTGTGTGTGTGTGTGTGTGTGTGTGTGTGTGTGTGTGTGTGTGTGTGTGTGTGTGTGTGTGTAGGGGAGGGATTTGTTTTGCTTTTTTGTATTAGTTGTTTGTATGTCAAGGCAGGTAGGTTTGACTACTACAATAATGTCACAGATAGGGATGTAAAGTATGTAACTTTGTTTTGATTGTTTTTTTAATTGGCTGTACTTTTGTTATAATGTAAATCTTGCCCTGATAGAAATCTCTGTGGTTGATAGTGCTATAAACAATATGAATGTGACTCATTTTGTTATTAAAAAAAAAAGGTAAAGGTGCCCCATAACCAATGTGGTCATAGGGGAGCGAGGCATCAGAGACCTCAGCTTCTCTAGGGGCCATCATATCGAGGACGGACGACCCTCCTCTCCCTCGCTGCTTTACCTTCCCTTACGCTAAAGAGAGCAGGTAGACGACCTATTTATAGCTGGGTGAACTGGGAGAACTGTACTGAAGCCAAGGTGCGGAAACGGTCACCCATCCAACTGGTAACCACACTCGATTGCTGTGTAACCTTAGCTTCGGGAAACGAGAGTTCTGACCACTGAGCTACCCCGTCCCCATTCTGCCATTACAGATAACTGTTTGTTTTCTTGGATATGAAGCAGTTTCTTCCTCGGGAACACTAGTATCCATTGCAATACCTGTCTGTATCATACGAGGAGAAGCTCCTTCTGATCTAGATATGCTTCTATTCTGTGAATATGGAAACTGCTTGGACACTGGCTGAGTCTGATGCGCATGGGCACTTGCACGCACACGCACGCACGCGCACACACACACATGCACGCACGCACGCACACACACACCTACGCACGCACGCACGCACGCACGCACGCTACATACATACATACATACATACATACATACATACATACATATACATACATACATACATACATACATACATACATACATACATACATACATACATACATACATACATACATACATACATACATACATACATACATACATACATACATACATACATACATACATACACACACGGGCAGGCATCGGCGTGCGTGCGTGCGTCGTTTGCGTGCGTGCGTGCGTGCGTGCGTGCGTGCGTGCGTGCGTGCATTGCTTCGCTGATTTATACTTTAAATAAACCACAGTCAAACTTAGGCACTCCTCCTGTTGAACAGACAAATACAGGAAGAGAAGACACAGGGAGGGACAGAAAAACAGATGAATAAACAAGCAGTTATAATTGACGAGCAAAACCTAGTCCAATACCTCCCTCCCACCTGTTTGGACATTTGTAAATACCATCAGCCTTGCACACCCCCTACCCACAACCCCCGACCCCCACCCCCTCTTTCATTTCCACTCTCAGTCTCCACTCCCACACCCACCCCTAACACTATCCTCACCACCATCAGAACACACACACACCACCCACCTTCTCCACATCTCTCTCTCTCTCTCTCTCTCTCTCTCTCTCCTCTCTCTCTCTCTCTCTCTCTCTCTCTCTCTCCTCTCTCTCTCTCTCTCTCTCTCTTCTCTCTCTCTGTGATTAATGGCTTATTTTGATGAAATCTGTAATAAAAATGATTATTGTCTTGATAGATGTTAATTCGTATCTACGTGTGTATATGGCAATACTATGGAATAATGAAAAAGGCACGCGTGTGTCAGTCACTGTGTGGAAAATATTTACTGAACTATCATTTACGCCTTTGTTTATCTCTGAATGTATGTGTGTATATTTTTCATGTCTGTTTGTTCATTTGTTTATTGGTTTCTCCCACTTGCAAATACCCTACAATAAAAAATAAAATATTCAAGTACTCTCTCCTCTCTCTCTCCTCTCTCTCTCTCCTCTCTCTCTCTCTCTCTCTCTCTCTCTCTCTCTCACCTCTGTACTAAGTCAGCTCACCCTCTCCACCCCCTTCAACTCTCCCCTCCCTCCCAGCCTTACACCCCCCCCCCCCCCACCACCACCACCACACCCCACCACAAAGCAGTCGACTGTGTACATCCATCCAGTTCCTTCGGAAGGTTTGTACAGTTTTGTACTGAGGTGTACAGCATTCGATGTCAAGCTCTGTATTTTTTCTTCCTCCCATATGAAGTTTTCCTCCCTGGAATAATATTGACGGGGGTTGATGAGTTATGTCTGTGCTTTGGAAAGCTGTGTGTGTGTGTGTGTGTGTGTGTGTGTGTGTGTGTGTGTGTGTGTGTGTGTGTGTGTGTGTGTGTGTGTGTGTGTGTGACTTGTGTGTGTTCGTGCGTGCGTGTGTGTTGTGTGTGTAGTGTGTGTGTGTGGTGTGTGGTGTTGTGTGTGTGTGTGTGTGTGTGTGTGTGTGTGTGTGTAGGGTGGGAGATATATCACTATGTGTAAGTGTGAGCATTCCTGCTTACGTGCTTGCACAAATGCGTATAATCATCATTTAGATGAAAAGCTGCTGTCCTAAACGGTCACAATGCTCATGAAATAAGCGCATAATTATTCTTGCCACTGAAAAATGAATGTTACACTTGCCAATAAAAAGACTGAGTACTGATCCTTATGATGAAAACCCACTCTGGAAGGAGAGAGGTTCAAAGAGGCTTTCGTAAGATTTGGATGGTTGTGTCTCTAATAGCTAGCTACATGCAAACAGATTCTTTTACTGTAGGCATATATGTCAGTCTTGGAAGACTATGGAGTTGCGCTCTAGCCTAGGTTCTAGAGTGCAAAGCCTGGGTAAGTAAGTATGGAGGGCAAGCTGTTACCCATGCAGCACACATCTCCCGCCCACAACACACACCCTCTCCAATGCGCAGGAATGACATTGTATTGGAAAGGCAATAGCCGATAGGAATGAATCCGTGGCGTCGCAGGAGAGGCCAGAATGTCGCCATACACCGCCATTCTTTTACTAGAGTCAGGTTAACTGACCAGTCTGTCAGCGTGGTATGCACAACATCTCAAGTTGCAGCAAGGGAGGGAACAGCAGGCTTGCTGTCATCTCCTTTCTCTCACTGGTGCTCAAATTTCAGCAGGTGCAGATAGTGTTATTAACGTAAGTATGGTGAAACCTCCCCAGTGGATGTAATATTTTGTTGTTGTTGTTGGGTTGTGGTTGTTCCTCAGTTTAACGCCTTTTCACGAAAAGGGATATTAAACAAATGTAATGATTTAATTGAAGCATGCATTTCCTCCAGGATTTTTCAACAAATTATCTCTCAATCAGAGATCCTCTACCCTTTTGCCAATTTCAGTAGATATTTTCCCCTCAGTTACTCAATCCCGATTTTTAAAAAACAAAAAAGAAACCGTGGGGTAAAAAAGAAGTGGTAGGCTTCTTGTTTTTAGGTCTAGCACCGGTATGGGAATGCTGATTTCTTTCTTTCCGGAGATGCTATTCTTGTTCCCCACCTGTGCCGACCTTTCCACCATCAGCAACATCTGCCTCCTGCCTCCCCCTTACTTCCCACAGTACAGTACGGTACAGTACAGTACTACAGTACAGTACGACCACTTCTTTTCCTGCCTCCCTCCCTGCCTTTTACACTGTGCCAAACAAGCACGGAAGTCAGAACGGAGATCATACGGAGGGATGCTTGAGTACGAATGTAAATAATATAATGGATGGGAAGGGGGAAGAGCTGACGTGTGCACAGGTATGCCCAGGTCTCAAAATTGTATGCTCAAGCATAAAAGAGACCGCATGCACATGCATACACGCTTAGATGCACATGCATAGGAGATGCAGGTACGCATACATTAAAGCATGCATAGAAATATAATATGTAGACCTAGGCGCTTTGATTTGATTTAACAAGGTAAAGCGCTTTATAAATTCCATTTAGCCGTCGTCGTCGTCGTCGTCGTCGTCGTCGTCGTCGTCGTCTCGTCGTAGTAGTAGTAGTAGTAGTAGTAGTAGTAGTAGTAGTAGTAGTAGTATAGTAGTAGTAGTAGTAGTAGTAGTAGTGGCGACTTGTGATAGACCTTTCAGTACCTTGATCTCTTGCCCCTGTAAACACCTACAGCTGATAAACTAATCACACACGTTAAACATCCCAAGATTTATGTCAGAGTTCAGTAACTTATGGACCCGCGGACCCACCCAGCTTGTACGAACCTAACCTATCAGAGTGATTAACAGACGAAGCACACAGCTTAGAAAAAAGTCTTCCCATGAAAACTGGTAACACTCCTCGTCCCTTCCAGCGATCTTCCTCTCCTTGCCCCCTCACCCCCCCACCCCACCCACCCCCTCCGATTTTTTACAATACACCAAACAGTAGATCGGACTTTCAGTGCAAATTGGTCGATCAAACTGTCGAAACGTATATACTCTAACAGAATCCTGCGCAAGCAAAACATTTTTGCGTACACGCTAAAACTTGTTCCGCCTTTTGAAAGAGTAGGCCAATTGTGCAGGTGGGGACTGATAACATGTACAAAACCCGCAAGCACACAGAGACTGGATTTAATTTTTAAATAAATAGCAGATGCGTGCTTCTTTCATTATCCTCTGAATGAAAGATTAAAGAAATCAATTAGTTAATGCTGGTAGCGGCAGCAACAAGTAGCAGCAGCAATAAAAGCAGCAATGGTGGGAGTAGTACTGGCAGCTCCATCCAGCGCCAGTTCCTGTACCAGTAGTAGGAGGAGGAGGAGGAGGGAGGAGGAGGAGGAGGAGCAGCAGCAGCAGCAGCAGCAGCAGTATAGTATAGTAGTTGTAGTAGTAGTAGTAGTACCTATTACAAATAGGTTACTACTACTACTACTACAAATAGGTACTACTACTACAAATAGGTACTACTACTACTACACTACTCTACTACTAACTACTACTACTACTAACTACAGCTACTACATACTACTACTATACTACTACTACCGCATAGTAGTGGTAGTAGTAGTAGTAGTAGTTAGTAGTATAGTAGAGTATATAGTACCAGTAGTAGTAGAAGAGTAGTAGAAGTAGTAGTAGTAGTAGTAGTAGTAGTAGTGGTAGTAGTAGTAGTAGTAGTAGACTGAGTAGTAGTAGTATTAGTAGTAGTAGTAGTAGTATAGTAGTATAGTAGTAGTAGTAGTAGTAGTAGTAGTAGTAGTAGTAGTAGTAGTAGTAGTAAGTAGTAGTAGTAAGTAGTAGTATAGTAGTAGTATTCCAACTCCTCCTGCAGTGCTTTTTCTTCCTCCCCCCTTCCTCCTCCTAATAATTCCCCTATTTTGTTATCGTTAAGCATAATTACTGTTTTCTGCCGGCATCTTGATCATCAGTGTTATTCATTCATCTGCAGTAACTGGGTCCGGCCATCAATGGCTACGAGGTGTGACTACGGAACAACAACCAGGTGCTGTTGGTGATGCTGCAGGGAAGGAGTGGGCAGTAGCCTAGTATAGGTGGGTTGTTACGGGTGCAGGGGTGTGTGTTATATCCAGTAGCTTGCTCCGATAGCAAAGCTGTCAGTGTTACAGGAGTCAGCTGTGGCCAGTGTTTACACAGCTACGGGAGTGCAAATGAAGGGGAACATCAGCACAAAGTGGGCACCAGATTGTGTTTGGTGGTGTTATGTAGACTGTGACTGTTGAGTGGGGGGGGGGGGGGGGGAGGGGGGTAAGGGGTTGGGGGGGGGATAGGGGAAAATGGGGGAAGAGGAATAGAAGGAGGGGATGATAGTGTAATAGTGTGATAGTGTGTGTGTGTGTGTGTCTGTCTGTCTGTCTCTATCGCTGTCTTTGCGTCTGTATGCAAGTACACGCACACGCGTGCTTACTACCTCTCTATCTCTCTATAAGCTCACGTGTGTGCCTACTAGGCTAAACCATACCCTTACTTCACCCACACGTGCGTGCATGTATGTCCGCATCTTAGTGTGCATCAATGCATGCCTCTGTGTGTATGTGTGTGTGAGTCTGTGTGTGTGTGTGTGTGTGTGTGTGGTGTGTGTGTGTGTGTGTGTGTGTGTGTGTGTGTGTGGTGTGTGGTGTGTGTGTGAGAGAGAGAGAGAGAGAGAGAGTCTGTGTGTGTGTTATGTGTGTGTGAGTCTC
>CM060316.1:82658186-82663186 GCA_030674155.1 Stramonita haemastoma | reverse complement strand
ATAAGGATACTGATGACACTGACAATGATCATGACGATGTTGATACTGATGATGAGGAGGAGGAGGAGGAGAAGGATAAACTGGTCACAATTTTTTTTAATTGCGTGGATCTGTGCGGAAGATCACGATCAGTTAGCTAGCACTGGGGCAGAAGTGTACAGGCCAAGGGAGAACGGCAATCCTTGCTGCTGCAGTGGCTGCCTCTGCAGACTGTGCATAATTATCGCTTGTTGGCTTTTCGTCTCGTTCTTTGTTCATAGGATGATTATGATCATGAACATGATATTCATGATTACTAGTTTTAGTTTAGTTAAGATGTGCCATAAAAGTAATTGTTGACAAGAAAAAAACAAGATAAAACTCCGCAGTATCAAACGATTCACAAGAACCTGGACTGTCTACTCGGATGCTACATCGTGTACAAGTGCCACGACCTTGTAGCAATGAATTACAGTAATAGATAGTACAGACCTGAAGGGATTACTAACTCAGACAGGTCATGTATCGTGGATGGGTCGTTGTGCTTCCTGGGAAGCCAATCTAAGGAAGGGAGTTTGTCACTGACTGACTTCAATGGTCCGGAGTGGAGCGACTGATGGAGTACAGGGTGTGAGGGCTGTGTGGTTGTGGAGCGGTCAGGGATCAGCAGAGGAGAATGGCCGTACTCTACATGATGGAGAAGCTGTCAGCTGATCTCTACCATGCCACAGAGCCGCCACATTGTTGTGGTAAAGATCCCCCTCACGATCCGCTGCCTCCTTCAGTGCCGTGTTCTTGTTGGCATTGTGGTTACGTCCCAGCGGAGATTTCCGATTTCACTTTTGTCTGCTAAAAAAAGTGAATGTTTCAATCAAGTGATTAATGAAAGTGCCATCTATCAGGTAAGATTGAGGTGATGCACTAGAAAGTGAATAGACGTATTGTACAAAGCGGTAAATCGCATGCAGAAAAATGTATCTTGGTTTGGTTTGAACAATGGATAAAAACGTTATCCTGCAAGTCAATAATACATATTATATAAACTCACATGACCAAAGGATACTAAATAACAGCACTTTATTTTGATATTTCTGCTCAGCAAACCTGAATATGATAGTGTAAAGGATTTAGCTGTCTAACTGGTGTCTTCGACGATGATAACCGTGGGGGCGCAACGAGCTGAGATGAGTGCCAAACCTTGTCCACCAGAGCATGAAATACAAAGACGTACAAAGATTTTTTTTTAAATGTGCAGGACAATAAAACATCCGACTAGTTAAACATAACTTGTACTCTACTATCGATTTTTAGTACCCCAGCCCCCCAAAATGGAAAACTGTTGCCCCATGCTCTCCAGATAGACCAGTCTTATACCTAGCTCTAGAAACGTTTGTCAACAAGTCTTTGTTTCCAAAGCAATAGTTATGTTAAGACAACTTTATCACAACTTTAGCCGCCAGGTAGAGATGATTGGTCGTATTGGTTACTTTTGTATGAAATGAATAGAGAGAAACCTCATTCCCAATACATCTTTCACCTAAATTTAACCATGATATGAATTGTGTAACAACGGCAGAAAACTCCAGTCACAGCTGAGATGATGTAAAAACAGTCAGGTTTAAGGTAAGCTAAGGTAAGGTAAGGTAAGATAAGGTAAGTTAAGGTAAGGTAAGGTATGTTAAGGTAAGGTAAGGTGACTGACGGTGGAGGTGGCGGAGGGTAAGCGTGGAGGCAGACGGTATGATTGGCGTTCCCATCGGCGGTGACCTTTGCAGCTGTCCAACGGCTAATCCTGCGGGATGGCCACTGTCTCTGCTCCATCCTCTGATTGTGGCCTCTTGTCTGTCAACGCTGCGGGGGGCTGGCTGGTTGTGCTCTGTCTGTCTGTCTGTCTGTCTGTCTGTCTGTCTGTCTGTCTGTTCTCTCTCTCTCTCTCTCTCTCTCTCTCTCTCTCTCTCTCTCTCTCTCTCTCTACTCTCTCTCTCTCTCTCTCTCTCTCTCTCTCTCTCTTCCATTCCTGGGCTAGAGCTCCGAGGTCCACCAATGGTGGCCATTTTTTCGTACGACTTCTGGGATTGTTGGGCTTTGAATTGACTAAACATAGAGAATGTGGAATTCAAATTTACCTTCTGTATAGAAAAAGAGTAGCCACTTTTTGAATCACCTCTTACTCCTCTTCTCTATCGTCTATGTCTTGCTCCTTCTGTGTAGTCGTACCTCGTCACAAAGAGAAACACAAAGAAAGTAGAAGAGAACGAAAGAAATAGGAAGAAAAGGAACTGAAAAAGCGAAGAAAGTATAACGCATAAATACCAATATTTTATTATCATACCACATTTACTAGTGTTAGTAATGTCAGTTACATTTATACCTCATAAAATAAGAAAAGAAATCGGTCGAGTATGCACACAGTACAGAAACCTGTATCACTAATCATGGAATGTTTACTAGTGTTATAGATATCACTTTCATTCAGAAATATCTGCTAACCAAGATAATAAATCAACTGAATGAAATTAAAATATATAGACTACTAGTAAAGAAGCACACAAACAGCGTACGTTGGCTAAATCCGATACCTTTCATGAAAGGTTGTTTTTTTTTTTTAATTTTAATTCATCCTTTCAAACAAAATAATGTCAAACCCTCATCTGAATAAAATATCTAACTGTATTGTTTACCTCTTTTCACCCCTACATGCCTGAAAACTCATTCTGAATTCAGCATTCCAGTACAACTTACTACATCTAAATCGTTTTAACTCTTCACTTTACAACCCAACACCCCAAAGGGAGGAAACTAAATTCGATAATATACTATTAAACAGATTATGTCCCTTTTTCTTTCCATGCCAGTTTATAGTTTCTCCTGGGGTAAATCCTTTAAACGACTTTCACCAGATATACAGCCCAAGTCCTCAGTTACGGGAACAACGAAGCCGGGTTGAAACACAATGGGAATCCCACACACACGTTTGTTGCCATTAAAAAGTGTCAGGCATTGAGGACTTGCTTTAAGTGTTTGAGGTTTATGGGCCATAGCTGACCACCTCTGGGTCACACCTACCCTAACGACTTGGTCAGTCAGGGGCTTTGACCTGGTCACACGCCTCAGATGTCCACTGTTGAAGGTTAATTTAACCTGGTCAACCTAACTGGGACACCCTGCTGAGACTTCAGTTTGCTTGGCCAGTGAGTGAGAGGGATGGGGTCGGGTTGGGTGACAGTTTAATGTTTTTGTTGATGTTGAGATTGTTTTCTATCTGTCTGGCTTTTGGGCTGTTTGACTCTCTCCTCTCTCTCTCTCTCTCCTCTCTCTCTCTCCTCTCTTCTCTCTCTCTCTCTCTCTCTCTCCCTCTCTCTCTCTCCTCTCTCTCTCTCTTCTTTTTGTGTGTGTGTGTGTGTGGGTGGTGTGTGTGTGTGTGTGTGTGTGTGTGTGTGTGTGTGTGTGTGTGTTGTGTGTGTGTGTGTGTGTGTGTGTGGTGTGTGAGACAGACAAAGACAGAAGGGTGAATGTATAATGTCATAATTTTGTGCAAAGGGAAAGTGAGAGAGTTTGAGTACAATGAGGTGGAGTATAGCTGTCAGAAGGAGCTAAGACATAGAAGGGTGTTGTAGTACGTACTAACAGAAGGAGCAAGACATAGACGATAGAGAAGAGGAGTAAGAGGTGATTCAAAAAGTGCTACTCTTTTATATCAAAGGTAATTTGAAAATCAAACTGACTTTTAAATCGTAAAAGCTATCACATTTTACAGGACTACAAAAGAAAAGATTTTTTAAAATTTATTTATTTATTTATCTATTTATTATTCATTCATTCATTCATTCCATGTGGCTCGGTACGTTCCAAACAATTGTCTACAAAGTGCATTAACTGTTTGATGAAAGGGGGAATTTATCATTTCTATCATATAACTTTATTTGATTACAGACATTTGTTGATTTTCTTTGGAAAACTCATTAGAGGAAGGTAAAATACCGGAGAGAATGCAACAGAAAAAGAACACATTTGGGAATGTTAAAATTTGTAAACGAAAAAGGATGAATGATCAGCAAAGTGATCAACAGAATCATCTTTGAAAAACTCAGGACGATAAAGCATAGCTGGAAATCAACATATAGGCTCTGATTTATTTGTTGTTATTGTTGTTTTTTAATCAAGCAGTATCAAAAAATCACTTTGCGAATTACAGCAAAACTCTATCTCAGCTGGAACTCCTCTACAGGAATCAGCTGTATAGATTATGACAAAGCATTTGACAACCAAAACGGAATCAGAAAAGAATTATCTAGCAAATCTCTGTTCATCAAGGCACACCACCAAGATCAATTACATTCATCAAGACGTTACATGACAGATTGATATACATGGCTGCTCATACAGTCCATCCTTCAAAACCGTTGTCAGGTGTAGGACAAGGTTTTCTGCTGCCACCACCCCTCATTTTTCTGACCAGATCACGCAAGAAACGACTGCAAGAAAAGGGTGCACACAATGGAGTGTTGGACAATTTAGACTTTGCGAATGATTCCCAAAGCATATTTCAGGGTCATAAACAATGAATATATATATATATATACACACACACACACACACATACACATACACATACACACACACACAATATAATATATATATAATTATATATATATATAATATATATATATATATATATATATATATATATATATATATATATATATATATATATATATATATATATAACCCAAATTGAGCTAGAGACAGTTTTATACGCAGAGGTTTCGGAGGGGGGGGGGGTTAATGCATAGAGAAAATAAATCAAAAGCACCCAAAATTAACACAACCTTCTACGTACTAGCTGCTTTAAAACCAAAAGTAAACTATTAACATAGCCCAAAAGTACCACAAAGAAATATGATTTGGGGGAAGGGGGGGGGGGGCAGTATTAAAAACTTGAATACAGAGAGAGAGAAATAAACCAAAGCAAAAAGTCCATAAACCTGAATAGATAAAACTGAAAACCTTACTGTGAATAT
>CM060316.1:82650309-82655586 GCA_030674155.1 Stramonita haemastoma | reverse complement strand
CCCCCCCCCCCCCCTCCCCTAACCGCCACAGCACGGCACGTGTAGGCCTACTAGGCTAGTGTGTCTCGCCGCAGCATTGGAAGAAGGTCGTCAAATTTGAAAAGAAAGAATGTAGGAATGTTGTTGCTGTTGTTGTTGTTGTTGTTGTTGTTGTTGTTGTTGTTGTTGTTGTTGTTGTTGTGTGTTTGGGTGTATGATATGTAAGTTGTGCCTGTAGGGTCGGTCTCCTTAATGTGCATTTTTTTCTCTGCAAGCATCCTTACTTTTTTTTTATTTTTTTTTTTAAACGTAACGCTTTTACAACCTGAACTGATCTGTGTTAAGAAAAGAGAGGGCAATATAGAAGACTATCCCCCTCCAACCCCCCCCTCAAACCCCCCAACTAAAAAACCCCAACAGATCCAAGCCCCCCCAAAACCAAAACCAAACCCCAACGAAGCTATTGGGGTGGGGAGTAAGGGGGACCCACAAAACTATTTTTGGTATGACATGTGGATTTTCTCCTGTTATTAACACATGTGGACTTTTTGGCATATTGTTGACAAATAAATTAATATTCTTGTGGATGGGTGGTGTAAATGAAAGCAAGCATCTGCCTAGAAAGTGAGAATTGCGAACTCGATCCCAGTTTATGATCGAGATTTTCCTCATCCACTAGACTTTCAGTGGTGGTCTGGGTGCTAGTCTTTCAGATGAGACGCTAAATTGAGGTCCCGCGAGCAACACACACACACAATGAATGTACAAGAATCCATGGGAACAAGAGGATTGTCCAAGGCAAAATTCTATAGGAAACAAATACACATTATACATAGATAGGAAAATAAAGAAAGAAAAGAAAAGAGGACCGAACTGCTTTTGTGGCAACATGCTCTCCCCGGAGAGAGCGGCTTGAAATCGCACGCAGAGAAATGTAGCGTGACTAAAAGTAGCTAATAATGTAGCATGCATACAACTACACGCTGATAATACACGCAATGCAATACAACATGTACGTGACTAAAAGTAGCATACAATACAATGTAAAGCAATGCAATACCACATAACACGACATGATACAGTACAACGCAATACAATACAACACGATATGATACAATGCAATGTAATGTAATACAATACGATTCGATACAATACAATACAATGCAGTACAAAACAATACGAAAGAAATAAATACAGAGCAACAAACACAATACACTACAATCTAATTGCCACTAAGGATGTATCCAATCCACATTGGTTCTGCCCTTCTCAGGAACTTTGGACAGCACAACTCAAATAAAATGTTTTCTCCCAGCTGGCTAACCCAAATCTTTGAACCCCCCCCCCCCCCAAGTTCATGAAGATGCATGTGAGATTCCTCCTTTCATTATGGAGTCTGCCGTGGTGGAGAGTGAGAGAGAGAGAGAGAGAGAGAGAGAGAGAGGAGAGAGAAGAGAGAGAGAGGAGAGAGAGGAGAGAGAGAGAGGAAGAGAGAGAGAGGGAGGGAGGAGAGAGAGAGAGAGAGAGAGAGAGAGAGAGAGAGAGAGAGAGAGAGAGAGAGAGAGAGAGAGAGAGAGGGGAGAGAGAGAGAGAGAGAGAGTTTTAACCAATCTGGGCTGTGGAATGAAATACCTGCATCATGAGTAGTAATATACCGGGCATGATAATGATGTGCATTCGATGGCCTCGCTATGCATCAGCGTGGCATATTGAACGTTATTGTGTTGTATTGTAGTATATTGTATATTGTAGTATTGAATTATATTGTAGTATATGGATAAAGTAGACAACGTTTCATTGCGTGGTTCCAGATTTTTAAACTGAATCTAGTCTATATAGCACATCCAACCAACCATGAGACAGACCTAGTCAGTAGTGCCCGATGAAGCAACCACATCTGTGATCAGAGTGAATACAAACCCAGAGCCCCCAGTCCCCAGTTCACTGCACTAACCGTTGCACTGGTGGCTGTAAACTGAAACAGGTCGGGCCGCATGGCAGAGGGGCGGGCAGGGAGCGGGTTATGGCCTGAGGGTGCATCACTTCGGCATAACCTGGCAATGAAGGCAAATGGCATCTCCCAAACACAGCGAGCTTCCAGTGAGGGGGTGAACAGAGGAGACGGCAGGGTGCAGAGTTGGATCTCGTGTCAATTTTGGCCTACGGCGTTTTTTTTTGTTTTTTTTGTTTTAATTTGCTTTTGGTATAAATTTCTTTGTTATGCGTTCTATAAGCGCTGCAGAATTTTTTTTTGTAAAGACATAGGTTTATTTCAGCTGTTTTGTTCATTTTTTCGCTCCTCAGCTAGAGTTCCAAAGTCCCCTGAGGCTGAGATTTTTGTGGATGTGGCCGTTTTTAACCACCACTAAGGTAGCTGCATTCCAGCTTTGAAGATTTTATGCAACAAAAGGGAGAGGAAATATTTTCATTATGGAGTCTGCCGTGGTGGAGGAGGAGAGGAGAGAGAGGAGGAGAGAGAAGAGAGGAAAGAGAGAGAGAGAGAGAGTTTAACTAGCAACTGTCATCAAATAGACAGAGAAGAGAGAGAGAGAGAGAGAGAGAGAGAGAGAGAGAGAGAGAGAGAAGAGAGAGAGAGAGAGAGAACTAGCCAACGCAACAAAAGACAGCCAGACACAGAGCCAGACTGAAACAGCAAGAATAAATAGACAGACAGACAGACTAGATAGCCATAGCCAACCAACCAACCAACCAACCAACAACAACCAACCAACCAACCAACCGACCAGCCAGCCAGATAGATAGATATAACAGATAGACAGACAACAGACAGATAGATAGACAGATAGAGATAGATAAATAGATAGATAGAAGATAGATAGAAAGACAGACAGATAGATAGATAGATAGAGAGATAGATAGATAGATAGATAGATAGATAGATCGATAGATAGAAGATAGAGATAGATAGATAGATAGATAGATAGATAGATAGAAGATAGAAGACAGATAGATAGATAGATAGAGAGATAGATAGATAGATAGATAGATAGATCGATAGATAGATAGATGATAGATAGATAGATAGATAGATAAGATAGATAGATAGATAGATAGACAGAAGATAGTAAAAATAGATAGACAGATAGATAGAGAGATAGGTGATAGATAGATAGATAGATAGATGAAAGATAGAAAGAAAGATAGATAGATAGATAGGTAGAGACAAAGACGGTCTGAGAACCCAAATGTTGCTGCAGTCAAGATCTAAAGGCCTGGACCTGGACACTGAATGGAAGTGGACGCCTCCCTTCCTGTGGTCTTCAGTAGGCTGCCACCTGCCGACCTGCCCTGCCTGCCATGGCACAGCTCTATAGTCAGGTAGGTAGCACAGGGAGACGGTGCCAGCTTCTTCCTGCTGCTGTCTTCGTGGATTTTGTTTCTCACTTCTCCATCTAATCGCAGCCAGACTAGACTTATTTTCTCTCTCATCCACTAATTTCCCTCCGTCTGTCTGTCTGTCTGTCTGTCTGTCTGTCTGTCTGTCTGTCTGTCTGTCTGTCTGTCTGTCTGTCTGTCTGTCTGCCTCTTTACTCTCTCTCACCTCTCCCCTTCCCTCTTTCTTTTCCTTTTTCTTTTTTTTCCCTGTCTTTATGTCTCTGTAATAAGGGTGGTATTGGATGTAAAAAAAAGCACATAATTACCATTATATTATCCTTGAAATCAAGAATTTTGACTTGCCCTGTCCTGCCTTACCTTCCTTACCTTGCCTTGCTTTGCCTTGCCACCTTCTCTCTCTCTCTGTCTGTCTGTCTGTCTGTCTGTCTGTCTGTCTGTCTCTCTCTCTCTCTCTCTCTCTGTCTCTCTGTCTGTCTGTCTGTCTGTCTGTCTGTCTGTCTGTCTGTCTGTCTGTCTGTCTGTCTGTCTCTCTCTCTCTCTCTCTCTCTCTCTTTCTCTCTCTCTCTCTCTCTCTCTCTCTCTCTCTCTCTCTCTCTCTCTCTCTCTCTCTCTCTTTCTGAATGAGTGCCTTGTTTTTTTTTTTTATAACATTACCTTAATATTGTATCTCTGTCTTATTTCTTACCTGTTGTTTGATACTTGGTATGGTTTGCTCTTGGTAATTGGATCATTATAATTGTTCTTGTTTTAGTTGAGGCTGTCTTTTTATCTTGATGTTATCCCTGAAAGGGGCGGGGACTGGATGTAAAAAAGCACATGTGTGCTTATCTATTATCCTCGAATAAAAGAATTTTGCCTTGCCTTGCCTTGCCTTGCCTTGCCTTGCCTTGCCTTGCCTTGTCTCTCTCTCTCCCTCCCTCTCTCTCTCTCTCTCTCTCTCTCTCTCTCTCTCTCTCTCTCTCTCTCTCTCTCTCCCCTCTCTCTCTCTCTCTCTCTCTCTCTCTCTGTGATAAATTCTTGTGTTCCAAAAGTTGTTTCTGGGATTCCAGGTGAGTCATCTGCCAAGTTAAGGTGTTAGCGTTTCTGTACACAGCAGCTTTTTTTTCTTTTGAAAGCTCAAGGTTGTTCTTCCAATGTTTACTTTTTAATTGACGTTTTTATTAGCTTTTTGTTTCTTTGATATTTGTTTGGGCAGCTAGTCAAAGTAAACTAAACGTATGTGACTATCAAATAGTGGTGATGTGAATGGAGGAGGATTATATATATATATATATATATATATATATATATATATATATATATATATAAAAAATACAAATTACATGTGTGTATATATGTGTGTGTATGTGTGTGTGTGTTTGAGAGAGAGACAGACAGGCACAGAGAGACAAAGACAAAGAGACAGAGACAGACAGAAGGCATACTTATGCAGAAACACAAACACACAGCGCAGAAATATAATGACAGACTGAAAGACCGATAGACCGACAGACAGACAGACTGACCGACCGACAGACAGACATAGACACTCAGATATACAGAGACACACACATAGACCAGGGCGCACAGAAATATAGGAAGCAAGATAGATATAAGATTCAAGATCTAATTCTAATTGGGAAAATTACAAACATATTTGACAGGACAATGATAATAAGTGAACAGACACTGTGGACTGCTGCAGGCAGTGTGAAGTGGGCAGACGACAAGTGAATGTGGCCACACTACACATCTTAGGGCATGGTAGGGTAGGGCAGGGTAATGTAGGGCAGGGTAAGGCACAGCAGGGTAAGTCAGGGCAGGGTAAATCAGGGCAGGGTAAGTCAGGGCAGGGTAAGGCAGGGTAAAGTAAGGCAGGGCAGGGTAAGGCAAGGCAGGGTAAGCCAGGGCAGGGTAAGGTAAGGCAGGGTAAGATAAGGGAGAGTAAGGCAGAGTAAAGTA
>CM060316.1:82640309-82645309 GCA_030674155.1 Stramonita haemastoma | reverse complement strand
CTCCACCTCATTGTACTCAAACTCTCTACACCTTTCCACTTTGCCAAATTATGACATTATACATCACCTTCTGTCTTTTCTGTCTGTCTGCCTGTCTGTCTTTCTTGTCTGTCTGTCTGTCTGTCTGTCTCCACACACACACACACACACACACACACACACACACACACCACACACACACACACACACACACACACACAACACAGCACGACACACACACACGAGAAGACAAGAGAGAGAGAGAGAGAGAGAGAGAGAGAGAGAGAGAGAGAGAGAGAGGAGAGAGAGAGAGAGAGAGAGAGAGAGAGAGAGAGAGAGAGAGAGAGAGAGAGTCAAACAGCCCAAAAGCCAGACAGATAGAAAACAATCTCAACATCAACAAAAACATTAAACTGTCACCCAACCCGACCCCATCCCTCTCACTCACTGGCCAAGCAAACTGAAGTCTCAGCAGGGTGTCCCAGTTAGGTTGACCAGGTTAAATTAACCTTCAACAGTGGACATCTGAGGCGTGTGACCAGGTCAAAGCCCCTGACTGACCAAGTCGTTAGGGTAGGTGTGACCCAGAGGTGGTCAGCTATGGCCCATAAACCTCAAACACTTAAAGCAAGTCCTCAATGCCTGACACTTTTTAATGGCAACAAACGTGTGTGTGGGATTCCCATTGTGTTTCAACCCGGCTTCGTTGTTCCCGTAACTGAGGACTTGGGCTGTATATATGGTGAAAGTCGTTTAAAGGATTTACCCCAGGAGAAACTATAAACTGGCATGGAAAGAAAAAGGGACATAATCTGTTTAATAGTATATTATCGAATTTAGTTTCCTCCCTTTGGGTGTTGGGTTGTAAAGTGAAGAGTTAAAACGATTTAGATGTAGTAAGTTGTACTGGAATGCTGAATTCAGAATGAGTTTTCAGGCATGTAGGGGTGAAAAGAGGTAAACAATACAGTTACATATTTTATTCAGATGAGGGTTTGACATTATTTTGTTTGAAAGGATGAATTAAAATTAAAAAAAAACAACACCTTTCATGAAAGGTATCGGATTTAGCCAACGGTACGCTGTTTGTGTGCTCTTTACTATTAGTCTATATATTTTAATTTCATTCAGTTGATTTATTATCTTGGTTAGCAGATATTTCTGAATGAAAGTGATATCTATAACACTAGTAAACATTCCACGATTAGTGATACAGGTTTCTGTACTGTGTGCATACTCGACCGATTTCTTTTCTTATTTTATGAGGTATAAATGTAACTGACATTACTAACACTAGTAAATGTGGTATGATAATAAAATATTGGTATTTACGCGTTATATTTTTCTTCGCTTTTTCAGTTCCTTTTCTTCCTATTTCTTTCGTTCTCTTTACTTTCTTTGTGTTTCTCTTTGTGACGAGGTACGACTACACAGAAGGAGCAAGACATAGACGATAGAGAAGAGGAGTAAGAGGTGATTCAAAAAGTGGCTACTCTTTTTCTATACAGAAGGTAAATTTGAATTCCACATTCTCTATGTTTAGTCAATTCAAAGCCCAACATTCCCAGAAGTCGTACGAAAAAATGGCCACCATTGGTGGACCTCGGAGCTCTAGCCCAGGAATGGAAGAGAGAGAAGAGGAGAGAGAGAGAGAGGAGAGAGAGAGAGAGAGAGAGAGAGAGAGGAGGAGAAGAGGAGAGAGAGAGAGAGAGAGAGAGAGAGAGAGAGACAGACAGACAGACAGACAGACAGACAGACAGACAGACAGACAGACAGAGCAAAAGCCAGCCAGCCCCCCGCAGCGTTGACAGACAAGAGGCCACAATCAGAGGATGGAGCAGAGACAGTGGCCATCCCGCAGGATTAGCCGTTGGACAGCTGCAAAGGTCACCGCCGATGGGAACGCCAATCATACCGTCTGCCTCCACGCTTACCCTCCGCCACATCCACCGTCAGTCACCTTACCTTTTAACATACTTAACTACCTTACCTTACCTTACACTTACCTTATCTTACCTTACCTTACCTTAGCTTACCTTAAACCTGACTGTTTTTACATCATCTCAGCTGTGACTGGAGTTTTCTGCC
Source organism: Stramonita haemastoma (assembly GCA_030674155.1). Classification (NCBI taxonomy): domain Eukaryota; kingdom Metazoa; phylum Mollusca; class Gastropoda; order Neogastropoda; family Muricidae; genus Stramonita; species Stramonita haemastoma. The sequence continues at coordinate 82,643,242 of CM060316.1, read as the reverse complement.
GTTGTTACAAATTCATATCATGGTTAAATTTAGGTGAAAGATGTATTGGGAATGAGGTTTCTCTCTATTCATTTCATACAAAAGGTAACCAATACGACCAATCATCTCTACCTGGCGGCTAAAGTTGTGATAAAGTTGTCTTAACATAACTATTGCTTTGGAAACAAAGACTTGTTGACAAACGTTTCTAGAGCTAGGTATAAGACTGGTCTATCTGGAGAGCATGGGGCAAAAGTTTTCCATTTTGGGGGGCTGGGGTACTAAAAATCGATAGTAGAGTATCAAGTTATGTTTAACTAGTCGGATGTTTTATTGTCCTGCAATTTTAAAAAAATCTTTGTACGTCTTTGTATTTCATGCTCTGGTGGACAGGTTTGGCACTCATCTCAGCTCGTTGCTCCCCCACGGTTATCATCGTCGAAGACACCAGTTAGACAGCTAAATCCTTTACACTATCATATTCAGGTTTGCTGAGCAGAAATATCAAAATAAAGTGCTGTTATTTAGTATCCTTTGGTATGTGAGTTTATATAATATGTATTATTGACTTGCAGGATAACGTTTTTATCCATTGTTCAAACCAAACCAAGATACATTTTTCTGCATGCGATTGTACGCTTTGTACAATACGTCTATTCCCTTTCTAGTGCATCACCTCAATCTTACCTGATAGATAGTACTTTCTTAATCACTTGATTGAAACATTCACTTTTTTTAGCAGACAAGAGTGAAATCGAAATCTCCGCTGGGACGTAACCACAATGCCAACAAGAACACGGCACTGAAGGAGGCAGCGGATCGTGAGGGGGATCTTTACCACAACAATGTGGCGGCTCTGTGGCATGGTAGAGATCAGCTGACAGCTTCTCCATCATGTAGAGTACGGCCATTCTCCTCTGCTGATCCCTGACCGCTCCACAACCACACAGTCCTCACACCCTGTACTCCATCAGTCGCTCCACTCCGGACCATTGAAGTCAGTCAGTGACAAACTCCCTTCCTTAGATTGGCTTCCCAGGAAGCACAACGACCCATCCACGATACATGACCTGTCTGAGTTAGTAATCCCTTCAGGTCTGTACTATCTATTACTGTAATCATTGCTACAAGGTCGTGGCACTTGTACACGATGTAGCATCTGAGTAGACAGTCCAGGTTCTTGTGAATCGTTTGATACTTCGGGGTTATATCTCGTTTTTTCTTGTCAACAATTACTTTTATGGCACATCTTAACTAAACTAAAACTAGTAATCATGAATATCATGTTCATGATCATGATCATCCTATGAAACAAAGAACGGCAGACGAAAAGCCAAAAAGTTAATTATGCCAGTCTGCAGAGGCAGCCACGCGCAGCGGGGGATTGCCGTTTCCCTTGGTTTTGTACACTTTGCCCAGTGCTAGCAAACTGATCGTGATTTTCCCCGCACAGATCCACGAAATTAGAAAAAATTGGACCAGTTTCCTCCTCCTCCTCCTCATCAGTATCAAATCGTAATGATCATTGTCAGTGTCTCATATCCTTATTAAAATTGAGTAGAATGGATCTTTTTCATTTCCCCTGCAACAGTGGTTTTAAGTGTTGAAAAGAGAGGTTTGCTTTCTTCCAAAAACCCCAATTTGTTCAAAACAAGCCCTTAGCATGAAAAAATTCTTTCAGGTCAGACGAAAAATGCAAGAAAAAACGCCGTATTCGATTGATATGTTAGATACTTTTTTACGGGAAAGTTCCCGAAATGCCCCATCTCGTTTGTTACCAAAAAGGTGAATATCAAACCTAGAAAGTAGATACTGTTTCACCCTGGATTAAGCAGGGCTGGACACTACTTTCATATTCCTAACCCCACTAAAAAAACTTTCCAAAGAGAAAGAGATTCTTTGTAATACTTTACCACTACGTTTTCAAAAAGACAGATATGTACACACTAGCAAGATTACAGACGAATACAAAACCCCCCCAAAAGGACCCCAAAAACACACACACACACACACACCCCACACCCCCACCACCACCCCCAAAAACACAAACACAACACACACACACCCCAAAACACACACACACACACACACACACACCACCAACCACACCAAACACACCACACACACACACACAACCACACACACCACACCTCAATTCAAGAATCCTGAAGATAAAGCATCATCGGGACAAAGACCCTTCATACTAATAACCCCCCGTTTTTAACACGCGTAGACACGGCACACCCAAAGACTTAAAACCCCGGCCCCTCATGTGTTTGCTACCCCAAGGGGAAGTTGATAAATAGTACCCGGGCAACTCTCCGGTCTCGGAGACCAGATAACTCCTTCATGGTTATTCAGTCGGGTTTGATGAAAGAGGGGGGTGCCCCCTGCGTCTAGACGAAAAAAATAGTGGGCCCCTACAAGCTGTGCACCCGGGCCCCAGCCCAGAGCCCAATTGTAATGTGACAAGGATAAAAGGGAGACGACCCCCCGGGACGATGGTAATTTCTGTATGCTCAATCAGCTTCCTCCTGGATAGAGTGGTATGCACTGGCAAGGGTTTGTGCCCTTTTTTGGCTTTGTGGTGGTGGTGGGGGTGGTTGTTTTTGTGAGGTGGTGGTGGTAGTGGGGGGTGGTGGTGGTCGTTGGGTGGTGGTGGTCGTTGTGGTGGTGGTTGTGTGTGAATGCGAGTAAGGCGCGCGCACGTGGTGTGTGTGTGTGTGTGGGTTTTTGTGGTGTGGTGTGTGTGTGTGGTGTGGTGTGTGGTGGTGTGTGTGTGTTGTGTGTGTGTGTGTGGAGGGGAAGAGAGAGGAGAGAGAGAGAGAGGAGAGGAGAGAGAGAAGAGGGGGGGGAGAACCCCTTGTGGGGGGAGAAGAAGGGGATTGGAAGTAGGTAAAAAATAAATAAAAGAAGGGGAACAAAAAAGCTTGGGGAAAAATGGGGGGGGTGGT
>CM060316.1:82627259-82632259 GCA_030674155.1 Stramonita haemastoma | reverse complement strand
AGAGACCGACTACCTCTCTCGCCTGTTTCTAAAAGCCTTCCTGCTATACACCTAGACTGGCCCTCCTCTTTGAAGTCGCCACCATACCACGGGGCAGTGAGAGCAGACAGTTCTTTGATGCTTTCATTCATAGGGATGGATGCCTCTGTTCGTCCCGTGCAGTTGAATGAAGCTGCAAACCTCCAAGTGTTCCCCCTTCCGTTCTAAGGTAGCTCAGCTCTGGAACGATGGAGATTGGTGTATAAGAATTGGATTCGGAATATTCCTGCTTGTTGTAGAAATAGATAAGGGAGGTTGGAGGTTTTGAACTACATGGCTTTAGGCTGTCATGTTATACAGCCAGGATGCGTTGTTGTTGATGTGTTGTTGTTGTTGTTTTGGTCGCTGTGGCGGTTTCAGTGTTATTACTGTGTAAAGAGAGGAGGGAGAGGGTACAAGAGGAGTGAAGAGGGCAGGTGTGTTTAATTAATTATGTGTGAACTGTGCCTACCTGTAGTGAAGCTGCAACCAGTCCTAGATCAAACCCCAGCCTACCCATTGTGTGTGTGTGTGTGTGTGTGTGTGGGGTGGTGTGGTGTGTGTGTGTGTGTGGTGTGTGTGTGTTGTGTGTGTGTGTGGGGGTGCGTGCGTGCGTGCGTGTGTGTGTGTGTGTGTGTGTGTGTGTGTGTGTGTGTGTGTGTGTGGTGCGTGGTGTGTGTGTGTGTGTTTTATTTCGAGGATAATGGTATAAGCACTAACGGCTAATATGCTTTTTTTTTATCCATGTATGTATGCACTGCAGTTTTGTCTTCCGTTCCCACCGGCACACAATGGCCTATTCTTCCAAAAGCCGAACGGGTTTTAACATGTACGCAAGATGTTCTGCTTGCGTTTACACACGGGACCTCGGTTCGGTGTCTCATCCTTAGAATGTACAAGCAAGTGTGTGCCATGTCTCGTCAGCTACCTCTCTAAAGCAGAAAAGAGAAGGGAAAAGCCATTCCCTGCAGGCAGGGGCCTGGAAAAACGAAAGCAGCGACAGTGGATCGGCGTGATTTGTGGGGCAGCGGACAAATCCTATGTTTGGCAGAGCGACCTGTCAATAACGATTTGTTTCCATCGGTTTACAAGGCCTACATCCGCCCCGGCCCCCAGTCCTGTCTGTGTCCAGCCCCGTGATTGGTTGAAAATTGCCTAGAGCTGTGTGCAGGAGATAGATGATTGGCCTGTGTGGAAAACATACGGGTTCTTCTCTCACCATCAATTCTCCCACCCCACCCTCCTCGTGCCCTCCCCCTCCTTCTCTTTCTGAATAGTCTGCCACTTAGGAGGAGTGGGATACAAACACGCGGTGTGTGTGTGTGTGTGTGTGTGTTGTGTGTGTGTGTGTGTGTGTGGGGTGTGTGTGGTGTGTGCTCTCTGGCGCGTTTGCATCCAGCTGTATTTTTATCGTATGCTGTTTAAAATGAAAGTGTGGATCATAATTGTGAAAAATAAAGTTTAAAAAAGGAAATTGTAAATGTTGTTGGAAATGAAAACAACATTACGACCTGGTATGAGGTGGACTCTATTCAATCCCTGTTGTTCAGTTCCCTTCTTCTTTGTTGTTGGGGGGGGGGGGGGGGTAGCCTGGTGGTCAGAGTGATGAGCTCGTGATCTGCTGACCCGGGTTCGAATCTCGTTCAAGAGGATTTTTCCTATGGAGTTAACATCAGCGCCGACTCCACTACCCCAAAAAGTCCTTGGGATGAGATTAAAAACCGAGGTCCTGTGTGCGAATGCACAGAGAACATTTTGCGCACACGTTCAAACCCGTTCCGCTTTTTGGAAGAGCAAACCACTGTGTGCCGGTAGGAACGGATGACCAATTTACAAAACTGCAAGCAAATGGGGACTGGCTGTAAAAAAAAAAAAAAAAAAAAAACCCACATGAGTACTTCTGCCATTATCTGAGAAAATAAAAGAATAAATACAAAAAAATAAATAAATGTGTAACCCCTCCCCTTTTCTTTACACATTCATGCGCATGAGTACAGCACATCAATCTTGCTGTAGTCTTGAATAGCTTGAAAAACTGCATGTATTATATTGTATTTTTTGTTTTGTATTGTATTTATACCCCTTTAAGCCACGGCAGATTTCTCGTGTGAAATTCAGGCTGCTCACCCCGATGATAGTGCTTCGCCACGAGAGCAGCGCCACCCATATCTTTTTCTTTTCCTGTCTGCAACTGTATTCCTTTTCCTAACAGTGTGGCTTTTTCTACAGAATATTGCCAGGAACAACTCTCTTCTTGCTATGGGTTCTTACATTTGCTAATTTCTACAACACACAGGACATCAGTACGTCATCTCATCCAAAAGACTACCACCCAGACCACCACTCATGGTCTGGTGGATATGGGAAAAGTTTCAAGCACAAACGGAACTCAAACCACCACAAATTTCAAACCCGGACTTTTCGATTTCTAAGTATGTACGTTACCTCTAGACCTCCGATCCACATGGTAAGTGTCTTGTTTCATTGTCAATAATCAAAGATTACTCCTTCAGTCTTTTCAGTAAGCTGTCCTCAGAAACCAGGCTGTCCTTGAAGCCTAAGTGTATCAGGGACCCCTAGCGTTTCCCAACTGAGCACAATCTCCTGTTAAAAACAAACAAACAAACAAACAAAAACCTACCATCATCGTTATTTTCATTTATCCCTTGATTGAAAATCATTTTCATGCCTCCACTCAGTTTCATTTCATGTGGTATACAATCATTTCATAAGTAGGACGCAAAAGAGAGAGAGAGAGAGGAGAGAGAGAGAGGAGAGAGAGAGAGAGAGAGAGAGAGAGGGGAGAGAGAGAGAGAGAGAGAGAGAGGAGAAGAGAGAGAGAGAGAGAGAGGACCAACTACAACAACAACAACAAAAGAAATATTGAAAATGACATAGCAAGTGTGTATCTAGTCGACTTGAGTCATGCCATCAAACGAACCAGACCTGCAAACGAACCAAACCTTCAAACGAACCAAACCTTCAAACAACCAAAACTTTTCAATGAATCAAACTTCGAAATGGACCCAAACCCTCAGGCGCGAAACAACTCCCATTGGCGAGGACTGGCTGGCTGTGGGTGGTGTTGAAGAGAAGTTATTTGAGGGGCGTGTTGTGCGTGGAGTTAGATCATATATGTCTTTGTCTGTGTGCTGCTTTGAAGTTTCAATAAACCTTTTACAGCTTCCTTCGTGGCCTGAGGGCGCTAGCGCTGAGCTGGTCCTTCCCTGGAGATTCTATTAGGATGCTTGTTCTCTTCAACCCAGAGAAAGACTTCAAACAAGACAAAAATGGCAGAATGATTGAATGGGAGAGAGAGAGGAGAGAGAGAGGAGAGAGAGAGAGAGAGAGAGGAGAGAGAGAGAGAGAGAGAGGGAATGAATGAATGAATGAATGAATGAATGAATGAATGAATGAATGAGATGGAGAGAGAGAGAGAGAGAGAGAGAGAGAGAGAGAGGAGAGAGAGAGAGAGAGAGAGAGAGAGAGAGAGAGAGAGAGATTCATTTTGGTTATAGTAGATAAGCACTTATGGGGGGGGGGGGGGTCATCTAGATCTGGTCCCCTTCCCTTATCAGAGAGAGACAGACAAACAGCCAGATAAACAGCTAGACAGAGACAGACAGAGACAGAGATCGAGGGACGAAAAAGAAAACACTGAGAGAGAGAGAGAGGAGAGAGAGGAGAGAGAGAGAGAGAGAGAGAGAGAGAGAGAGAGGAGGAGGAGAGAGAGAGAGAGAGAGAGAGAGAATCAAACTGTGTGTGTGTGTGTGTGTGTGTGTGTTGTGTGTGTGTGTGTGTGTGTGTGTGTGTGTGTGTGTGTGTGTGTGTGTGTGTGGGGGGGGGGGGGGGATGGGGCGGAGAGAAAAGAGAGAGAGAGAGAGAGAGAGAGAGAGAGAGGAGAGAGAGAGAGAGAGGAGAGAGGAGAGAGGAGAGAGGAGAGAGGAGAGAGAGAGAGGAGAAACAGAAAATAGGACCAACATAGCGGAGAGACAGACAAGCACAGAAAGACAGACAGATGGACAGACAGGCACACAGACAAACACACAGAGAGTCAGACAGACAGACAGAGAGGAATAGGACCACCAAAGAGGGAGACCGACTTGACAGACAGGCAGACGGACAAACACAAACACGACAGACAGACAGACGACAGACAGACAGACAGAGAAAACTAGCAGCCAGCGAGGTGATCAATAGAAGGTTGATCGGCGTTTGTAGGTAGCCTGGAGGGCTGTTCTTTGATGTCGGGGCTTGCAGGGGATGCTATGGATTTTCCCTGTTTGCCTATAGACAGGGAAGGACGTGGGGATTAGGATTCATCATACTGATTCAGACACTGGCTGCCACAGGTCGATGCTGATGCTGATGCTGAAAGTGTGTAAGAGAAAGGGAGAGAGAGACCTGGGGGGGGGGGGAGGACAGACAGATAGAGAGACAGACTGACAGACAGATTGACAGGTAGAGAAAGAAAGAGAGAGAGTGAGAGAAAGTGTATGTGTGTGTTTTTGCGTGCGTGCGTTTATGCGCACGTGTGTGCATGCACGCACGCTCGCGAGTGTGTGTGTATTAGCCGTGCAATGTAGTGAATAAGATACCCTAAAACAGTAATAGTTGCTTTACTAACAAGCCGGTCTGCAAACTTGCTGATATCGAGACGGGTTTTTACAAAGGATTAGTACAAGACTTAGTCATCTGTTTCGCCTTAATTAAACCAGACCAGCGATAACTGAATCTGGAAAAGGTGTAGGAGTGCACACAGATCCGTGGGTGATTTGAATTTAGGCTTTTAACATCATTTCCAAGCACATTTTACATTTCCTTACTCTTCCGAAACAAAAGGACTTTTTTTCTCTTTTTTCTTTCTAATTAATTTTGTTAAATTAATTTTTTCTGATTTTATGTGACAACTGCACACCACTTTAACTCCCGACAGATTTCTCCAAGTGAAAATCGGGGTGCTCTTCGCGGGAAGAGTGTGT
>CM060316.1:82544759-82622259 GCA_030674155.1 Stramonita haemastoma | reverse complement strand
GACAGGGAGCATATTTGCAGATACCCAGATTTAGGTTTTGATACACAATTGACCAAACAGGAAGAATTTAGTACAGACCTGTCAGGCAGTACCTCTGTGACTTTCCAAGGTGCTCAGAGGGAAAGAAGATGAAAGAAAAAGAAAAGGCTGTGCTTGAGGGGTGCATGACTTTGCAGTTAGGGGCACAAAAGTAATGAGGCTGGAAAAGAAGGTTTGTAAAAATCGACAATGTAAAAAAGCTACCAGGGTACTATTTCAGCAGGGACCAAATTACATGTCGACACAGCACCACTGGATAATAACCTGTGGCTATTTTAGGTAATGCAGTTGTTGACAGTTGTATATACATGTATATATATGTATATACCAAAGAGCTGTGACTGAGCCTCAAAGCAGGTGGTATGTGCAAGGGGGCATGTCTGTGGTGTGCCCCTAACAAGCAAGTATGAAGACGGCAAAAATACTAGCCAAGCAGTTAAAAACTTTACTAGACTTTCTTTTTATTTTTGACTGTTTTGCACTGTGCCTTAATTCAATTGATATAAAACCTCCTGAGTCCATACTTTAAACTAACAGTGGTTTTGTAACAGTAAGTGAGCCTGAAGCTGCCTGCTGCGAAAAGTGAGCGAAAGAAATGGTGAAAGCAGATCTGGATACCTCTGTGTGCTCAGGCTAAGTGGTAAATTCAATGTTTGATTTTCACCTGTGACTGTGGTGTTGTCAGTAAGATCACCATGCCAGCCAGAGGACGACTGCGGAAAAAACGGATCCGTGACAAAGAAAAGAAGGCAGCAGCTGAAAGAGCACAGCACACACCCCCAGTGTCAGCAGACAGGCCTCAGGCAACAGGGTGCTCTGTGTGCCATGGGTCAGATCAACCTGTCTTCAGGTGTTCTTCTCACAAAATATGTGACCTGTGTCTGAGGGGGGGAGGTGCAGACAGCAGCAACCATCAGTGTCCTCTTTGCCTAACTGATTCTTTGTCGTCCAAAGTGGTGTTTGTCATCAATAAAGTGAAGAACTTGTGGCTGGCTGCTTCAGGTGACCACCAGGCACAGTCTGATGCCTCCCCCTGCAGTATCCATACCTCTCAGAGGCTGGAGTTCCTGTGTCAGCAGTGTGACGTGCTGGTGTGTCCTTACTGCAAACTGGCAGAGCATGAGGGTCATGAAACCAAGAGTCTTAGTCTGGTGATGGCAGATGCTAAACAGAGAATTGCAGATGTCAGAAACACTTGTCTCAGCAACTTTCAAAGTCGCCTGCATTTGGCTCAGAGAGAAAACGAGAACAGGAGAAAGGAATTCCGTCTGACATGCAAGAGTACTAAACAAGCTATTCACAAGCAGTGTGCTCAGCTGAGTGAGATCCTTGAAAAATGTCGTGACAATGCCCTGCGTGAACTGGAAACCATGTCTGTGAGTGTGGAATCAATTCTGAAAGAGGATGAAGCCCGGCTGAACAGTGAGTTGAACACTGTAGCCAAACTTCAGGAGCGTATTAGCCACAGTATTGCTGACTCAGACATTCGTAAAGTTCTTTCACTTGACAGAGAGCTTCAAGCTGACTGGAGCTTTGAAAAAATTATGGTTCGCCGATCAGTGGCGTTTCCCTCATTTGTCTATAAAGTGCAGCATCAGTCAGGGAGAACTTCACCATTCTTCGAACAATCAGTCAGGAGCAGAGGCCAAGGAGCTGATAGAAGAGTTGTGGTCAAGTTTGAGAAGCTTGTTGACTCCTTCATAGGCTGTCCAGTCCTGAACAAAACAGCTCTTCCAAAAATGTCACTGGATGTGAATGTGAAGCCGATGTTTCAATGCTGTCAGGATCCAGAGGCCTTTGTCCTGTCAGTGTGTCCTGCTGGTGCTGAGAAGCTGGCCATCTCCTACTCCACCACACCTGACTACAAGAAGGGAGTGACTAAAAGCTTTTTTGAGGATGGTCGGCCGTCAAAAGTGTTTGACTACGGACTGTGCACGTTGAGTAGCCAGGGAAATGGCAAGTTCCTACCTTTGAAATTTCATTTTCAGATCAGATATCTGGGGGTCTGTGGCAGTATGTTTTGTTCCAAATCTGGCCGTAATCGGGTACTCATGAATGTTCAAAATGAAGGCTGGATCTTGTTTTCATACTTAAGAATGCCATTTCCTCTCTGCAAAATCACCGAGAGAGTCTACCCAGGCAATATGTTATCACTGAATTGTGGTGCAGTGGCTCCTTTGAACTTTGATGCCACCAACAGTGGTGATCTTGCGGCTATAGTAGCCGTTGAAGATCAAGAGAGGTCTTCGTTTGACAGCATCTCCACCAGCACTAAAAGAGTTGTGAAAATGATCTCCATTTCTGAAGATTTCTTCTATGTCCACAGATATGAGCCACCATCTCCAGACTTTGTCCCATCAGATGTGTGCTTCTTCAGCTTAAATGGCTGCACAGAGTTGCTAGTCTCTGACATGGGAACAAATTCCATTCATGTCCTCAGCATCCATCCCACCATTGTTGATGGAAAAACAGTCCAAAAATGCCAGTTCAAGCGATACCTCATTGCTGACTGTGATATCCTGAAACAGCCAACAGCTCTCAACACAGATGCAAAGGGGAGGCTATGGGTGGCCTGCAAAGGGGGGCAACTTCTGACTGCAGAGATGATCCAGTAAGAGGCAGAACAACAATGTTCTAATGCACTGCTGACGGCGTGTTGGTCTGGTGCCATTGAGAAGATGGAAAGACACAGACCCATACAGTGTTGCCTAGCTGACATAATACTGTCAAGTTTACAAATCCTTGAACAATTCCAAATGTAAGCTTATAATTCGCCTGCTGTGTTAGCTCGTGAAAAATGGCAAACGTTCACCATACCTGAAGAAAAGAAATGACAGTGGTGGAGCACAAATCTATAGCATAGCTTTGAATGGATACCATCAGTGGCAAATAAACCATTGGTTCCCTGTCGACTGCAAAATGTTGAGAGCAAAGAGACTGTTTGCGCAGCAAATATGGAAACAAGCCCCCATCACAATGTTGTGTGTTTAAGAAAAATGTGTTGCTAGTTACACTGGGTAATGGGTGGCCAAAATGTGAATAGAACAGACGAAATGCCTCAAAGTCAGAATGCAGCTAAAATCGGTGGCACAATTATGCCAACTTTCACCATTGGTGAACCTTGGAGGAGGAACAGGAAGAAGGATTATATATCTATGTGTCCCTATGCAAGGAAGGAAAGCAAAACCAAAAGGACAAGTCAGGTCTGTCATTGTCCTCAGGCACCTTACATTCTCATTACTTTTTGTGTAGGTTGTCGGAAATTTTTTTTAGTAACTAGTAACTATTGCTTTTCTTTTATGTCATGAAATTTACCATACTGTTTTATTCATGACATTATGGAGTGTATTCCCCTCTGTTGTTTATTTTCTTCCTTGTTGCACAATGCAAAGACAGCTGCCTCCCCCCCCCCCCCCCCCCCGCCCAGCGTTTACAACACAGGCTGAGCATATGAGCTTTTTGGTTTATATACTTTGATAGGCAATTTTCTGCTGTTTTTCGAGTTGTGTTGGCTTTCAGGTATTTCAATGGTATACACTTGTGTGTGCAGGCTATATTGTACATTATACACATGTGTGTGTCTGTCTTCCTGTCTATACCTCTTTGCCTTCTCTCTGTCTCTGTGTCTCTTTATCTGTCTGTCTGTCTGTCTGTCTGTCTGTCTATCTGTCTGTCCATCCGTCCGTTTGTCTCTCTCTCTCTCTCTCTCTCTCTCTCTCTCTCTCTCTCTCTCTCTCTCTCTCTCTCTCTCTCCCCTCTCTCTCTCTCTCTCTCTCTCTCTCTCTCTCTTCTCAAGCTTGCATTTGTCATTTGCAAAAGTACTGATGTCCCTTCTTCTTTGTGCATATGTTGCTATTATGAGATATACATTTCAGTACATAGAAGTTATGCTGCAATCAGACATTTGTAATGGTATGTTGCCATAATGTTATGTGCTTCAGCATATGTTGCCAATATAAGACAAGCTTGTTGTATGTTGCCATAACGAGACATCCTTCATCATATGTTTTCAAAATGATACATACTTCTGGTGTGTTTCCATAATGGTATATGCTTCAGTTGTTTCCAAAATGAGACATGTTTCCTCGTGTTTCCATAATGAGGCACGTTTCATCATATGTTTCCATAATAAGACGTCGTTTGTCGTATGTTTTCATAATCATAAATGCTTCTTCATGCGTTTCCATAATGAGACATGCTTCATGTATGTTTCCATAATGAGACGACTCTATACATACATCATTGTATATGTCCATAATGAGATGTGCTTCATCACATGTTTCCGTAATGAGGTATTCTTCATCATTTGTTGCCATAATGAGACAAGCTTTATCATATGTTTCTAAAATGAGACATGCTTTCCGTATGGTGGCGTAATGGGACATGTTTTCTACATATGTTTCTATTATGAGACATGCTTCATCATGTTTTTTCAAGACATGCTTCATCATATATTGTTGTAATGAGACATTTTTCATCGTGTTTCCATAATGAGACGTTTTTCATTATGTGTTTCCATAATGAGACATTTTTCATCATATGTTTCCATAATGAGACAATTTTCATCGTATGTTTCCATAATGAGACATTTTTTCTCGAATGTTTCCATTGTGAAACGTGCTTCATCATATGTTGTTGTAATGAGACATTTTTCATCATATGTTTCCATAATGAGATGTCCTTCGTCATATGTTTCCATCATGAGAAATGCTTCTTCATATGCTTCCAAAATGATACATGCATTATTATATGTTTCCATATTGAGACGTCCTTCATCAAGTTTTCATAATGAGATATTCTTCATCATTTGTTAACATAATGAGACGTCCTTCATCACATGTTTCCATTATCAGACATACTTCATCATATGTTGTTGTAATGAGACCTTTTTTATCAAATGTTTCAATTGTGAGACATGTTTCATCATATGTTTCCATTGTGAGACATGTTTCATTATATGTTTCAATTGTGAGACATGTTTCATCATATGTTTCCATTGTGAGACATGTTTCATTATATGTTTCCAAAATCAGACATGCTTCATCCTTCCATAACAAGACATGCTTCATCCTTCCATAACAAGACATGCTTCATCCTTCCATAACAAGACATGATTCATCCTTCCATAATGAAACGTGCTTCATCCTTCCATAACAAGACATGATTCATCCTTTGTTTCCTAAATGAAACATGATTCATCCTTCCACAACAAGACATGATTCATCCTTCCATAACAAGACATGATTCATCCTTCCACAACAAGACATGCTTCATCCTTCCATAACAAGACATGATTCATCCTTCCATAATGAAACATGCTTCATCCTTCCATAACAAAACATGATTCATCCTTCCATAATGAAAAATGCTTCATCCTTCCATAACAAGACATGATTCAGCCTTCCATAACAAGACATGATTCATCCTTCCATAATGAAACATGCTTCATTCTGTTTCCTAAATGAAACATGCTTCATCCTTCCAAAATGAGACATGCATCATCATCCCATAGTGATACATGCTTCATCATGTGTTTCCATAGCGATACATGCCTCATCGTGTGTTTCCATAGCGATACATACCTCATCGTGTGTTTCCATAGCGATACATGCCTCATGGTGAGTTTCCATGGCGATACATGCCTCATCGTGTGTTTCCATAGCGATACATGCCTCATCGTGTGTTTCTATAATAAAACATTTTTTATCATGTTTCCAAAGTAAGACATACTTCATCATACCATAATGAAACATACTTTATCACATTGTGCCATAATGAGACACGCTTCATATATTGTGCCATAATGAGACACACTTTATATATTGTATCATAATGAGACACACTTTATATATTGTATCATAATGAGACACACCTTATATATTGTATCATAATGAGACACACTTCATATACTGTGCCATAATGAGACATGCTTCATCATATTACCATATTGAGACACACGTCATTACATTACCGTAACTAGTCACCCTTCACCATATGTTAGTATGATAAGACATGTTTCATCATAGGCTTCCATAATGAGATAAGTTCTATCATATTACAATAATGACCCATGCTTTGTTGTGTATCATTGCAAAGAAACATGCTTCGACATAATAATGAATCGTGAATAATCACATGTTACTATAACAATGCATGCATCAACACAGATTTCCTTGATGCGACACGCTAGGCTATATAAATTCCATGTATCATTATTACTTCATCATACTGTTTTTATTTGTTCCTCGGCCAGAGCTGTACGAATTGACTGATGGGACCAATTTTGCCTGCTATGAAGGCAGCCGCATTCCGACTTCGGGGATAACGTTATTCTGATAAGACATACTTCCCCATATGTTGACATAATGAGACATGCTTTTTTATGTTATTATCATAATGAGTATTGTTTCATATGTTACCGAAATGAGACATGCATCGTCATGTGTTACCATAATGATACAAGCTTTGTCATAATAACCATAGGAAAACACGCTTCATCATGTGTTAGCATAATGAAAAATGCTTCATCATGTGTTGCCATAATGAAAAATGCTTCATCATGTGTTGCCATAATGAAAAATGCTTCATCATGTGTTGCCATAATGAAAAATGCTTCATCATGTGTTAGCATAATGAAAAATGCTTCATCATGTGTTGCCATAATGAAAAATGCTTCATCATGTGTTGCCATAATGAAAATTGCTTCATCATGTGTTGCCATAATGAAAAATGCTTCATCATGTGTTGCCATAATGAAAAATGCTTCATCATGTGTTGCCATAATGAAAAATGCATCATCGTGTTTTGTCGTAATCAGAAATGCTTCATCATGTTTTGCCATACTGAAAAATGTCTCATGTGTTGCCATGATGGAAAATGCCTAATCATGAGTTGCTGTAATGAGAAATGCTTCATCATGTATTGCCATAACGAGTAATGTTTCATCATGTGTTTCCATAATGAAAAATGCTTCATCGTGTGTTTCCAAAATGAAAATTGTCTCATTATGTGTTGCCATAATAAAAAATGTATCATCATGTATTACCATAATGAAAAATGTCTCATCATGTGTTTCAATAATTAAAAATGTCTCATCATGTGTTGCCATAATGAAAAATGCCTCATCATGTATTACCATAATGAAAAATGCCTCATCATGTGTTGCCATAATGAAAAATGTCTCATCATGTATTACCATAATGAAAAATGCCTCACCATGTATTACCATAATGAAAAATGTCTCATCATGTATTACCATAATGAAAAATGCCTCATCATGTGTTGCCTTAATGAAAAATGTCTCATCATGTATTACCATAATGAAAAATGCCTCACCATGTATTACCATAATGAAAAATGTCTCATCATGTATTACCATAATGAAAAATGTCTCATCAAGAGTTGCGAAAATGAAAAATGCTTTATGATATGTTGCCACAATGAAAAATGCCTCATCATGAGTTGCCATAATGAAAAATGTCTCATCATGTATTACCATAAGGAAAAATGTATCATCAAGAGTTGCCAAAATGAAAAATGCCTTATCAAGTGTTGTCATAATGGAAAAATGCTTTATGATGTGTTGCCATAATGAAAAGTGTCTCATCGTGTGTTTCCATAATGAAGAGTGCTTCATGATGTGCCGCCATAATGAAAAATACTTGTCAGCAATGTGTTACCATATAGGTGACGCTGCACCACGAAATAAGTCGCTTAGCACATGACTCACTTTTCCGCTAGGAGCCATTAAAGGCAGGTGGGTGTCAAGTTGTTGATTCTGAAATTTTGATTGATTGTAAACTTTATCCATTATTCTACCTTGCAGTGAAATATCAAGGCATAATTTTGCTTCTTTTTGCCTTAAAATGTGTTTTGAAAATACCAAAGCCTTCATTCTGGCCACCTATTAGAAATCTTTACTTGTCTGTTTCTCAGTATTTCCTGCAATCTATCATTTCAAGTTGCAATAACTTTTGACAGATATGTCTGATTTTCAATCTGTTTTGTGTATTTTATAGCCAATTTATAGCACATTAATGACATGTCAATAACTAAAAATTGACCTCTTGTGCAGTGCATTGCGACTCCTTATGTGGCGGAGCCTCACAATTAGAAACCTGTGTCATCATATTTACTGAAGCATTTAATGATATCTGCTTTCTCAAATATTTTCTGTAATGAGTTTCTCCATTATTTCTTATGGTAATCAGAAACACTTCATGAAGTGATACCTCAGGGTTTCACTTCATTTACTTTTCCAGTTTTCTGATTTCCCAAAGGAGGTGTTATCATGTGTTTGAATATTCCATATGCACTGCAACATACCCTTGGATAAATCTGCAAAACAGTTTACTGGACCAAATGTCCCTCTCAATGAGTAGGTGAAGCTTGGATGCATGCTGTATTTTGTCTTTTCTGCAACCTATCAAAGTCTGATATGAAATTCAGGATTCTTTCTACAAGTGCATGTATGTATATCATTATTTTCTGCAGTCATGTATGTATATTCATTATTTTCTGCAGTGCATGTATGTATATTCATTATTTTCTGCAGTGCATGTATGTATATTCATTATTTTCTGCAGTGCATGTATGTATATTCATTATTTTCTGCAGTGCATGTATGTATATTCATTATTTTCTGCAGTGCATGTATGTATATTCATTATTTTCTGCAGTGCATGTATGTATATTCATTATTTTCTGCAGTGCATGTATGTATATTCATTATTTTCTGCAGTGCATGTATGTATATTCATTATTTCGCATGCATGTATGTAATTCTTATTTCTGCAGTGCATGTATGTATATTCATTATTTTCTGCAGTGCATGTATGTATATTCATTATTTTCTGCAGTGCATGTATGTATATATATTTAGGCATTTATTTTTCGTGCATGTTGCATGGTATGTATATCATATTCATATATTTTTGCAGTGCATGTTATTCTATTTGCAGTGCATGTAGTATATTCATTATTTTCTGCAGTGCATGTATGTATATTCATTATTTTCTGCAAGCATGGACGTGTTTTCCCCACCACTGAGGTAGCCACAATCCCACTTCCTGGAAGTGTCATCAATCAGTCAGTCAGTCAGTCAGTCAGTCAGTCAGTCAGTCAGTCAGTCAGTCAGTCAGTCAGTCAGTCAGTCAGTCAGGGAGATCGTAAAATGCATCTCCCTTAATCCACCAGCCCCCTGCCGCAGAGATTCAAACCCCTAGCTGGTGACTTCAGGATCAGTAGGACTGGAGGACTATTTCTGTAACCACTCAGCTACTGTACTCCTTGATGAAACACACTAAAGCATGCATTACTGTAATGGAACACGTGTCAGCATAACTTTGTCATTGTTGGAAACAATCTTTAACATAAACATGATTTGGGTGTTTTTCTCCATTATCAATCACAATCATGTTATTGTAAAGAGACATTCTTCATCATCATGCTACTGTAATGAGGCATGATCATTGTATAATGGCGACAAAACATATGTAACAAAACCCGACTTCATCGTTTTTACTGTATTTATACAGATGTTATCATTAAGTTACTGTATTGAGACAATTTTCATTGCATGTTACTACAACAAGACATATTTGTCAGTGTATTACAGAAATGAAGTACGCTTTATTATTATTGTGTTACTGTTACTGTTATAGTGGTTCTTAAACGATCATGCTGATGTAAACTGTCCGTCTTGTGAAGAAAGCACTGAAGATGAAGTCCATTTTTTGTTTCACTGTACTGCCTATAGCCATATACGAGAAAACTGTACCATACTGAAATCGTCTCTGGTGTTCTTGATGAAAGCAAAATCGCAATTATTCTTTCACATAATGATGAAAACACAATTCGATCAGTAGCGAAATTTATAGCACAAGCATTGAATGTCAAGAAAAGAAAATTAGAGACATTGGGAAGTTTATATAAGTAGTGAGTGTTAAAGAAAAAGAAAATAGAAGTCATCTGTTGCATGATGTAATTTTGAAGTGCATGTATAATTTTTCAATCTGATCCAAAGAATGTGTCGGGCTGCATTTGCGTGGTATGTGTGTGTGTGTGTGTGTGTGTGTGTGTTGTGTGTGTGTGTGTGTGTGTGTGTGTGTGTGTGCGCGCGCGCGCGCGCGCGCGCGCGCGCGGCGTGCGTGCGTGCATGCCTGCGTGCGTGTGTTTGTGTGTGCTGTGCGCGTGCGTGTGTGCGTATGGGTACGTGGCTGCGTGCGTATGTGTGTGTGCGCGCGCGCGTGTGTGTGCAGGTGTATGCGCGTGTGTGCCTACACCTCTAAGTAATTCCTGTGTGCATATGCTTTTGACTGATAAATCAAAAAATTGTCATTTGTTAATTGTGTTTCCAGTTATTATATTCACCGCCCCATGTCTAAAGGGCTTAATTGCAATGCTATATGGACAATTAAAAACCTTTGTCATTGTCATTGTTACTGTTATAAGGCATGCCATTAGTGTGTTACTGTGGTTAGACATGCTTTATGACTATGGTACTTTATTAGACATGCATTATCATTGTTATTACAATGAAACAAGCTTTATCACCATGTTACTGTAATGAAACATGCTGTATCATCATGTTACTGTAATGATACATCTTTATCACCATGTAATTGTAATGATACATCTTATCACCATGTTACTGTAATGATACATCTTTATCACCATGTAATTGTAATGATACATCTTACATCATGTAATTGTAATATCATCTTTATCACCATGTTACTGTAATGATACATCTTTATCACCATGTAATTGTAATGATACATCTTTATCACCATGTTACTGTAATGATACATCTTTATCACCATGTACTGAATGATACATCTTTATCACCATGTAATTGTAATGATACATCTTTATCACCATGTTACTGTAATGATACACCTTTATCACCATGTTACTGTAATGATACATCTTTATCACCATGTAATTGTAATGATACATCTTTATCACCATGTTACTGTAATGATACATCTTTATCACCATGTTACTGTAATGATACATCTTTATCACCATGTAATTGTAATGATACATCTTTATCACCATGTTACTGTAATGATACATCTTTATCACCATGTTATTGTAATGAGACATGCTTTATCACCATGTTATTGTAATGAGACATCTTTATCATCATGTTACTGTAATGATACATCTTTATCATCATGTTACTGTAATGATACATCTTTATCATCATGTTATTGTAATGATACATCTTTATCACCATGTTATTGTAATGAGATATGCTTTATCACCATGTTATTGTAATGAGACATGCTTTATCACCATGTTACTGTAATGAGATATGCTTTATCACCATGTTACTGTAATGAGATATGCTTATCACCATGTAACTGTAATGAGACATGCTTTATCATTATGTTACAGTAACGAGACATGCATCATCATTATATTATGTTATTGTAATAAGATTTGTTTTTCATTGTTACTCCATGATACATGCTTAATCACTATGCTGGGTATGTTTATCATTCTGAATGAGACTATAAACCGAGGCCCAGTGTGGGAACGCATGCAGAACATCTTGCGCACACGTTAAACACCCTTTTCCGCCTATCATAACAGCAGGCCATTGTGTGCCGGTAGGAACAGATGGCAACAAAATATTTGTAAAAAACCAGCATGCATACAGGTGTCGTGTTTAGACACCATCCCTGAGGGAAATCGGGAATTGAGTCCCATGCGATTCGGGCTGTTAGCCTATATGGCAACTTCTGGCGGTCCCTGCCACGGCACTGGAACCATTCATATCGGCGGTTGCCTTTCCAAAGGACCATTCCAGCAACTGGAGAGGGGGAGGGGGGGGGGGATCTGCTTACCTAGACTTTGCACACTCTAGAGCCTAGAGCGCAACTCCATAGTCTTCCGAGACTGACCAATGCCCAATGCCTCCCCGTAACCAACCGAGCGCTGAAATGAGTTACGGGATCGTTAACATGCATATCTGATCTTCTACACAGGTATATACACGAAGGGAATTAAGGCACTGGCAGGTCTGTTTTTTAAATTGACTTGGGGGTTCGTAAAAATCCTCATCTTTAATTCACCAGATAGGGTCGAGATTCGAACCCTCGACTTCATGAACCCACTGGATTGAAATCAAGCATTTGAAATCAAGTGATTTTAACCATTCGGCCCATGCGTCCATCGTCAGTGGAATGAATCGTCCTCCTACATTTATCCCTGTTATAAAACATATGTCCTCAGGTGCTGCT
This sequence comes from Stramonita haemastoma, assembly GCA_030674155.1. NCBI lineage: Eukaryota > Metazoa > Mollusca > Gastropoda > Neogastropoda > Muricidae > Stramonita > Stramonita haemastoma. Next base: position 82,609,969 of record CM060316.1, on the reverse strand, counting down.
GTCATGAGATGTGCTAATTTAGATAATACTGTTGTAAGACATGCTTTGTCATATGCTGCTGTAATAAGATAATATTTATATGCTGCATCGTGCTTTACAGTAATAAGACATGGTTTATCGCACATCAATATCATCAAAGTGCTATATCAGATTATTCCTGAACTTAGACTTACTTCATATTCATAACTGTAACGAAATATTCTTCAAGTGTCATGAGAATAACAAGCGTCGTTCCAATGATATGTGATTTATCAAATTTTACTGTCATGGGTCCGTTTTTTATGCTATGGTAAGAAGGAATGCTTCGGCAAATATTGATGTAATGATGCACGATTCACTGACTATGGGGGTAATGTGACTCCCCCCCCCCCCCCCCCTTCCTCCTCAGTTCTATATTACTTGTCCTTGAACTTTTATTGCAACAGAAAGTGTTTGGGCAGCGGCTTACACACACACACACACACACACACACACACACACACACACACACACAACACACACACACACACACACAAACATATACACACACAACAACCAACACAACAATAACAACAACAACAGCAACAAAACGAAAAAACCCACAAACAAAAAGTTGTATTAGTGATAAGCTTGGGTTGCTTGGTGTTATTTTTTTGAGAGACGGAGTGGTGGTGGCATGGTTGGTGTTTAAGTTACAGACAGGTCATGCGCTACGGCCGGTGTCTTATTAGCCTACTGATTCATCTTCCTAAGTTTGGTGGGTTTTTTGTTGGTTTTTGTTCGTTTGTTTGTACTGTCTTTATACTTGTGACGGTCTTGTTATTATGTTCCAATTCCTCAGGTATAATAGATAATATTGAGAAAAGGTAGCATAGTATTTCCACCTCTGGGGCATTGTCTTTTTTTTTCTATCGAACTTGAAGGCCTTCTGATAGTATGTATGGATGTATTTATTTTTGTCAGAGTTTCTTATTGGTCGTGCAACATTGACTTTGTTATCAAGTGACAGTCTATGTCTTATTTCTGATGATTCATTAAAAAAAAGTTTAACCGTACTTGAAATTTGCCTTTCCTGTTAGTGTGTGTGTGTGTGTGTGTGTGTGTGTGTGTGTGTGTGTGTGTGTGTGTGTGTGGTGGGTGTGTGTGTGTGTGTGAACCCTCTCTCTCTCTCTCTCTCTCTCTCCTCTCTCTCTCTCTCTCTCTCCTCTCTCTCTCTCTCTCTCTCTCTCTCTCTCTCTCTTCTCTTATTCATCATCCTCGAAAAAAATTTTAAAAATGACTTGATTAACTTGACTCTCAATGAACACTAAGAAAGGACTAGCGTCAAGGAAATAACGCCACATCGTATTCCGCTCTTGTCTTCATAAATCATGGTAGGTAGGCCTATACCATTATACAGTCTGCTAGAAGGGGCAGGGAGAAAGAAAGGAGGGCTTTCCGTGGATTCTATAAATAAAACAGGAGCTGACGAGAAATCGAGGAGGGGGGTGGGGTGGGGCCTTGCGCTTGATTCTACGAATAGAACGTAGGGAGTCCACGAGCGATATTTTTATATTCTTCCTCGTGACTGAAAGCTTCCATGCAGCTTGACTGATATTTCTGTATACAGTACAGCTGTTCCATTGCCCTGGTTTAATAATGATATATGCTGGCGTAACCTGTAGCATTGATCAACAACACCCATCTGTTGCATCAGCCAGCGGGTAGTAAGCCTACATGAATAAGGCACAGCAGTAAATCATGCCGCATTGGGTTGATTTGTCGCGCGTAGTTTAATGAAAGAAGAAATGAAGAAAAGTGGAACAGGGAAAAGGAGGGGGGGGGAGGAGACAGACCGACTGACAGAGACGGAAGGGGGGGGGGGGGGATAAAGAAAGAAAAGGAAGAGTAAGCAGAAGGATGGAAGGTAGAAGGAGAGGAAGAAAAAAAAAGGAAGGTAGACAGAAGGAAACGAAATGCAACAGCAAAAAGGAAAGGCAGAAACAAAAACAATAGTAAACAGAAAACCCAAATTTATTCAAGAAAGAAAGAAGCCTATTTATTCATGGTTCAATTAATGCCAACGCCTTACAAAAAATACAGCTCTGCTGTTGGTTTGTTTTTGGTTTTATCTCCTGGAAAAGTTTTTTTCAAAATGTTTGGATTTCTTGAAACAACTATTTGTCACATAGATGGAAAAAAAAACTACCCTGTTATACAGAGTGGAACACCTAAGTAAAAAAAATAAATAAATAATAATAATAATATAAAAAAAAGTGTCACGGGAAAATTTCAAAATTACTGGTTTGATTTCTGGCCTACATAAAAAGGTGTTTTAATCTCCAATCTTAATGAGTGTGTGTGTGTGTGTGTGTGTGCGTGCGCGCGCGCGCGCACGCGCGCGAGGTGACAGCCCCGATATGGCCTTGCGGTCGGCGGGGCTCTAAGCAACATCATCAGATTGGATTTGGGGGGGGGGGGTATTAGGTGTAGTGTGTTAGATAGGTTCCCTCATCCAAGTTTTCAAGGATGATTGAAGTGTCCTTCACGGCCATATGACAGACCTCTGATGAGATTGCAGTCCATGCACCAAGCTTGCATAGAGAGGGGGAAAAAACGTGTATGTAGTAGTAGGCACCCATCAATCTCGGAAGACTATGGAGTTGCGCTTTAGAGCGCAAAGCCTGTGTAAGTAAGTATGGAGGGCAAACTGTTACCAATGCAGAGACACCCCCCTCCCCTCTCCACTCCACTGGAATGATCCATTGGAAAGGCAATGACCGATACAAATGGTTCCAGTACCGTCGCAGGAGCCACCAGAACGTTGCCATATAGGCCTACAGCCCCGAGCCGCCCTGGAACTCTTAACTCCCCGATTTTTCCTCAGGGATGGTGTCTAAACACGACACCTGTGGGTACGAACCCAGAACCTCACGTTTACTTGTTGGCAGGTGTCTAAACACGACACCTATGGGTACGAACCCAGAACCTCACGGTTTACTTCTTGGCAGGTGAACGTCTTAACCATCCTGCCACAGTGGGGACGGATAGCCTAGTGGTCAGAACATTAAGCTGGCAATTTGAAGACCTGGGTTCGAGTCCGGTCGAGGAGATTTTTCTCCTGGAGTTAACATCAGTGCTGACTCCACTCTCCCCACAAGTCCTTCGGATGAGACTTTAAACCGAGGCCCCGTGTGCGAACGCACGCAGAACATCTTGCGCACACGTTAAATCCTGTTCCGCTTTTCGTAAGAGTAGGCCATCGTGTACCGGTGGGAACAGATGACATTTACAAAACTGCATACACACGAGGACTGGATGAAAAAAAGCACAAGAGTGCTTATTTCATTATTCTCGATATAAAAGAAAAGAATAAAGAATGAATAAAGAACCTGTGTGCATGCTGGTTTATATATATATATATATAATATATATATATATATATATATATATAATATATATATATATATATATATATATATATATATAAAATTTTGTCATCCGCTCCTCGTTCGTTCTTTAGATTTTACGTCTTTTCACTGTTAATGATTTTAGACGATCATCCGCTCCTACCGGTACACGATGGCCTGCTCTTCCAAAAGGCGGAACGGGGTTTTAACGTGTGCGCAAGATGTTCTGCATGCGTTCGCACACGGGGCCTCAGTTTATAGTCTCATCCGAATAACATTCAGTTCGATTTTTTCGTTGAACTGGGAAGAAAGGGCGAGGGCGGGTACGAACCCATAACCTCACGGTTTACTTGTTGGCAGGTGAACGTCTTAACCATCCTGCCACCTTCCTTCCTTCCGTGTATGTAGGCTACGCATATTTAGGCCTAAGATCAACAGAACAGTATAGAATTGAAGCTAAGTTTAGTTATTTAAGGGTTGGGTTTTTTTTTTTTTTTCATTTTCAGTCAACTGTTGTTGTTTTTTTTACATATGTCTGTTGTTATTAGAATCCCCCCCCCCCTCCCCATCTCTTAAAACCCTCTATTCCCTCATTCTTTCAACACTTCCACCCTCTTTCTTTAGAACGAAAAACAGAACAAGAAAAAAAATGGAAATAGAAATCACAAGGCATGAATGTAAAGTTTTCGGGAGACAATACAAGGACGACGAAACAAACGACAGCGGTGTAGGCCACAGAGTCTTACCTACCCACGTCAGTTAGTCGACAGGCCAGAATAAGTGATGACACATCTCCTGTCACCGCAGCTCCTGGAAGAGGCCGAGCTTTGAAAGTCTATATAACCTCTTCCACGTACCGTTCCAGTAAAACGCCCTGTTTTCATATGGTGAAGTGCCAGCGACAAAAGTGAAATGCTTGCAATGTAAAATGCATCTTTGCTTTTATACAACTTTGCAAAAATCTTCCTTTTTTACATTTATACTGGAATTAACAGTGTAAAGTATGCACATGTGACTGTCTTACACTGTTATCCATAAGTCATGATATAGATTCTGACTTAAAGAGAGGGGGGAAAAGAACAAAATAAATCCTTGTCCAGGACGGCATAAAACTTTTGTGTCAAACACGATCTTCCACGAAAGATATTCATCATAAGCTATATACAGGTTACTTTTTTGAAGTGTTCTAAAGTTCAGTCCCTTCCTGAAGACATCGATCTTATTACGTATTAACTGCAAAGGAGCAGAATCAAACTTATCAGTCCCCCCCCCCCCCCCCCCCCCCCCCCCCCCCCCCAATGAAGAACGTCTTTTTATTGTCAATCCTCTCAAACTCTTACCCATGCCACTCTGCAAGAGAACACAATGACAGGTTGCACTAGCCACTGGATTTCTTGACGCAGCAAATGATATGCTTCACAACTGCGGTGACATTCTTCCTTTCGTTTCAGCGTGACAAAAAGACTCCTCTCTCCTCTCTCTCTCTCTCCTCTCTCTCTCTCTCTCTCTCTCTCTCCTCTCTCCTCTCTCTCTCTCCTCTCTCACACACACACACACACACACACACACACACACACACACACACACACCACACACACACACACACACACACACACACACACACGTTTATTGTTATTATTATTCAGAGTTTGGCTACAAAACAGTACGACATTCGACATACTACAGGAATAGTGAATCTTGTACGGACTTTACTTTCAGGCTAACATCCACACGTTTCCATTTCAGCATTACAACAATGAATATACTTTATTAACAAAGTCGGGTATATTAAAAGACAAGACTTGTAAAGAAAAGTCAAAGATAAACTTGTCTTCTTTAAAACATTTCTTTAGAGTTAAGCAGGAGTGACAGTTGATTTACTTTTTGGTCGTTTCCGTTGGTCAGTTTGGGGTAACCAAATCAAGGTTAAATGACTGAAAAACAAAAATGTTGTAGCACTGATCTATTGTGCATAATTGACGTTTTCTTTGCGTAATGCTGATTTTGTTTCAAAATGACTTTTTTAAAGAATCTCTATAAGAATTGAAATAAATCTTTTGTGGCTCTCAGCCCACCATAGTTAATGTCGTGGGTCTTGGCCACAGTACAACAAGACCTGGGCCCTGTGGAGTAGTACTCTTTACCCCCTCCTTTGAAAGGTGCGGTTTGAGAACAGCTGACAGTCACAACTTGCTAGTCAGTAATCGTGTTTTACCTGATTGTGTGGGTTGCGTGGGCACAATTTAGTGTTTGAATGTGTACCAAAACAAGACGCAGTTTTTCAGGTAAATGGCCTAGCATGAAGGGCGTGTAACAGTTATTTTACATTACAAAGTCGGTTAAGGTGTTTGCTGCTTGTCAAAATTGATACATCAATTGTAAATGAGATCCTGTGGTGTCAGAAGCCCAGCTGCACTCGACTGTTCAGCCACAGAGAGTACAACAGGAGCGTGAGAACTCTTGTTTGAAGAGACCAGTGTCCAAGAAGTCCACAGTGCATTTTCAAAGGAAATAAACCACACTGAGAGTGAAGCTCGCCTGTGACAATGTGTCCCTCCAGATGGTCCCTGAGTTTTCTGCTAATGGTGCTGTGTTGTGTGCACGTGGCTGACGGGAACCTCTACACACAGCTGTACAATGGGAGATGGGGCCGTAGAGGCGTAGACAGAATGCAGCCTTCCACCCACGCCCCCCGTGCCTCTGATCCCCCACCTGCAGGCAGCACAAGCCGGGCATCTGGCGCTGTGTCCCGAGGCCAGTACTACAACCGCTTGCTTGGCAGAGTACGGGGAAACCAGGCTTCTCCCAAGAGAGGGGCGTTCTCCCGGCCCTCCTTGCTGCCACAATCTTCCACAGACGTCCCCACAACCTCTGAAATCATCGCCATGATTCCACCTGGGGGCACCATTGACGACCTACCCAAACGTCTGCGTGCAAGTACGTGAAGGGTGGCTCTTTTTTTCCTATTTTGATTGCTTTTTAAGTTGTTTTTTCCTCAAAGGCGAGGACAGGTGATGGACCAACCCAACCTCTATTGGCTTCATGTCAATGCTAAAGTATTGGGAATGGGTTCATGCCAAATCTATATATATTATTTGTTTCTTGGGCCAGAGCCATTCCCTGTCTCCAAATCTGCATATTAATTTTTTCATGGGGCCCCCCCCCCCGGGGGGGGGGATCTTTTCCTCCAGCAGGCATACAGGTGGTTCTGTTCGTGAACATTTGTTGAGAATCAGTGTTTTACTCTTCTTACTGTTTGGTTGGGGGTGGCGATAGGGGTGGGGTTTGTTGTTTTTAATGACAGGAACAAATACTTTTTTCTAGACAAAGGCAGTCAGCTTCTCACAATATTTCTTGCCAAGCTAGCAAACAAATAAATAAAAACGTACAAAAAACGGGGAGAGTTTTTAAAGTAAAAAAAAACCCACCCAGTTTATCTGCCCTGCATTTGGTATCTTTACGTGGTAAAAAAAAAAAAAAAAAAGCGGACAGAAATATGCAAAGAAAAATACATATTTATTCCAGATGACTAACACCTGCAATCTGGCAGATAGGATGACCATACAGTACAGATCAAATCAATTTTATTCTTTGTCAGCATTCCATTCTTTATGACCAGTGTCAGACAGGCTTTAAATTAAAATAAATACAGAAAATAGCTACCATTTGAAAGAAGGAACAGAAGGGGGGAAATCAAGAGACCATCACACAGAACTGGCTTAACGAGAAGAAACAGCCAGAAAGAAAGATACCATTTGAAAGAAGGAACAGAAAAGGGGGGGGGGGGGGGGGAACCTGTTATACAGATCTGACTTAACGTGAAGGAAAAAGCTGGAAAAGAATGAGGGGGAGTAGGAGCAGTAAACAAAAGAACATGTTATATCCAGCCACCTGGAAGTATGTGGACATGTTTACATCGCATAAAATAAATAATCCTGGTAGAGGGAGGACGAGGGGGGGGGGGGGGGAGTCATCCTCTCTATCCTCATTGTAAACTTCTTGACAGTTAAAGCACGAGTCAGTGACCGATGAGAATAGCATCAGTCGTAGCCAGCACTTCACCTCTGGTCGCACAGTAGACTAAGTGGGTAGTTTGCTCTAGGCTTGATCTCATGCTGGACTCTCTCTGTTGGCCAGTTGGTTGTAAGAGACTTTCCCTTCAAAGCCAACTTGTATGCAGACCCCAATCCATTTTCAATCCTTTGAATGAGACTTCGAACTTGAGGTCCCGTGTGCAAACGCACGCAGAACATCTTGCGCACACGTTAAATCCTGTTCCGCTTTTCGTAAGAGTGGGCCATCATGTGCCAGTGGGAACAGATGACATTTATAAAACTGCATACACACGAGGACTGGATGTAAAATATAAAAAATAATAATAATAGCACATGAGTGCTTATTCCATTATCCTTGATATAAAAAATAAAATGAAAATGTGAACACATCCTTAGATACTCTCAGTTACACGCAAGAAAATCCCATTCTAAAATTCAGAGAGGTGCTTGCCATGGCAAGCTTGTTGGAAAAAAAAAACATGCATGTTAGATTCATGCTTATACATTATCCCCAAAGTCCAAACGTGGCAACATTGGTAGTGAGCAAACAGTTGCATACACCCCCCCTCCCCCCTCCAAAAAGAAAGGCACCAAAGTTTTAGCCAGGACAAAAAAAAAAGGATACCTTTTCTTTGTAAATGTGTTCCTGTTTACAAAAGTATCTCGTGTGATAACACTCAAGTCACACTTGTGGAATATGCATATTGATTGATTATGTTGTTGATCTGTGCATCTTAAACCATTTGTCCAATAATTGTTCATTTTGTCCTGTGGGTAAAAACAATTATGTATTTCCATCTCAGCCGGGGATTGATTGGTTCGTTTGTTCGTTGGTTGATTGGTTAGTTAGTCGGTCAATCAGTCCGTCCACCCCTCAGTCAACTTATTGAATGTAAAATGCTTAAATTGCAAAAAGACTCTCTCTCTCTCTCTCTCTCTCTCTCTCTCTCTCTCTACTTACCTACCTACCTACCTACCTACCTACCTACCTACCTATCTATCTATCTATCTATCTATCTATCTATCTATCTATCTATCTATCTATCTATCTATCTATCTATCTATCTATCTATCTATAGGACGGGATAGCCTAGCCTAGTGGTCATAACACTGCGCTCGCAATTTGACGACCCAGGTTCGATTTCCGTTCGAGGGGATTTTTCCTCTGGAGTTAACATCAGTACTGACTCCACTGTCCCCAAAAGTCCTTCGGATGAGACTATAAACCCGAGCCCCGTGTGCGAACGCACACTGAACATCTAGCGCACACGTTAAACCCTTTTCCGCTTTTCGTACGAGTGCCGGTGGGAACAGATGATATTTACAAAACTGCATACACACGGGGACTGGATGAAAAAAAGCACATGAGTGCTTATTCCATCATCCTCGATATAAAAGAATAACTAAATATCTATCTCACTTGTAAAATCTGCTTTAAAAAAGAACCAAAAAATCTGTGCTCTCAGACGTAACTCGAGAACTGTGGTGTGTTACAGTACTGACTGGAGACCCAGATTACACCCGGTTCCGACAGTTGTTCCTGAGGGAGATGTGTCAGCGGTTGCTCAACGGACCACGCTCTGAGCTCTTCCCGGTCTGCCTGTCTATCCGCGGCCCCTGAGCACAGATAGATCTAGGCCTATATCAGGATGCTGGTCAAGCACAGAGGGGGAGAAAACAACAGACACTGACTGGGCTGGTTGGTGCCACTGACGTTATTGATACTCTCTGTGATACAAACACTCACACACGCACACACACAAGTCTGAATGACAGACTGGACTTACTGTTTTTGTGAGCGACCCTGTCACCCGCATTTCGTTTGGTTTCGCGGGTGAGCAACGGCATCTTGTTCGCTTGTCCACAGAAGCGAACATCGAAGTACCACCAGAATAATTATGTGTAGATGATCAGACGCGAAACATACCATAAAGAGAGTCAAGAACATCTGTCAGTTGTGATCAGAACGATATGAGACAGTCGGTCAAATAGCCTACTGTTTAACGCTTTGTGTGTGTGCCACGGAAGGGGTAAAAGGATTGACTTTGAGTAGCCATTAATGATGGATCATCTCAAAATGAAGACAGTTAAAAGTGGGATAGATCTACTCAAACTGTTGACAAATGTAGATTCTGAACATTTACAAGATCAGAAACTGAAGCAATGGTGGGTAACCTGAGAGTGTTTTGAGACAATGATGCCATCGGGAAAACTATTACTTCATAAAATTTTCATGAAAAAGTGTCACTGGAAATGTTTGGGTTTTTTTTTTATCTCCTCTTTTTCGCATGTGGAAAAGGACTTTGCTTACACTATCTTTTTTTCTGCTACCGTGGCAGTGCGCAAAGTGTGTGTGTGTGTGGGGGGGGGGGGGGGGGGGGAGGGGGGATATTTATTTTATTTATTCTTTTATATCGAGGATAATGGAATAAGCACTCACGTGCTTTTTTTTACATCCAGTCCCCGTGTGTATGCAGTTTTGTAAATGTCATCTGTTCCCACCGGCACACGATGGCCTACTCTTACAAAAAGCGGAACAGGATTTATCGTGTGCGCAAGATGTTCTGCGTGCGTTCGCACACGGGCCTCGGTTTAAAGTCTCATCTCATCCGAAGGACTTTTAGGGAAAGTGGAGTCAGCAATGATGTTAACTCCAGTGTGTGTGTGTGTGTGTGTGTGTGTGTGTGTGTGTGTGTGTGTGTGTGTGTGTGTGTGTGTGTGTGTGCGTGGTGTGTGTGTGTGTGTGTGGTGTGTGGTGTCATGGCAGTGGCTCTGCCAGTGTCATTCATACATTTCTGCCTGTGTTTTGTCGTCCAGTTGTACAAAAGCATGACTGACGCAAAAACATAGGATTAACCGTAAGTCATCCCCATGGGGGAGACTATAAATCTGTCACGTGACTACTACTGTATATAGAATTGCGACTTGCCGGCGTGTCAGGCCTATTTATTACTATATTGTTTTATTTATTACTTGGAATGTGGATGACTGGGATTGCCTTATAGTTATGAACTCTTGTATATAAAGAAGCTGGTGACAACACAGTCATGGTGGTGATACTGTGGCCCAACACTTAGATCAGATACGAAAAATTACGGTTTCGTTCAACTTTGCCACTAAGTGCTTTTCATTTCCACTTTGGTTAATATTGAGTGAGTGCATCATGAGCCGTTTATTTGTGTTTTCAATATTACCCCCCAAAATCATACAAATCATCAATAGGCCTACTATTAGCAGCCTTAATCGTTTTGCCACGACTCATAATAATGTGTATTTGATTATTTTTTGTTTCCTTCATCAAGATGTACAGAGCTCTAAACAATGAACCACAGTGTAACCATAAATGACTCGTGTCTGGCTTAGCGTGTGTCTCTCTTAAAAGACTTCCCCAATATCTTCAGTTCTACTCGACTCAAAGGCGGAAGACTACTTGATTATTTCAAATTAAGAAATTGTAAACCGCGAAGTAAAACAACCACATACAATCGAATATAAGACTAATAATAAAGAAACACACGCAACGAGAAGCATCAAAATCGACCCTAAAACATTCTAAACTATGTTACAATGCGCTAAGATTGCAACAAATTTCAAACTACTGTCCGTTAAGTCGCACATGGATTTCTAGAACCGATGTGAATAGAGGCCCGACTAGAAGAAGGAAGCTCTCGGAGAGCTGGACTACAGAGATCTTCAGAAATGACCATCTGGTAGCTGTCTTGGCTTTTCTTCCTGTCTTGTGTAAGGTCTCGAGTCAGCAGAGGCGAGAGAAGGTATGAGCCCTAGGTATTACATAATCATTGGTAGTAACGGAAAGAGTCTAAAGCTATCATCCCAGATATTATGGTTGTCAGTAGGGCCTACATTTACTTTACAGAGTAAAGGGCGTAGATCGAAGTCATAAGAGAGGCGAGCATTTTCTGTGTAAGTAGGCCTATCATTTTCTTTTATTATCATGTCCCTGTGTTGTTCTTTTTGATAAATAAAGCCCGTCATGCCTTCAACACCCTTCGCCCAATCTGGACATCAACAGCCCTCTCACTCCACAACAAGATCCGAATATTCAACACCAACGTCAAGTTGGTCCTTCTGTATGGCTCAGAAACCTGGCGGGTAACAAAGACCAACACCCACAAACTCCAAACATTCACCAACAGATGTCTTAGGAACACCCTCGGTATTAGGTGGCCAGAAGTCGTCTCAAACGAAGAACTGTAGGACAGGACCAGACACGCTCCAATCAAGACAGAGATCAAGAAAAGGAAATGGGGATGGATCGGCCATACGCTCCGCAAGCCTGCTTTAAACGTCACCAGGCAGGCCCTTGACTGGAACCCACAAGGGAAGCGGAAAGTAGGTCGACCAAAACAGACCTGGCGCAGAAGCATTGAGATGAAGGCAGCCGAATGACATGGGCAGAGCTGAAGAGGATCTCCCAGAGTCCGTTGGATGAGTGTTGTTGCAGCCCTATGTTCCCAAGGTTATTCACAGGCATAAGTAAGTAAGTAAGGCCTGTCATTTCTTTTATTATCATGTCCTTGTGTTGTTCTTTTTAATGACCAACACTGTTAATTCCTGTAGTCGTAGTATCGCCTTTTAAGTGTGGTTTATGTGGTTCTTCCACTTCGCTGCAACCATCCTGATCAGTGTAAGGCCTGTGGTTGTCTAGGGTGTTGGTGTGGGGAGCAACTGAATAGCTGGTTTTAATCCTAGTGTTCGGTTACCTTCGTAGAACAGCTGCATCTTTTTAATCTGACTTTGAATTTTAAGATGGTAACAGGTAGTATATGGCTTCAGATGGGTAAAGCTAAATACCTCATGACTAGATAGATTGACTCCAACAAAGAGTGAAAAACAAACAATCTGACGCACAAAACCTCATTCAACAGAAACACTCTCAAAAGCATGGTGAAATGTGGCACCTTTCGCCAGACTGAAAAACTGTCAAGCGGCATGTACCTTTTTGTGCACATCGGAGCGTGGACACCAGCGTAGGAGCAAAAAGCAGATCCCAATATTATTAATTCATCACGATGCAAGAGAAAGCAGTCTTGAGAAGTATTGTACTGCATTGCAGGCCATAGAGTGATAAATGTGTTTCTTCATGTTTATGGATGGCAACAAATCTGTACAATGTATAATGGATGGCAATAAATCTGACTGTTCAAGATATCAAAGATGGCAATAAATCTGACTGTTCAAGATATCAAAGATGGCAATAAATCTGACTGTTCAAGATATCAAAGATGGCAATAAATCTGACTGTTCAAGATATCAAAGATGGCAATAAATCTGACTAAAAGATATCAAGGAGTGAATTCTGGTGTGTGTGTGGGGGGGGGGGGGGGGGGGGGGGGGGGGTGTCACGCGCGTGTGCATCATGTTCGACTTGGCATTCATGCCAGGTGTAAGTCTGTATCACAGCCATTATTATGTGAGTGTAGGATGCTTATGATCATAAAGGTGTGAATTAACTTCGCAACTAACAGTAGTAGCCAATGCAATGCATTGATTTATCATCATTTTCTCTCTGCTTACTTGATAAGCATGTTTGAATGGCAGCCATCGTGTTCACACCATGCACATTCCACTCGGCTCATGATTGGAATCTAGGACACAGCAGCCCAATGAGAAGTACGAATTGTTGACTCTTTGTGCCCTCTGGATAGTTCGTTTCCTCCCAACTGGTTTACTGTGGCATGAGACATGGGACAGGCTAATGCGAGGAGGAGAGCAGGTAACATGAAGGCAGTTGCCACTTACTTCGGTTAAGCCAGGCGTTTGTTGTCTTTCTACCATATCCCTACCCCACCCCCACCCCACCTCACACACACGTGCGCGCGCGCGCGCACACACACACACACACACACACACACACACACACACACACACACACACAACACACACACACATTAGAAGGAAAATTATTTCCGCTAAAACAGAAAAATATCAGAAACCAAAAACATATTAGATCGAAGTCTAATTGTCAACCATCAGTACTTGATGGTTAACATGAAAAGGATATTAGAAGGAAATCTTCTTTAAGTCTTATTGTCTGGAGTGGGAATGGACGTGAATGGGCCTCGCCCATGTGGACACCTTTTCTCCCCCTTCTCATCCATCGCTGATTCAATGGGAAATTGCCCCTCCCCCCCAAAAAACAACAACAACAAACACTCACTCACTCAGTCCCATGTCCCAAAGGACGTAGGGGGGACATGAGAGAAGACACAACAGAGATCTTTTTCCATGCTTCACGATCCTGTGTGGCTAGTAGGAGGTGTTGCAGGGGTTGGGCGGTCCAGTCTTTGATTTTGTCAACCCATGATTTCTTTTGGCGGCCTCTTCTTCTCTTGCCCTCAACTGTTCCTTGCAGGATGGTTTTTGCTAGGGTGTTGTGTCTTGTGGTGTGACAAAACCACATCAGCTTTCTCCTCTTTATGGTGGAGAGCAAAGGCTCTTGGGGCCCCACACGCTTTTTGATTTCTTCTTTCACATAGTTATTGGTCTTGTGTTCTTTGTATGATATTTTGAGGAGTCTTCTGTGGCACTTGTTCTCGAATGCTTGGATTCTCCTCTCTAACTCTGCTGTCAGAGTCCATGATTCACAGCCATATAGGAGGATAGATATCACGAGGGATTTGTAGAGGTGGTATTTGGTGCAGAAGCTGATGTTGTTGCTTCTGATGATCTTCTCGAGTCTGACTAGAAACAACAAACAAACAACAACAAAAAACTCACAGGTGCTTAGGTGACACCAGAACCGCGTCGGATCTCCTTGTTATCATTTCTAATGTTTACCAACGACTTGTTGTAGGTTCACAAAAGTATTTTAACGAAAATGCATTTCAAAACACCTTGTTCATTTCATGTGCACAAAAATGCCATCGCTTCCTGCAGCCATTCCCGGTTTGTCAATCGATAGAAATCAGATGGCTACAATGGATCCTGGCCAAACAGGCCTTTACCCGTGTCTTTTGCATCTTTCAATTCATACCTGTCTTAGATCTGATTTTATAGATCTAAGATTTATCAAACCGTGAAATGTGGAACTTTTCTCAAAATAGATTGGCGTAAGACAATGCTCAGTGCCTTACTGTTGGTGACCGCAAAATAAATCACTGTACAGTAGCGGTGGTAATAATGGGCGTTCTTTCTGTCTAGTGTTATATCATGGAGACACTTCCTCATCTGGTGGTTTATTGTATGTACCCTTGGTGGCGGGGCGGCACAGGAAGACTAATGCGTTGGAAAGAAATTACTTTCCGTCCCTTTCCTGTGTCTCTGTGCGGATCTTTGTCTGCCGCTCTCTCTCTCTCTCTCTCTCTCTCTCTCTCTCTGGTCAGTTAGGGATTGTGTGTTTGTTGAATTCATAGGCTATATCCTCTCTCCTTTTTTTCTTTTTTTTTAAATGATTATCAATGTATCTAGTGGGGATTGCGCCTGATGAAAGTATAGATCTACCTATTACTTCTTTGAAATCATAGGTTGAACTTTTATTGTTGGTGATGGTGGTTTTTCTTTTGTTATATTGTTGTTGTTGGGGTTTTGGGGGGTTTGCTTGTTTTTGATTGTTTTTTGGGGGGGTTTGTTTTGTTGGCTTTTTTGTGTTTTTGTTTTGTTTTTTGTTTTTTTAGGGGAAGGGGGCTGCTTTTCTCTAATCAGGGCAAGGGCTGGATGAAAAAAGTATGTGCATGCTTACTCTGTTACCCTTGGAAAATAAAGATTTCATTCATTCTCTCTCTCTCTCTCTCTCTCTCTCTCTCTCTGTATATTTATCTGTTGACAGGGTCGTCAGTATATCCATACAAATAGTACACTGATAGGGCTTACAATGAAAATAAGAGGTAGAAATTACATGACTGCTCTGATAACACCAACGACAAAATAATCTGTCAAACACTCACCCCTAGGACTGATGTAATTATTTGCAACTTGTACATCATGGTTCATAATCATAGTGAACCCAGTGGATGCAGCGTCGAACTTTGATCCATTGTGTGTAGCTGTTACAAGTCTCGGTCAGGTTTTGCCCGGTGACTGAATTAGAGTGGGGAGTTTTCGAGATAACGATTTCTTTACGTCAGCCTACGTCGCATCGCTTTCTTGTGGCTGTATTTACGCTGGGAAGAAGATGAAGCATGGAAGTTAGAGCCGGATCCTGTCATAACACGTTGGTGTAATGGGACGGGTGATCTGGTAGATCAGTGGTCTAGAGGTAATATACCCATCTTGAAAGCAGCAAGTCACAGGTTCGATCCCCACTGGAACCTTAACTGTTCCCCTGTCCACAAGGCCACGAGTGGTGATCTAAGTGCTAGTCTTTCGTATCAGACAATGAACTGCGGTCCTGCGTGCAACACGATCTACAACATGCAAAATAACCCAGACAAGACCGTTGTCCCCGGTAAAATCATATTTTTATGGAAGCCACTTTTATAACAAAACAAACACGCCTACATGTGCAGGCATGCAAATAGTAAAAAAGGTGTCGCTGCTCTTGAGATGCATTCTCTCCAAGAAGAGCAGCCTCAATTTCATGCACAGAAATCTGCAGTGACTGGAAGTGGTATACAATAAGAAACGATGCGACACAATGCAATACCACAGATTCGGTAGGTTACAGAAACATAAATAGTGCGATTCTGGTAGCATGCACACGATACTGGGGTACTAGCGCGACGCGATTTTGTGTCGAGTCTTTTTACAGCTTCTTAGCATAAACACGGGGATTACATCAAGGATGGAATATTTTCTTCTCGTTAACATCTTTTGGGGGAAAACTGAAATTCAGTCTTCAAGACTTAACTGAAGATTTATTTCAAGACCCCCCCCCCCCCCCCCCCCCTGCAGGAACATGAAATCACCAATCAGGATTAGCAGATGTGGACGTGTGGAAGTGTTCACGGGAACATTACAAATTATAGATCTCGAATGAAAAACATGACTGAGTTATCCGGCAACGAAAACTACTTTCTAGCATATCTCAAACGGCAACAAATTGTATTTCATTTAAATTAGGCATGGCAATGCCTTTCAAGCATCAAAGTATAGCCTACACTATATGTATCTCTGTTTTGTTAGTCAGTAAAGAAACATAGGCCTATCATCAAAACGTATCAATAAACCCTAGCATAACAAATGATAACAAAATAAGGACTTTGATTTCATTGACTAAAATCATCTACCAAAACACTTTCGAACGATAACGATGCAAACGTGAGCCCAAAAACACACCCATACGTGTCCGCGTCCCCCCCCCCCCCCCCCCCCCCCCCCCCCACACACACACACAACAGAGGTGTGGGGAAGACACAAACATAAAGACAAAGACAGTGACAGAAATCGACTTAACTTCTTTTGTGCCGGAGGGCAAAGGGTGTTTAAAAAAAAAAGACTCAACCCACTCACCCCTAAAATACATACACGTACGCGCGCGCGCGCGCAGACGAGAAGAAGAAAAAGCACCGAAAGGAAGAAAAATAGCAACATGGTTCGTCTTCAGCTCAGATACTGACAGCTCCCTGACAGTTTATAACTATGGTTTATGGCCACCGGATATTACAGATGTTGGCACCCCTTTAGATGTTGAGCCAGACTGGGTTAGGAGTTTTTGTTGTTTTGTTTGCTGTATTGTTTTGTTTCCTTTTGTTTTGTTTTTGTTTTTTTGGGGGGAGGGGGGGGGGTCTGGGTGGTTGGTTGGTTTTCTTTTCTTTTGTTTTGGGTTTGTTTTTTGTTGTTGTTTGTTTGGGGTTTTCTTTTATTTGGTCGGTTGCGTTGTTTTGTTTCGTCTTTTTTTTTTTTTTTTTTTTTTTGGGGGGGGGGGGGAGAGGTCTCTGTTTTCCCCTCCCTGATTTCGGCCTTTCAGTATGAAGTCTGCTTTAGACTGATTTAACATAAGTCAATGCAGAGCATCTGCTTTTCTTCCTCCTTCCTCCTATAACATCTTACGCACACGTTAAAACCCGTTCCGCTTTTCGGAAGAGTAGGCCATTGTGTGCCGTTGGGAACGGATGACAAAATTTACAATACTGAATACACACGGGGACTGGATACAAAAACAACACATAAGCGTTTATTCCATTATCCTCGAAATAAAAGTTGTTGTTTTTTAATCGACAAAACTTTGGCCCTTTTTAACAATGGCACTGCACGAACTTATGACTCATGCATACCTATGGTTGTCTCGGGTTCCAGACGGCTTGAATAGTGTTAACTGAAAATGGCCTGGTAGGCTAATCTATTATGGTGAGGTGACGTGTCAAGACTTGACATGCTGTCAGTCTGTGGTCCTCCTCTTCTCCTGTCTAGTCTTATTCCCTGACAACACAGGCATCCTATGGTGATGTGTGAGAGAATGAGAGAGAGAGAGAGAGAGAGAGGGGGGGGGGGGGAGCAGAGGCAGATAGAGGTGAGACAGAGACCCCTTCTCCTTGCTAGGCCTATAGCCGGTGCTATTCCCTAACTGGGAAATCTACCCTGGGACTTGCAAAGTTATAATCTCAGTAACTTCAACAACACGGCCGGTGTTATCTTTGTAGTTGGTTTCTTGCTATCATTTTATCGTGGCCGCTGTGCGACTAACAGGACTAATCTCTAGACTAGCCTACTGTATAGAAGTAATTTTCGCCAAAAATTGTAATATACATAGCTAACTCAATCCCTGAGTTTTTCGGTGTGACTGAATTACGAAACTTGTGATCTGAAAACCAGTAAATCATATTTTTGTTAACACTATAAAAAGACTGACAGCATGTCTTTTCAAAGTGCAAAGGCATTATCCTGCCTGAATTACAGCTGCACTTCTTAAACATGACACACATGACGTATTTCATCTTTCAGGTGTATGACGTCAAAGACTGCTCATAAAAAAAAATCTTCCTTAAAAGTTCCCCTCCTTTTCTTATACTAATATAGCCTAGACCTAAGGGCGTAATCCTCATCCTTCTCCCTCATTCTGCCCTTTGGAGAGAGTACGTCACGCGTGTCTGTATTGAAGGACAGCAATTAATTCTTGAAACTTTAAAGGATTTGGGTGGATACCGGAACCTATGAATAGATCTTTTAAAAGTGCATGATCATTCATTCTTTTTTGTTTGTTTTGTTTTGTTTTTAAGGTTGTAGATCTATAATCCTGAAAACTGTTTACTTTCTTAATTTAGACCTATTCTTTCGAGAACCGACTTGACTTTGGACAACTCCTGTACACAGAAGCGGGCTAGGCCCAAGACGTCTCAAAACTGAACCCATCCTCAGATATTTTGCACTGCAAATGTGGATGACTTTTCTGGTGGACTTCTATTTCCAGGTTCTTCTTCTCTGTTCCCTGTAATTTTCAGGTTAAAAAGCCCGTTTGCGGTAAAAAGCAGTGGCAGTTTCAAAATTTATCCACTGATACTTAGTGATACACGGAGACATTGAATCTAGATAGGCTCCTATTGCTGCATAAAATTCGTGCTGCCTTCTTCAGTGCGGTGCCACATATTTTTCGGTCGACCTGTAGGCCTCTGGAGCAGTGGAGGATCTGTGCGCCAAGGCCCTCTCACAAAGCTGACATCACTTCATTTATTTGAAAAGTTGCTCTTTATGTTTATGCAAATTCATGGGTCTCCAATGCAAGTGAGATACGCTGGCCTCGCTAAAAAACAAAAACAAATAAACCCCACCACAATTGCTGTGGGAAACAGACAAAAGGGTGGACAGAAAAAAAAAGCGATGGATTTACATAGGTTGTAGAATAGACAGGGAAACCCCCTTGCAGAGACACAAGCTGTGAAACATAACCAACAAAAACGGGAATTTGGTGAAGGGCTCTTCAGTGTAGTGCCCCATTGATTCATTATGGAGTTAAGGGGAAAAACATAGAATGCAGGTAAGAAGAATTGCTCAAGTGAAGAGTTCTTTTCTGAATGCATTAGGAATAACTTTTGAAACTGATACAGTCATGAGTTAATGAGTTATGTCCAACAGCAGTGCTCAAAGCCAGTTAGCTTCACAGTATTGTTATTCTGCATGTATTTTTTGATTCTGTCACAAACCATGAAACGTGTGTGGAAAAAAGAAACAAAAAGCAAGTGCCTATGCAGGTTATGCTGAAAATAAAAATCAGATAACTGTTTAGACAAAACTACACCCTTCCCCCTCACCTTCCCCAGTACATGCTAGCATGACCTTCATCCTTCACTCTGATCAGCTAAAAAGACTAATAGAATGACCATAAGTCTTTGCAGGTGGCTATACAGTTCTCTAAATCTCAGTGCTTTCAACTCAAAATATATAAGTAAAAGTTTAATTTTAAATGGCATTAGATCATCTAGCATTAGAAAAAGTTGTTCATGGAAATGATTATCTGCATGTTTGTAGACTCTCTCACTCCCCTTCCCCCCATGACACATATTCATACATACATCCACACACAAATACCATCCATCCCTTGTGTGTGCGTATGCCCCACGCGCGCGCCACACACACACACACACAGGGAGACAGGATAGTCTAGTGGTCAGAACACTGTGCTCACAATTTGATGACCCAGGTTCGATTCCCATTCGAGAGGATATTTTCCTCTAGAGTTACCATCAGTTACCAACATTGCTCTCCCCAAAAGTCCTTTGGATGAGACTATAAACCAAGGCCCCGTGTGTGAACACACGCAGAACATCTTGCACACACGTTAAATCCTGTTCCGCTTTTCATAAGAGCAGACCCTTGAGTGCCTGTGGAACAGATGATAAAATTGACAAAAACTGCAAACACACGGGGACTGGATGTAAAAAAAAAAGCATGCGAGTGCTTATTCCATTATCCTAGATATAAAAGAATAAATTATAATACATACACACACACTTAAACACACACACACAACACACACACACACACACACACACACACACACATACTCTCTCTCTCTCATCATCATGTTCATTCACAAAGACTCAAATTCATTAGCATAATGGATAATTTATTATATTATTCATAGTTGTACACAGCATGTACATGAGATGATGAATGAATCTCGAGACAAAGATTATGTTAGTGTAAATATCACCTTCATACATAAAAAATAACCCACCAATTTCACACACACACAAAAAAACCATATTTAATAAAAATGCAAACAAAGGCAAGAGCTCAGTTACACTTATCTGAAAGTTACTTCCCATCCCCTTTCCCACCCATGCCAATTTGACCAATAATGTGAAGACTGTAGTTCAAGCTAGCACCTCTGTACTGCAAAAGAGTGGTCAATAACCAAGTAGTGGTTGAGTGCTCGGCCTTCTTTCTCATGATGCACACTGCTTGCATCAATTAAAATTGTTCAGCCATTCACAAAAATGAAAAATTCCTTTCACATTGCCTTCTCCCTCAGTATAAGCAAAATTCTTGGAAAAATAATGTGGTGGGTAATTGGTTATTAAAGTCTTGGCAAGCTCTTTAAGTAGATGTTGATAAAGCAAAAACCATATAACATTAAACAAACAAACAAACAGAAACACCTAAGCATGCAATACAGAATTGCTGAAGCTCTGTAAAACAGTGTCGCTCCACCTAGATATTCCAAAATGGAGTTTCACACAATGTTTATCTGCCCTTTGCCCACCCACCCCCATCTTCCCTCCTTCACTTCCTCACTCCTTTTTCAACTGACGTTTTCACTTGTCACAGGGGCAAATTAGTTCTTCTTTTCTGTTGATTACTGATAGTCACTAACCAACGTGGGCATCATTTTCTCCTCCCTCCAACTAATCTTTATCATTCGCACACTAATCTCCATCATACACTTGACCTCTTTTGCAGCATATCGAAATTCATCACTGTATGTCTGATTTCAGTGCCCATTTACTGTTTGGGATGGTTGTTTTTTTTATCTCATATAACCACCAAGATTCCTAGAAAACAAATAAAACAACACAGATGGAACTTCATATGCCATTACATATTTGTAAGCAAAACTGATTTTTAAAAATGTTCAGTCATTTATGTATACGTTGTTAAAAGTATTTTGCAATGTTCTACCAAATAAGAAGTCTTCTAGCTTGCTTATCCACACACACACACACACACACACACACACCACACACACACACACACACACACACACACACAACACACACACACACACATTGTTAGTCAAGTTTTTGGTCCAGAGAAAAGTTACTGTATGTTTAGACAAGGTGACTGAATTTGACTTGTCCCACAACCTCTCCCTTACCAACACAAAAACAGACATTATATATATATAATTATATATAAATAAATATATATAATAATATATATTTTCAATCATTATACTGTCCTTTTTATAATGAACACACAGGTTGATTCAGTTCCTTGTCAACCTTGCATCAGTACATAGGCAAAACTAGTGATGGTATGAAATAACAGGCAAAAAAAAAATAGTGAACATTAGTTCTTGATTGTACGGTCCATGAGATAACTTACAAAAGGTCTCTTCCAATACAAAACTTCAACACATGCCCTTCACATCCATATTGCTTCATCATGAACAAGAGGGACAAAACAAGATTTCCCACCTCACAACTGGACCAAGGCCTCGAAAACCTTTCATGTTGTAAAAATAGATTCACGCACACTGATGTGACCAACCTGACTACAGGCACTCAAATGACCTGCTCAAAACCTTACTGAAGATCAACAAACAGTGAAATGGCTGCAAAGGAGATGTACATACATATAGACATGAAAGTGACTTAACTGAGGATATGCTTTTGTTTGAGAACGGCTGCAATAGCTGGAGATATGTACAAGGTACACATGTTAGACAAGTGTGAAAAACCTGGCTAGGATACTACTAAGAGCATCACAGCTGATAAAACTGTTACCATAAACATGCAGGTGGAATCCAATATCAACAACGTCCCCTGAGAAAGCAGAGATGTTGATAACATTAAAATGCACAGGTTTGGTTCAGCTGGTCTATCCCCCCTCTCCTTGCCAAGCTCATGAATGGGCTTTTGTCTGTAAACTTTTTTCCCCTATGTCTATCGCAGTTAGTTAAAAAGGTTTGTCTTCAGAACCTTACAAAAGCAAGACAGTGGTAAGATGCTGAAAAAAAAAGACTAGCTGCATATGTTCAGGACTTACAATTATGGAGTAATTCTCAAACCTGTCTTGCTCTTAATGCAAACCAACTTATTAAAATACACACACAACGCTGGAGAATAAAAGACCCAAAAAGCATTATATTGCACCTACAAAACTGAAATGCTTCATTATGTTCTGAATAGGATTGTGCTACCACAACATTCCCCACAACAGGCCTTAACTACATACTACAGAAATAATACATTATTCTTGTGAAACGAAAACAAAACGAAATATTTTCACAATAAAAGTTAATTATCTCACTTTCTTCACCATTCCTGTTCCAAGACACAAAGTGTCTTCCTTTCATCAAAACCTAAAGAACAATTATAAGTCACAACACCCTCATTTAAAACACTAACTATCCTTTAATAGAAAAATGCCATTTATACTACTCACCAAAAAATAACATAAAATAGATAATTGGCTATATTTTCTCTTTTGGTCAGGCTTCAATATGCCCTTTTGTTCACACATAAAGATTGGTTTCTGAATACAGCAGTTTTGATAAATGATAACTGCAGAAAACAATTTTGCAAACAGATCCATCTTGCTATCATTTTCTAACTAGTCTTTGTACTGGACTTCCAAAATCTGCTAACTGACTTTGTGTAAAAAGTATATGACATGGGAAAACTGATTTTATATATATGTGACGCTCCACCACGAAATGAGTCGCTTAGCACATTACCCAATTTTGCGCTAGGAGCCTTTAAAGGCAGGTGGGGTCAAACTGTCAATTTTGAGATTTTGATTGATTATTAAACTAGATCTGTTTATTTATCTTAAAATGAAATATCAAGGCATAATTCTTATTCCTTTTGCTTTTAAATGTGTTTTGAAAACACCAAAGCACTCATTCTGACAACCTGTTACCAAAATAAACTTGCCCGTTTCTCATTTTGTCACATCATGCAGTCTATCATTTCAATTTGTAATAATATTGCACAGAATTGTCCGATTTTCAATCTGTTTTTTGTATTTGATAGCCACTTTATTACACATTAATCACATGTCAATAACTAAAAATTGACCTCATGTGCACTCCGTCTCATTATGTGGTGGAGCGTCACATATATATATATATATATATATATATATATACACGCAGGAGAGAGGACAAAACTGAGAGCAAGCAATCATTTCCAACACATTTCATATTATTCAATTTTGTTCACTGGCCCAAACAACAAAAATACATAAAGTAAACAAGACATTTCAAAATCAACTGGCATTTCACACAGATATCTTAACTACTACTCTGGTTTTTCAAAAGATATCATTCATTGTGACAGTCAAACAAAGACATTTTCTGCAAGCGGCAAGATGTGATGAACAATACTGTGTGAAAACTCCATGGCAAGAAATGAATCCTAAATACAATGGTTGATCCTGCGTTCTACCATGAAACCAGGATGACAAACAGCAAGCCTCCCTGTGGCCATGGTCAGCAGCCATCTTCTCCATTGCAGACCCTTTCTAACTGGCAATACCAGGGAGTGAAACCACACAACTTAACTCATCTGGTACATTGTCGATGTTTTGGGGTGCTTCTGACCAACAAACTTAAAACAAAACTGATATGGTCAAATCATAAACTATGTTCAGACGCACCCAAAACATTGAACAAGGTACTTACTATTTGGGTTCTCCTTTGGTTTCCAGTTCAATGACTTCATGATGGATTTGACAGCGGTGAGAAGGACACAGCATGTACATCTGCAGACAGCAGCTCTGGCGTTTCTTTCCCTTAGCTGAATCTGGTAACTCTTATTTTCCTTTCAGATACCAGGTGTTTTCTTTCTTCAATCTTTGTGTCCTTTGTGTCATAAAGGTAAGTTAACCTGCTACCTTTACTTCGGTTTCTAAAAACAAGAGAATATCATCTTCTTCTTTTTTTTAAAGTTTACCTGCCTTTGTTTGATAAAGACCAATCTGTATTTTTTCTGCTTTATTTGTGATGCTCCACCACATAATAAGTCGCATTGCACCAGAGGTCAATATTTAGTTAGTGACATGTTATCAATCTGCAATAAAATGGCTATAAAATAAAAAAAAACAGATCAAACATAGAACGATTCAATCAAAAGTTATTATGAGTTGAAATGATAGACTGTAGGAAATGTCAAAATGAGAAATTGACAAGTTTAACACAGTAATAAGTGGTTAGAATGAGGGCTTGGATATTTTCAAAGCACGTTTAAAGACAAAAGGAAACAAAATTATACCTTGATATTTCACTACAAGGTAGAATAAGTGCTATAGTTTTATCATCCATCCAAATCTCAAAATTGACAACTTGACCCCCACCTGCCTTTAGTAGCTCCTAGCGAAAAAGTGGATTCGGTGATAAGCGACTCATTTCGTGGTGGAGCGTCACATTGTCAACAAAACTTATTTTTCCCCTAAAGTGCAACTTACACACACACACACACACACACACACACACACACACACACACACACACACACACACACACACACACACACCAGCAAAAACTCAACCACAGCAAAAACGCCAAAATGCTGACAGAAATTAGTAATATCGTACTACCTTTCATGATGTTTTCATGTCAGAAAAATGCTTGCTAAGTTTACTGACTGACAAAAAATACAATGCAATTTATAGTAGAGTGAAAGAAATTTGCACAGTCTTGATGAAATCATACAGATGACAAACATTTTTGGTTTTAAAAATCAGCAAAGATATATCATATAAAAAAAGTTGTTAAAAAATTCATGAGAAGCTGTAACCTGTAGCATGAAAAATGTGACATTCAAAGTTGCTGTGCTTTTTGCATTAACACAATTGAAAATACAAGTTTAAACATAATTTAATATCAGATGTGTTCCTTTCCTTCTTTCTTCTTCAATTTAAATTACACATAGACTTCTATCAGATTACATTTAAATGGCATGGGACATTCACACACACACACACACACACACACACACACACACACACACACACACACACACACACACACACACACAGCCTAAAGTCATCTATTAATATCTGATGGTCATTCAAGTACTTGAAACCAAATGAATATAAGATTATTACTTTAGAATACTTAATATCTTAAGTTCTTACATACAACATTTTCAAACTGCTGAGAAAGGTAACTGTTATATTGTGGCATACAAACATGTAATTACAAATTTCACAAAGTTTGAAATCAACACACCTATAAACTTCAGAAATTTGCATAAAACTCAGGGCTGATTTTTGTTGGGTTTTTTGTTTGTTTTGTAAAGAATAGATTAAAATTTGTTATAAAAAAAACCCTTTCAAATTGATACACAAGGTGACAGATGATTCTGTTTTCAATGGAAATTTGCTTTGATGGGCACAATCACTGAATGTTATGGGAAGAAAATAAGATCAGGAAAATTGATCCATAGCTTCAGGAAGACTTCTTCAATACACATTTCTGCCTTAATTATACAGATTTTTTGTTTTTATCACTGTTGTTGTTGACTGTTAGTCTTTTGGTCTTTTCCTATTCCTCAGGTGCTTAAGGATACCCTTTTAGACTTCCTTTTGTTTGTTTTTGCTAGTTTGGGAAGAGGTCTGTGGAACCAGATATGATGTTCATCGAGACAAACTGCTCTTGTGATATCTTGAATATTTTCTGGAAGCCAAGCCTAACTTCAGCTTGTACTCATTTCAAAATATGCCTTTCTTTCATTAGTAAAAATTGCATGTAAATATAAAAGGCAGCAATTTTGAATCAACAAACACACCAATGTCTTTTTTTTTCTTTTTTTTTAACCAAGAAAAGACCG
This sequence comes from Stramonita haemastoma, assembly GCA_030674155.1. NCBI lineage: Eukaryota > Metazoa > Mollusca > Gastropoda > Neogastropoda > Muricidae > Stramonita > Stramonita haemastoma. The sequence goes on along the minus strand of CM060316.1, from coordinate 82,583,653 downwards.
GATCTTCTACATAAAACAAGGTTAGCTGCTGACTTATGACGAAGACTTTCCTGAAAGATATATTGGTAAGTCCAAAACTGATTGCACACATGTGTTCATTTTGATCTTGGCAAGCTCAGCACACATACCACAGACTTCAAGACAGAGCAAAACTTAACAAACAGAATTATACAGAATATTTTTTCAAATCAAAAACTACATCTGCTGCCCAAAACTGTGATTACCTTGACCCAACTGACAACACACTAATGCATACTTCCACAAGCTGCGATACAATTTTACACATTCTACAAGCTGACAAAGAGTAAGCAGTATTCATCTCACATGAAACCTGATGAAGCATTAGACGTCAACTAGGATATAACTATCCCCATCAGAGCAAAGCATTAATCTGTAAAAAAAAAAATTAATAAAATAGATAACAATAATAATAAATAAATAAAAGTAACTGAATAAATTAAGGAGCTACTGTGCTTGATGATTTGTACACATATCACAAAACATATGGCAAGTATCACACTTCTATAAATGAATAGATAAATAAATACATAATTCTTTTTCAAAACAAAAGTCAGAAAATTGAAATGCATCACTTTCCAGTTAGGACACCTTTTTTTTCTTCTCAAATGCATAACTTCACTGCCACAAGAATAATACACCAGTGAAAATAAAATTTGGCTAAAAAAAAATACACAGTTTGTATTCACTGTAACCATAGTCCTACTCCTTCATTACCAAATGGCAACAATGGCAGTGATGTGTAAATAATCATACAGTAACAACAACAACAACAAAGTTTGAATCAATAAAAGTAAATTCTTTATTTTTAAAGATTCCAGAGGGGAAAAAAACCCAAATAAATAAATAAACAAACAGGAAAGAGGTCTGTGAAATAATCATGTATTGAAAAAAGTAAAAGGTGAAAGTGAGACTGACACTGTCTCAGATTATGATCAACCTGTTGATTTTACTCACCATGTATCCTAATGGATGTCCAGAAAAATTCACTTCTTAATCCTTAAACTGACATCATTTGCAAAGACCCAAGCTTTTGGTACAAAAATAACACAAATGGAGGAATTCAGTAAAAAGCTCTTTTGCGCAATACACTCAATTACTCCAAAAGAAGCTAAAGAAGAAGAAGAATTATATTAATACTGGCCATACTGAAGAGATTTCTTTTAAAGATGTAACCCTACATCTGATGGTAGCCTTCACTACGAGAGAAAAAAAAAAAGTCATTTGATATTTGTTATTTCAAAAAAAAATTCACCAACATGAAATAAACTGGAAGCCAAAACAAAAGAGAACGAAACAGAAAAGACACAAAAAACCCACTGTTGTTTGCAAACCATCCTGTTCTGGATTAATCTTCCATACTGACACAGACTGCTAAAGAACTGCAGACTCAGCATGTCCATTCTCCAAAGAATGCTCAAGCACCAACCATGAATCAATTCTATCTGTAGGCCACTCAAGGCTGGCTTGTCACCAGGAAGACAAAGACTATTAAAATATTAGCTGTCGTTGATACTGATTGGATTCATTCTCTCTCTCTCTCTCTCTCTCTCTCTCTCTCTCTCTCTCTCTCTCTCTCTCTCCTCCCCCCCCCCCCCACCACCATCCCTCCATCTCTTACCCCCACTTGTGTTCTTCGCCTGTCTTTTACGTGCACCCACACAGACCCAGGCATTGCAAGTTATGTGCACAGACAGATGCTCCTGAAAAGCTGACTGTGAACAAACTTCATGGGCAACCAAGACAAAAGCTCATGAGAATTCCATTCATACAGGTGCCATTTTTAATCCAATAAGAAAAAAATGCTCAAGTTGTTGGGTTTTTTTGTTATTGCAAAACAGTTCTACATCACAATTTCTCTCTTTGTAACTAAATGTAAGTGGTCAGTTTGCAGTGAACATGAAAATGATATCTTGACACTAAACTTCTTCAGTATATTGTGGACAGTACACATTTTTCTCCACACAGTCCATATTTCTGAAAGCAGTACACACACACACACACACACACACACACACACACACACACACACACACACACACACACACACACACACACACACAAAAGGCATGATGCAGTGCTCAAATTCGCCAGCTACAGATGCCATGTCAGATTCTGCCTGACAAAGCCTCAGAAAAATCACTCCAAAGTGACTCCATGACACTGGTGACAGTGATGCACTACATTTGGCACAAACAGCTTGCTTTCTAACCTCTCCAATGACATCCAAACGTTTGCCAAAGTTTATAGGATCATGTTGGGGTGTTTTTTTTTAAAGAATACTACATTTCTAACCGAAACCGAAAAAAGATACAAACATAAATATTCATTATAGGCCAGAGGCGTGATTAACTGATAATGAAGAGAGTGCACATATACATACTCCTACGTATAAATAAAAAGTTATGAGTCATATATTTCTTGCTATGGTATAAATACAGAGTAATGAGTTGGATTGATATTTCTTGTGCAGAAGTCTTACATACAAAGTATTACAAATAATTTAAGTATTCATACGACTGTGAATTAGTTGATATCACATCAAATGACTCACTCTCCCCACACAGGCACACTCATACTTACAGTTTAAAATCACACAGGCTTACCATGTAAAATGATACTGTGTGTTCATGAGCACATGTATATGTCACCGTCATGTCCCATGGATAATGGTGAGCATTTGTTGACTTTCCTTGTGCATGTGCATACATACATACATACATGTATATATATATATATACATGCATACATATGTGTTCACATTTCTGGATGCATAGAAACAGTCCTGTTTCTCCACAAGGGAAACTTCATTTTGAATTTGGCAGCAGACGATCATGTTGCTATGGCAATCCTTTCAAAGCTGGAAGCATCACCACTCTTGAAACACCATTTTCCCCAAAACTGCAACTTTCACTATCATTTCAAACTTATCTGTAAAAAACACATTCCATTTTCTGTAAACCACCAACATTGTACACCCGCTTTTAACACCAAATCTGCAGCCACCTTGTGAGCAGGCTATGCCATTAATTTCCACACATGTTGTTATGGAAGAGCAGCTCTCCACTCTTTCACCAGCTAGCTCAGTGTTACCACTCATCTCCTATTTGCATAATAGAGTTAAGACAGCCACAGCAGAATAAGTAATGAGATGGCTTTCAGCATATCTTCCACTTGACGGTCCTCCTTTTTTCATGTCTGTGTCTCTCTCAATGACAGTAACAACACAAAAAACACATCGGACGACTATCTCCCATTTGCCAGAAAATCATTTCTTCTTCTGCTGTTGCTTCTTCTGTTCCTTTTCTCGAGCCTTCCTCTCCTTCTCCTGAAGCTTCTGCTCCTTCTCCTTCTCCTTCTTCTCCTTCTCAGCTGCTGCCTTGAGTTCCTTGATTTTCTTCTTCAGCAGCTCACGGTCTTTGCTGTTGAGAATGCCAAGGGTCTGTGGACAAAAAAATGTGTGTATTTATACAAGGTGCACAGTATGCACCAAATTATCTTGACTGTCTGTCTTTACCTCTGCCTTGAAGCTAAATTTCTGACATTTTCATCAAATACTTACACAATTCATCAAAAAAATACCCCCCCAAACTTAAAATAAAATAAAAAATTTTAAAAAGCCACAATTCATCCATGCACAGGAACATGTGCATACACTAAGATATCAGCCCACAGACCCCATTTCAACTCCTCATATGCTGAAAAGAAGGAGGGGGGGGGGGGGGGAACGAGAAACAAGAAAGGAAATTTAACTCAGAGCAGGCAAAAATCACTAGTCATCAAGACACCAGTGAAGCACCTACAAATAAAGAGCTCACAGACTGGATAACAACTTGAAAAATGCAATCAGACCACACACGCACGCACACACACACACGCACGCACACATACACAGGCCTCCCAAAAAACAAAAAAAAATTGACTGACTGATAGATATCATCGATTGATTGATTGATTGGCACTTATGCACACACACACACACACACACACACACACACACACACACACACACACACACACACACACACACACACACACACACACACCAGGCCTCCAAAAACAGAAATAAATTACTGACTGATAGACTGATTGATTGGCACACACACACACACACACACACACACACACACACACACACACACACACACACACACACACACACACACACACAGGCCTCCAAAAACAGAAATAAATTATTGACTGATAGATAGATTGACTGACTGGTACATATGCACACACACACACACACACACACACACACACACACACACACCACACACACACACACACACACACACACACAACCTTCAGCCTGGATCCATCCAGCATCAAGAGCTGGCTGCCGTTGATGTTTTTCTCCATGAAGTTGGCTGTGTACTGCTCCAGCTCCAGGGCCATCAGCCAGTGACACACGTGCTCCGGGTTCCAATCCCAGATCCCGCACGACTCAAACTGGTTCTGGCTCCGCTTGTTGGGCGACACGTTCTCCTGCAATGCACACAGCGCATCAGAGAAACATTATCAGACACAAACAGAGTAAAAAATATGAATTAAAAAAATTTTAAACTTTTTTTTTTTAAACCTAACAAACTGTACACACAAAAGCATTGTCAATGCTTCAACACCATCTATGAACAGTCTAAAGCTTTATTTTCCATATCGCACACTATTCAACAAACGGAGACAAATGTATCAGTGAATGTCTCTCCTCTCAGAAGCAAAAAATAAAGAATTTTGACTTCAAAAAAGGCATACAATTTTTTTTGTCTTTCTGTTAAACCTCATGGGCTGATATGTAGTTGTTATGTTTTTACACACACACACACACACACACACACACACACACACACACACACACACACACACACACACACACACACATAACTGGGGGTTTAGATCATCAAATTCATGTAATTGACAAAGTGAGTATAAGTTTCTGCTAAGTTTCTAAGGAGATTTTTGCCCTGGAATCAACATTAATTCCGACTCCTTTCTTTTCCCTGCAGTCTTTCAGATCAGACTATACACCAAGGTCTGGTGTGTGAGATCTCACGTAACATCATGCACACACATGACAAACCTCTCCATCTTTTCATAGCAGAAGAGGCCAGCTACAGCCCAGTGGTATGGATGACATGGACACAGGAATCCGCACCCTGGAGAGGAACAGGCTCCAACAGGGGGGTGGGGTGTTCCTTGGTTAGAAGTCCGAGATTCACCAATGGTGAGATTTTGCATATGTGACCGTTATTGCCCACCATGAAGGTAGCAGCATTCCAACTTCAGGGATGTAAGCCAAGTAAGTCTATGCTTCCGCAACTCACCAAATGCCGACATGATTTACGGAAGTTTAATGTGTATCTTTGATCTACTACATGTGTATATACACGAAGGGAATTAAGGCACCGGAATATCTGCACTTGAAATCGACCTGGGAGATTGTAAAAATTCCCTCCATTAAATCACCAGATTTCGCCAAGATTCGAACCTACAACTTCATGAACCCATAGGATTGGATTGAAGTCAAACGATCTTAACCGCTCGACTAAAGCATACATCTCCGACAAGTTCAACATGCACAAGATGCACTGCCTGAAAAATTCAGTGTGGCGCCTAAATGACTCTTCAAAGGGACAGGATAAGTCAGTCAGGTGTGATCAGTCAGTATTTTTCCTTATCGGCTATAGAGGAAAGTTTCTGCTGCAGCAGGGCAGTGAAAGATGTCAGCAGTTTCTATCAGCAGCACTGCTCCTCAGGACTGTGTGTGTGTGTGTGTGTACCTCAGCGGCAGGAGTGCCGGAGATGTTGAGGGTGAAGCCTGAACGAGCCGCTCCGTCGTCTGGCTCCGACACCATCAGCGAGGAAGAGATGTCGCTGTTTGTACTGAGGGCTGAAGGGAAAGAAGGACAGTACACACAGATATCAACAACTGTGGAAAATGGTTTTTAAAGGGGTGTGTGTGTGTGTGTGTGTGTGGTGTGTGTGTGTGTGTGTGTGTGTGTGTGTGTGTGTGTGTGTGTAAGTGTGTGTGTAAGTGTGTGTGTAAGTGAGTGTGTGTGTGTGTATTGTGTGTGTGTGTGTGTGTGTGTGTGTGTGTGTGTGTGTGTGTGTGTGTGTGTGTGTGTCTGTCTGTCTGTGTTGTCTGTCTGTCTGTCTGTCTGTCTGTCTGTCTGTCTGTCTGTCTGTCTGTCTGTCTGTCTGTCTGTCTGTGTCTATGTGTCTGTGTGTGCATGCAATAGTGGGAAGACAAATAAAGAAAGAGAGAGGGAGTATGTGTGTATGTGCTAAGCATCAATTGAATGTAATTGGATGTGAACTGAAAATTAAAAAGATAAAAAAAAAACAACTGGATGTGAACTGAAAGTCAGATTTTGTTTATTCTTGCCAGTTTACTTTGAATTGTCTTGTACTTTTCATATTCTAAATTAATTCAAATTCATTTGCGTGGAAGAATTCATTTTAAAATTTCAAATTGTCTGAAAATATACAGAGGTTCAAATCTTTGTCTTCTAAAAATAACAACAAAAAAACATATGGGCACATGAGCACAAACATCCAAGCTCATACACACAAGGAAATAAGCAGATATATCTATCAGAAACAAATTCCTGTGGGAGCATTTACACACTATATTTTTTCAGCTGTGAACCAGGACTGTCACATACTTGTGACTGGGAGGCATACGCAAACATAATCAGTTTTCCTTCATGGCATAAAAAATTACGACAGATATGTCTTCAAAGACAAATTAATATAAGAATCTGCAAAAAAATCTCTGGATGAAATTTTTAAGACAATGAAAATGGAGTCAAAAGGCAGTCTTTAGAAAAATCAAAATAATAATAATAATTTTTAAAAAGCTGTTGAAAACAGATACATAACATATCATTCTCAACATAAACTGTTTCATGCACTGAAATATGCTTAAACAAACCCTTCCAAAGAAAACAATTAGCAAAAGAACAATTGCATAATACAAATAATGTTTTTTGCCTTGAATACATCTCCCCAAAACAAACATAGCATTTAGCGCCACCACCCATGCAATCAAAACTGCACAGAGAAGACACTAAATTTCTGTGCATAATGACGTATGGATACACAGAGAGGTAACATAGATATAGACAGGTTACACAATTTGTACAGATAATGTCACCATTCCCCGTAATACAAGTATCGTTACATACCCAGCTATTTAACCAAGAACCCATAGTGTACAAGGAAAACATAGCTATCCATAAACATTATAATGCCAATGCCAAACAGATGAAACAAACTGTAGAGTGAGCTGGATAGCAAATAGCTGAGATTAACATCCTCCAATAGCTTGATGATTTTGTGGACAAAACTGTACAGACTGTAGTCCATGAAACCTATGAGAGTGGCTTTAAAGATTTTTTCGAGGAATAACATGTTGGATATTGGACCTTGGTTTACTGCCACACTTGAGAGTCTACACCCAGACCACTCCAAGACTATGGATGGGGAAGAAGTCCTTGTTCAGATGGAAATCAAACTCTCACAGTCCTGACAGATGTATGACACCTAGACCACCAGGCCTTCAAGACCTGGATAGCAGAAGATTTTTTTTTTATAATGATAAGAACAAAATGTAAAGGTATCACAGTTTCTTTTCCCACCTGTCTCACAGTGACTCTCTAATGAATGTATTATTTTTCTGACATGGCCACTCATGCCGACATTCCAGTGTATGCTGTTTCATACCTTCACACCAATGACAAGCTCCTCCTCTTTCTGTTCCTTGAACTGTGTAAGTATTATTAATGTAGTTTTGCGTTTAATCATGTCATGTCATATTGTGTCCTGTTGTGTGGCATAGTATTGTAAGCTTTTTTGTTGTTGAGTTTTTTCAAAATGAAAAATTTGGACTACTCTCCACAGGGGGAGTGAGTTTCCATGACACAGCATCCAATGCCACCAAACCCTTAAATTCCTTTGTTTCTTTTCGTCTTTGTGTATACTTCTTTGCTTTAAGAGAATGTTCTGGAGCTTTTACCCTTTTTCCAAAAAAATTTAGCCAGCATTGACAGTCTGTTACAAAGAGGACCCTCCCTCCCCCCTCCATGTATTATACACAAAATAATAGTAAACAAACCATCAGTACTGTGGATTGGGGGAACACATCCACCTTCAAACAGGATTTGAACTATCAACCCCTCATTTCCAAAACAGGTACATCAACCTCTCTGCTGTCACAAGCAGTCTTGGTCTTTGTTCCCTCATTCTACATCATTTAAATATAGCCCAGCTGAGAGCCTGACTGCTTTATCCCCTCACCTCAGGTTTTTAACAATACAGGACAAGGGTTATATGCTGTTAGATTCAAGGGTTGAGATGCCTGAAGAGCTAAGCTCTATTCATTAAAATACTTAAAAATTCCTCAATAATTTCAAAAGTAAATGTGACATTGCATTCACCTGCAGAAGCACAAAATTCCACACACACACACACACACACACACACACACACACACACCACCACACACACACACTTTTAAACCCTGCATTATACATTCACCAGGCAAGTGTTGCACACTTCCATGCAAGACATGCAGACTGAGGGTAAGGGGAACACATGTGACTGATGCTTTGAGTCTGACACCAACAAACATTCAGTGTGAGGGGCACACACATGTGACTGGTCAGTGATGCATGGACGTCAACATAAAAAAAAAAAGTTGGTGTCAGGAAACATGTCAACAATGCATTGAAATCAACATTAAAAAAAAACAACCCGTAAACTCTTTGAAATTTTAAAATCCTGTCTCTCTTACAGATTCACCCATTTCTGTTAAGTAAATACCCATCCCACTTATGCTTCTATTTTCCTATTCTTGTCTCAATTCCTGTGTTTCTGAAACTTGCGTGTGAGTATTTTTTTTAAGTCATTGTCTTCTACCAGTATTTCAAAATCACGGTCATCTCATTTCCTCTTTTTCTTTTCTACACCCGACTCCCCCCCCCCCCCCTTTTCACCCCCCCCCCTTACTACTATGCACATAAACAGTTAACACACTTGATACACATTGCACATGCACATTCCAGTAGCCACACATACTTGCTGGCATGCACACCCTACACACACTCTCACACAACCATATGCTTCCTGTTAATTCCACTCTCTTGAGCAAACTAACTATTCCTCCTTTCTGCTCCCCTTCCCTATACTCTGAAGCTTGCTTCTGTCTGTCACTCACCATCCAGGTCAGACGAGCTGGCATCAAGGGACTTTTTAGATAAGAGCATAATACCCGAAGAGGAAGACGATGCTGGTGAAGCCACAGAAGGGAGTGAACTGCCCTCTCCCAGAGGCTTGGTAGACAGCAGAACAATGCCCTCCCCTCCTTTGCTGCTGCTTCCCCCTCCTCCGAAGGGCAGCTTGGGTTTCCGTGAAAATTTAGGGAAGGAGAAGCCTAGTCATGGTAAGGAGACAGGTGGTGGGTGAGAGGCACACAATACATGCATGTGGGTCTATCTATCTATCTACAGGGGGCACACACACACATACCACAGGCATAGCATCAACACACTGTTCTCACATCATGTCAGCAGCGTAACAGTGAGCTCATTCCAGTGTGGTGGGTGAACACTGAACACCCGGTTTAATTCCAAGTGTCATTTAATTATCATGTCACATTACAGCATGCTGACTGCATTAAAACTGTACTGCACAGCTGTTTGAGAGAAAGGCTCATTAGTGCTGCTCCCTCTGTGGATCATAACTTATGCTTTTTAACACTTGTTTCCTTTGACGATGAGGAATGGCGCAGATCTCTGACTTCATACAAGTCGACATAACTTTTAGTGATGTATGCCTGCATTTTTGCTTTAAAACAGACCCCCTCCCCATTGTTTTTCCTTTCTTCTGTATAAGTGGATGCAACAACAGTTTTCCTTTTTCTGGTCCATGCTGTGAAGTCTTCCAACAAACACAGTTCCTCACAGGCTTACCGGCCTACATGTTTCCCCTCTCTTACTTCTCCACCCTTGCTTCTTACATCTTCTTCTGGCTACTTCATACTTTTCTCCCTGCCATTTAAACAAACAGTTTTTGCTCCTATCAACAATGACAATCCTGGCAAATCCAAGATTGACTTCTAGTGAGTTTTCTGCAATGTTAAGATAACCTTCACATCGGCAGGATCAATAAATTGGATGATAACATAAATCAAAAGGGCTTCTTGAACACTTAGAAGTTTTATTTTGGGATTTGTAAAACAAATTTGATTTGATTGATTTGTTTCATTTCAAAATAAAAACTGAAATAATGGCAGATAGTATGCAGACTGATTTTTTTCTTGGTTGTAAAAAGATCCAAATCTAGATCTTTAAACATAATGCCCTGGCAACAACAACAAAATCATAAAGATATTTCAATCGAGTGGACCTGAAAATGACCACAACAAAATGTGCACATCTAATTTACTTACAATAATTAAAATTTCTTAGTGGCTTCACAGATATCAGAAAAAAGACTGCAGAATTATTGCACAGTTACATCAGCACCTTCCGAGATAGAAAAAAACAGTTTTCGGTATATATAAACAGCCGTTTTTCTTGGTAACAGATCTTTTTAACTAAGAGTGGAATGCATGAATGTATGATTATGCTGATGCACATGCAGCTGAATTAGTTTGTCTTCTCACTTCCTAACAATCCAAAGCCTGCCATGCTCATGTGATATATGCATCAAACACTAAACAAAACCAGAAGCTAACATCCCAATATATATAACCAAACAACAACAACCAAAAAAAAGTTATGACAAAAATATTTTATAAATAAATAAGAAGTATGATAAAAGAAACCAAACCATTTTCTCACTCATCTATGCACAGCAAGATATAAAGATAATGCAACTGCCCTTGTTTTATGGAGCTAAGGGCTTCGGTCAGAAAACAAGCAACCATTACTCAGTTTTCCCATTGTATAAAAACTGCACATGCTCATGCGGATATAAATACTTGGAAAAAAGATACCCCATCAACAACACTCCTTCCCAGAAAATAACATCTATTAAAAAGAAAGAGAGAAAAGAAGAAGAAGAAAAAAGAAAGCAAGACCCTATCCCCTGTCCACCCACTTCCAAAAACTAGATGAATTGATGAACAGACAAACGGATGGACAGACAGATGGATAATGGATGGAGTTTCAACAAGCACAGCCAACACATACATTCAAGAGTATAAGAAAAGAAAGCAAAGATAAAAGCATGACCATCCTTCAAATTCAAACATACGCAGCTTTTTTTTTTTCTAGGGAGAAATAGAGAGAGATAAATCATTCTTGCACAATCCATTTTTTCACCTTAAGAACTCTGCCTGAACATGGAATGTAGCTATCTATACAAGGCAAAAGTAGAAAAATCAGCCCTGAAATTGCAGCACATCAGTACGATTAGAGCCTGAGATATCCCTATCCAGCAGAAATCGTGCAGCAGAAGGAACTCCCTGTAAATGTTTTTCATGCTGGAGACAAGGCTGAGGAGACAGACAGATTGATCCCAAGCAACAAGCCTCCTGATCACACCCCCTCTGAATGAAACAGCTATGGCCTATGTTAAAGCTTTCATTACTTGTTCTTTTGTCAAGAGCACAGCAAAGCTCTCGGTTCTTACTCAAAGGGCTTTTCAGCACTTACACAAAAAGCTTTCACCACTTACTCACAGGCTTAACTCTTTCTAATAATAATTCTTTTCAGGTATTTTAAATGTATGTAAACATACAAAATAGGTTTTTAAAAAAATCTTTCTTTTTTAAAAGATGCTCTGTTTCTTTGTACGATCAATGAAAACTTTATGAAACAATCAGTCTGACAGAATACTCATTATGTTCTCCATTCTACAAAAGAAAATTATACTTTTCTCTCCTGTAGTTTTCTTTTCACAACCATAAGTGTACTGCTTATTTCGTCATCATTGCTTGATAGAGAACTGAAGCTAATCATTCGATCTGCATATAGTTATGACCAACCTGCAGCATGTTCTATGCTCTGGGTTAGTGCAAAGCTGCTGTTGCTTTAGTTCACATGTGTTTTAACAATCATTTACACGCTAATGGAATCGCTCAAAAGTCAACAACAACATCATATACATAACTTTATAACCATGTAGTGGGGAGGGGGGGTTGTTTGGGAAATTTTTTAATCATTTGTTTGTTCTCCTCATACTGCAGCAAGCTTTTCTATTAAAAATTTTAAAATGTCATCTGTTAAGCCAAGCCATGCCAATTTCTTGCAGTTGCCACACTCCTCAAACTTCCTTTCTTGACACCTCACACAAAGTGAAACAAGCACAACAGATGAACAACAATGGAAAAGTGAGTGCTGATGGTCCATAAAAACACACACGACACAAAAAAAAACAGCCCAGTAAGGGAAACAATAAGGAACCAGAAATATAATCCACAAATTTACTGACCTTTACCAGATGACGATTTGCCTGATGAAGGGGCAGCACTCTGTTCCTCCTCCTCTTGTGCCAGTTCTGGAATCTCTGACCCCATACCCCTGAACTGTGGTTTGTTGGGGTCATAGGACGTTTGAGAAACTGACGAGGACGTGTCTGACTGACTGTCGTCTTTGCTGCTACAGGGTGAAACAACAATGTGCTGGTTAACTTCCTGTCTAACAACTAACAAAAATCAGATGATCTATGTTTTACCATTTTTTCTCTTTTTTTTTTTTTGCATATTATACTCCAGCCAACTGCTAGATCCATTTCTGTCTCACTGAATTACTTAACTGTATTTCATCAAGAAATGTTTCAGTTGAAAATGAAAACAAGGGCACCCTTGCTGCAATGTTCATCCATTTGAAATGTGTGAATAGTTCGCTGGCTTTCCTTTTGTGTGTATGTGCACATGTGTGAGCATTTTTGTGTTCGTACATGAATTATGTCAGAGACAGTAGGTGACCTAAGTGTGTGTGTGTGTGGTGGGGGTGGGTGGGGGGGGGGGGTTTTAAAATTATAGAGTACTTTGAATTGTGATCTTGATATATGCTCTACATACATCTCCATCATTATGTTATTTTCATAAACATTTTAAGCGTTAATGGTGACAATCCTTTTTTCTTTTACAGATTTTTGCTGGCTCCATGGTCGAAAAATATGGATATAGCAAGCCCTTGCACTGGCATACTGCAGATTTCTTAACCATTGCCACATATTCTCTGAATGTGTTTGTGTGTGTGTGTGTGTTGTGTGTGTGTGTGTGTGTGTGTGTGTGTGTGTGTGTGTGTGTGTGTGTGTGTGTGTGTGCTCAATTTTCCTTTCCAGACATCCCTCATGTGTTCTGGTGTGACTGTCACATTGATTTGATTTGTTACTGGCAGTGGTTTTTCTTTAACATGACATCAGCCCCCTTTATAGCTATTGATGGAATAAATCAATCAACCAATAAAACCTAAAGACAGTTTTAAAATTACATCTAACTCCTACAATATCACATACCACAATGTCATACACACCTTAATTAAAAAGTAATGAACACCTGGAGCAATAAATCTGGTACAGAGGCATGTTTGTTCTTGCAAATACACCTAAGTTGGCCCCTGAAAGTGGACTTAGTAGTATCATACTTTAAGCCAAAAGTACAAACAAACCTGGTTAATAGAAAGGGAACAACATCCATAAGCCTAGAACAGAAACGCTAGGTGACTTGATCTAGAATTCTGCACCCAGTTATGTTTCCATCACATACACTATATCCATTCATTCAAAGACATCAAGGCTAAATACAACTAATGCCAAAAATGTTGCCATGGGCTAAAAAGCTCCAGTACAGCTATTAAAGCTCTGGTTCACATGAAAGCATAAACATAACGACAAAAGCAATCTGGTAAATGCTAGAATATCACTAAACAAAACATTACAAAAATTTCTTAAACAAAAACCCAAATGCAATTAAAGCACAATCTACTCAAAAGAACAATGAACTCAGACAACCTGTAAACAAATCTTTCAAATCACATCACATACACAACAACATACAAACTGCAAAGCTCTTTTTTTTCCTCCTCATTGTTTAGTTGTTGTATGTGGTGGTCTTCCATTTGGTGCAATAACCAACCCCAGTTAATGTGTGCAGCAAACAAAAATGACACCCCCATGAAGGAAGACAGAAACGAGGAGCAAGGGAAGACTGAAGAACTCTGACTGGCAAGGGGGGAGGAGGAGAGAACATGAGGAGGGGATATGACTTCCATGTCTCCTGGTCTGTAACTGAAACAGGACTGTAGTATTGTGCTTACAGTGGGAAGTTTTAGCTATGTTGTCTTGTATCTTCCTTTATTGACACTAAACATTGAAAAGGTTCAGCAGTGACTGGTTGGGGGGGGGGGGGGGGTTCTTACATTTTTTTGTTGTCATGTTTTTGTTCCTTTTTTTTTCATCTTGTTTTCAGGGTCTACTCAACATTACTGATCGTCCAATCCAACAAATATAATTTCCCTTCATGGGATGATTAAAGTGTTTTGGATTTGACATGACTTGAATCTATTCCACTGCTGTTGTTTATAGCCCTACCAATCACAGAAGCCATACCCCATATGTCAATTTTTAAATCTCAGATCATCATGTTTAAGCCCTTGGTGTACTGGAGAAGATAATGAGAGTAACACTTTATACATCTTGTTTCCAACAGACCTAAATAAAACACAAGTGCCGGAGGTGAAGATGACCATGATATGAAAGTGTGCATGAGTGAATGCATGCTTTGTGCCTAAGAGAATATTTCTGCGACCATGAACATATAATACACATACAAAAAGTGCACGCCTGCTGTTTGTGAGGATGCAGCCCCTGCTGACTGCTTCAGGAGCACGCTCAGAGTTCTACAGCCAGACACAAAAGCAAGGCATTTACCCAGGAGTGCTAGCATCGTTGAGGCTGTGCGAGTCTGACTGACTGTCCTGATCGTCCGTCCCAACGGCCACCACAGAGGGGGGTGGGGCTGCGGCGACGGGGAGGGGAGGGGAGGGAGGTGAAACAGGTGGTGTCTCATTTCCTGCCTGTTGTGCACGCCATTTCTTGGCATCGCTTTTCCGAACAGTGCTGTCGCTACGTGAGGAGAGAGAGAAACAGGCCAACTATAGACCAAAACCAAAGTGAGCATGCAAAGCAACAAAAAAAGGGTAAAAATAAAGAGAGGATATGTTAGAGGTGCAGTAGCTATCTATTAGCAAAGGCTGTCTATGAATTAGCCTAAAAAGCAGCAGGTAACTAAATATCTATTTGTTCAGGGGGGCTTGTTATCACCTACAAGAGTTTATGGGAATGGGATAACTCAGTGGTTAAAGCACTCGCTTTCTCCAAGCTATGGTTAAGCAGTGTTGAGTGTGGTCGACTTGTGGACGGGTGACAATTCGTGCACCGTGGCTTCAGTACAATCCCCCAATTCACCCAACTGTAAATGGGTACCTGCCCTCTTGAGGGACAGGGAAGGTAAAGCGGCAAGGGAGAAAAGATAGACTTCACCCTCAATATGCTGGCCCCTAGAGAAGCTGAGGTCTCTGACTCCTCGCTTCCCAACCACCAGACTTTATGGTAACAAATTTACTTTACAAGAGTTTTAACACACTTGCTTGCACAGGCAGTATCAATGAATTGACAAAAAGAGAGCCACATGTACATTTACAGCCATGCAGTGATGCTTGTTCGTTACATGCAAGTATACACCTAAAAAGAGAACATATATGGGCAGGAAAAAAGATTAGAAGTTACTGTACAATGGTAATGAACTCTCCCTGGTAGGGTTCCCTAACATAAGGCATACATGCTGGCATGCACGCACACGCACACACACACCACACACACACACACACACATTGAAGCACAGATGTGCATAGGGTTGATATACCTTCTAAACATTAAGACATAACATTCTCCACAGGTTTTTGCCAGTTCAGGAAAGAATGCAAACCCAATGCACTTTAAACAAGCCACACTGCCTATTCCATGGGTTTGGTGTGTGTAACAGCTAAACATACAACATATCAAAGACAGGAGACAAGACACATGGCAAAAACTACATAAATCATTCAAGGTTTCACATGCTTGTGTGAGTTCATGCAGGATGTGCAAGAGATTAAAACATGGTCTTTTCACTCTTTGCAACGCATTTTGTCAGATTCTACCAAGTAAATGGATTTTGTTTCCACTCCCCCTTGAGAGAAAATGCTTAAATCAACAACTAAAGATGCATAAATTGTGAAGACAAAAAATGGCTACAACACTTATCACAGCTACAAATATGTAGGTAAAAAAACAAGTATGTAAATACAGAAAAAAAATGAAATGAGGAAAACAATTAACTACATGGTAGTAAATAAAATAAAGACTAACTCTTACACCCTTACACCTGTTTGGTTTTTTTTAAGTACACAATTTTTAAGTTTAAACATTGTTATAAAGCAAATGTCTTATGACAACAGTTCAATTCCAGTTTACTTCTTAATCAGATTTGTCAAAAAAACATTTACACAGAAGAACTCCCCCCCCCCCCCTCCCAACTGAAAACTTTTTACAATTAGTCTCAAATCATTCTTCACCAGTAGCTGTTGTTCAGTTGGGTTTTTTTTTCCTTTCTTTTCAAAGACAGAAAACCATTTGAATAAAATTGATGTAAAAAAAATGACAACAGCCAAGATTTACAAACACATGATTAATTCTGACAATATCCAACCAAGCACAGAAAGTAATTTAGCAGCACACTGTTACCATACAAAAATAAATTCAAACAAAAGCAGCAACTTGGAATTAAATGCCCAGGCTTAGCAATAGCACAAAACATAGCTTTCATTTGGGTCGTAAAGAAAGAAAAACAGAAGAGAAAAAAACAGAAAGGAAAAAACAAACCAAACAAAACAGATTAGAACTGGGTTTTTTTTTTAAATACACCACACATCTGCATAACCATCTGTCCATCAGTGGCAATACACACATGAAGATCAGTGACAGTGTTAGTAACAGTCACCAAAAACAAATCTGGAACTGAAAAGAAACAGCAACTGCGCAACAGCTGATCTGCTTAAACTGAAGGAAACAACAGAAGCACTACAGGGAGAGAGTGCACACTGAATAGTGACCTCACCGACCTGTCCTACTTACATAGGGAAAAAGGCAGGCACTCTACAGACAGGCAAGCACCAAACAGAGAGCATCACGTCATCACCACTTCCATGGAAGTGATACACACAGTACACATCGCCCACCACTTCACTCTAAAGTGACACAAGCAAAATCCCCTTTACTTTCTTACTGCTATGGCCTGAACAAGAGAAGGAATGATTCTTTTCACTGGGAGTTGTGCTGTAGCTATAGCTATGGCAGTCTTGACACAGCTTAATGGTGTGCCATATGCCTGGCTACAGCACACTTCTGGTAGGTTTGGTTGTTTCAAGTTGTAAATGATGTTCAATCAAAGGGAACCTACTCATGCTGTTAGATTAACCATTTCCCCTGACAGCAACATTTTTCCTTTTAATTATTCAGTATGACTGGTAGTGATTATAGAAAGGGTTTTAATTCTATTTAATAATAATAATGATAATGATACATGGGATTTCTATAGCGCTGAATCTTGTAGAGTACACAAATCAAAGCGCTTATTTCAGACTGCTGTATTTCTCAAAAAGGATGCTGGCACAATAGGACTTCATTGGTTTTACAGTGAATCTTTACATCAAAACTGACTGTTGAGGCTGACGAAACTGATCTTATTGTAAAACCAATCCTATTCTTTTTGTGGATTAGCTGTTAGAGATATACTTACACTCTGAAAAGGTAAGCAAATCACAGTGTCAAAACTTTTTTTTTCACCATTTTCTGTCTTCTCTCTATTGAAAGGATTTTGTAAATATCAATAGTACATGGAATAAACTTTTCACATGAAATACAAAATGTCTTGTTTTATTAATTTTACTAAGTTTGCTGAAATTTTTTTCAAATGGCCAAAACAGCGCATCCCAGAACAACAACTCAAATCCACAAATTAAAAGCTCACCCATCAAGATTATTGTGTTGCTAGGCTTCAGTAGCAGACCATACTACATACAATTCATTATTGATCTGTATTCTCTCATAAGCAGTCTTCTCTTCCCTCTCTCACTCAAGCTTTTTTTAAATTCCTTCTTTCTTGGTTCTTTCTTTTATCCCCTTTTCCTCTACTCTTCATCTTCCTTGCCAACAACAGCACATCCTTTACTGCAAACTAGTCAAATACTTACACTTGGCAGCGCATCAAAGCAAAGGATTCATGATCACATCACAAGTTAAAACATTACTAACACCCCTCTTTCCACAACAAATACAAAAAATCCAAAAGGCAATGTGCAAGCCCACTTGATTTTTGTGACCAGCATTGAGCTAAATGCAAGAATAAAACATGAACCCAATTCTTCCTTTTTAAAAAAAAATCAAGCAAAAAGAAAAAGAACTATAAAACTATTGCAAAATATTTCACTGTTTACTTACACTTTTCCCCGTCTACTTTTGTACATGCAAACCAAACACACACATCAAATTTATAAAGAAAAGTTTTCACAGCTTTTCAGCCTAATTCATTAAATTCCTTTGTTTTATCAGTCAACTATACTCAAGACATTTTTGCCTGGATCCATCCACTTATGTCCAAAGATGATGCAAAACAAGACTGTTAATCTTTGATACTGAAACAAGCAGCAACCACGTATACACAAATATTATTTTTTATATATCTGCACAGTAATCAACACAATCATCTTGACACACAAATACATGTTATAACAGCACACAAAACCAATCACCACCAATTCAAAAGCACAGAAAAACCCACTGTCATAACCATGGCAGAACCATTCTGACAAAACAATACAAAATATAACGGTGCAAAAAAAAACAACTACCACAGATTGAACAGTATGAACAAATCCACCCTCTAAATATGAAATCACAGCAAACCATGTACAGTACACAAAAGTAGCACTCAAACAGAATGCGACAACAATGATGACAAAATCCCCACTCAACACACAGTTGCTTCACACTCCCCACATACACCACAACCAGTCCAGGCAGGACACTGTTTTTTGCGTTACCTGTCGTGCTTGATCCAGGTCTCCAGACCACTCTCCCCACTGTCGTGCTGGCCGGCAGGGGGACTGGGAGAGGTGAAGACCTCAGGGGTCGAGGAAGCAGCCACCATCACCTCTTCCTCTGGCTCCTCCAGCTCTTGCTCTAAAGACTGAACACACAACCCCACCCAGCTTCAGGATCAGCTCTGTAGCACAAACAAACTAACCAAACGCTGCAGACATTTACAATAAACACCTCACTTTTTTCAATTTCTATTTTTATGAGCACTGAAAATTCTCTGAGATAAGTACTGACATGAAACTCATGTGATTCTACCCCTATAAATATCACAAAGATTTTTTCCATTGAGAAAGACCATAAGATTCTGCTGGAAACTCTACGGACAGCAAAAGATCTCCCCAAATAATTACTGAAACCATTTCAAGCCCTGTACATATTTTCTTGATGAAAAAACCTGGAAGAACCACATTTTTTCCCTTTCTGAAAAAATCTTTTCAATAATGACTTTTCTTCAATAATACAGGCAAAACATCCGAAGTTGATACATGCCGCTTATTGCAGGCACATCAGAGGAACAGAAAAAACCCACACTACATCGCTGCTGTCCTGCTACCTTGCTGCGCTTTGTGGGAGGTCTGCGGGAGGGGATGTTGCTGGCCAGCTGGGCCCGAGCGCGGTTAGCAGACGTGTCCAACAGGGGGGTGTCAGGAACCGAGGGAAAGTCCACCTCCCTGCTGCCGGACTCTTCACCCTCCCCCGTCCTGTCTGCCCCATTCTCCTCTCCGTCTGTGGGGGAACAAACCGCTTCAGTTGTCATCTTTTCCTTCCTATGCTGTGCTTCCAATCAAACTTCTAGCTGTGATTCTTTTTCTTTTTTTATCTCTTCCCTTACATGCTTTCAATGAGATACTGCATATGTCAAGTATGATAACGATTAAGTACACAATTTGCTCTCAATGATTTGAAGTATGAAGTGCAACAAACACACCCCAATCAAAAGATTGCTCTTTTATTCATTTTTCTTCTTTTTTTCAGTAAATTATGCAACTTTTTTTCAAAACTGCAGACATACAAGAGATGCAAACTTAATATGGGCTTACACAAGGCAAGTCAGTTATAGATTTTTTATTCAATTTTTTAAAAATCCAAAATAAGTTTCAAGCCAAAAGCAGTCCATTAAAAAAAATGGTGACATGCTTATCTTTTTGCTTCAATCAATATGTAATTTTAATCATATTAATAACCATACTCTGAGCACAAAGTAACCCCCCCCCTTTTTTTTTGTTCTATTTTTTAAGCTGTCCTTTCAGGCTTAATTGATTTTCTAACTTTTGCTGAAAAAGTTGAGTAAATGACAGTCAAACATTTAGCCTATGAGAGCCACTACAGGTCCAAGCAAGGGGTAATAACTCTTAACTTCTTACAACCACACAGATGAATTCAACCATGAGCTGACTTATTTTGAGGGGAGAGATGGAGGGGGTTGGGTTTTTTGTTGAGTTTTTTTTATTTGTTTGTTTGTTGGGTTTTTTGTTTTTTGTTTTGTGTTGTTTTTTGTTGTTTGTTTGGTTTTGGGTTTTTTTTTTTTTTGTTTTTTTTTTTGGGGGGGTGGTACAGATGCTAGTATTATGCACAAAGCACAATCAATTCATAAGTTTCACAGGTTTCATTTCCAGAGCTAACCAAGCACTATAAGCATGTTTTCAGTCAAGCCAGTTGTTAGAACTAATGCAAATGCAATAGCTTAAGACACACTATCCTTCTATGTTAAAATACAGCACACTGGTCAAAACCACAACAAAAATAAGCATGTCCACATGTTAAAATGAGCAAAAGAAAAACATGTTTGCAAATCAAAGAGAAGTCTTCATAAAAAGGCATAAAAAAACCTTAGAAAACATGTTGGCACATACTGCCACTGCACAAGTCACATGTGCACACACACACACACACACAACACACACACACACACACACACACACACACACACACACACACACACACACACACACACACAACACACACACACAACACACACACACACACACAACACAACACAACACTAACACACACACACACACACACACACACAACACACACTAAACACAACACACACACACAACACACACACACACACACACAACACACACACACACAACACACACACACACTAAAACACACCACCACACACACACCACACCACACACACACCACACACCACACACACACACACACACACCACACACACACACACACACACACACACACTAAAACACACACACATACACACACAACACACACAACACAAAACACACACACAAAACACACACACACACACACTAAAACCCACACACACACACAGGGCAAACAGTTTCATCTTGTGCCGTCACAAAACCCCCCCAGGTGGGGGGGGGGGGTGCAGTCAGTAACCCACCCGGGGAGAGTGCGTGTGGGAGGCCTCAGAGCCTGAGGACATGTCCAGCACATCCTGGGGCAGGGGGGACAGGGGCTCCTCCTCCTCCTCCTCCTCTGCAATCCACCATGCAGGTCAACACACTGCTGCCCACATGCTTCACAGCGCTATTCCTTAACACTCTATGACAACGCCTACATCAATCAACATTAGTGTCGTTCATCAAACAGACATGCATACGCCCGTCATGCACTCCTACCAGCCTTCAGCCGAAGGTGAAGAGGGATGTTTTTAACCACTAGGAGACATCAGAAAAGGATTGATTTCACAATGCATCGGTTTCTTCCTCCAAAACATCTTTCAGTAAAACTTCCTGATTGCTAAATCTTGGTTTATCCAACTTTTTCTTTATTGTTTCCTCAGCCTAGAGCCCCGCGGTTTCTCCCATGAAGAGATCATGTGCATGCAATCCTTTGCCCACCATTTCCATAGCCCCGCTCTGACTTGGGGCAGTTCATCCCATATGCAAATGGTGTTTTGGCCCAAGTTCCCCTCACTGTGAATGTGCATGAATAAAGTTATTTCCCCTCACACTGATGATTCGGTATGCATCTCATCACAAGTACCATTGAAAAGTGTTATGATGTCAAAGGTTAATTTGACATCAACAACATTCAGTTTGCTTGATTGACAATCTTCATTTCATTCTTTTTTAACAAAAAAAGGGGTGAGGCAAAAAGCAGCAATGTTATGAACAGGGGGCCACAAAGAATTTTTTGTGTCAGATCACACAGACACTAGCGGAAGAACAAATCCACACATACACTACAATGCAAGCCAACATATTCTAACTAGTGTTAAAAAGCATGTTAGATCTGTAACACTGAACAATTGCACACATTTACTGTTATCTACGATTCCAAACAAAGGCATGAACCTTCTTGCATTACGGGTCTGCTGTATTAGTTTTTTAAGTCATGAAACAATCATCAAGTCACTACTCCTCACTATCTTTGATTTTCGGTGGCTGTCCAACAAAAGGCAAAAACCAGGCCTTTCACTATGTCCATCCATTCCGATCAATTGAAGAAGAAGAAACAAAAGGCAAAACAACCAAAAAACCTTGGCGTTAGAAACAGCAGCTGAGTTAAGAACATGCCGCAAATGCAGGCAGGCTCCTTAGTTTTAAAAAGCCTGAAGCCTAACACAGCAGCCTGACTGTCCAACTCTCTTCTCACTTCTCTCCCCGCTGTGCTCCATACCATCTCCGTTGAGGACAGCGCGCACAGGGCGGGGGGCCGGCCTGGGCTCAGGCAGTTGCATGTCCTCCATGGGCTGTGGGGGTTCAGGGGGCAGGCCCGCCACTCGCCGCGCCTCCCTCAACTCACTCTCCAAATGAAACACCTGCACAACCCACACTGCCACGCTTCATTTCAACATACAGGCCTCACCACCAACACTGCTTTGACTAACTTCCTCACATAGATTTTTTTTTTTAAAGGAAAAATAACCTATGTGAGGAGGGTGGTCAAATGAAAAAGATTTTTTTTTTTGATTTAATAAAAAAAAAAAAAAAGAAGGAAAAACAAACCTTTCTCATTTGACTTTATGGTGCTTCAGCAATTTAATTAAAATTAAATGTTCTAGATAATAAGATAAAGACAAATAATTTTCCTTAATTAAAGTGGAGCAGAAATGATTCTCTTTCACGGCAGTACGCCATTCATGCAGCAATGGAGAACATGATACAGCATTCTATAAACTTATGTGCAACCAAACACAGAGGCATGTATTTCTTGGACAGTCAGGGAATACTCTGCAGCACATTGCTGACTGGCAGTTGTGAGTATTCACTTAAGTTGCTATCTATCAATGTTGAATATACAAGTGAAAAAGCGAGAGAGAGAAAGAGAGAGACAGAGACAGACAGAAGAGACAGAGAGAGAGAAAGAGAGAAAGAGTTGTGTGTGTGTGTGTGTGTGTGTGTGTGTGTGTGTGTGTGTGTGTGTGTGTGTGTGTGTGTGTGTGTGGTGTGTGTGTTGTGTGTGTGTGTGGTGTGTGTGTGTGTGTGTGTGTGTGTGTGCTGTGTGCGTACATGCGTATGTGCATGTGTGCGTACATGCATGTGCGTGCATGCATGTGGTGCGTGCATGCGTGCGTGCGTGCATGTGTGTGAGGTGTAAGTGGATAAGTAATTATGGACTGTGTACAGTTTTATTCCAACATGATTACACTAGTGTGTTCAAATGTGAGTATATGTCTATGTGTAGGCATGCATATATGTATGGTGAGCATAGACACATGCAGTTATGCATTTTTTATTTATTTATTTATTTATTTATTCTTTTATATCAGGATAACAGAATGTATGTATGTGTGTGTTGTGCGTGTGTGTGTATGTGCTGTGTGTGCGTGCGTGTATCCGTGCGTGCGTGTGGATGTGGGTGTGGGTGAGGTGTGTGGGCATATGGGCGCATGTACGTGCGTGCGTGCGAGTGTGTGCATGTGTATTTTCCCATGCACATGTGTTTGAGTACACATATATGTGACTAAGATGTCAAAGTTGTTTTCAGGGGAAGAGTGGGGTGAAGGGTACCCCATTCACAATGCTGTACGCCCTACAGCCATATATATACATGCTCACCCTATCTTTGAGGTTTTTGACCAGGCCGTTGTACTGTTGGTCCTTTTCACTCTGCTGCTCTAGCAAGGATTCACGCTCCTGGATGAAATCCTTTTCTCTGGGGACACAATAAATAAATAAATAAATAAATAAATCACATGTCATAACAAGCTGGAAGTTCTTTGTGGTTTTTAGCTATTGATCAGTCTGCTATACTAAGAAACTATCCTATTTTGCTTCTCTTGGAAACTCAGAAATGAATCTCCTCTTTGGGTTAGGTTTTTTGGTGTGTTTTTTTTGGTTTTTGTTCCTTGGCTAAAGCTCCAAGATTTGGTCACCACCAATTTGCCATTAATTTTTTTTTTGCCCATTAAGGTAGCTGCATTCCAACTTTGGAGATAGAAAGTTATCTAATTATCAATAATAGAACCACTTTTGCACTTTCAAATAAGTCAACTTGAATGCAATAAGGCTGAAAATAATGCCAGACACATCTGGCTAAGAAAACACATGCAGTCTTGAAAAAAATTAAAAGGTTATGTAAGCCAGACTTTATAAGCATACAATTAATTTTCTTGGAAGTAGAAATTACAGAAGGTTTAACAAGCACATATCTGTAAAGTTATTGTTATCAAGTCATTTTACAAATATCAGTAAGGGAACACAAGCACATATCTGTAAAGTTACTGTTATCAAGTCATTTTACAAATATCAGTAAGGGAACACAAGCACATATCTGTAAAGTTATTGTTATCAAGTCATTTTACAAATATCAGTAAGGGAACACAAGCACATATCTGTAAAGTTATTGTTATCAAGTCATTTTACAAATATCAGTAAGGGAACACAAGCACATATCTGTAAAGTTATTGTTATCAAGTCATTTTACAAATATCAGTAAGGGAACACAAGCACATATCTGTAAAGTTACTGTTATCAGGTCATTTTACAAATATCAGTAAGGGAGCATAATTCTGGGGCATTCTGTTGGTGTGAGTGAGTGAGTGTGCCGTGGATTTATTTTCTATAACAGAGTGTGAGTGAGTGAGTGTGTGTGTGTGTTTTTGTTCTTTTAAATTCTTTTATATTGAGGATAATGGGATAAGCACTCTTGTGCTTTTTTTACATCCAGTCCCCGTGTGTATGCAGTTTTGTAAATGTCATGTGTTCCCACCGCATGGCCTACTCTTACGAAAAGTGGAACAGGGTTTAATGTGTGCACAAGATGTTCTGCGTGCGTTCACACATAGGGCCTTGGTTTTTATAGTCTCATCCGAAGGACTTTTGGGGAGAGTGGAGTCAGCACTGATGTTAACTCCAGGAGAAAAATCTCTCGACTGGAATCGAACCCAGGTTGTCAAATTGTGAGCGCTCTCACTCTGTTGTGTGTGTGTGTGTGTGTGTGTGTGTGTGTGTGTGTGTGTTGTGTTGTGTGTGTGTGTGTCAATCAATCAATTAATCAATCAATCAATCAATCAGTTTTATTCAGTTTTTGCAGGCCATAAGACCCATATGAACACAAAATATGAAAAGCAACCATGTAGCAGTCGAGGTGATATAGTACAGTAAGCACCAAAAAGACCTATATGTTTCTGATTTTTAGACATTCAATTACATAAACTGCCAAATTCACAATCAATTTGTCAGAAGGGTTTGAGCACAGCATCTGAACCTTAAAGCCTGAAGGGAACCTGTGATAATAGAGGAGGATATAACGCTTACGTAAAGTTGCATATCTTGGGCATATGAGCAAAAAGTGACACAAATCTTCAATGGCAGATCCATCACACTGAACACAATAGGGATTTACAGGTGTTTTCTTATAACGAGGAATTCCTTTCAGTGGCAGTGTATTACTTCTTAATAAGCATAGTATACGGCGGTGTTCATAAGAAACCAGAAGTCCTACATAATTCGCTCTACATATCTCAGGATGATAATTTAGGTAATCTGGATAGGACATCAATGAGTCGTGCCAGTTCTGGCGATATGTGTCCACAAGTCTAGTTTTGAAGGTTCTGATAAACAGAGAAACATCTCCGATAGTTTGCATTTCCCAGACATATCCAAAACCATTTGTACATAACATAGATCTGATGTGGGTTGTGTGTGTGTGTGTGGAGTGTGTGTGTGTAAGTGTGTAATGTGTGTTGTGTAAGTGTGTGTGTGTGTGTGTGTGTGTGTGTGTGTGTGTGTGTGTGTGTGGTGTGAAGTGTGTGTGTGTGTGTGTGTGTGTGTGTGTGTGTGTGAGTGTGAAGTGTGTGTGTGTGTGTGTGTGTGTGTGTGTGTGTGTGTGTGTGTGTGTGTGTGTGTGTGTGTGTGTGTGGAGTGTGTGTGTGAGAGTGTGTGTGAGAGAGTGTGTGTGAGTGTGTGTGTTGTGTGTGTGTGAGTGTGTGTGTGAGGTGAGCATGCGTGTGTGAGAGCGTGCGTGCGTGCGTGTGTGCGCCCATGAATGTATGCCCGAGCCTACATGCATGTGAGTGTATGGCATAGGAGTGTGTGTCCTTAAACTTGAAAAAAGAGGGCCCAATACACTAACAGTGCTGACTGACAAGGTGATGGCCACTACCACACACTGACTGACCTCTGCTGGTACTCCTTGATGAGTTTCTTGGCTTTGTGGTACTTCTTCTCCAGGGCCCCAAAGTCCACCTTCATCTTCTTCTCCAGCAAAATGTACTGCCCCTGAGACCCCTCCAGCATGTCCTGCACACATCCACCCATGGTATCAGGAAAGCTGCCACTCCTATTTCCTTCATATGGCTTTCCTTTTCTTTTCTTTTCTTTCCCAGCATTTTTCTGTCATGAAATATTCCCTTTCCTCTCACTGTGCCTCAACACTACTCAAACAAATGTTTTCCTTTCTTCCCCAACATCCTGCTATTATCCCCCTTCCTTTATCCAAATGTATCCTAACATGATTCATGCACCCTCCTCCTCCTCCGCCTCCTCCCATCTCCTACTCACACCCCTTTCAATTCTTCTCGCAACATTATTCTAAGACAATGTTCCATGCCTAAGCTCTCCTTGCATCAGTATCCTAACTTTTTCCCCTTTCCTGACTTCAGTTTAGTTCTGGTATGATATTCCTTCCTCCCTTCTTGACTTCTTCCTATAACTGTTTGCTTCCTGTTCTAATACTCTTCTGTTACTGTTGCGACCACCCCACCCTTTATTTCTACCCCCTTCACTTTGATTATCCAACTAGAATTCCTCCTCCTCCTCACACCTACACTTTCACAGCGTGACATTCCCCCATCCTTCCACAGTTCATCTTTTCTTACAGACTTGACCGACACAATTTCTTACCAACTCACACACATTGAAAAGTGTTTCTTTTTTTCTCTTTTTGAAACTGGTGTTGGTCACTTCTAGTGTTTGTTGCAGACAGCTGTAAAAGGAACTTATAAGGGTTTCGTTCTGTACTGATTTTCCCAGCTCTTCTACCTGTATGGATGTATATCCTCTCTGTATAGGTCTGCTAAACTGGTAAAGTGTCCCTTTTCAGATTCACCTGGTACTGGCTGTTTTCTTTCTTGGCAGAGTCCAGGTGTTTCTCCACGTCACGCAGGCGGTGGACCACATCTTCATATTTCTTCTCCACTTGCTTCTTCTGCGTCTCGGCTGTCTCCAGGACAATGATCTGAACAGGAAAAAACCTATGTAATCTTCAGCACTCTGGTAGATTTTTTTATTTTATAATTCAGAAAATGACAAAATTTAATGATAGAAGACAAAGATAAAATGAAATTGCAGACCTCCACTACTGGCACATTGTTCATCATTTTTGTCACTGATGAGTAGTGTGTGTGTGTGTGCGTGTGTGTGTGTGTGTGTGTGTGTGTGTGTGTGTGTGTGTGTGTGTGTGTGTGTGTGTGTGCGTGTGCGTGTGTGTGTGTTACACAGAACTTAAAAGAAGTGTTCACTTGCTTTTTATGTGCTTTTTGTGTCTTAATGGACAGTTCTTCAGTGCTTTTTTTATATATTTGAAAAATTTGGATAGAACAATCAGTTTAACCAGTATGAAAATAGTCATTAAGTTTATCAAAGTCCTTAACACTACACTGGTTTTTTGTGTCATCTTCCAAAACACTTGATGCTTGTGTCAAAAGACTAAAGATGATTAAAGTGATTACTTTGGAGTGAATTGGACTGCACAATGATTTCTAAATTAAGAAGACTGGAATACCAGATGACATCAAATGTAAGCAAGTCTTCTAAGTTTGATATCATGAATGTCTCCACATGTCATTTGTATTCTCAACATCCATTTCAATTCAGACAAATAAATCAAAAGAAGGAAAAAAAAGATTTTTTTTAAAAACTAAGATATTTGTGTGTGTGTGTGTGTGTGTGTGTGTGTGTGTGTGTGTGTGTGTGTGTGTGTGTGTGTGTGTGTGTGTGTGTTGTTGTGTGTGTGTGTGTGAAGACACAGCTCTGCAAAATCCCACCTTTGCACGGAGTTTTGCCAGTTCTGCATCAGCTACAGCATTTTTGTAGTGCGCCTGCAACACAGCAACAATAATACAGTCATTTGAAAAGATCCTTTTGGATAGACAATAAAGATTTTGACTATCCAGGCTGAACTGATTCCATTTGCACTGTATGACATGAACAGAAAACCCTCACAAAACAGTTGCATTAAAAAAAATAGTCATTTTTCACTTTTTAACTATTCCCTAACTAGCTGCTGACCATCAATTTTCCTATCATATGAGAGATACAGAAAAAAGTGTATGCGTGAGAGCATCCGTGTGTGTGTATGTCTGTGCACGAACCTATACGTATGCATTTTTCGTTGAGTAAATTCACACACTACAAATTTATCCCTTCATCTTTTTACTATCCTTCGCTACATTTTCTTCATTCCTAAAAAAAATTTTCAAACCACAAAAACCTCAACACACTTGCTTTCTTTCACCATCATAATAAAAAAAAAAAATTAAAAACCAACAAAAACTGTTTGATGCCTGCCTAATTCCGTCTCTGAAACACTCACTTCTTTCAGCTTGATAAAAAGCTTCTCCTGTTCCATTTCCGGGGAATCCACCTCACTGCTGCTGCTTTCAGGCAGGTCAAAGACCTCGATGGGCGGTTTGGGCGGACCATCCAGACTGTCTTCTGGAGAACTGCTGCTCACTTCCTCAGCCAGGGAAGGAATGGACTGGGGAGTCGTGTCCCCTGCTGCACTCTCCAGCTCCAGAAGGAGCTCTTGGTGGCGCTCTTTTTCTTGAGATTCTTCCATTCCCTGAAACAGGTAAACAAAGGCCATATTTAAATTCTTCCCTACATGGCAAATCTCCGTTGGAACATAAATACAATCACTGCAACAATTCAAAATTCAACCAAGCTGCCCAGATGAAATGATATTGTTATAGTTGTTGTTGCGCATTCCCCAGCTTAACACTCTGGGGTTACCCAGAATGTTTACTCTGACTCATTCATCCCACCTGGGAATCAATGTGAGATTGAAATTGCACACTGAAAATGAAGTTTCCGTGTATGACTGTTTTCAAGTACCTTGCCATATAGGCAGCCATGCTCTGACAACAGGTTTTTTTTCTCCATTAAAGTAAGAAGAGCGCAGGTTGTTATGTTAAGAGCTTGTCGTGGCTGAAGGCAATCTCAACACAACATTTTACAGTTTAGTGTAGGCCTTGGCAATCAGCTGACATCAATAACTGACACAAGATTTTGGCCTGGGCCACCAAGATGAAAAGACTCATGGTTTGGCAAGAACCACCAAGATGTCTACACAGTTGTTACGTTTATGAGAACATGTCTACAACAGAACTGGGGGGGGAGAGAGGGGGGAACACACATATTGAAAAACAAAATGATGGGATGAATGAATAGATGGATGGACCAATGGACAGACAGACTGACAGACTGACTGACCAAACCCAGCAGCCACCTTTTTCACCTTTTCCTGCTCCTTGAGGGGCGGGTAACTCCCCTGCACCAGCAGAGGTCTCTCTCGTCCATCTCCTCCTCATCTTCCAGCACCTCCTCCTCCTCCTCCAGCTCTTCCTCCTCCTCGTCCAGTCTGCCCTCCTCACGCTCCTTAGCAAACAGTGCACCAGGACCATTGGTCTGACCCCAATGGGTTGGAAATGATAACAGTTATGGGGGTTTTCAGAGGGGTGTGTGTGTGTGTGTGTGGTTTGTGTGTGTTGTGTGTGTGTGTGTGGTGTGTGTGTGTGTGTGTGTGTGTGTGTGTGTGTGTGTGTGTGTGTGTGTGTGTGTGTGTGTGTGGTGTGTGTGTGTGTGTGTGTGTGGTGTGTGTGTGTGTGTGCGTGCGTGCGTGTGTGTGGTGGTGTGGTGTGTGTGTGTTTGATTGAGGTGAACAGTGCTGTTTGTTGTGGTTGTGTTAGTGTGTTCTGTTGTGTGAGTGTGTTGTTTGTGTGTGTGTGTGTTGTGTGTGGTGTGTGTGTGTGTGTGTGTGTGTGTGTGTGTGTGTGTGTGTGTGTGTGGTGTGTGTGTGTGTGTGTGTGTGTGTGTGTGTGTGTGTTGTGTGAGTGAAGTGTGTGTGTGTGTGGTTGTGTGTGTGCGTGGTGTGTGTGTGTGTGTTGTGAAGTACCTGTAGTTGGTGTGTGTGTGTGTGTGTTGTATGTGTATGTGTATGCATCCATGCATGCATTTTTTTTATGTATGCATGTGCGCACCTGCGTGCTTGTGATTGTGAGTAGAATACCATACAACACATTCAATTTCAATAAAATTAAACACACCAAATCCCACACACAAAACAACACAACATGTATACATGCTTTTTTCTTCTCGTGGACATGTATACATATGGCTTGTTCTGTTCTACAGACCCACATGACAATCCTGCAGACAGGTGCAGACGCCCAGAAGAACTACCTGCAGGTGGTGGTGGTCGTGTGCATGGTGCTCCAGGACCTCGTCCTTGGGGTGGAACTGCTCCTCCAGCTCCTTCATTCGGCTGTGGTCAGTGCTGTGCGGGGGGTGTCCCTCGCTCGGTCCTGAGCCAGCGACTGCTGAATCAGGCGGGCCACCTCACTTTTGGTGGGGTCTTTCTCACGCCCGATCTGAAACCTGTGCACAGGGAGGGATTCAACCATGAGTAGGTAGGTAGGTGTAGACTATGGACTTGCTTCTACAGAAACTGTTGGTGTATTGTGAACAAATAAGAAATGACCATCAACTCTTACCGTTAATTTATAAAACCACAGGATTTTTGAAGAGAGAATTTTGCTCATAACTACAGTCAATTAAGATTTTTTTTTAAGGTGATTGGATCCTAAAATTATAGCAAAAATCAAACATCACAATCTTTTAGTCTGATTCTATAAATCAAGGCTGATATTGGGGAAATCATAAAGCATAAAAATTCCTAAGTGAGGGGAGGAGGGTTGGAAATATGCCACTCCTATTATTTCCCCTCATCCCTGACTCCAAACACTGTTGAACATCACATCCAAAATGGTGCCATTTGATGTTTATCTTAGCACCACAGTGGAATGTCTATGACCACAAACTTTCAATTTCCAACAGCGCTGCCAATCTTGCACCAATAGGAACAACTGAAACCCAGTGACTTACAGGCATTTCTTATCTTCACAGCCTCAGTGTGCTTTGCCTGCTTCCTCAAGAGTGCAGTTTTAAGCGTGAGTGGTGTCATAATATCATCCACTCTTCAGTCACCCACCATCACATGCTGACTGCCCTCTCCAAAAAATAAACAAAGTTAAATCCATCTGCTAGCTGTGGAAAAAAACCGCTTTCTTAGATGTAGTAAAGTCTGTCCGACCATAGGTCATCAGCGGTTACCGTTTGTGCGTTAAGCGACTGAGAGTCATAGATCCCCTGGATAGACCCATCAGAGGTTACCCCCAACACAAGTTGGTACCTTTTACACCGGGTGGGTGAAATAGCCGTAAAGGCTTTCCAAGGCACAACGCCATAGCGATAGCTGGATCGAACCCGCAACCTTAGATTACAGTCAACGCCCTAACGCTAGCAAGGGCGCTTCTTTAGACTGTACTACCTCCTAATCCCCTACCCTTTCCTGTGCCATTTTGTTTGTTTTTGGTCTAGTTTTCATGTCCTTGTATCTTGCAAATTTGCTAATTTGTGAAAAATTGTGAGTGCTACCACTGCTGTTTTCAGGAACAACAATATCAACATAGAAATAAGACAAATGAATCTAGACAATTTATACATAAAAGTGCATGTTCATCATTAAATTCATAAAATAAAAGCTGGGCAAAAGAAAATGTGGGGGAAAATACTTACTTCACTTGTCCACTGGTGTTTCGCAGGACAGAGGCAGCATAGGCTTGCGTGACACCAACAAGGCTTTTACCATCTACCTCGATGATTTGGTCGTTGACTTGAATTCTGTACACAGTGGTGAAAAGACTGACTGGAAACCATTCCATGATACTGTCCTCCTTTTTTTGTACACCTCTGACCATTAACGAAACATGTGCTTAATCACAGGTGATTCCTTCTACACTGTTTATCTTTGCAAAATGCAAAGGCCTGGAGTGTCTCCTTTAAGTAATCCCTGCATAGCCCTCTATCTTTAATTGCATAACGTGCCAGGTTAATGTCAAGTCTGGCAAACATTTCTTCAGTGTTCCTTGGGGTAATCCCAACATACATGTCTTCACATCTGTGTCATAAAAGAAACTACATAGTCACTTCCATGAAAAAACTTTCTGCCACAAATCATGAAATGCACACAGTACACACCCATGCAACGGTTTTCCTTATGCTGACAATCCTTGCTCTGAGTTGTTTAAACACACTCTTTATGTTGAAACATTCTAAAACAACTTGTAACTTATGTCAGAAGAACACAGAAACAACACCACTTTACAACCAAAGACAAACCTTGAAGATAGGAAAAGCTGGGCCCCAGTTTAAACACATATTACTTCAGCACAGGGGAAACCAGATTCAAACACAGTGCAATCACTATTGTCCTTTTTTTACACTTGATGCAGCTGTTTACTTGTGTTCAATGTCATTTCGAGGTTTCACTGTATAAGCTAATATCCATTTACCAGAGTGACACAGCTGCTGATGAAGCCATCATCCCCATGCTGACAAATGATTTAGAAGGCATACAGGGGCGGAAATGAGTGTGCTCCCTTATATATACGAGTGACCTTTGGCAAGAGGTGAAAGGATGATTGAAAGTGAGTCAGCAGACAAGAGATCAATCACAGATGCACCATACACAACATCAGTGGAGGCAGAGCAAATTCAAAGCACGTCATGAAACATTTGTATGTCAGAGTCATCACTCCCTCTCTGTCACTGACAAGATCACAAACGGAGTACCTCATCACTGACTGCATTTCCATGTGTCATTACTCATTCATCAGGCATGAAAAGCACAGTAAAAAAACAGATACAGAATTTTAACTCAGTTAATCCTTTGATTACATACAACAGGTCAAATGACAGACAATAACAAACATTACATTTTGTTGTTCAAAAGTCAAATACTTCAGAACAAAACCTCTCACTGACAAAAAAAAAATCTGGCAACCTTCCATAAGCTACAGCCATCTCCTAAGCAGAATGTTACATATATTATGTTCTGTAAGAGCTAAACAATTGCTTAACAAACCACTGACATATATGAATGTAGTTCAGGATTACCAATACAGAACAACATAAGCAGAAGCTTCTGTAAAAACATATCAACTGGAAAATAAAGGTATTTTTTCAGAGAGGGGAACTGGGTTAGGAACAGAGGCTCTAAAAGAGAGAGAGAGAAGAGAGAGAGAGAGGAGAGAGAGAGAGAAGAGAGAGAGAGAGAGAGAGAGAGAGAGAGAGAGAGGGCAGGCTCCAACAACAGCAACAAAAGATCTTATTTAAAAAGTAAACAACTCTCACCCCTAACCCCAACAAGAAAAGGAGAAAAAAAGGAAGGAAGGGGAGAAAACAAAAGAGAAGATGAAGGTAGACATACCCAGAGAAGAGGGAAGGAAAACTCAAATCCAGAGAGGAGGAAAGATGATAGACACTGACCTCTAGCCCCCTTCAAATGCCAGTGTGATTTCCTTGCCAGCCAGCTAGCCTGCTGAGTAAACCCCTGCTTGCTGAGTGATGGCCTGCCTACCTACCTACCCACACCATCAAGCCACCCCCCCAACCATCTGTCATCACTCTACCTTGCACTGCTCCACTGACTCTTACCACTCTCTGATTCCACTTCGTATTCAGCTCGGGGACAACAAGACTTCAGTCTCTTGAAAGGATGTGCTTTTTCAATTGACTACAAAACTACTACAGTTATTCCTTGTGACGAATCATGCGCTTACCTGTAGCAAACCCTAAAGTATAGGAATCTTTGTGACGACAACCCAGGTAAGAGAATTTCTGGGGCCAGTAGATCTAAGGATGTGCCCTTGCTACCTTACCCGCCATGTCCTTGAAAGGAATAACTATCTACAGATAGATGACTGGGGGGGGGGGGGGGGGGGGGGGGCTGTCTTCAAGCCAAGCCAGAAAAAAAGTCACTGGAGGGGGGGGGGGGGGGGGGGGGGAACTGTCTTCAAGCCAAGCCAGGAAAAAAAGTCACGGGGGGGGGGGGGGGGGGAACTGTCTTCAAGCCAAGCCAGAAAAAAAGTCCTCTCCTCTCCAGAGGACCCTCCCTTTTTTTTCACCTCAACAGATAAACCTCATACTGCATATCAAAGACTGTTCTTTTTCAAAGATCATATCAGATTGTCCTCTTTTCGGAACATTAAGATTATTAACACCAAGAGCATTCTTTTGTCTTTCAAAAGATGGCAATAAGAAAAGGAAGGGAAAAACCAAAAAGAGTTATCCACTGTGTTTGCATATCAGAAGAACAACAAAGCAGTTTTTCCCATGATCATATGAAAACCACAACTGTCATCAACATAGAAAAGTTTACACTGGCTATGATATACAGTATCCAAACGAAAACGCACCAAAAAAATTTTTGGAAAGAAAGCCAGCACTAAGTATCTGTAAAACTAATATTCAACAAAGATGGCCAAGCAAAATACTTCTGCCGTCCCTCTCTCTCTCTCTCTCTCTCTCTCTCTCTCTCTCTCTCTCTCTCTCTCTCTCTCCCCTCCCCTTGCCCCCCCTCCTTATCTATCAGAATCTCTGTCTATATCCCCTCCTCCCCTCTCCCAAATCCTCCTCAAAACTCCTTCAGTCACTTCTCTCCTTTCTCTGTGCCCCCCCACCCCCCTTCTGTCTGTCTACCCTATCTGCCTGTCTGTCCTACTTTGGGTCCAAGATTGTGGGCTTACATTCCCACCACATCCAAAATATGACTAGTGGTTGTGTTTATGGTACCTGTCTGCCAACTGCTCATCCTTTGATGGGAGCAGTGGGTGGTCTGGCATGACTAGACTACCAAAAAAAAAAAAGGTGTTATCATCAAGGCAACAATCATGACCACTGCAGGTAACATCCCAGTGAATGATGTTCTGTGGGTAAAGCAATCCTTCAGGATAAGAGAAAATTCAATGGTTGGTTGGGGTCATATTCAAGCTGGATTTTGTTTTGTTTGTTTAAAACTTCTCTGGACCAACTCACCTTGATTTGATGTTGTGAGTACCAGTGTTTGTTTTCTAGTTCTTGTTATGATAAACAAACATTTTAAGCAGATACTTGTGAAATGGTTTACATCTATAAAACACATGAACACATACATACAGAATTGAATGCACTTGCATGCACCACCACCACACCACGCACACACACACACACACACACACACACACACACACACACACACACACACACACACACACACACACACACACACACACCCTGTACCTACCTGCCATCCCGCTGAGCAGCTCCAGCATTGGTCAGTGTCTTGATGAAGATGCCCAGTTTCTCCAGGCCTGCGTCAGCCCCTATCCCCATGCCGATGATGCTGATGCCTAGACCCTCCGACCCTGCACATACATACCCTCATGTCACACAAGGCAGGCCCATCCACGGTCTTAGCATCATATTCATCATCATCATCATCATTATTATGTGTTGATTTTTATTATTATTATTATTCATTATTATTATTATTATTATTATATTTATTATTATTACTTATTATTATTCTAGTGTTTATTCATGAACATGTCAGTAGCTCGTTTATGAGGGAGAGAAATAAACCTCATCCTCACCTTCATTTCTAGACAGTTGTGTTTGATTGTGTAGGTTTTTGTGTTCGATTGATGATGTGTACCTACAGTTACTCCCATTTTCTACAGTTGATTAAATGTTCTATATAAGTTACTTTAACCCCCTCTCCCCTACTTCCCTATTGTTCTTGTTTGTTTGCATTTGGGGGGGGGGGGGGGGGGAGGATGGATCTTTCTTCTTTTTTTTCCTTTCTTATTGTCTGATATCACTTATGTGAGCAAACATTGAAGACCTAAAACATACTTAGATAAAAATTCCAACAATGAAAAATTGTAATCAGTATTGCCCTAATTTATTCACTGCTTGATTAAACAAAAATTTGTGAATGAAGTATTTTCGCCACAAAATTGTCAAAAGGTGAGATGATTATTATTTAAACTGACAGAATTGAAACACCAACACAGGGGGAAGAATTCTTTAATTTTTCCTGTTTACCTTTCTGCAACACCACTTCAAACACGTCCATCTTCTCCACCCGTTTCTCCAGTTCATACTCAGCAGAGGCAGACACAGGGTCCACATCTTCATTGCGTCTGTCATAATCTGAGGTACTGTAGGTCGGGAATACCTGTGACACATCACATCAGCTATCTCTTTACATGGTATTTTGGGATGTATTCTCATTTAGAATCATCGGCTGCCTTAGGTGAATAACGCTGGACAGCTTTTTCATCATCATGTAGACCAAAAACCATAGAATTTTACTCAGACAGACAGCGGTCAATATTAAATGGTGATATTGCCACCATTTGTCATTTGGTAATATTATTACACAAACAAAAAATGAACGCATACAAATGAACATTTTGCCAGATATTTCTATCAAAACAATACATATTCAATAAAGTGATATTGTTCAGGACCTCCAACCTGTTACTATTTAAATTGAACATAAAATACATCACACAGTAATGAGCACTAAACTGACTTTTTTTTTTTATTTAATTTTTTTTATTTTGTATTTTGTACCACTTTATGTCACAGCAGATTTCTCTGTGTGAAATTCGGGCTGCTCTCCCCTGGGAGAGCACGTCACCACAAGTGCAAACCCCTACCCATTTTTTTTTTTCTTTTTCCTGCATGCAACTGTATTTGTTTCCCATCAGAGTGGCTTTTTCTACAGAATTTTGCCAGGGTCAACCCCCTTGTTGCCGTGGGTTCTTTTACGTGCACTAAATAGTGATGTGTAACACATGGGACATGGGTTTATCGTCTCATCCGAAAGACCAGCGCCCAGACCACCACTCATGGTCTAATGGATAGGGAAAAAGTTTTGGGCCCAAACGGGATTTGAACAACCGCACACTCCGACCCGGACTCTTAGCTTTCTATGCAAGGCGTGTTACCACCTAGACCTACCGATCCACCTTTTAGGTGTCTGATGTAACATATGAATAGATAATATTGAAAGTATGTCCATTAAAAAAAAAAAATAAAAAAAAAATAAAAAGAAAGTATGTCAGTTCACTACAACACTTCAAACACACTCACTCACTCACTCACCACACACACACACACACACACACACACACACACACACACACACACACACACACACACACACACACATGTATACACTCACACATGCACGCAGCCATACACATTCACGCACGCTCATACACACACTCACACAGAGTCTCGCGGCAACCACTCCAAAAAACTAAATCCCTCTCCTTTTCAAACACCTGAAGATCAAAACAAAACACACCTGAAGGAACAAAGCAACAGAAGGTCCAACAGAGAAAGACAGTACCAACACCGACAGACACGATACACACAGCTAACTCTATCAATTACCTTAATGGGGTCTTTACTGAAGCGAATACGACTGGGTTTCTTCACGTGGACTTCTTCATCACTGCTGTTGTCTTCTTCAGAGCTGGACAATGGGGGATTTCAATGTACGCCACATAGCCTTCTTCTGAGGCTTCGGAGTTCTCACCTGAAGGGCAAAAAAACAAACTTCTTTACATGGGTAGGACACCATGATGGTCTAGTTTATACTGGACAGGAGTAATGATTCTTTTCATCTTCTGACAGGGAAACAAAACTGGAGCTAGTGGTACCAAGAATTGAAATGTAAATATGCAGTCTCTCTCTCAGAGACAGACAGACAGACAGACAGACAGACAGACAGACACACATACACACACACACCTACACACACACCTACACACACACACACACACAATCATTATTATCATTATTAGTATTATTATTATTATCATTATTATTATTATTATATTTTCTTTAGTTCCTTTTGAGTTTATTTTGTTGTTTTCAGTTGTAACAATGTTGTAACTAAATATATTGGGGGGGGGGGGGGGGGGGGGGGCTGGTTGTATTTTGCTTGCTGTTTCATTTTTGTTAGTATGTCTGGTTTTTTGTTTAGGTGTTTTTGTTTT
This sequence comes from Stramonita haemastoma, assembly GCA_030674155.1. NCBI lineage: Eukaryota > Metazoa > Mollusca > Gastropoda > Neogastropoda > Muricidae > Stramonita > Stramonita haemastoma. The sequence continues at coordinate 82,544,925 of CM060316.1, read as the reverse complement.
CTTTTCTTTCTTTTTTTTTTTTTTTTTTTTGGGGGGGGGGGGGGGGTTGTTGTTGTTGTTTGTTGCTAGATAGATAGCTTGATGAAAAAAAGCAAATTTATTGCTTATTCAATGTACCATCTGAAAATAAAATTTTGACTTTGACTTACACACAACACACACACAC
>CM060316.1:82529759-82539759 GCA_030674155.1 Stramonita haemastoma | reverse complement strand
TGGACAGCTCACAATGAGAACCTGTTTAATGCACATGACTGTTAAAGTAGGTTATTTTGTCTCAATTGGGATGGTCCCATATTCATTTTAGTCATGTTTTGGCAGTTGTCACATAAATCATGTTTTGTCATTACTTTGTTTTGATAATTTTGCTTTGTTTAACCCCAATCCAGGGGCTGGAGGCCTGAAGAATAAATGTTGTTCATTGTTTTCTATTTTCTTTTTTACTTTACTTCTGTGTCAAGGACTGAACATTTTCTCCTGTGGGCTGAATATCTTCTCTCTTCTTTTTATTTTACAGTTTTGTCACGCTAACAATTTTATTTAGTAATCCTCCCTTTTATCAGTGCACCCCTCTTGTGAAAGATTCACAATCCTGTATCCTTCTGGCTTCTTTATTTTGGGAAGGACTGACAATCTTGTTTCTCTCATTACTCTTTTTTCCTCTCTCATCCCTTGGCTAGAGATCAGAGGTTTCCCAATGATCAGATTTGTGCATTTACAACTGCTTTTTCTGTCACCATTAAGGTAACTGCATTCCAACTTTGGGGAGTCCTCATATATTTTAAGGATTAACAATCATGCTTTGTGCTCTCTCTCTCTCTATGTTACTACTCCTCTACTATGTGAAGGACTGACAATATTGTCTCTCTCATTACTCAATTATTTTCTTTTCTCTTGGCTTAATTCCCTGATTCTTGCTGCTTTAAGACTGCAATAGAATTGAGAGCAGATAAGGCTGATGCCCACTACCAAAAAAAATTATAAACACACATGCACGCATGCACGCACAAGGTGCACGCATGCACGCGCACACGCGCACACACACACACACATTAACACAAAACGTTACATGAAATTATTTTTCTCACAAATAATAACCATAAGACAAGTCTCAAAACCGAAAATCAAATAATGACAACAACCTCAACTATAAATAACAACAAAATGATCATGTCGTGTGTAACACTCTCACTCAAAATAGCAGGCATGATGATCTCACTACGAACGACAACACAGATGATCACTCTGAACTAACAACCTTGATGCAATGACAACAGCAAAAACACTAACGCCAAATAAATATTACCAGTCATAATATAAAAAAACACACAGCCAGTGTTAATACTTGCAATCGCTACAGCTACAGCTCTCATATGTAATTGCTACTGCCATATAAACTGTCTTGATAATTGTTAGCAGGGAAGGAGCAAGATAATAGGAAGCAGAAGACACAGCGCATTAATTGCCAAGGAGAACATTGTATTCCCAAACAACCAACTTCCTATCTGTATCTAACAGACCAATGAACTCTGCAACGTGGAGCTTCTTTTTTTCCTCCAACTTCTGCTCTGAAGCTTATATCATTTTCTGCCAACTATTTCTGTATAGGCCTATGATGTGTGTGTGTGTGTGTGTGTGTGTGTGTGTGTGTGTGTGTGTGTGTGTGTGTGTGTGTGTGTGTGTGTGTTGTGTGGGGTGTGTGATGGTGTGTGTAGTGGTGGGTGCGTGTGTGCATGAGTGCGTGGGTGGGTGAGTGAGTGAGTGAGTGAGTGAGTGAGTGAGTGAGTGAGTGAAAGAGTGAGTGAGTGAAAGAGTGAGTGAGTGAGTGAAAGAGTGAGTGAGTGAAAGAGTGAGTGAGTGAAAGAGTGTGAGTGTGAGTGTGAGTGTGTGTGTGTTCTTTTATATCAAGGATAATGGAATAAGCACTCATGTGCTTTTTTCCATCCAGTCCCCATGTGAATGCAGTTTTGTAAATCTTATCTGTTCCCACCAGCACACAATGGCCTACTCTTACAAAAAGCGGAACAGGATTTAACACGTGCGCAAGATGTTCTGCTTGCATTCGCACAGGGGGCCTCGGTTTACAGTCTCATCCGAAAGACTTTTGGGGAGAGTGGAGTCAGTACTGATGTTAACTCCTGGGGAAAAATCCCCTTGACCGGGAATCAAACTTGGGTCGTCAAATTGCAAGCGCAATGTTCTGACCATAAGGCTATCCCCTGTGTGTGTGTGTGTGTGTGTGTGTGTGTGTGTGTGTGTGTGTGTGTGTGTGTGTGTGTGTGTGTGTGTGTACATGCGCGTGAGTGAGTGAGTGAGTGAGTGGTGTGTGTGTGTGTGTGTGTGTGTGTGTGTGTGTGTGTGTGTGTGTGTGTGTGTGTGTGTGTGTGTGTGTGTGTGTGTGTGTGTGTGTGTGTGTGCACACATGTGTGTGTGTGTGCATGTCTGTCTGTCTGTCTGTCTGTCTGTGTGCGTATGTGCCCTCTTCTGTATCTGTGTCATGTGTTGCATGTGTCTCTGTACATACATGTCTGAATTATCTGATCATTATGCAGGTGGTTCAGTTTTTCTGTGTACCTGCGTAGGCGTATGTATGTACACAGGACAAATGACTCTCTCTCTCTCTCTCTCTCTCTCTCTCTCTCTCTCTCTCTCTCTCTCTCTCTCTCTCTCTCTCTCTCTCTCCTTCCCTCCCTCCCTCAGAAGCAACCTGTGCAGCACACCAGCAGAGCTCACAGAGAGAGGTGATACATGAAGGTACACCAACATCACCCCCAACACCTGCCCGTGTCCATTAACCCCTTAACACCCAAGGCACAGCAGCAGCACCCGTGTGCTTCAGACCTGCTTCACTGCCTGTAGATAAGATGAGACAGGAAGCCCCTCACATACAAACTACTTTCCTCTCCCTCAGGGGGGATTAGCATCCATTTCCACTGAAGGCTGGCAGGCTGAGGGTATTAATGCTAACGGCACACCTATCTCCTTTGATCCTCAGTTTTTTGGGAGTTTCTTCATGTAAAGCTACCACCATGAAAACTTATGGTACTGTTTGATGTAAATATTTTTCATCAATTTGACCTAAGTATATACAGCCTATAACTCTTCTCCTTTTTTTCTTCTTCTTCTTCTTCCTCCTCCTCCTCCTGCTCCCCTTCTTTTTCTTCTTCTTCTTTGTATTTGTACCACTTGCAGTGTGTGTACTGTATATGATTTGCACGTGTGTGTGGTGTGTGTGTGTGTGTGTGTGTGTGTGTGTGTGTGTGTGTGTGTGTGTGTGTGTGTGTTGTGTTGTGTGTGTGTGTGTGTGTGTGTGTGTGTGTGTGTGTTTGTTGTTTTCTTCTCTTCTTCTTCTTCTTCTTCTTCTGCATTCCCCCACACAATCTTCAACCTACAAATCTTTCATCTAAGCATCCACCGTTTTTATGGTTATAAGGTTTAACCTGACTAAAGTGAGCTAAATCCATCAGAATACTCACACTAACCACCTTGAATTAGTTATACAAAGTTGAAAAGTACTAGCTTTAGCAGTTTCCTGCAGTATACAAATTTCACAAGTAAATCCTATGATGCATATTTATACACCATCTTCATTATGTCAAACCACCTTGTGTAGCATCTGGATCATTGCATGAATTCCCCCACCCTTTTTTTTTTTGGGGGGGGGGGGGGGTTCCTTGAGGTTTGTTTTTATTTTTTGTGTGGGTTTTTTTTTTGGTTCTTAATGTTGGAAAGGACGGGGGGGGGGGGGTTGAAGGCCCGCAAACAGTGTGGTATTTAGAGAATATGACTGTAATACATTTAACATGAAACTGGGAATGCCCTCTGACCCCAACAGTGCAAGTCTCTAGCAAGTATCTGTATGCTTTTGTTCCGCAGCTACAGCTCTGAGGTTCACCGAAGGTGAGATTTTACATATAAATGGAAATGTTTCTACCCACCATTAAGACAACCACAAAAGATGTCAGGGATAAACAGGTTATTAAACTGATAACATTCCTTTGAACATTTTTGGCAACAACTGTCTGCTCATCCTGTTGAAGGCTACTGAGCCAACAGATTCCAATCCCCTCAACATTTCTCTCTCATTCAATATCTCTGATGACCAAATTGTTTGTTTTAATGATTTCTTCCAAAGATATACAATTTTGCAAACTTTCTTAAACTAAACTTATCATTCAATTGCTGTTTGCAAGATTATCGAAAACTTCAATACAATTATGCTTAATGACAATAAGCTGATGCCATATAGTGAAAAGAATTGTTGTTTTAAATTTTAGTCCATCCTACTCAGAAGACAGAAAAGTCAATCATTTAATAAGATGCAACCAAAATACTTCCTTCAATCAAAAGTGGCAGTGATATCATACTTTTCAACTACATCAATGACCTGAATAGTTAATGGCATTTCTGTCTTTGTATTAAGTGAAGATGCAATGCAGTGAAGCAAGTGGTTGCTGCCATGCAGAGGGATTAGTCCTCAGTTAAACCATGCAGTTCCAGGCAACAGCTACAGTGCCAAGTTCTCTCTCTCAATACACCAGCACTGAGCACACAGCCTATGCAGTATGTCTTCACTCCATCACATCATTCAAAGCCAGTCCAAACTGTTCCTCTCAGCAGGCAAAGGAACCTGTCTTTTGAAGGTATAACAACAACAACAATAACAACAACAACAACAACAATGACAAACAACTTGTACATGCCAGGTATTATGATGGGTTGGGGAGGGAAGGGAGTTGCAAACTTGTTGAGCAAATTTTGTCTTAAAGGATCACACTCTAAATGGGATTCTGCTTGCAGCTTAACAGCCGACATATGCCTTGGTTATGTTGCACACACAGGTCATCAGGACAGCTCTCCTGTGTTGCACAGTATGCTGCACGATTCACAGAGGGACTGGGGGCAGCAAGCAAAACTGTGGACTTACAGAGAGGATCTGCGGTACTTGGCGCGGATCCTGGCTATGGTTTTACTGGTGGGTTTATCAATGATGAGCATGGTGAGCACTTTTCATCAGGGCATCTCCCAATGCTTCATGGGGATCACAACCAGAATAGGAACATGGGTACCCACGGTCACATAGCCACCTCTCTCAATTTCTCTCACAAACCCCACACTGAAAATGTATAGCATTCCAAGTGAAAGTACAGGTCTATCAAGCAAGAATGTTGGGTGCACATCAAAACACATACATCGAAATCCATTTTTAAAAATACACAAATAGTAGAGGACCAAAAAAGTGCAGGCAATCACATATCAATTCATCACAAACTTGCTGTGAAATACAGTATTATCATCATCATCATCATCATCATCATCATCATCATCATCATCATCATTTTTCACAGCATCAGCATGCCATATCCCAATCAATTTCCAGCAGAAAGCTATGTGTTCTCTTATCATCAAAGAGTATATATATATATATATATATATATATATTATAATATAATATATAATGTCTGTTTCTAAACCCTCCTGATAAGTGAAGCCTAACCTGATCAAGTAGATACCTTGTAACTGAATACATCCCTTAAAACTTAATCATGATAGCATCACATTTAGCAGCAAGGTGCAACCACAGATTCTCTCAGTTTTTTGCACCCACCTCACATCCCCATACCATTATGAGCCACATAAGTTGCAAACAAACACTTGTGTACCAAAAATACAAATAAGGTAATTAAACGATTTTTTCAATCCAGAAAATAATTACACCAACTCACTTTATAAATTTGACACCGCAGAAGTCTAACATTTTCCCTTCAAACAAAAGCGATCGTTTCATCAGGCATCAGAACCACATAATACTGTACTTTCTTTGCATACAGTTGAACCAAAAGCACAATGCATTTTCTGACACACACATGTATATACACACAATGCTTACTCGCCACACTGCTTTTGCTTAGAAAAAGGAGGAAACCCAGTTTCAAAGGCAACAAGCACCACAATCACCAATTTCTCTGACCCATTGGTATAATAGGCACTGGAGTGCTTCCTGTAACAAGACCTTCACTGCCCTAAGAAGCCAAGGACAAGGGAATAATGTAGGAGTCCAGATACCACGCACTACAACACTTGACTTCAAGGAACCCCAGTACAATCAGAAGGCACTGTAGACACGACCAATATAATGGAAAGATGGTCTGCACTAGACTGCCTTGTAAATGAAAGAAACAGATATGTTTTCTGAATTTGGGGTTTTTTTTGTGTGAATTGTATTATATTGTGTGTGTTGTGTGGAGTGAGTATGTAATGTATGTATGTGTTGTGTGTGTGTGTGTGTGTGTGTGTGTGTGTGTGTGTGTGGTGTGTGTGTGTGTGTGTGTGTGTTGTGTTGTGTGTGTGTGTGTGTGTGTGCATTTGTGTGTGTGTGTGTGTGCATTTGTGTGTGTGTGTGTGTGTGTGACGTACGTGTGTGTGTGTGTGTGTGTGTGTGTGTGTGTGTGTGTGTGTGTGTGTGTGTGTGTGTGTGTGTGTGCATTTGTGTGTGTGGTGTGTGCATTTGTGTGTGTGTGTGTGTGTGTGTGACGTACGTGTGTGTGTGTGTGTGTGTGTGTGTGTGTGTGTGTGGGTGTGTGTGTGTGTGTGTGTGTGTGGTGTGCGTGTGTGACATACGTGTGTGTGTGTGTGTGTGTGACATACGTGTGTGTGTGTGTGTGTGTGTGTGTGTGTGTGTGTGTGTGTGTGTGTGTGGTGTGTGTGTGTGTGTGAGTGTGTGTGTGTGTGAATGTGTGTGTGTGTGTGTGTGTGTGTGGTGTGTGTGTGGTGTGTGTGTGGTGTGTGTGTGTGTGTGCATGGTGTGCGCAATGTGTGTGTGTGTGTGTGTGTGTGTGTGTGTGTGTGTGTGTGTGTGTGTGTGTGTGTGTGTGGTGGGGTGTGTGCGCGGTGTGTGTGTGCGTGTATGTGTGTGTGACACAGAGACAGAGAGAAACAGAGACAGAGATGGTGAGAAAGAGAGGAAAGAGAGAGAGAGAATACATGCAAGTATCTAAACATGTTTAATATGCAAGTGTAAGTGTATAACTGTGTTTGCCCGTGTGTGTGTGTGTGTATGTAAGAGGGGATGTGTACACACACCGACAGGACATAATAATGCAATGTAATGTAATGTAAGTGCAAACATAGCACTCTTCCTTGAATTAGCCAGATGCACTAGTATGATTTAATACTAAAGAGAATGATATACACAATATGACAAGAAAATATATGACAACAAAGGGCTAGAAAAATTTAAAACAGAAACGTGAACTTTTACAAAATAAACAACAACAAAAACAACAAAATATCAACAAAAACTAATCACTCAAAATTATCTTCCAGATTTGTACCCTGAGCATTCAATGGTCAATGACACTAACTCACACACACACAACATATCACACATGGAATAAGGAATACATGTGAGTGCACACACACACACACACACACACACACACACACACACACCACACACACACACACACACACACACAAAAATACTACACACACACCACACACCCACACACACCCACACCCACCCACCCCACCCACCCACACCACACACACACACACACCACACACACACACACACACACACACACACACACACACACACACACACACACACACACACACAATGTGCATGCACTCGCCTTTGCAAGCTCACATACATAACGTGAATACACACACACCAAACACTTGTACAGATCTATACAAGTATGCAGGGAAATAACTGCCACCGACATATATAAAATACACCATACACTACAACACACTATCATAAAATTCAACACTGACAAACCCAAGAAAAAAAATTAATATAATACAACACATAATTAAAACACAAAACACACACACACACACAAACACACACAAAGCACACACACACACACAAACACACACACACACACATGAATACACACATATACACACATATAGTCACACATTCTCACAAACACACACACACACACACACACACACACACATAAACACACATACACACATAACACACACTCTCACACATACAAACACACAACACACACACAACACACACTCACTCACACACACACACACACACACACACACACACACACACACACACACACACACACACACACACACACATAAATACACACATATACACACGTACACATATAGTCCACACACACACACACACACACACACACACACACACACACACACACACACACACACACCACACACACACACAAGTCATTTTCTAGCTAAAAGGCCTGTTCAGGCGATCTCTTTGTGTTGAAGGGCACCAGATGGTTCTCAGAGTGGATTACTGGCAGTCTAAGAATGCAGTGTCACTTATTTTTCTTTTTGTTTCTCACACCTGGGCTGGGGGGGGGGGGGGGTGGGGGCAGGGTCGGTTCTTCTCTCTCTCTCTCTTCTCTCTCTCTCTCTCTCTCTCTCCTCTCTCTCTCTCTCTCTCCTCTCCCTCCCTCCCTCCCTCCCTCCCTCCCTCCCTCTCTCTCTCTCTCTCTCTCTCTCTCTCTCTCTCTCTCTCTCCTCTCTCTCTCTCTCTCTCTCTCTCTCTCCTCCCCCCCCCCCCCCTAAGTCTCATGCTGACATAACAGCTTAATGGCAACAGTCTGCAGAGCTGGGAGTTGTTCTGCTTCATCATATCAGCAGCAAAAACACAGACTCTTTCAGTCATGAAAGCCCACAGTACCCAAAGCTCCCAAGACAGTTTTTTTTTTAGTGGTTTTTTTTTTTTTTTTTAATACAGATACCAGTCCATTCCTTTCCACATTCAGCTGTTGCAGGAAGTTCTACAATACAGTATGACTTTTTGAAGAACTTTTTTTTTCTTAACCAGTGATAAGAAGATAAAAAAAAAACTGTGCACATGTACTTCAGTACAGAACCTGTTATATACATATATACTACTTCAGGCATGATATACAATTTATTTCATATTATGAATCTGTGCTGATGACAAATCTGTTCAATTACTTCTCAATATGTGAATCAATTCAATAAATGATAAAATCAGTATTGTGTCGTTTTCTTTTCTTTTGTATCATGTGGCTTTTTTTTTCCCATTCCTTGGCAAGAGCTCTTGAGGTTCAATTGTGAAATATTTGCATATGTGACCGTTTTTTCCCCACCATTACTGAAGCCACATTCCAACTTCAGGGATGTTTTGGTTTGGGTTGGTTGGGTGGGGTGGGTGGAGGTTTCTTATTAATTGTATTATTTTTCTATACATCAAAGCTACATCTGCAGAATAATAAAATATACAAACAGTTTAGTTATAACTTGAGACCAACAAAAAGATATGATCATTTTTGTTCACTACCTAACTGCAACTGTTCACTTTTCTAGATCTAGTTAGTTTGTTGTTCATAGCTACATGAGTAATATATGTATGCTGAAAAATGGAGGCATTTCTGACCATATCCTGAACCATCCAAGTCCTGAAGTGCAAAGTATATATGGCTGGTGCTGATTATTCCATGTTACAGAAATAAGTCAACACAAAAACCAAAGGCACATGCTACAATACACTGAAAGGTATGCACAGAATTAAACAGTCTAGGCTTTGGTGCGCGCGCATGCATGCACACACACACACACACACAACACACAACACACACACACACACACACACACATTGCACACATGCATGCACACACACATACACACACACATACACACCACACAACACACACCACACACACACACACACACACACACACACACACACACACACACTTCACTGTTCTGGGTTTCAACAAACCTTTGGATTCCACACAGGTAAAGCTACAAACCAGTTTTCTTTAAAGCAGCATTCTACAGTTCTGTCAATCCCGTTTCCCTGCTGGGTTGTCTATCAACAGTGCCATTAAAGCAGTATCCCCATTGATGAATGGGGAGAGCTCTGCCTTGAAGGTACTTGCACTAAGTGGTAACAGGTGCAGTGCTAGTGCTGTACTGGAGATTAGTTTTACTGTCTTTATGTCTGCATCACCTTTTTTTTCATGTTTACTATGACAAAGGTCTGTTCCACAAATAAGAATATTTTGTTCACCATGGAGAGAGTACTTTTACAAATAAAAGGACTATTCTTAGCCAAATAAAAAATTTTTAGCCATGAAAGAGATATCTACATTAATACAAGAACTTTTGAAAAAGTGAACAGAGAAATGTTTAATAAATGGCTATTATGGTAGGTAAAAAAATACAACCCCACATCATTTTG
>CM060316.1:82522259-82524759 GCA_030674155.1 Stramonita haemastoma | reverse complement strand
GAGCGGTTTGGGCATGAATGTATGTGCATACAAATATCACTGAGTAAGCGCATACACACATGTGCACATAACACAACACTACACCACACTACACCACATCCCCACCCCACCCCACGCACGCACGCGCGCGCGCGAACACACCCACACACACACATACAAACTACACCACACCACACAACAAACCACAACACATCACACATGTATTATATACTCTGGCTGCCTACCTGTCTCTGTGTGTGGTGTGTGTGTGGAGGCCGGCAGTAGTGTACCGCCAGCACAGCACTTCAAGTGAAGCTGCTAATAAGTAATCCTCTTGGTGCCCATCCCCGTCAACCAGCGAAACCCGTCAACACCGAAAAAGTATCCTCCCTCGCCTCCCCTCCCCCCCCCCCCAAGCTTCCCCCTTCGCTCCTTTTCCCACCCCTTACCTCCTCCCCCTTTGTCCTTGAAAGTGGTCAAAGTACCGATCCTCCGCTCATCAACATGCCACATAAACTCAGGTATACACACATGATTATAATTATGCACTTACACATTATTATACAAAACTAAACACATGTTTGTGGTTGTATATGCACGCACGAGCACGCACACACACACACGCAAGGGCGCATACATGCATGTACATGCTCCCTCCCCCCCTCCCTCTCACACACACCACACACACACACACACACACACACACACCACACACACACACACACACACACACACACACACACACACACACACACACACACACACAGAGTAAAGACAGAGAGGAAAACTAAAATGAAGGGAGTGCCATGAGACAGAAAGGAGCCAGGAAAGAAAGAGAGGAAGATGGGCAGAGTGACACAAGGACATAAGAGACAGACAGACATAAGACAGATGATTATAAAACGAGAAAGGGGGACATGAAAGTGACAGAACAAAGTAAGGAAAGAGGCAGAAAGTGAGAAACACCAGTAAACGAAAGAGAGAAAGAAACATAAACCACTGAGTAAGAGGAGGGGGAGGGGGTGCAGGTAAGAGAAAGACACGGCGAAAGGCGACAGAGAGACAGAGAGAGAGGCAGAGAGAGACAGACAGAGAAAGACAGAGAGAGACACACAGAGACAGAGACACTCTAGAGAGTGACAGACAGAGAGCCGGACAGAGACAATGAGAGAAAAAATAGAAGAAAGGAACAAAGGAAGAGATAGGGGAAGGATGGGGAGGGAGAATGAGAGGAAATGAGAAAACGGATGAGAGGCTGACAGACACAGACTGACTGACAGACACAGACTGACAGACACAGACGTAGTGACAGACACAGACAGACAGAAAAACACAGCCTGACAGACACAGACAGACAGGCAGAGCCAGTCTTAAAGCCAACGAGCCAGCTGCAGTTAGCGTAAAAGTTACAGTCATAAAACATTCCCTCCATACATATATCGATCGACGGAAAACAAAACTTCGTCTTTCCCACGTAACAAAAGGTGTCTGTCCAAGATGAGCAGTAGCAGCCTCTATACGCTTCCCTGAAGACCTTCTGTTATGCAGATCTCCCTACACTTTCTTCGTTCTATGCTTTGTTGTTATTGTTGATGATGATTTTTTGTTGTTGTTGCAATTGGCGTCGTTATGCCGCTGCTGTTGTTTGTAGTGTTGTGGTAGTTAGTTTAAGAACAGATGAAGTTCTTCACTACGTGTTTGCGTGCATGTGTGACCAAAAAAAATGCAACTCTCTTACACACACACTCACGCCTGCACACGCGCGCACGCATGCACACACACGCGCGCGTGCGCGAGAGGGATAGAAAAAGAGACAGACAAAAAGGCAGAGATACAAACAGAGAGAGAAGGGGAGAGGGACATAGAACATGTGGATTTCCAAAACTCTTCCAAGTTTCATGGATTTTATTTCATATTTATTATTCTATATATAATACAATTTTCTGCGATCCTCGGACTTGCTTCTGTCCAATAGTACACGACTGCACCTCTCTCTCCCTCCCTCCCTCTCTCTTTCTCTCTCTCAAAAGTCAACCACCACAACCCCCAATAAGACCGAAACCCTGACGAATACAAGCGGAGGAGTGATGGACGAGGTCAAGTTCTATCGGGCTGACCAAGCCCGCATACCAGTCCCGACGGGACGGGACAGACCGGTCAACGGGTCACAAATTCATAACCCTGGTGATCGGTCATAAGACTAGCCTCCCCAGCTGACAAGCGGGCCCGGTCATTTTCTCCCCCCACTCATCCCTGTCACTGGAAAGCCTGGCATCTTCATCTTGGCGGAATAAGATACACGCGTGTATAGGCCTATATAATATATAATCGCCGCCCGGCCCATTAGTGTCTTGTGGCTGTTCTCGGCAGGTTTATATTCCTCACTTGGAACAGTGGCTGACAGCCACCATTGCGCCTTGGTGACAGATGATACCTGTCTGGACCTTCAGCAGCAGCAGCCGCTCGCTGTCTTCGTGTAGCTTTGTCTACTAACCTACCGGCGTCCTCATCCTCTAACTTC
>CM060316.1:82482259-82514759 GCA_030674155.1 Stramonita haemastoma | reverse complement strand
TCTTTAAATTTTTGTAACGTTTTCCACAATATACTCTGATCTTCTTGAATGGCATCATGTAACTGTGATACTAACTTATTTTTGTAGAATTTCTTCTTTTTTTTTATCAAAGTATTACACTGTTTTCTTTTTGTAAAGTATTTTTGTCGAAGTTCGATTTTAAATGGGGTTCTGTTCATTGCATTTAGAAAAGATTTTACGTCTTTTCTCGTACTGGTACATTCTGAGTCAAACCATCTTTTATTGCGTTTAATTCTTCTTAAAGGTTTTGACTTTCTGGTCTTCAAGCTTAATTTTGCCACTTTGATAAAGATATCAGACAGTTGCTTGGAACATTCATTTACTACATTTGTTGAATCAGATTGCCTTGTATTTTGATTTATTTGTTCTAATACTGCATGTGTTTTAGTTTTTATTTGTGATATATGTAATTGCATTGATGGCAGTAAAAGAGCCTTTTGAAATTGTTCCTTGGAATTTTTATCCCATACAAAACGTACTAGTTCTGGTGAATCTTTAGTAATACAATCTGCCTGTGTATCTCTTATTATTTTGACGGACTTCTGCAAACGTGTTCTGTCTACGCTTGGTATGCCTAGACATCTATACCTAAATCAAGTGGACAATGATCAGAATATTCCATTAATTTTCTTTGACTTTCATATGTTTCACCTGTTTCATAAATGATTTTGAACAAATGAAATAATCCACAATACTACAATACTACAGCCTGGAGGCGTGTGTGTGTGGTGGTGTGTGTGTTGTGTGTTGGTGTGTGTGTGTGTGTGTGTGTGTGTGTGTGTGTGTGCGCGTGCGGCGACGTCGCGCGCGTGAGAGAGAGAGGAGAGTGAGAGAGAGGAGAGAGAGAGAGAGAGAGAGAGAGAGAGAGAGAGAGAGAGAGGAGAGAGAGAGAGAGAGAGAGAGAGAGAGAGAGAGGAGAGGGAGAGGAGAGATGCTCCCATTTCCAAAAAAACAGCGACACAACACTTTGCTTTATTTTAGCTTGCTGTACTGCTCCATACCACTGATGTTAGCAAATGTGCTCTAGAAATATGTAGGTGTTTATGTTTACTGATGACCAGGATTTAAAACACCAATCGATAAATCTATACAAAAAAGGCACAAGCACGCACCCACGAACGCATACGCACTGCACCTCTCTCTCTCTCTCTCTCTCTCTCTCTCTCTCTCTCTCTCTCTCTCTCTCTCTCTCTCTCTTCAATCACACACACACACACACACAATACACATACCACTCACTCACTCACACACACACACACACACACACACACACACACACACACACACACACACACACCACCACTCACTCACATCACACACACACACACACACACACACACACACACACACACAAACACACACACACACAAACACACAAACACAAACAAACACACACACACAAACACCATTCTCTCTCTCTCTCTCTCTCTCTCTCTCTCTCTCTCTCTCTCTCTCTCTCTCTCTCTCTCTCTCTCTCTCATCTCACGCATGCACTGCACCGCACCGCACCACACACACACACACACACACACACACCACACACACACACACACACACACACACACACTCACATTCTTTCCCATACATTCTTTCCCCTACTTAAAAAAAATGCAAAGGGGTTGGGGGGGGGGGGGGGGGTAGGGGGGTTGTTGGGGTTGGTAACAAATCTCTGCTTCCATGTTGATTAGCAAACACCGCCCCTCCCTCCCCCCCTCCCCTAACCCCCATCCCACCCCACCATCTCCTCCCACCACACTTTCTCTCATCGTCCTAAGAGCAGTGCTTTTGCCACATACTTACAAGAAACTGATACGCATACATTTATCATATGTTAGTATGCTGGCTCACGCACGCACGCACGTACACACGCACGCACGCTCACACACACACACACACACACACACACACACACACACACACACACACACAACACACACACAACACACACACACACACACACACACACACCACACACACACACACACACTGCGCATACTTGATTGAGCACGAGCTTACACCCATGTGCATGTTGTACTCAAGCATACCCCCTTTCGCTCGCTCAATACTTACAACCATGCGTAAGCGCCGCATGCCCCCCCCTCCCCTCAGACACACACACGGTCATTTTCAAGGCTTGCTATAACTAAAAAAAATTCCTGCGCCCTTCACGATTTTTAAAAGTCTAGTAATCCAAGCACCATCAAACTTTTAAACACACACACACACACACTACTCACGGGATAGGGATAGGGGACGTGATGGCCTGATGGTTAGAGTGATGTGCATTGCGCTCGTGACCTGCTGACCCGGGTTCGAATCTCGCTCAAGAGCATTTTTCCTCTGGAGTTAATAACATCAGTGCCGACTCCACTCCCCCAAAAGTCCTTCGAATGAGACTACAAACCGTTGTCCCTTGTGCAAACACAAGCTGAACATCCTGCGCACACGTTAAAACCCGTTCCAATTTTCGGAAGATTAAGCCGTTGTGTGCTGGTGGGGACGGATGACAAAATTGACAAAACTGCATACGCACGGGTACCAGATGTAAAAAGCACATGAGTTCTTATTCCATTATCCTCGAAATAAAAAAAAAAGAATAGTAACACGTACGCACGCACACATGCACGCACGCACGCACACACGCGCGCGCACACACAACACACACACACACACACACACACACACACACACACACACACACACACACACACACACACTGACAAACAGAGAGAGAGACTGAGAGAGAAAATAAAGAAAGCGAGGGTGAGATATGGCACAGTGAAGGCCAAAGATGACAGTTACATTCCAATAACACGCCGCCTGTCGGTACGTACCCGTGCAAGACTATTTGCAATGCCAAGCAGATGACTGTGCTTTTCACAACCAGGACAGATCAGGAGCTTGTAGCCTAGCATAATAACATAGAGTAAGAGGAGGGAAAGAGCAGAAAGAAAGAGAGATAGCAAGTACCAGTATTGCGCTGCATCACTACTATCAGGCCTAGAGCGCCAGTTCAACTTCAACTTCAAGCTTACACAGTGTATGTAGGCAAGAGAGATTGAGAGAAAGTATCTTGCTTACAGAGAGAAAGTGTGTGAGTGTGTCTGTGTGTTTGTAAACTTTAGGCGAGTGTGTGCAGCCTAAACCACTCATTTGAATATTAAAAGGCATTGCCAAGAGACTGATAAAACGTTGGCAGCCAAGCTGTTTAATTTTAATTTGATACAGTAACATCATTGTTGATAGATCTACCCCAGAAGGCGAAACTTGAGGTTTTGTAAACATCGATTATAAAAAAATAAATGAATAAAAAGATAAATGAATACGGTCTGGGGCGTAGTTATGTATCACATAGCCTGTAATGAAACCCACACGGAGATTGGGGTTATAGACTAGACCACACATTGTGTAATGAAGTAATGTTCACATCACCACCAACAGATGCTCACTGTTTGACATAGGGTATATATATAGCACAATACCAGAGCTTATTGCCTGCCCTCTTTGTCATCTTGGCACCTTTTGTGAACCTTACACTCATCTCGTCCTTCTTTGTGATCCTTCCTGTCAATAAGTTTTTGTTGGTGTTTTTGCGGGGGATTTTTTGGTGTTTTTTTTCCCGAAATTACTATCCATTGCGACCTTTCTGTTAATGACTTCTACAACTGTCATGTGGCAAGGAGGGGGGGAGGGCGGTTCTAAACTTTTGAAAAAAAAAGTCTATTGTAACACCCAGAATGTGTAACAATAAAATGAAGTAGGAATAAAGGGACTTTTGAAATAAGAATGCCACGGGGTTGTTGTTTTTTTCAGCCAGGTTATCTTAGTACACAATTATTGCCTCCTTGTTTGCTTTGCTAGTGTACCTCTTGTGATGAGGACCTATTAATTTTTATGGTTAACAAGTAATATCTCTACTTCTACAGACCTGCTAACTTTAGTTTCCAGGAAAAAAAAAAGATATTGTAATAAATTTTCCTGAGGGAGAGAGAGAGAGAGAGAGAGAGAGAGAGAGAGAGAGAGAGAGGAGAGAGGAGAGAGAGAGAGAGAGAGAGAGAGGAGAGAGAGAATCAAAATGAAGACGCGAGTGTACAAACTTGAAACAAATGTGAACCAAAGAGACCACACACAAAAAAACACCAATATTTATCAAAAAAATGTCAACAAAAATTGTTCGCGTTTACTAACACAGTATGCACTTTATTTACTTAAATGTGTCGACTTCTTGAATGTAGTTCACACCCACTTAATAACAGACATTCATTCCCTGTGTGTTTACGAGCTGGTTCTGTTCACACACGGCTTCGTTGTACCTCATCCAAATGACTCACGTCTTCACGAGGGAGCGCCACGCTCCCAGGATAATCACAGAAAAACGTCACACACACAACCGTTACGCAAAGGTTTGTAATCCCCTTGGGGGAAAAAAACAACAGCTATACGATAGCACAAAACATGGATTCACACACACGTTACAAAATCCCCCAGAACTTTATCCACACCGTTGTTCAAAGCACATTTTCAGTGAACAAATCCACAAAAAGAGATAGGACAGGACTAGCCTAACTAACAATAATTCTTCGTACTTGTGGAACCTGGAGGCCGGAACCATGTGGCCTCGTTACACTCACTCACAGCATGAGCCAGACCCCATTGACAGCACGCCGCAGAGACGGTACAGCTTCCTCCCAGTAGTTCATAGCAGCTAGCCTACCGCACTCCCCCCTCTATATTCTTCTCCACCACGCCGTCTCTCCTGCAAAGCCATACCCCATCCCCCCCCCCCCCCCCCCCCCCCCACCTTCTTCTCTATCTCCTCACTACACCCCTCCTGCCTTTTTACGCTACGCTGTCTCGTCTGGCACCGGGTGTGCCATTCAAGACCAGCAGGAGTGCTCCCTAACTTCTGACGCACACAAATCCTCCCCCTACCCTCACCCCAACCCCCTCATCCTGCCCCTCCAGGTGCGTTGGTACCCCCCCCCCCCTCTTTCCCTTTATCTGCCATCTTATGGCACAGATGCCCTCCTCACCCCCCACCCCCATCCACCCACTCTACCCTCTCCCCCAGCCTTGCTACCTGGCCCTCTTTTTTTTTACCTGTGCCGGGGAAAACAAATCAGCAGAGACATCCATCCCCTTCTTTCTATCACTTCACTTGGGCAAAGGGGAGGTAGGCAAGGAAGTACACACACAGAGTGCAGCCAAGCTTTTCTCCTGCAATGTCTCTCTATTTTTTCCTCAAAATCCATTCCTGATAACTTTTTCTCTGATAAGTTATCAGAACATGTTCGCATGAAGTTTCCATGCCCTGCTTGTTAGAGGTACAGACCAAAGTATCAAATTAACTTGATCAATAAAAGAAAGTTTCATCACTTTCTAATGGTGAAAATACAGGGTTGTTTTTTTTTTAAACAGTACTGAAGTTGTTGGGGTTTAAAAAAGTTAGTTAAAGTCTGTCCCGAGCCATAAGGCTCATCAGGCCGGTGCTTATCCCGGTTTCTGTGGCGTTAAGCGACTGAGAGTCATAGACTCCCCCCTGGATAGGACGCCAGTCTATCGCAGGATTAACCCCAACACAAGGTTGGTACCCCTTTTACACCTGGGTGGGGTGAGAAAATAGCCGTAAAGTGCCTTTTCCAAGGGCACAACGCCATAGCGGAATAGCTGGGATCGAACCCGCAACCTTTAGATTACGAGTACAACACCCTAACCACTAGGCCACAGCGGCGGCTTTGGGGTTTACAACCCCCCAAAAAAGTTTTGAACACAAAAATCCTGTTATTTGGTACTTGACTCAGTAATATATCTAGAAATGCATGGCAGCTGCTATCTGGCCTATAGGCGACAAGCTATTTTTGCACTCTATAAAATAATATATTAATTCATTCAATGTTAATGCAGCAAAAACGTTGGCAACAGTCTTTTTTTTTTTTTTTTTGCTGCCTCCTCTTCTGTGACGTTCCCCCACTGCTGTTCCCACAGGGGAGATTGTGATTTCAATCTCCCCGCCACAGCCATACCCAGATTCGTTGTGTCTCACCCCCGGGGTCGGGAGTCCACAGGGAGCCCTTCAATATTAGGCCGCCACCGGGCCACCAGCCAGAGGGGCCCTGCACTTCTGCTGGGTCACTTTGGTGGTGTTCAGTGGTGCCTGTTCTGAGCTAACATACACAGGACACCACCTACTAAGCCCCCTACTAACGACAGTATTAGCTCAGTCGCGGAGCCAGACTGAGTGAGTCACCCACCCGAGGTGGCGACCACCACAACGTCCCTCCAACGACCGCCTCCCTGCGAACCCCAACCCCAAAGGCTTTGACACAAACTCACCACAGGCACAGAAGCATATGGGGAAACCGAATCTGAGGTCACCATGAGACCAGAGCAACGGAGGCCACCGAATCAGAGGCAATTTTTATTATTGCATGATGATCAATGATGATGAGGATGATGTAATGATGCTGCTGTGGAGGTGCATCCGCTTTGAGACTACTTGACAGGGTTGTTCTCTAGCTTACTGTCATAATATATCCCGGCGTCAACCAGGCCCGAGAGATACAGACACCTGCAGTGTTGGTCAGGTAATTTGAGCAACACTCTCAAATTCACATCCGTAAAGTGGATGAAGCTCGACTGTGTGGTCCCAGTCTCCCCACTGAGCCCACAGCACACTCACTCTGGGTAGGAGCCGGCCGGAGCCCGAAAAAATCCCTATGACATGGGATTCGAACCCGCGACCTTCCAGTCCGGAATCCAAGACGCTAACCACTGCGCCATAGCGGCTGGTCACGTAGGCAACAGTCTGATTCCTTTTCATATACCTCCAGTCTTAATTTTTCATGGAAGAGCAAAAACCCACAGAAGTGTAGCAGAGTAGAAGGAGCAAAATGCCCAAAACATTCCAATGAGAGATAAACAGTGATAAAGACCCAGTAAACTCCTGGCTGAAAGCTAGGAGACATTTGTGTCAGGTTTAATACCAGCAGTTCAGCATTTCCGCCTCTGTACTCTTGCATCTTTTCAAAATCCTTCTTTCTTTATACTCAGCGTAAAATTACATGCTTTACTTCATCATCAAATTACACCATGACAGCTTTAAAAGAGGGATTTTTTTTTTTGGGGGGGATGCTTATTTTTCTATAAATCATTTTTTAATGTTCAACAATTACCATTTCTAAAAATAGGCCAAGGCAAAAACAACCTATTACCTTTTTAAAGAGGGAAAGAGGGAAGGGAGGGAGAAGTGTTCTGGTTGTTGGGGAGGAGTGTTCTGGTTGTTTTGTTTTATCTTTTCTTCTCCTCTCTTTGGGTCTTTTACAAACCTTACAATCAAACTAAAAAATTTCTACTCCAAACCACACACTGTTTTTACTTTCTTTTTGACAGAGTTGGAAATTTTTTAAAGCAAAATATTTTCTGATCTAAAAAGGAAAAAACAAACAAAGCAAGTAGACAGATGCTCTCTTCAAAAGAGTCTTTCAAATTGCTCTGTGGCATAAAAACATGAAAATGTTAACATGCTGGAATTGATAACATTAACAGACCCACTGGTTAGCATACTAGTACAGCTTTTTTTCTCATGTGTTTGGTTTCCTATCCTTGATTTTGTTTTGTTACTTTGATTTTTACTTTAAGCGTTGTGTGTGTGTTGTGTGTGTGTGTGTGTGTGTGTGTGTGTGTGTGTGTGTGTGTGTGTGTGTGTGTGTGTGTGTGTGTGTGTGTGTGTGTGTGTGTGTGTGCATGAACCCATGTGTGTCTGTGAAAGAGCAAGCAGGTGAGTGAATTGAGTTTTTGTGCATGTGCACACATTCACCTGCCTACTTTTGTACAAGACAGAGGGAGAAAAGGGGAAAACCAAAGAGTATTTTTTTCTGTAGGTCATGTGAAAGAAAAAGAAAAACCAGGCACCAGTATTTCTGCCACATGCCAGATCTGAACCTTGCACCCAAGTTTTCAATTTATCAGAAGATTTTAACAGATAATCATGTCACATGAAATCCATCACAGTTTTAATGACACATAACCAAGTTAGCACCACCAAAAGAAAATAGATAAACAAATATTTTTGGATATGAGCACATATCAGAAGCATACCCTATGGGAAAAAATCAGGCCAGCTGAAGACTCTACAAAATTCCAGCACCAGTTGGCACTTTGCCATGCTTGGCATCCATCATGGTCAAAAAAGCTAGACAACCCTGGCGGTGCCAGCTGATAAATCAGCCCTGCAAATGTGAAAAGGTGATCCAGTTATATACCTTCCAGTTCAAGTCTAGGCAGTGTGTATGGGTGGGAAATCTATTCCAGTATGGAAAACCAATGATTAAAGAAAGAAAGAAAGAAAAGAAAGAAAGAAAGAAAGAAAAAGAAAGAAAGAAAGAAAGAAAGAAAGAAAGAAAGAAAGAGTCAAATGTTTCCACCTACTGATTTGCATAATGGTATGCAACAGTTGAAAGTAGAGTCTAAAACAGTCACTGTCACTTCATGAACACTATTCCTTTCAAGAACTCAAAGTTTTTAAAACCAGCATGAATCAGAACCTTGACTTGACTTCCCCTTAACTCCTTGAGGAGTCACTGGGACACTGCACTTTTTTAAAGCAATGTGCATGCTGGATATGTTTACAAGTGTCATCTATACCAACATCAATCACTAACCGTAACCTGTACTCTTTTACACAGGTAAAAGTATGGGTTTATGTAAGATGATCAGCAGGTCTGAGAGTAAAACCCAAAACCACAATTTTCAATGGGAAGTGTGGTTTTCTGTTCATTTCTTTGTTGGTATTCAAGGTAAAAAGGAAAGATGGCTAGTTGATAAGATTTCAAACAGATAAGGGGCTAGTTGATAATATTATAAACAGATAAGTGGCTAGTTAATAAGATTATAAACAGATAGGGGGCTAGTTAATAAGATTATAGATAAACAGATAGGGGGCCAGTTGATAAGATTATAAACAAATAACTGGCTAGGGGCTAGTTGATAAGATTATAAACAGATAAGTGGTTAGTTGATAAGATTATAAACAGATTGGGGGGGGCAGTTGATAAAATTACAAACAGAGAAGGGGCCAGTTGATAAGGTTACAAACAGATAAGGGGCCAGTTGATAAGATTATAAACAGAGAAGGGGCCAGTTGATAAGATTACAAACAGAGAAGGGGCCAGTTGATAAGATTATAAACAGAGAAGTGGTTAGTTGATAAGATTACAAACAGAGAAGGGGCCAGTTGATAAGATTGTAAACAGAGAAGGGGCCAGTTGATAAGATTATAAACAGAGAAGGGGCCAGTTGATAAGATTATAAACAGAGAAGGGGCCAGTTGATAAGATTACAAACAGAGAAGGGGCCAGTTGATAAGATTATAAACAGAGAAGGGGCCAGTTGATAAGATTATAAACAGAGAAGGGGCCAGTTGATAAGATTACAAACAGAGAAGGGGCCAGTTGATAAGATTATAAACAGAGAAGGGGCCAGTTGATAAGATTACAAACAGAGAAGGGGCCAGTTGATAAGATTATAAACAGAGAAGGGGCCAGTTGATAAGATTACAAACAGAGAAGGGGCCAGTTGATAAGATTATAAACAGAGAAGGGGCCAGTTGATAAGATTACAAACAGAGAAGGGGTTAGTTGATAGATTATAAACAGATAAGGGGCTAGTTGAATAAGATCACAAACAGTTAGGTCACGGTGTGACAAGTTTTAAAAGACCACTGGTTTCTTCTGGACAACAAATTTGGGTTCTCTATGATGATTTTATAAATTCTCATAACCCAAGACCAAATCTTGAGCTTTGTATTGAGTCATAAGTATCTGATGGGTGGACTAAAGTGACCAACATAATTTAAGTCTTGATATAGATGATGGCCCAACTTCTCTAAACCAGACACATAATGACCATGGCCAGTTCACTCTTGCCACACTAAGTTCTACATATATATATCAGAAAACACTCAATTGTAATCATATAGCCAAAGAGGATAAGCTCAAGCAAACAAAACATTCAAAAAGAGCGTGCGCACACACACACACACACACACACACACACACACACACACACACACACACACACACACACACAGAGCGAGAACGAGAGAGAGAGAGAGAGAGAGAGAGAGAGAGAGAGAGAGAGAGAGAGAGAGAGAGAGAGAGAGAGAGAGAGAGAGAGTCTTGAATATGTGTTTTTATCATTTGTATGTATGATGTGAGCTTATGTTGTACTGTCTTGGGTTTGTTTTTTGTTTTGTTTTTTATCTTGAAAGATTTGTTGGAAAGTAATCCTCATTTATTTTACTTTTTCAACAAAGGTTGATATTTGTCTTTGAATGTTTTAGAAGTCAATTAACATGATTTTTTTTGTGAGGGCGGGATGAAAAAAAGTTGTGTAAACTTAATCTTTTACCCTCAATAAAGATCATTTTGACTTGACTTGACTTGACTTGACATACACACACATACATATGCACACATGCACACATGTGCACATGCCCATGCACACACACACACACACACACACACACACACCCACACACACACACACACACACACACACACACGCACGCACGCATGTGCACATGCCCATGCACACACACACACACACACACATGCACACACGCACACATGTGCACATGCCCATGCACACACACACACACACACACACACACACACACACACACACACACACACACACACACACACACACACTTTTATATTTCACCCTCTCATTCAACACGGTTATATCTCAAAAGACCTAAAGTTTTGAAACACAAAAAGTCAGGAAACCTTTTAAGACATGTACAGTTGTAGTACTAGCAGTGAGAGAAAAATACCATAAAAAACTCTGCATAAAACATTAAAACCTAACTTTTTTAGTTTAAAGATTGTGACTACACCCTAAGACATGTTTAAAAGCTAACTCACTGCTAACAACTCTGCTCAATAGAAATACAGCATGAAACTATAAAGTGTAAATAAAAAAAGTAATTAAAAATTATTTATATATTATATATATATATATATAATATATATATATATATATATATATATATATATATATATATATATATTATATAACTGTCATACCTTTGGCTCTCACTGATCATACTTCTCCACCATCACCAACAGTCTACATGTATACCATCCCACACACACTACACATTGATGAGGTCACTCACTGTTGGCCAATTAACCATTGCAACAGCTGTCAAACTAGAGTCTTTGTAAGAACGAGAATAAATGATTTGGCCACTTATTCATCCAAGCATCTGTCATTAAATCGATTGATTGTGAGAAAGTTCCATCATGTTCTCATTTGAAGCATATATAAGTTTACCTTGGAACAGCAACTAATGACTTTTCTCCAATACAAAGTGTTCGTAATATGATTTTTTTGTGTGTTCTTTACTTCTTTACTTTTTAAAGATAAGTGACTGAATGAGGGCAATTAAGTGAAAATAACAATAAGAACTTCTGTACATTTTGTAGGCGTGGTGAGAAGAAGAAGAAATTCTTCATCCAGAGAAGGGGGTGGGTAGGGGTGGAAGGGGGAAGGACTGAAGGGGGCAAGGGGAGAGGAATTTAACATTATTACAGCCTTCAAAGAATCACAGTTTTCGATTTTAATTAAAATGGTAAATCAGTAGCACTTTTAAAAATTGAGTAACATTGGTTTGATTTTTAATACTTCATTCAAAATGTTATTTCAAAAGGCCAACAAAAATTTATTTAACTCTGCCACAAATTATCCACCAGGTAGCCACAATCAACATTTCAAATTCTTGGCTTGTCATATCTTGGCTTAGGATCCATCCCCCATTCCCCTTAAAAAGCCATTTTCACACAGATCTACCTGTACAGAGTTAAACCCTGCTCATTTAATCAGTGATCAGGTCCATGGATGTTATATTAAAAGCATATCATAATTGCAACATATTGTGCACAGCAAGAAGTCCACACCCAACCTGCCACCTGCAGGACACACCACACCTCAGCTGACTCCCACTGATCAATAAACCCACACACACACACAGGTAATATTCTCTCTCTCTCTCTCTCTCTCTCTCTCTCTCTCTCTCTCTCTCTCTCTCTCTCTCTCTCGCCTCCCTCCCCTCACCCCCTTTCCCCCCTAACAAAAAATGATCAATAAGCAAGTCACTCAGAGTCAGTGTCCATGTCCTCCTTGCCTTGCCTCATCATCAAAGTAAGACAGTACATGTGAGAGGAAATCAAACACTCTATACTGTACACTGAGCTTATTGAAGTGCATGCTGGGAGTTCATTTTCTTGATGGGGATGCTCTCTTACATTTATGTTCCTATCAGGACTGTGAGAACAGGTATACACCTGACACTGGATGGCAATGTCATTATGTGTGTATACAATATACAAAAAATATTATCAAATTACAAGTTTGCACGCAACAACATACACATCCCTATACATGTGTGTACAGTCATGCACTCACATACACTGTCAGTCTGTCACACAAACACACACACCACACACACACACACACACACACACACACACACACACACACACACACACACACACACACACAATGTCAGATGATAAACTTTTAATTCAAAACATAAAAACAGCACATGACTGTGATTCAGAGGCATCCGCGACAAGCTATTACTGTCATTAATGGGATTCATTATGAATCTGTCAACTGCCTCCCCCCACCCTCCATACATTCCACTTTTTGGGGGAGGCTTTCTTCTGTCTTTTTCTAGTTACAGTGGACCATTAATATGTTAATCAGTTGTATTGTTATCTTTTTGGCAGCCATATTCTGTTTTCAGTAACAACGTAATAATCTAACACTACATATGTCTCCATGCCACTCACTATCCATCCCTATAAAATTCAGGCTTCAAGGATAAAAAAGAAGAAGACTCAATCAGTCAATGTCGATGGATGTGGTGAAGGTTTGAAAACATATGTGGAAGCAGCAACACTGACATTTCCCACATGATGAGGTAACAAAAATAAATGATATGAATAACAAAATAATACAATGAAGACAAAACTTGGAAAACATGCTTCACTGCTCAATGACTACAATGTATATGTTGGCTGTCACTGAAATGCTAGGTTAAGACTGAAAACTGTGCCAAAGTTCTACAAATCACTAATCAGATATATACCTGGTGAATGAATAGTGAGTGTGTCACTATTTTTCTTTTGCTGCTTTACAAGGACCTGATAGTGCTGGTGTGTGTGTACTGTGTGATTTATTATGCTGAGAACACACTTAACACATTTCAGTCATGCTGTTTCAGATCTGTCTGATGTTTGTGATGTAACAATATATTCCCACTAGACCTGCAGTAAATTTCATGTTACCTCCTTACACACACTCAAGCTTTTTTTGTTTTGGTGCCAGGGGTTTCTTGTTTGTTTGTTTTTTACATTGTTGCTATCATAAATGCCTTGGGTGTTCTTTTTTTTAGGGTGTTCATTTTTATAAGATTAGGAGTTCAAAACATTATTATCAGTAAGATCCATCAATTTGTGGGCATTCATTTGGTTCATTTGTTGGTTGGTAGGCTGGTTGGTTTTTTTTGGATGGCTGGTTCAGTGGTTGGTTGGTTGACCGGTGGCTGGTTCATTTGTTGGTTTGGTTCTATTTTGATGTAAAATTTATTGTAATCACTAATGATGCTTCCATCAAATATCAAATAATAAAAACACTATTTTTCCCATTTTGTATGGCATTTTACAAAATGGGAAAAATAGTGTTTTTATTTTGTATGGCATTTTGGGGTGTATGGGGCGCTTAAGGAGAGGTGGTACCTTTGTAAACCTGGCAGTAGCATCCCTCGGGATGGACGGGAGCACTGGTCCTCACTTGGCACTCAACTCTCACTTCTGGGTCCGGGTCCTTAACCCACCACACACCCCGGTAACCGCTTCTACTGGCGGGCGAAACGTTGTGAGGGGCTGGTGCATTCTTAATCACCAGTAGGAGTCTTGGAGAGGAGATGGGCGCCACCAAGCTTCCTCAAGCCCACTGCAAGGACATGATGAGAAAAGCAAAACAGAAACACATGCCGGATCGGTCGAGGCCCGGATCAACAACGACCGCGCTACCCACTGCAAGCCTCCAGGGTGGGAGTGACAAGTGTGCCACTGGAGCAGAACTAACCCTAAAGCTTCCAGCTAAAGGGGTAACCATCGGTACATGGAATGTTAGAACTCTGTACCAAACAGGAAGAGTACAAGAACTCACACATGAATTACAGAGGTATAAATGGGACATCCTAGGGCTTGCGGAAGTCAGATGGACTGGCTTCGGAGAAACAACCACGCAAGACGGCCACAAAATATGGTACAGTGGAGATGAGAAACTACACCAACACGGAGTAGGCTTCATTGTCAGGAAAGAGATTGTGTCAAGCATCATCAACTGCACACCAATATCCAGCAGACTCATCTCAATCAGAGTCTCTGCAAAACCCCAGAATCTCACCATCATCCAAGTGTATGCTCCAACATCTGACTACGATGATGACCAGATAGAAGAATTCTATGAGGAACTTGAAAACGTCATCTCCAAAACGCCCAAAAAAGACATCCTTATTGTGGAAGGCGATTGGAATGCTAAGGTGGGACCTGATGCCTATGACACCTGGGCAGGAACCACAGGACGCTTTGGACTGGGAAAAACAAATGACAGAGGACAGCGGCTGCTGGAATTCGCAAAGAAGCACAAACTAACTCTGGCTAACACACTCCACCCTCACAAGCCATCTAGAACATCAACCTGGCACTCACCAAATGGTCTGATTCATAATCAAATTGACTACATTCTGTCACCCCAAAGATTCAAATCCAGCATAAACAAGGCAAATACAAGAACATTCCCAGGAGCTGACATTGGCAGTGACCACGACCTTGTACTTACCACCATCAGGCTGAAACTGAAAGCAAAACAACAGCCAAAAAGCCCACGCATAAGATTCGACCTGGAAAAACTCAAAGACCCAACAGTGGTTGAGATCTTCCAAGCCAACATTGGAGGAAAGTTCGCCGCACTCACAGCCATTGACAATGATGTGAACACATTAGCCAACAACATCAAAGAAGTGCTAACGACAGCAGCAGAAGAAACATTAGGCAGAAGCAGAACAAAGAAACAACCCTGGGTGACAAATGAGGTTCTTGACCTCTGCGACAAAAGAAGAGAACTTAAGAAGCAAAAGTTCACAAGTCAAGAAGCCAACAACAAGTACATGGATAGCCACAGAGAAGTGAGGAAAAAGATGAGAGAAGCCAAAGAAGCGTGGATAGAAGAACAATGCAACAACATCGAAGATGGAATGGCCAAGGGAAACAGCAAAACAGCTTACAACACTTTGAAAACACTAACGAAAACCACACAGCCTAAAGCCTCTGTTATTGAAGACAAAGAAGGAAATCTTTTAACGGAAAACAATGCCATCCTCCAGCGCTGGACAGAATACTGTGAGGGATTGTATAACTACCCACTACGCCCAGATACCAACATAGTTTCCAACAAACCCCCTGAACACCAAGATAAAGACCCACCAATACTAAGGTGTGAAGTAGACACAGCTATTAAGCAATTGAAGAAGGGGAAGTCCCCTGGAATCGATAACATCCCAGCTGAACTCATAAAAAATGGAGGGAATGAAACAGCAAGGCGATTCACAGACCTTTGTCAGAAGATCCACGACACCAAAGAATGGCCAAAAGAATGGACACAGTCTCTTGTAATACCCCTGCCAAAGAAAGGAAACCTCAAGCAATGCCAGAACTACAGAACCATCAGTCTCATAAGCCATCCTAGCAAGATCATGCTGCAGGTAGTCCTCAACAGACTGAAAAACCAAGCAGAAAAACTCCTGGCAGAAGAACAAGCGGGCTTTAGACCAAAACGCAGCACAATGGAACAAATTTTCAACCTGAGAATTCTGATAGAGAAGCATCTCCAACACCAAAAAGACTTGTACCACAATTTTATAGACTTCAAAAAGGCCTTTGACAGGGTATGGCATGACGGCCTCTGGCAAGTACTCAGGCACTTCAACATTGACAACTGCCTAATTGAAGTCATCAAGGCTCTGTACGAGAATGCAAGAAGTGCAGTTTTCATGAACAACCACGTGGGCGAGTTCTTCAAGACCACGGTTGGAGTCCGCCAGGGCTGCCTTCTCTCACCTGTACTCTTCAACCTCTTCCTCGAAAACATCATGACAGAGACACTGCAAAACCACCACACTTCCATCTCCATTGGTGGAAGACCCCTTTGCAACCTCAGATTTGCAGATGACATTGACCTCATGGGCAGCAGCAAACAAGAACTGCAAATCCTCACAGACAGTCTAACAGACCGAGCGAGCGCATACGGCATGGAGGTCAGTACAGAGAAATCGAAGATCATGGTCAACAGCGCGAGTAATGACAGCACGGAAATAAAGATGAATGGAGAAATATTGGAAGAGGTGAGCCAATTCAAATACTTAGGCTCCATCCTAACAAAAGATGGCACATCAAACAATGAGGTGAAAGCTCGCATTGCAACAGCAACATCTGCTCTAGTCAGACTCCAGAGGATCATCAGAAGCAACAACATCAGCTTCTGCACCAAATACCACCTCTACAAATCCCTCGTAATATCTATCCTCCTATATGGCTGTGAATCATGGACTCTGACAGCAGAGTTAGAGAGAAGAATCCAAGCATTCGAGAACAAGTGCCACAGAAGACTCCTCAAAATATCATACAAAGAACACAAGACCAATAACTATGTGAAAGAGGAAATCAAAAAGCGTGTGGGCCCCCAAGAGCCTTTGCTCTCCACCATAAAGAGGAGAAAGCTGATGTGGTTTGGTCACACCACAAGACACAACACCCTAGCAAAAACCATCTTGCAAGGAACAGTCGAGGGCAAAAGAAGAAGAGGCCGCCAAAAGAAATCATGGGTTGACAACATCAAAGACTGGACTGCCCAACCCCTGCAACGCCTCCTACTAGCCACACAGGATCGTGAAGCATGGAAAAAGATCTCCGTTGCGTCTTCTCTCATGTCCCCCCTACGTCCTTTGGGACATGGGACTGAGTGAGTGAGTGAGTGAGATGGCATTTTATCAATGTATTGTATAATTTCTTTATATAGGTGTTTGAGAAATGAAATGACAGTAGAAAGAGAAAGAAAGATGAAGAAACAACTTGACAAGTTAAAAATGTGGGTAGGATGAAGTGTTTGTGTGTGGTGTGTGTGTTGTGTGTGTGGGGTGTGTGTGTGTGTGTGTGTGTGGTTGGTGTGTGTGTGTGTGTGTGTGTGTGTGTGTTGTGGGTGGGGAGGTGGGGGGTGAAAGAGAGAGAGAAGAAACAGCCAGAAAAATAAAAAGAGTTTTCACAGACAAACCACCATAAAATTAAAAAGAACAACAGCATAAGTGAGAGAGAGAAAAAGAAAGAAAGATACTCACACAGACACAGACACAAAAACAGACAGAAGACAGCTATAGGCACAGGTACAAAAGTTCTCTCTCCTTTTTTTTTTTTTTTTTCCGGGTGGGGGGGAGATATTTTACTGATTACTTTTTATACCATTTCATGCTAAAAATGTTACAGTGCCTAAAAGTTCAGTTCTGGCATATGAGACAAGCCTCCACCTTTAAAATCAACAACATGACTACTCAATTAAATTCATTCTCTCAAACACACACACACACACACACACACACACACACACACACACACACACACACACACACACACACACACACACACACACACACACATTCTACCACACAATGCAGAACATCTTGCGCACACGTTAAATCCTGTTCCACTTTTCGTAAGAGAAGGCCATTGTGTGCCGGTGGGAACAGATGACAAGATTGACATAACTACATACACTTGGGGACTGGATGTAAAAAAGCACATGAGTGCTTATTCCATTATCCTTGATATAAAAAGAATAAATAAATTAATTAAATAAATAAATAAACACACACACATGCACGCACGCATGCACACACACATGCACACATGCACACACACACACACACACACACACACAAATGCATGTGCACACACACACACACACACACATGCATGTGCACACACACACACAACACACACACACACACACACACACACACACACACACACACACACACACACACACACACACATCTAAAAGAAATTCCCTGGGCCCTTTCTGTGGATCTCTATTAAAGATGCAAAAAATTGTATAATACTTTTTTTCTAGTACAGTTCTGTGATTTTTCATTCTCTTTATTCAAAGGAACACTCAATGCCTTACTTGACCCCTTCACCTTCGTCCAACATCTCTCAAAATATTACTAAACTTACTGAAAAAAGTCTACAGACTTAATTTTGCTTACTTTATCTTATTTCTTCTCTTCTGGCCTAAACCCTAACCAGAGCTTTTAGTCGCTGCATAATCTAAACAAAATTCACCAGCTATGGATCATGTTAAAAATGTTAAAAATTGGAGCATAATACTAAAATTCCTCCCTTACTATCCGAACACTTCTTTAAAAACAATATGTGGCACAGTGTATTAATACTCCCTCTCTTACTCTCTTCCCAACGTCCATTGCCTAAGAAGACGTTAAATAAGCACACAAATATTGAAGCAGTTAAGTGGAAAAGTAGGCTCAGAACCAAAGCAATACTCACTGTGAAAATCGGCTCGCCTGACCAGAAGACAATACCACGCCCAAACTGGCTGCCTGGTCCACCCATGATGGGGCTGCATCCTCTGATTCCCAGTCCTTAGAGTCCTCTGGCCCATCTCCCCACTGCAGAAGTCCATGCCCCACCGGAGACATCACTATATCCTCCTTAGTCTCTCCCTCCACTTCTGTTCCCATGGGTGCAGCACTTTCTGATATCAACTGCACGGATGGTTCAAAACTTTCTTCCACATCATCTCCCCAGATCAGTTCTAGATTCTCTGAAGGAGTTTGTACAGTGGCCAGCTCTGATTTCTCCAACTTTTGTTCTTCGGTGGAGTGCGACTGCTGTGGATCTAATACAAGTTCTCCCTGCTTGTCTCCCCATGACTTTCAGGGGGAGTGAGCTCAAAAGGCGATAGTGGGGAAGTTGCCTCTTCAACAGGTGACTTGGAGGAAACTGCAGGAGGAGGAGGAGGAGCTACCCGCCTGGGAACTGGACTGGGTTTGTTGGGAGGAGGCTTGGGTTTGCTCAACCTGGGTATATTTCTCGATCTCACATCGCTACTTGTGTCCACCTGAATTTCAGCAGAGCTATCACTAGTTGGAAGTGAAATGTCAGAATCTAATGTTCCCTTTGTCACTGTCTGGTAAACATCTTGCACAGTGTTTCTTGTGTCAAGGGTATTGAGTGCCAGGTGGTCTACTTCATCACCAAAGGGAGCTAAATTTGTGGTTGGCACATGACTAGATTCACACTCTTCATCTGTTTTGGCACTTGCAGTAACACCAGCCTCACTGAATGAAGATCTCTTTGTGTTAATCTCTTCTTTTGTTTGCTCTCACATGTTTTTTCCATGCTTTCCCTTTCTTCATCATCCTCAGGAGGGTGCCTCATCGACAGGTAATTGTCTGCTCTTTTCAGAGCTGCATCAATTTCTTCTTTGCTAAGTCGTTTTCCCGCAAAACCAGTAGAAGATGCTGTTGCCTTTTTCTGCCGCATTGAGACAACATTGTCCACCCCATTCTCCATAGCAGAGTCAACAGATTGTGAAGAGGATGGCAGACTTTGAGGTACAGCCCTCTCCCTCTTCATGGAATGCTCTTCCTTTGATGGTTCACCCGCCCCATAGTCCTGATGCTTTAGACCTCCTGTTACTCTGGCTCTCACCAACAGTAATTCATCGCTGGCACGTTCCTGTTTGTCCACACTCTCTGCAGATTTGATGAGATCCAAGCTCTTGATGTTTTTCCCAACCCTAAGACCTGGCACATTGCGTTCTATCAAATCTGGCTGAGAATGGCAGACAGCAGAAGAAGGAGAGACAGACGAATACTGAGCACCAGTTTGATCTGAAATGCAGTCATCACCGTTTTTTGTAACCGAGTCTCTATCTGTTTTCTCTGCAACAGACCTCATCGCAGAAGAGTCCACACTGCTTTGTCTATAATTTGACTGGTCAATTAATTCGTCTTTCAACCGCGAAACATCATCAAAGCTAGAAAATCTGCGTGAGGGACTCAAGGGTGAGGAAGACTTGGGAGACATCACAGGAGGCGGAGATGAAGGCGTATGAGCAGGAGAGACCTTTCTGCGTGCCACCTTTTCTCTTTCTTGAGCCAGGCGAGACTCCTCCTCCATTTTGGCAAAGAGCATGCGAGTGTAATTAAAGCGCTGAACATGAGTGGTGGACTCCATTGCACTGGGGTCAGGAGGGCGAGGCACAAGGTCAGGAGCTGACAAGGAGACAGAGCATGATGCAGGAAGAGGTCGGGATGACAATGCTGCCAGAGATTCTCTAGACCCTGACAAAGTTGCGTCACGCATTGTCTTCCTCTTGGATTCTGGAGACCTGTCCACTGCAGCAGATTCCTGAGACAAACTGGAAGTGGAGGAAGATGGAGCTGTGAAGCCTGAGGTATCATGACAGGGCTGTGGGACTGCCCCCACCTTCCCCCCACCACCAATCCCTCCACCAGTCTGAAACATCTCCATGATACGATTAACTTTGGAACCATAGCGGTTACGCCCTGCACCAGCAGCCTCTTCAAACTTGGTTTTCATGTTGAGGAATGTCGGGCTGGAGGGCGGGGGCTGAGAGGGCTGAGGAGGCAGGCTGGTGGAGTCTAGGTGCGTGCTTCCACTTCGATAGCGGCTAGCAGCCAGCACCTCGTCACGCTGAGCAGGCTGAGACATGATCACAATCTGTTTACTGTAACTCTTGGGGGGGGCAATACGTGACAAGTGCAGCTTTCACCCACTGGCATTGAAGACAAATATGCAACTAAATGATATGAGGCAACACACTATTCTATCTCTTACAACTTTTGGGGGGGTAAAGTCATCGGAATAAACACACAAACAGCTGCACAGATTGCACATGCACAATTGGAATGTCAGGCGCTGAGCAACAAGGAATGCAGGGAGCAGGATATGTGGAGAGACAATGGAATGCATCAGCTGAACCTGCAGCTTTGACAGAGACTAGATGAGGACCAAGAGGACAAAGTCAGCAAACTTGGTGTCAGACAATAGGAAAAGGAGAGGGCTGTCACTGTTACTCCTAATGACACCATAGTGATGTCACAAGTCTTCATCTTCTGCACATCTCCATCTGAAACAAATAATCAGAAATCAATCATTCATCATTCCATCTGGGGGACCCAAAATAAATTTATCTGTAAAAACAAATTCACACAAAATGTGTTATTCAACTAACCTTGCACCTGGAGAAGAAAAACAGCTGTTAATATCAAAATGTTACATATTTTTCATCTATATCATGAGAGGATACAATAAAAATTCCTATCACTTAACTCCTGTCAGTTCTTCCTTCCTGGTGATCAGTGGGTATTTTTCAGAATATACTCCACTTTGGATTTTTTCTTTTACATGAGCACATTGACACAGTGCACATAAACTTTGATCTTTAATTGCACATTTTATAAGAATTTTAATACTGTTACATGGATATTGCCTCCAAAAAATGTGAAAAACTCAAAGAACTATTGTGAGTTAAATACATCATATTACATATATACATAATTTGAAAGCTGTTTTCATTTGTGTACTTGGAAAGAAACATGTATCTTTCCCAAACTTCTCAGTTTGTCTTCTACTGCTTCTTTCTAAAGATTTTTCGCAAAGCATCTACTCTAATTTGCTTGCTTTGGTTTATTGATGTGTGTGTGTGTGTGGTGTGTGTGTGTGTGTGTGTGTGTGTGTGTGTGTGTGTGTGTGTGTGTGTGTGTGTGTGTGTGTGTGTGTAGGTATCTATGAATATGTGTGCACGCTAGCTTTCAGTTTGTATGGTGTTTGCCCTTCTGAAGTTGAGTAAAAGTAGTGGTCAAGCAATCTTTTTCTCTCCACCTCCTCCTTCTGTCTTTGTGTGTGTGTGTGTGTGTGTGTGTGTGCGTGTGCGTGCGTGCGTGCGTGCGTGCGTGCGTGATGTGTGTGTGTGCATGTGTGTGTGTGCATATGCACATGCATGCATGAATCATTGAATGTGTTCATGTGTGCATGCGTGTGTGCATGTAGGTTGGGTGTGTGTGTGTGTGTGTGTGTGTGTGTGTGTGTGTGTGTGTGTGTGTGTGTGTGTGTGTGTGTAAGGGGGGGGGGGGTGCGTATGTGCCTGCATGTGTGCGTGCTTGTGTTTTTCTTCTTCTCCTCCTTCTTCTTTGGTGTTCCTGGCCAGTGTTTGATTCAAAATGCAGCTTCAGTCAACTTTGAAGAGACAACGACATGTCTACAGTCCCGAAGTGCAGACTGACTCAACAATCAGACAGACTGGCCCATTGAGGCCCAACCCCCACTTTGAGCCAGGCATGGAGGGGCACACCAGATCAGCTCAAACAATGAGCCACAAACATCCAAAGAAAGGTTCTACTGTCTACTGTCTGTGCTATGCCTTTTTCACAGCTCTCTCTCTCTCTCTCTCTCTCTCTCTCTCTCTCTCTCTCTCTCTCTCTCTCTCTCTCTCTCTCTCTCTCTCTCTCTCTTATGTATGTATGTATGTATGTATGTATGTGTGTGTGTGTGTGTGTGTGTGTGTGTGTGTGTGTGTGTGTGTGTGTGTGTGTGTGTGTGTGTGTGTGTGTGTGTGTGTGTGTGTGTGACCTACGTGTAGGAGTGAGTTTTACGTGTATTATTATCATACTATTATCACTATTATTGATATTATTCTTATTGTCATCATTATAATCATTGTATTATCTTTAGTTCCTTCTGAGTTCATTTTGTTGTTATGAGTTGTAACAATGTTGTAGCTAAGTATTTTTGGGTGGACTTTTCTTGGTTGCTAAGTTGTTTATTTCATTATGTTTCTTTGGTTGCTCTTTATCTATTAACGCTTCTCTTTTTTTTTTATAATCAAAATCATTTTATTGTGGCTTCTGATTTTCGTCTTCTGAAAGTGTGCATTTTTATTATCTTATTATGTATAATGTCCTTATTCCTTTATGTTGTTTGGTACTGCATATAGTTTTACTGTTTAGTATCTTTTTATCTTGATGTTTTCCCTGAAAAGGGCGGGGACTGGATGTAAAAAAGCACATGAGTGCTTATCTATTATCCTCGAATAAAAGAATTTTGCCTTGCCTTGCCTTGCCTTGCCTTGTCTCTCTCTCTCTCTCTCTCTCTCTCTCTCTCTCTCTCTCTCTCTCTCTCTCTCTCTCTCTCTCTCTCTCTCTCTCTCTCTCTGTGATTCTGTATGTGAGTGTGTGTGTGTGTGTGTGTGTGTGTGTGTGTGTGTGTGTGTGTGTGTGTGTGTGTGTGTGTGTGTGTGTGTGTGGTGTGTGTGTGTGTGTGTGTGTATATTTCACTCTGTGTGTGTGTGTGTGTGTGTGTGTGTGTGTGTGTGTGTGTGTGTGTGTGTGTGTGTGTGTGTGTGTGTGTGTGTCTGTCTGTCTGTCTGTCTGTCTGTCTGTCTGTCTGTCTGTCTGTCTGTCTGTGTCTGTGTCTGTGTGTGCCTGTGTGTGCCTGTGTGTGCCTGTGTGTGTCTGTGTCTGTGTCTGTGTGAGTGTGTGTGTGTGTCTCTGTGTGAGTGTGTCTGTGTCTGTCTGTCTGTGTGAGTGTGAGTGTGTCTGTGTGAGTGTGAGTGTGAGTGTGTCTGTGTCTGTATGTCTGTGTGTTTGTGTGTGCACATGTGCATATATACACATACATGTGTATATATGTATGTGATCACCAAAATAAAATGACTGACATAAGACAATTACCAATGCAATCTCCATATGTACATCAAGCTACTTCCAATTTTACACAAAGAACTATTTTGGCTCTAGAATAGTGAAATAAAACACAATGAAATAGAGACATGTACAACATAGTGTACAAATAAAAGTCTCAATAACTAAGGCTGATCTTAACATACTTATTACTACATTCCATTGCAAACTTCCTCAGCTATTCATTTCTGAATGACAGATGCTATCAATACAGCCAAGTGGTTAAGACTGTTCAACTTCAATCCCAAGGGTCCAAGAAGTCATGGGTTTGAACCTTGGTGGCATCTGGTGAATTAAGAGTGAGGATTTTTTACAATCTACCACGTCAACTTCAAATGCAGACCTGCCAGTGCCTTAATTCTCTTCGTGCATATATACACATGCAGAAGATCAAATATATATATGCAAGTTAAAGATCCGATAATTCATGTCAGCATTTGCTGGGTTACGAAAAAATGAATGAACATACCAGGCATGCTACAGCCCTGAAGTCAGAATGCTGCCACCTACACAGTTTTGTCACATACCTAAAATCTCCTCACTGCAGAAAATCAGAGATTTATCAGGGCAGGAGGGTTTGTTTGTTGTTTTTTAATTCTGGAGGCTTATTATACTAAAAAATATATCACCCTTCAAACCCACATCTTTCATAGCTTCTCAACTCCACCTATAAAAAACAACTACAGCACTTCCCCAATAGATTCGCAATGAGGACAACAACAAAAAAGTGTTAGGATAAGGAAAAGTCTGAAACTTCACGGAAAAGAAACAGACAAACAAGAGACTAAGACAGAGAGAGACAGAGGAAGAGGGGGAGAAGGACAAACATACAGACAATTTCAGTCAAAATAAGGGTAATGAGCATATATATACATACATAAGGAGAATATTAAGTAGCTTCTTCTTCCTCATTGAATGCTCAGACAGCAACTATTCTTGCCTGTTATATGAGCAAAAAAGCGTAACACTGCAGTTAAGCGCCTGACTAGTCAGGCCAAGCACATCCAACTTCAGCATAAGAGAGAATTGTTATCTTTTAAGTCTTTTCTGGAAAAAATGCAGGAGAAAGAACCAAGAAGGCAGGAAATAAACAAGAAGGAGGTGGTGACAGGAAGAAAATGAACAAGGCAGAAACAAAGAGTGATAGAAAAGAGGACAATTTTAGCCCAAAATTTTCAGAATGTGGGGATGCTATTTATAATGACAGCCCCCCCCCCCCCTACCCCCTTCTGCATCCCCATGGGGAATATCAAGTGGCTGTGGGACTGGGCCAAAAAGACAAAAAATGCACAGACAATGGATGTAGCTCTACACTGAATCATCCTGGATCAGACAGCGGCAGACTGTAAGGGGATAATGTGCGTCTGATCAATAGTGACATGGGGTTCAACATTTATTGGCGCATTACTTAGTCAGTACTCATCATTCTGTACCAGGCTTCCTTGAAGGCAAACATTAATAACACTATAGCAACAATAATCGTGGTGGTGGTGGTGGTGGTGGTGGTGGTGGTGGTGGTGGTGGTGGTGGTGGTGGTGGTGGTGGTGGTGGTGGTGGTGATGATGATGATGATGATGATGATGATGATGATGATGATGATGATCTTCAAGGTTTTAAAGGAAACACACACACACACACACACACACACACACACACACACACACACACACACACACACACACACACACACCAAAGACACACACACTCACAAACAAAACACACCACAACATACACACACACACATACACACACACACATACACACACACACACACACACACACACACACACACACACACACACACACACACACACACACAGGTTCGAGTACGGTCGAGGAGATTTTTCTCCTGGAGTTAACATCAGTACTGACTCCACTCTCCCCAAAAGTCTTTCGGATGAGATTTTAAACCCAGGCCCCATGTGCGAACACACGCAGAACATCTTGCGCACATGTTAAATCCTGTTCCGCTTTTCGTAAGAGTAGGCCATCGTGTGCCGGTGGGAACAGATGACATTTACAAAACTGCATACACACGGGGACTGGATGTAAAAAAGCACAAGAGTGCTTATCCCATTATCCTCGATATAAAAGAATAAAGAAAAAAAAAAGAAAGCACACACACACACAGCATAACATCTTGCGCACATGTAAAATTCTGTTCCGCTTTTCATAAGAGTAGGCCATTGTGTGCCAGTGGGAACAAATGACAAGATTTACAAAAACTAGCATACACACAGGGACTGGACGTAAAAAAGCACATGAGTGCGTATTCCATTATCCTTGATATAAAAGAATAAATATATAAACACACACACACACACAAACACACACACACACACACACACACACACACACACACACACACCACACACACACACACACACACCACACACACACACATCATCATTACGATCCTTTCCACTAATTCCAGGCATCATATAATTAAATTTATACTAATAAATATCCCAATCTACTAATCAGAAACATTTTCATCATTTGTCTTTGACAATGGAAATGAAATAAAGAGTAACTTTCACTTTCACTTTGTTTGTGTGACCCCAGAGCACTCACCAATCGTCACCAAACATGGAAACAGAACTGAGCACAGCTATCATAACTTCTGTACTTCACAACATACCATCAAACACTGAACAGTGAAGTTTGGTACAGTGCCCTTAAAACTATTTCTGAAGAATCCTTGCCGTATAATCTGATCCAACATGACATCCACAAAGTCCAACCAAACCCTCCCATTCCAGGTATCATGCTAAAAAGTTCAGACACTATCCTCATGAAAAAGAAGTTTAACAAAAAAGCCAAACAAGACAGTATAAGGATAGCACACTACCTTCTACTGAAAATCAGAAGAAAGACAGAGCAGGGCAAGTCCCAAGACCATGTGGCAGATAACAGTGATCTCAACTAAAACCGCTGAAGCTTAAAATCATCTGTATACAAATGGCTGGCTTGAACACATTGTTTATAAGAATTTTTCATGACTGCCCTGCATGCCAACAGGCAGAAAAACGCAGAAAGAAAGTTACATTTCTATACATAACACTTCATAGCTAGTAATCAAACACTGGACACATGACCCAGAACTATCTCAGCCACAAAACTTCAGAATTAGTCATCGAATATTGGCATTTAGACACAGCATGTTTAGCACACAATGAAAATTAGATAGATCACAATAGATACTCCATGCTCTATTACAGTTACCAAACAATGGAGATAAGGTTGAGCACAACTGTAACCACAATATTCTGTAATGTTTAAACAGTGATATCATGGCAATTTGTGATTGCGGCCAAATCTATAACTACACATATATTATCTAACATGATTATCTAACACATAACTAACAGTTTAACACTATCACACTTCACCAAGTAGTCATCAAACACAGCAAGTAAACCTGATCATGACTGTGACCACTATCTTTCACCAATAAGAGCCACTGGCTGCAAACAATGAAAAAATTTATAATAAAAAAAAAAAAGAAGAAGAGCTGACCACAACTGCTCCCAGCACCACAACACTACCTAACTGATATCATATACAAGGGGTGAGATAGCCTAGTGACCTGAGTATTGAACTTGTGATCTGACTGCCTGATGTGTCCATTTGAGGGGGGCTTTCCCCTGAAGTTAACACCAGTACTGACTCCATTCCCCCAAAAGTCCTTCATAGGAAACCATAAACTGATGTCCTAAATGTGAATGCATTCATAACATCTTGTGCTCATGATAAAAACTTTTTCGATCTTTCGGTGGAATAGGCTATTGTGTGCAGGTAGGAATGAATGACAACATTTTGAAAATGTATGCACGCTGGTGTCATCTTTAAACATCATCCCTGAAATCGAAAAGCGGCTACCTTAATGGTGAGTAAACAGCTGCATATGCAACCTCTCACCATCAGTGAACCTTGGAGCCCTAACCAAGGAACAAGTAAATATCTAATGAATACTCCCCAAAAAAAGGGCTGTAATGACAGTGACTATCATTTTACAGTAAAAGCAGCATACTGTACAGACTTCATAACTGATATTTTATAATATAAAAGATCAATTGATGTGACTCTTATCACATTATACTCCACAAAAGTTCTTACCTG
Source organism: Stramonita haemastoma (assembly GCA_030674155.1). Taxonomy (NCBI): domain Eukaryota; kingdom Metazoa; phylum Mollusca; class Gastropoda; order Neogastropoda; family Muricidae; genus Stramonita; species Stramonita haemastoma. The sequence continues at coordinate 82,486,705 of CM060316.1, read as the reverse complement.
ATTACTTCATAAAAACCATTAAATGCTGGAAATAAGACTCAAACCATAAATAAGACTAAAAGGTAACGGTGTCCCATGACCCGTGTGGTCATAGTGGAGCGAGGCGTCAGAGACCTCAGCTTCTCTAGGAGCCAGCATATTGAGGGCAGCGCCCATCTCCTCTCCCTTGCTACTTTACCTTCCCTGACCCTTAAGAGGGCAGGTACCCATTTACAGCTGGGTGAACAGGGAGAACTGTACTGTAGCCAAGGCACGCAAACAGTCACACATCCAATTGGCAATCACGCTCAACGCTGCTTAACTTCACTTGGGGAAAGCGAGTGCTCTGACCACTGAGTATCCCATCCCCATAAGACTAATAACAATACTTTAGCTGCAGCCATCATGTCTAAGATCAACTTCCCTCCTTGCCTCCTCGCTCTTAAACACTCCCAAATGATCACAACAGTATGACCACACATATTTCATAAAACAACAACCAAAACATTCTAAATTAATAACAAGGGCCCCCTAATGGTCCATGCTAAAAGACAGACAGATAACTGTCCAACAAATAAAATCTGCTTTCCAACCATATAAAGATAAAAGCTGTGACCCACAATGACCAAAGAAGACACTGACCAAAACTGTCCCAAAGCTCACCTCCAACTGGTCCTCAGTTGTAAAATGACCGGCCTGGCGAGCCAGAGAAGCTGGTTACAGAGTGTCAGGGAAGATGGAGAGTCAGAGTCAGTCACGTCAGAGTGGTGACTGACCTCTCAGCGCATGTATCTCCTCCACTGACCAGACAGACAGTGAGAGAAGACACTACATACCAGCGGCCAGCCCCATACAGGCAGGCAGGCCGCCCCGCGGTCACTTTGCTCTGTTGTGCTATATCAACACCATAGAGGTGTTGGCTGGGAGGCCAACAGCAGTCAAACACAAAAACAAATCCTTCATTTCCCTCCCTTTTCTGACAAGCCAGGGTCAAATCGGTGTGGAAAATGAAATGATCTGTGTGTGTGTGTGTGTGTGTGTGTGTGTGTGTGTGTGTGTGTGTGTGTGTGTGTGTGTGTGCGTGATGTGCGTGCGTGCGTGCGTGCGTGCGTGCGTGCGTGCGTGCGTGCGTGCGTGTGTGTGTGTGAGTGTGTGAGTGTGTATGTGTGTGTGAGTGCGTGTGTGAGAAAGAGAGAGAGAGAAAGAGAGAGTGTGTGTGTATGTGTGTGTATGTGTGTGTGTATGTGTGTGTGTGTGTGTGTGTGTGTGTGTGTGTGTGTGTGTGTGTGTGTGTGTGTGTGTGTGTGTGTGTGTGAGAGAGAGAGGAGAGAGAGAGAGAGAGTGGTGTGTGTGGTGTTGTGTGTGTGTGTGTGTGTGTGTGTGTGTGTGTGTGTGTGTGTGTGTGTGTGTGTGTGTGTGTGTGTGTGTGTAAGAACACACACGTGTGTGCCTCTGTGTGTGTGTGTGCCTGTCTGTCTGTCTGTCTGTCTGTCTGTCTGTGTCTAGGTGTGTAATTGTACAAGAGAGTGAGAGCTGAAACAAGAAAATCTCATATGGGGAAAAGGAAAAACATCTGAAGAATGTAAAAGATAGAGACACCAAAAAAAAACAAAAAACCATCAGTGATACAAGTATTTGGTAATGAAATAAGACGCAGGCAGCCTAAGCTAGTTTAGTAGTTACCCACATGTGTGTGACAGTTTTTTTGTTTTGTTTTGTTTTGTTTTGTTTTGTTGTTGTGTGTGTGTGTGTGTTGTGTGTGTGTGTGTGTGTGTGTGTGTGTGTGTGTGTGTGTGTGTGTGTGTGTGTGTGTGTGTGTGTGTGTGTGTGTGTGTGTGTGTGTGTGTGTGTGTGTGAGTGAGTGTGTGTGTGTGACAGTTGAAACAGATCTCAAGGTTTCCAATATATTTTAAAGACTTTTTTTGTAAGGCAACTCAGTTTAAATAACAACTCATAGTGAATTCAGTACATCAGTATTAATTCCAGTGACATGCTGTGTCATGATCTTAAGCTAGCAGCATAGCACTACTCAACTGAGAAAGAGACATTAGAAATACACTGTCAGCTATGTGTAACCAGCACACAAATCAATGCCTATGTTTTCCTAACAGTCACTTCAATTTCAAAACAAAAGACAGAAAGACAGAAATTTAACACCTTTCAGGCGTCTGATTTATAAACTGATATTTCTGCTCTGTATTTTTTTTATGAAGATGTGTAAAATCACATGCACTAACACCTCCTTGAAGAGAAGAGAGTGGCTTCCTTTTACCAAAAAAAAAAAAAGCATCAACACCCCCACCCCCACCCCCACCCCTACCCACCCCCTTGCCTTCCTGGTGATAAGGTAGATAGGTTTGCTGGAATGCACACAATACTCACAGGGGGGTGGGGGGTACTCACAACAGAAAACTTAGTTTGAAAGCCTATATATGTACACAGAAGAAGCAGCTTACATTACAGCACAACAATTTAGGAGAAGACGTGTACATGAATGTATGTCTCTCCACACCACAACTGAAGGAGTTCAGACTTGCACTACATTAGATAGGTGTGGGTGAGGCTTGTGGGCTGACAACAATGGGAAGAACTGGTGGCCGATGATCCATGAGGCTGCACTGTCAACTAGGGGGAGTCAACCATCCTGTAACTATGTCCGCCAGCAAATCATTCCTCTGTCACTCCCACTGACAGCTAGCTAGATCTCTTACATTTCTCACTAAGCTACACTTGCAGGTGAACACACATTCACATGTGCGCATGCACACACACACACACACACACACACACACACACACACACACACACACACACACATACACACACACACACACACACAAGTCTGTTGTTTGTTGAAGTTACATGATCATATCATCTGAATTCAAATCAGATTCAGTCAAAATAAGGTTCAGGGACCCATATGCAGTAAAATAATACCCCCATTGTCTACTGATGTGCCTGTATTCCCTTTCACACAATACCTCTGATTCTACTTCTGACACCAAAGCCAGTCTACTGTTAGAGACTAAACTGTGTCAACACCCTCTTTCTCTCTATAAACATAGTCTGTAATTACATGCGTATTCACGTAACCTGTGTGTGTGTGTGTGTGTGTGTGTGTGTGTGTGTGTGTGTGTGTGTGTGTGTGTGTGTGTGTGTGTGCACGCGTGCGTGCACGCGTGCGTGTGTGCATGTCTCATTGTGTGTGTGTGTGTGTGTGTGTATGCGTGCGTGAGTGCATGCATGCATGCATGTGTGCGTGTGTCTCATAATGTGTGTGTGCGTGCGTGCGTGCGTGCATATGTGCATGCGTGCATGCATGTGTTTGTGAATGTGTGTGTGAGAGTATGTGAGTATGTCACAGTGATGGAACAAAAAGCATCATTTATTGTTAGCCTAACATTTTTAAAAGCAAAGACTTCACACAAATTTCAGTTCATTTCAGTTCTCTTGTTATTTCATTCAACTTTGGATGCATGTTCCATTCTACTTAGCCTGAAATCTATTAATTTTTATCATTTATAATTGCTTATTAAAAAAAGAAAGTGAGATAGACAAAGCTGATCAAAACAACTCTCTCTCTCTCTCTCTCTCTCTCTCCTCTCTCTCTCTCTCTCTCTCTCTCTCTGACACAAAAATCTCACACACACTCACACCTACACCACACATAAAGCTTACACACCATGCTGTATTCATTCATAGACAGAGCCACCACATGTGGTGCAAAAGTCATAAATTCGCACACTTTAAAAAAAGAGGAGACACACCTTATCACAGGTGAGGAGGAACACTCCTAACACCTTACAGGACATTCCCTGCTGTCACTCACAGTCACACCAAGAGGAAAATCCCTTCAAATGGTATCGCTGCGAAAAGAACAGCCATATTTCAGTGACAGTGGAAACTGGTTTAACACAGCCCAGTGATATCTGATAGAAAACACAATGCATTTATTCAAGTCTGTATGGTTATGTGTGTGTGTATTCTTGTATGCACATGCACGCATACTCGCACGCGCACACACGCGCACGCACGCACACGTGCGCGCGCACACACACACACACACACACACACACACACACACACACACACACACACACACACACACACACACACACTTTTGTCAAATGCATACATTCTCAAGAATATAATTTTTTTTTTCAATGTTATTTCCATGAATGCTTTATTTTGAACAGACATTTCACCCCTCTATAATAAAATGTTTCAAGTGCATTTTTGGAGAGTGGATAAAGTACCTGGTAAAACTGTTTGAGTTATATCAATCTTTGTCCTGTATTCAATCAATGAACTTCAATATGTCTCACTATCTCTCACCATTATGTGTCATCATTTTCTACCCCATATTGTCAAACTGTTTCTCTACACAGAACGTAAAAAGATAACAAGAATGCCATGTGTAAGACAGTATCACAGGTCAAATCTGTCTACAACCTGATTATATGCTTA
>CM060316.1:82454759-82477259 GCA_030674155.1 Stramonita haemastoma | reverse complement strand
CACGGCTGCTGCTGCTGTGTCATGTCAGGGATTAGCACAGAACGAGAAAGCTGTGCTTAACTTCCCTCCCTCCCCACCTTGTCCTCTGAGCCCCCCACCCCCTCATTACCATTATTTTCATCTTCTCCTAAAGATGTGAAAAGCTGTGTCAATTTTCTGCATGCCTCCCCTTATAACACAGTTCTCTTGGGTTTTTTTATTATGAAGTGTGTGTGTGTGCACGTGTGTACATACGTGTGTGCATGCATGTGTGCTGTGCGTGCATGCGTAGGTGCATGGGTGCATGTGTGTGTGCATGCACATATGTGTGCATGCATGCAGATATGCATGCCTACATGCATGCATGCGTGTATGCTTCTCTGTGTGTGTGTGTGTGTGTGTGTGTGTGTGTGTGTGTGTGTGTGTGTGTGTGTGTGTGTGTGTGTGTGTGTGTATGTGTGTGTGTGTGTGTGTGTGTGTGTGCGCACGTGCGTTTGTGTGCACATGTGTGTGAGTGTGAGTGTGTGACTGTGTGAATGTGTGAGTGTGTGCGAGTGTGTGTGTGTATGTGCGTGGTGTGTGTGTGTGTGTGTGTGTTTTATTTTATTTTATTCTTTTATATCGAGGATAATGGAATAAGCACCCATGTGCTTTTTTTCAGCCAGTCCCCGTGTGTATGTAGTTTTGTAAATCTTGTCATCTGTTCCCACTGGCACACATTGGCCTACTCTTACAAAAAGAGTGTGTGTGTGTGTGTGTGTGTGTGTGTGTGGTGTGTGTGTGTGTGTGTGTGTGTGTGTGTGTGTGTGTGTGTGTGTGTGTGTGTGTTGTGTGTGTGTGAGAGTGTGTGTGTGTGTGTGTGTGTATGTGTTTGTGTATGTGTCTGTATGTGAGGGGGTAGGGGTAGTTGTGTCATTTTTCCCATGTTGTCTGATTAATTAAACCATGTATTCACCTTACCCCCACTCCACCCTCCATGTTCTCAAACTGTCAGCATTTCTGTTACATCTCTACTTTTCATACACACCCCTACCCCATGCCCCCACCCCCACCCACCCCCACCCCCTCCCAGTGCTTTCCACCTATCTGCATTTTTGATACATGTCTACCTTTCTGTATCTGACAAAAATAATGGCATTTCTATTTCAGATTCACATAGAGTCACCAATATTTTTTTTTGGGGGGGGGGGGCCCGCACACACACGCACGCACGCACGCACGCACGCACGCACGCACGCACGCACGCACACACGCACGCACGCACGCACACACACACACAAACACACACAAACACAAACGCACGCATACACGCATACACACACACACACTCACTTTTTAAACAGGTGACAGTCTTGATAGGGCCTCAGCAGTCAACACTGCTGTCAAACTCACTTGTAACTGAGTGTGTGTGTTGTGTGTGTGTGTGTGTGTGTGTGTGTGTGTGTGTGTGTGTGTGTGTGTGTGTGTGTGTGTGTGTGTGTGTGTGTGTGTGTGCGTGAGTGTGTGTGTGTGAGCGCGTGCATGTGCATGTGTATGTGTATGTGTGCGCATGTGTGCGTGCATGCATGCAAGCGTGCATGCATGAGTGCAGGCATGCATGCATGTGTGTGTGTGTGTGATGTGATTGCATGTGTGAGTGTGTGCGTGTGTTTCTACATGTGTGTGTCTACACTATTACTACACTGGCCGGCACAGTTTCAGAAAAGAAAAGGCACTAGGAGGAAATGGGGAGAGTAGAGTAAACACAATATCACTCCAATTCTCACAACCCCCACTAATCCCTCAACTAATCCACTCACAGCCCCCTCACAAAGCTAAAACCCGTTGGGAAACAGCCGGCAGCATTCCTTGAAAATGTAAACATCACTACTAAACTTTACCCTGCCCCACTTGTTCCAGCTTTCTTGCTCTGATGAATGCTCAACAGGTGTACCAGAATCATATGACTCTTAACCTTTACTTTCTTGGGTAGTTTGGTTTTTTTACATTATGACTGCAACCGATAAAAAAAAGATCAATACTAAAGTGGAACATGAACGACAAATTTGATTTTTTTTAAAAATAGCAATATCATTAATATCAATGAAGAAAATACGTAAAAAAACAAATGTTAAATATTAGTTAATACCGCAAGAAATTATGCAGTTCCTTTTTCTTGTACACAACCGTTTGGGTTCTTTTTCTTTCTTTTTTTTATTCACTTTCAATGACAGAAAGCTCCATTTTTAAACCGTCATCAGGCTTTCTACATGCCCATACCCCTCGCCCCCATTACCTAAAACTGAGGTTATTTTATCTCCTTTTTTTAATGAAATAAAACTTTCTTTTTTTTTATCAATGTTTTTCTATTCTTTCTAAAAGGTGTCCTCCCCCTATGGAAATGCCAGGGGCACTTTCAGTTTAAATAGCATCCCTACCTTCTGGAAGTTCTGTGCTAGAAATTTCACCATCCTCAATATCCCTTTGTTGTTGCTTTTATTCTCACCTCCATATCCTCTCCTTCTCATACCTCTTTTCTACCTACCCAGCCAATTCTTCTGCCTTTTTATTCATGCAAATCTCAAAATTGTTTCTTATAAACTTTCTGGTGAGCTGCCCTGAAGTCAGAACGTGTCAGCTGAGGCCAGCAGGCAAACCTCCTGCAGAGTTACAAGCACAGAAGACCAGGCACTACACATTCTACACAATATGGCTATGCAAACTTAAAGGTGTTAAAACTGTCTAAGTAAAAATTCCTATAAAACTTAATCTTTGAACTGGCCACATTTTGAAAAACGGGTGAAAACGTATTCATTTACTTCACTTAGTACCTTTGGTTTCAAAAACAGATATTTTTCAGGTGTCTGACCACAAACAGTGAGACCATGATGCATAATAATGTCTCTTAAAGTTATAGTACTTTCATCATTATGATCATGCCAATTATATTTCTTTGGTTAAAGAAGTTAATACCTATAATCCACACAAAAAAGTAAAGTCCTAGTAGCAATTATGTATCAAATCACAGCTAACAGATGGTGCCCGCTGGTTATACCTCTTTCATTTCATTTTTTGAAAATGGAGTTCTAGATTAGGTTATTACATTTTAATCACTTCACACTATTAATCTGTCAAGCTGTTCACAATGTCAAACAATCCTATTTGCATTGTAAAATATGCAATTTCCTGGCTGCATTTCACCACGTTTCTCAACAGACGTGGGAGGCAGGTTTGTTTGGTTACAAGCCTTATTAAGTTTTTCACTTTTTGTTTTGTTGAATTTGGTTTCTTGTTTTTCTTCAAACACATGACTGACTGTTATCTCAAGACTATGCACAAACAGGATTTGATGTCCTGGATGCAGGAAAATATTCACATGTTGACAGATATTCAATACAAAACAGTTGGGAGTTTTATGGCTGTTCAGAATGGCCACCAGATGTGTGAAAGCTGTGCGGGGAATTTTTTTTTGTTTGACTGATAGAATCACTATTTCCATTACTATGCAAAAGTTTGCCTTCTCCTTCAGATATGTAATCTGTAACTTCACACATACACATACACACACCAACACACACACACACACACACACACACACACACACACACAACACATACACACACACTGCAAAAACAAAAACTAGAAGTTTACAAAACAAAGTGAACACACATGCAATCAAGGTACTGATAAAACACATAAACAGACAGAGTGAACGGAAGAATATAAGTGATATGGTAGATAAATTCCACGGAAGTTGAGCTATCAAAGAATTAGCACATGTGCAAAGACAAGTATCCCCTTCTTCTTGCTAACCTACTTAGTACAGTTCAACACACACACACACACACACACACACACACACACACACACACACACACACACACACATGTACACTCACATACTAACAGGTGCAATCATGTTTTTGGAGAAGACCCAAATGATGATGTAATGCAAGCGGCTGCTTTGGAGGGTTTTTTCCATTTTTTTCTTTTTCTCGAAACAGACCATATACACAGTTGACAGTACAGTAATAAGCTTCCAAAAAATACACACACAGAGGTCTGTATGTACATATATTCATGTTTGCACTCAAAGAACAAATGAAAGTTACTAAGTTCTTAATAAACTGAAGGAATCATATGCTGATAATTTTGTGCACGTCTGCAAGCACTCACACATATACATGTATTCACACAGATAAAAAATTGTCATACAAACATGTGCATGCATGTGCACGTATGCATCCATATCCACCCATGCACACACACACGCACGCACGCACGCACGCACGCACGCACGCACGCACGCACGCACACACACACAACACACACACACACACACATTTTGTACACACAAATTCCCATTGTTCTGGTTGTCCTGATGTACAATCTTTTCTTGTTTATTCTGATGGTTACATTTGGTTAACAGTTCCTATGTTTTTGTGATTGTTTCTGAATATGAACAAACATTAAATTAATGAGCACATGTCCCGGCTATGTAAACAAACATTTACAAGCTAAACATTTTTCATAAATTTTATTTCAATTCTCATCATAGCATCTCTCCTGTACCCCACTAAGCACACACATACACGCACTCTCTCTCTCTCTCTCTCCTCTCTCTCTCCTCTCTCTCTCTCTCTCTCTCTCTCTCTCTCTCTCTCTCTCTCTCTTTCTTTCTTTCTTTCTTTCTTTCTTTCTTTCTTTCTTCCTCTGTTCTTTTCTTTCTCTCTCTTTTCCAGACAATAATAGGGCTGCAGGAGAGAGGGAAAGATGCCAGAGAAGGCACCTGCCCTCACCAATCTACTGTGGGTGAAGTCACAAGTCAACCCCAAATCCTCTGTTGTGAAAAAGCGGTTAAAAATGGCACACAGCTGCCTCCATTACATCACTGGCTCCGGTCTTTTTCCTTCACACACTGCCTGCCTGGGCTACTTAGTGCTCTGTCTTTTGCCAGTGCTTCTGGGTTGATTGTGTATGGGTATGCCAATGGTTTTGTTGAAATGTTACATCTTATCTTTCATTCCCTGCCCCCCTGCCTGCCCTAAACACACACACACACACACACACACACACACACACACACACACACACACACACACACACACACACACACACACAACTAAATCTTAAACTTAAACTTAATATTTTAGTTTTACCCTCAATAAAGATCATTTTGACTTGACTTGACTTGACTTGACTTGACTTGACTTGACTTGACTTCACACACACACACACACACACACACACACACACACACACACACACACACACACACACACACACACACCCCATACACACACACACACACATAGAGTTCTGTTTTAGTGCAACATAATTCTTTTTTAATTGGTTTTGATAAGTTTTCTATTAGGCAACAAACAAAATAACACAATAACATATAAACAAAAACAAACAATTGATATCTTCCAACTTCAGATCTTTTCTCAAAAATCTTCCTCACTTCAAAATAACAAATAAGATTGCTAGAAACTTGATAATGGTAGAAAGCAATTTTTCTCCTCTTTTTTGCCACCAAGTACCTGATTGATGAACTCTCTTCAACGCCAAGTATTTTTCAGCGCTGCTGCTCATTCCGTCTCTATCAGAATAAAAAAGTCTGGGTTTTTTCACTTAAAACTAGGTCAAGGGTGAAGGACAATATGTCTGCTATCATGCACACAAGCAAACTGAGGTGTGGAACCTTGTTACTGAACAATTTTTAAAAATTTAATTTAATTTAAAAACTGTCCTTTTTAATATGACCCTCAATGTCACTGGAAGTTGCCTATGGTGGTGAACCGTAGTGTAAACTAAAGTCACCTGAGGTGGCGAAAGAGTTACAGATCTTGAAAAATACTGTTTTTCTTTTCAGTTTTAACATAGTCATGGAAATGCTTGCTTTTCAAAACAAAACAAAACATGGAGTGTTAAAACAACTTGAATAAAAATCAACTCTAACTTATTAGATATTATCCCAAATTGTTGGACCATAAAAAAACAAGCTGACTATTCATTGTAACCAATTTCAAATCTGATGAAAAGGTCATCTAACCAAAATGAATGATGAAAGCTTCACAAAAGCTTATCCCTTTTCTGCAAAAACAAGCACCAGTATCACACTGCCGAATCAATGATTATAACATTGCATGCGCATTATTTTCCTGAAACAAAAATCTGCATCGTCACACCATCAGCAATGACAAATGTCAAAAATCCATGAATGAGTGACGTCAGTTCGATAATCATTATAATGTAACATTGCTGGCTCATCAGTAACACTGGCCTTGTTACAAAAACTACTGGATGGTAAATGTTCTAATGCAAATGTCAAACATTTACAAAACCTTTCCCAAGGTTCTCTGTTCAAGTTTAGTGAAAGAATACTTCTTGCTCCAAATCATCCTGGTATGATGACACTGTTTTAATAAGATTTAAAAACAAGAAGATAAAGATTATATATTCTCCACTATGGCTTCAGTTTGAAATGTCGCTTCTATGAAAACATCATTTTATACTGTAGGGTAAGATCAATTAAGTAAATATATATCACTGACCCCCAAGGCCATATCAGACACAACAAGAAAATTAATGAGAAAGCAGCACCTAAAATGTTATATTAACTAATAAAAACCAACCACGCAACATGTTACCAGAAAAACACAATACCTTCATGACATTGTGTTGTGAGATCTTTTGCCATTTTTGCATGGACAGAAAATAAGTGTTGGGCTCTTACCCAGGGCCAGCTCAGTCACGCGGACAAATTAACAGTAGGGTGAGAAAAATAAAAAGTGACTGCAGACAAACTACTTGCAGACAGATCAATATTCAAGGGGTGAAGGGAAGACCAGGAAAACAAAAACATCCAGCCAAGTTCACTGATCTAGTGCTTGGGTTAGTGTCAATATAAAAACATAGTGTCAATATAAAAACAGTGTCAATATAAAAACATACAATATGAATATCTGTATTTAACAAGATCATGAATCTCACTTTTTTTTCTTCAGAACACTTTCTCAAAAAAAGTTTCTTTTATAAATTATGTACGATTCTTTAAGGAAAGGGGCTGGAATAAATTTCAACAAATGAAAGATCAGGACCAAAATAAACATTGTTACCAACTTGAACAACCACCACATACACTTGAAAATATGCTTTACAAATTCAGACCTACAGCTGCTACTATTATTACTACTACTACTACTACTACTACTACTACTACTACTACTACTACTACTACTACTACTACTACTATTACTACTACTACAATGACCAGTTACTAAATACTATGTCTACGACTACATTTACTGCTACTGCTGCTGCCACTACAAATTTATAATACATTTCATTTATTGCTACTATAAAAACCACAAAACACAGTACTTTAGTTGTTGTTGTTGTGGTTCCCCAGCATAACACTCTGGGGGTCACCCAGAATGTGCACTCTGACTCACTCATCCCACCTGGGAATCACTGTGAGATAGAAATTGCACACTGAATAAGAAGTTTGTGTGTATGACTTTTTTCCAAGTACCTCACCATATAAGCAGCCATACTCTGAATTCCGACGAAGTACTTTAGTTAAAACCAAAACAAAAAAACAAACAAAAACAAAAACAAACAAAAAACAGTTCAAGAAACTAACTCACAATATAACTTTTTTCTCACAATTTTTGACACCCCTGTCACAAAAACATAAAGAACTATCACCAACATTACATCATCATTGTCTTCTTCTTGTGCTTGTTTCAGTTAGACAAATAACCAGTCAGAGGATTACACAGAACTTACAATATAATAAAATATATTCAAGCCTGCATGTGAATTTTTTTTCTGGTCCCTCACTTGAAAGGGAATAGGATAGCAGCTCAGTGGTCAGTGCACTCGCATTCCCCAAGCTAAGGTGAAGCAGCATCGAGCGTGGTTACCAATTGGATGGGTGACAGTTTGCATGCCTTGGGTCCAGTACAGTTCGCCCCGTTCACCCAGCTGTAAATGGGTATCTGCCCTCTTTAGGGACAGGGAAGGTAGAGCAGCGAGGGAGAGGAGATGGGCGATGCCCTCAATATGCTGGCCCCTAGAGAAGCTGAGGTCTCTGATGCCTCCTTGCCTTATGACCACATAGGTTATGTGACACCTTTACCTTTTACCCTCACTTGTGCTCTGAGGTTCACTAATGGTAAGATTTTGCATGTGTGTGTGTGTGTGTGTGTGTGTGTGTGTGTGTGTGTGTGTGTGTGTGTGTGTGTGTGTGTGTATTATATACACACACACACACACACATACACACATACACATGTGTGTGTGTGCATGCGCGCCTTCTGGCATTTATTTTAAGTTTATCTGTTTTCCTTTGCTTGCTTTTTGTATATATCTATATAAATCCACGAGTTTGTGATGGTTAGATCAGTTTTTCATTTTTTCCTCCAATCAATTCTCCAAACAAACACACTGACAATTTCCCATTTCTTCCCCCTACCTATTACCTGTCTAATATCACTTTCTAGTGAATAGATGTTAAAAATGAACACACACACACACACACACACACACACACACACACACACACACACACACACACACACACACACATGCACACACTGAAAGAACAAGACTGAGACAGAGAAAGTAATGTCACACACACACACACACACACACACACACACACACACACACACACACACACACACACACAAAACCATGCAAGCATGCATGCACACATACAATATGCACACCACATGTATGTTACTATTATACCCAAATATGCCCACATGCACATACCCTCGTGCACGTGCCTGCACACACACACACACACACACACACACACACACACACACACACACACACACACACACACACACTTTCTGTAAACTAATGAACATGATCATAGCAAAACAAGAAGTCCATAACTCATAATCTTTGACATTTTAGATGTAACTTGTACTGTTTGCAAGAGCTTTTCTCTGCGTAATAGAAATCGCGAGATCCTTTCTAAAAACCAGATGTAAAAACGTGGGCAAATCTATGAGAAATTCGAAACAAATCGTGCATGTCTGCTGGTTTGTATGCAACCGTTTCATGAGTCACACAGTTTAAGTGTCACAGATTACTGAAATAATCTAAGACCGAACTGCCATCGTCACATCATCCAAGCAGTCACAATCGAAAGGCCTGATAAGTCTCTCGAATCAGACAATAAGCCTAGATGATTTGTAAACAACAAAAAGAGGCAACCAAAACATGCCGATACGAGAAAAACACTGGTCACGATTAAAGAAGAAAAAAATCAAGTGTGACAGTGCGTCACATCAAGAAACATTCATTGCCTTACTGACAAAACCTCAATGACAATCAACAGACCTTAGCTTCGAGTTGGTCGATCTCTCGCTGGAGACTGAACACGCCCATACAAAAAAACCAGGATGATACCAAACCCAAGCGGAAGTACCCGACAGGTGACAGAGAAAAAGTGTGACACCCACCTTTTGATCAAAGAGTTAGGCTAGGTACCGCTACTCAACAGCTCTGACCTCAGAATCACCCAAACGAGGCGGAGACCTCGGTCTCATTCACGAGCGGAAGTTTAAGTGTACTTTCAGTTTCTATACATTAAAATTGACAGAGCAAAGTAGAAGTTTCTGACAACAACAACAACAAAAGTTTGTGCACTGGACAGTTATCTCCATAAACTGTTAAAACATACTTTACTGCATTCAGTACATTCCCTTTTCCGTAATCCATTCTGTGTAATCAGCTTGCATCTCAGGTTGGACAGGCATAAGATGAGCGGAGCGCTGCGAGAGGCGCAAGACTGAAAAAAATTGATATGGAGAGGGCTGGTTTGTATAGGGTCGAGAGAACCACGGGATATAACAATGTAATGAAGTTTGCTTTCATATGTGATAAATTTGGTTTCTCCACATGCTATGAAATCCAACGGTACCATGTTCTGCGTTTGTGTGTCGCCTTCGCACTCAAATTAAAACTACATTTGATTTTGTTTTGAATACTTAAAGAAAATCCAGAACATTGTGTACACTTGTTGAAGCACGGAACATGTAAAATATAGGCCAAATCACCGTATAGGGAATGAAAGGGAACAATAAAATGTGTTGTTAGGAGCTGCAGGAAAATGCAAACAAAAACTGAATCTACAGATGAGTTATAATCATATACCTAATAAAGTAGAAAATGGACGTAGGCTTCAATGAAAGAATGAAAGTGTACCTAACAACAGCACACTCTTGCAACCCCACACACACACACACACACACACACACACAGTAAAATCATTCGTCAATCATTTTTTCACAATACGAAAAGTTTAAGGGCAACTGAATACACTTAATCAGAATTGTGAGGGGGGAGGGCAGACGTGTGCTCGGTGTTGTCAGTTGGAATTTATCAACCTGTTCAGCGGAAATTTCAGACATAAGGACAAATTAGGCTAGCACGTGCGTGCTGTCGTTAAGTGGTTGTCTTGTCGCTAACTGGATTGAGACGTTCAACTGCACTCAAATTACTGACACTGACACGCCTCTTCTGAGGATCGATCTGTGAATGCAGTGCGTCTAATGCTCTCTCGGATAGGTCTCTTACATTCATAGTGTAGGCCGATGAAGACAAAATCACTGACGAATGCTCTTTCCCTGATCGTGTGCGAACGCATACAAAACATCTTGCGCACACGCTAAAACCTGTTCCGCTTTTCGGAAGAGTAGGTCATTGCGTACCGGTGGGAATGGATGACAAAATTTACATGAATACCTACACACGGAGACTGGATGTAAAAAAAATTTTTTAAAAAGCACATGAGTGCTTACTCCACTCACTCACTCACTCAGTCCCATGTCTCAAAGGACGTAGGGGGGACATGAGAGAAGACGCAACAGAGATCTTTTTCCATGCTTCACGATCCTGTGTGGCTAGTAGGAGGTGTTGTAGGGGTTGGGCGGTCCAATCTTTGATGTTGTCAACCCATGATTTCTTTTGGCGGCCTCTTCTTCTCTTGCCCTCAACTGTTCCTTGCAGGATGGTTTTTGCTAGGGTGTTGTGTCTTGTGGTGTGACCAAACCACATCAGCTTTCTCCTCTTTATGGTGGAGAGCAAAGGCTCTTGGGGGCCCACACGCTTTTTGATTTCTTCTTTCACATAGTTATTGGTCTTGTGTTCTTTGTATGATATTTTGAGGAGTCTTCTGTGGCACTTGTTCTCGAATGCTTGGATTCTCCTCTCTAACTCTGCTGTCAGAGTCCATGATTCACAGCCATATAGGAGGATAGATATCACGAGGGATTTGTAAAGGTGGTATTTGGTGCAGAAGCTGATGTTGTTGCTTCTGATGATCTTCTCGAGTCTGACTAGAGCAGATGTTGCTGTTGCAATTCGAGCTTTCACTTCATTGTTTGATGTGCCATCTTTTGTTAGGATGGAGCCTAAGTATTTGAATTGGCTCACCTCTTCTAGTGTTTCTCCATTCATCTTTATTTCCGTGATGTCATTACTCGCGCTGTTGACCATGATCTTTGATTTCTCTGTACTGACCTCCATGCCGTGCGCTCGCTCGATCTGTTAAATTGTCTGTGAGGATTTGCAGTTCTTGTTTGCTGCTGCCCATGAGGTCAATGTCATCTGCAAATCTGAGGTTGCAAAGGGGTCTTCCACCAATGGAGATGGAAGTGTGGTGGTTTTGCAGTGTCTCTGTCATGATGTTTTCGAGGAAGAGGTTGAAGAGTACAGGTGAGAGAAGGCAGCCCTGGCGAACCCCAACCGTGGTCTTGAAGAACTCGCCCACGTGATTGTTCATGAAAACTGCACTTTTTGCGTTCTCGTACAGAGCCTTGATGACTTCAATTAGGCAGCTGTCAATGTTGAAGTGCCTGAGTACTTGCCAGAGGCTGTCATGCCATACCCTGTCAAAGGCATTTTTAAAGTCTATGAAATTGTGGTACAAGTCTTTTTGGTGTTGGAGATGCTTCTCTATCAGAATTCTCAGATTGAAAATTTGTTCCATTGTGCTGCGTTTTGGTCTAAAGCCTGCTTGTTCTTCTGCCAGGAGTTTTTCTGCTTGGTTTTTCAGTCTGTTGAGGACTACCTGCAGCAGTGCTTACTCCATTACCCTCAAAATCAAAGAATTTTTTTTTAATTTAAAAAATCCTCGGTCCATCCAATGAGCAGCTAGGGGGCAGCTTCTTCGGCACAAAAGTAAAAATTATGTGCCCTGCTGATGAGCTAAAACTGAACAAGCAATCCTAAAAGAGTGTTGCGTTGTAGGCTATGTGGCAATCTCAAACATGCCATGAATGCACAACTGCAGGTCACTCACAATTTGAAGCAATTGTTTGGCCTGAAGTAAGAAGCATAAAGGAAGAAAGATTGCTAGTTGGATGTGTGTATAGAAGTCCAAACTGGAATTAAGAAAATACACAAAGGTTATACCAGTCTAAATTTAATCCAACCCAATCTTGTTGTTTATACCCCACTGACCACAGAATGCCATGATATCGGGGCTGTCACGGCACCAGTTGTTGTGTTTTTGTTTTTTTTAAAGATCAGAGACAGAAAATAGTAAGCTGAAATAAGTTTGTGTTGTCTGTGATTTCGACTTCTCTAACATCTACTGGGATGGACCATGGTCTGAGAAAGGGTGAGTGATTTTTCCTGATGTGCCCAAGACATTTCAAATACAAAAGATTATATACCCAGCACATAACAGAACAGGACAAACATCAAATGGCCTTGCTTTGATTCTTGTTAATCATGATAATCCTGTATCAGTTATCACTCACCTAGACCCTTTTGACAAAAAAGTGATCATGCTGCTATTGTCTTCATTCTTTTTTTATTTCACTTCCAGAAAACAAAATATAGGCCTCAGAAATGAGAACATATTTGTTCAGGCTGAATAAAAGTGATAACTCAGGCATGAGAAATTCTCTAAATAATTGTGATTGGTCAGTACATTAAGTGATAATGTAAACATGACCTGGGTTAAAATCAAACATTTTATTTTTAAATGAATGAAAGAATTCTATTCTAAAAATAAAATCAGAAGTGAAGACAGTGAAACCATTTAAGGATGACCTAGAATTATACAGAAGAAAGTATAGCAGATCAGAGTTATCTGATCACCAAAGCAAGCAAAGAATATCAGCATTGCATAATTATTGTTTGAAACAAATGTAATAAAGTATTTAATTTGACAAATATTTGAGAAAAAGATAGCCTATGAAAGTAAGATTCCTTTTTTTTTAATCTTACATGTTCGAGAAAGAACAAAAGTAAATTGTGAAGTTGTGCTCTAAAAGATGTTGATGGATTTTTGTTATAATAGATTCACAGAAGGTAGAGATTCTTGGTAAATATTTTGGTAATGTCTTCACCATGGATGACAAAAAGGAAATACTTATTTATATTTCCAGAGTTTGTTCTCTTTCTACAGGAGTTTCCACTACAGACTTTAAAATAACACCTAAAGCCATAAAAAAAAACATTTCAAAACTTACGCCAACTAAAGCACAAGGTCCTGAAGGTACTCCATCAAAAATCATGATAGAACTTTTAAATGAGCTACCTACACCTTTGTGCATTATCTCACACATCTTTAAGAGTCTGGTGTTGTGCTACACTAGAACAGGGATAAGGTTACAGCCATTTAAAGAAAAAAACCCAAAGAGATCCCAGTCAGAACTGGGCAGTTGCAGACCAGTCAGGTTAACTTGTGTTAACTTGAGACATTTATAAATAAGAGGCTTGACTGTTTCTCATATGACTGAAAACTGACTGTACACAGAGCTTCAGACATTAAAAAAAAGTCTTGTGTGATACAATAATTAGAAGTTTTGAAGGAATTTCAATTAATAATATACCAGATGAAGGTGACTCATTGGATGTCATCTATCAGGCTCTTAAAAATGAATTTGACTCCTTCTCTCATGACAGAATGTTAATTAAAATGGAAGAATACAGGATATGCAATGATATATCAAACTGGACGGAAGATTTTCTATCAGGAAAAAAGCAAAGACTTCGTGTATTATTTTACTCTTACACTGAAGTACTCTTCGGAATTCTTCTGGGGAGTATCTTTGGGCCTGTGCTATTTACCATAATTATCAAAAGTAAATGACAATACTTTCGTGTCAAGTACATGTTTAACGCTGTGTGAATAGTATCTGTCTCATAAGTGTGCACGATGAACCGTGGCAAGTGTGTTGTTTACAGTGGACATGATTCATATCGAATCAGACTTTAGTCACGCCCATGTCGGATGCGCTGGGCCTGACTTTCCAGGTGCTTAACAGCAGCGCAACGCGCTTTTGCTTATAAATATGACAGACAATTATTGCTGCCCGGGCGTTCGAAGAAAAGAAGAAAACGACTTACATGTAAGTCGCATCAGGCAGAAGTTTCAGTGTCTCTTTCCCTCTCCCGTTTTCCTGTCAGTAATTGTGTGCAGTGTCCCAGCGTTATCAAAATTTGAGGGAGGGTGGGGAACTAGGGTTGTAATGGAAATAGTTTTGTTTTGTTTTAAACTCGTCCAGCTTCTTCAAGGGATGGTTGTTTTACCAGATACCCCCCCTCCCCCCTCAGGGAGTTGAAAGAGTAAACTCAAGACTTCAGGTTGAGCTCAGCGTTTTCCCAGAGTATTATACCCTCTTCAGTCTTGCCGTCTTCAGTGCTGGCTCGATCAATCGTCCATTGTCAGTTTCTAGCTTCATTGGCAAGTCGCCTTTACTTTGTCGTCAGTTCTAATGTTCAAGACTACAAGTGGAATCAAAACCATTGTCAGTTGACAGGCTTTAAAAAATGTGCTGAACCCCAGGAAAGTGTGATCACTGCCATCTTATCTCCTGAAAGATGGATAGCCACACATCTTCCTTACGTGACAGGTATCCTGTGTTCTGAGGGCAAATAAGTACCAACTTGGTGTTAGTTTACTCTCAAAATGCTTGCACACACGCGTGCGCGCGCCCACACACGTTTCTGCCTGGTAACTCTTGTTGCTGTGAATCTTTTATTTGCACTAAATGAATGTTGCACACAGGAGAGGACCTGTTTACCGTTTCATTTAAGGGACTGGCACCCATACAACAACTGAAGAACTTGTAGATCAGGGAAGAAGTCCAGCTTCAGATGGGAATAGAACTCAATTCAATTAAATTCAAACACTTTATCATCTCAGGGATGTGATTATTACCAGCACGACCACTCATTTAGAATAGCCCTTCTGCTGGGCTTGGATGTGTACTTCTCCAGCATAAATGTTGACCACAAGTCTGACATTGTGAACACAGAGCTGTTTTTACCTCAAATGCTTGTATGCTTAGACAAGGTATGGAAGGGGTAGAGGGGCAGGGATGGTGTCCTACCAATGTCTTTTCTTAAACCTCTGCCATAGTTTGACAAGCTGTTTTCCATCCAGTAATATAGAAGCAGCAATGTCTGTAACACCTTTCTCCAAAGAATTCATTTTCTTCTACTGATGAACAGAAGAAACAAGCCAGCATTTATCAGTTTTGCTTGATGGGAACTAAAGACTTTTAAGTCCAATTGCAAGACTTTTCTCAGGTGGTATGATAGCTGTAGCTTGTGAGTCACATCAGTCACAAGCCCTACCGGTTCCACCCCCCCCCCCCCCCAAGACCTAAAGAGACTAAACCAGGGTCCAATGTACAAATGCATGCAGAGCATCTTGCATGCACATCTAAATCCTGTTTTGCCTTTTGAAAGAACAGACCCATGAGCTCTAGCCAAGGAACAGCAAACCAGTTCACCAGAATGTTCTGTGTATGATGCAACAAACACAGAGCCACTGAAGCTGAATGCCCTTGTGTAAGTCACAATTATGTCTTTAGTATGATACACAGATCTGTCCCAATGTAGCCTAGTCTACAGAATCTTCACAATGTTGAAGACAGTAGGGAGAGGAAAGAAGCTATTGTGTCGTTTGCAAGGGGGAGCAACTAAGGGAATAATTCCCTCACACATGCACCCACCAAAACTGTCCCAAGTATGATGCAACTTCCCAATTAGAGCACAGGCTTCTTTGCATGATTTCCAAAGGCATTTCTTTTGTTTTGCTTGCTCACTTCTTTCTTTGGAGATGGTATTTTCTGCAAGTAGGAAAGATTTTAATAATTTTATTTACAAACAAATTCAAAATTGCTACTCGGTCATCCCTCTTAATTAATTATTGTGACGAGCTGAAGATCTTAAATCTACAATTTGTCTCGTTAATCTGGTGCCCACAGCCTAAATAGCTGTTATGAATATCATTCATATCAGGAACTTCTTACAGTATGTTTGATCAGTCTCTCTCCAACATACTTTCCAAATGTGATTGCAGTGGAAAAAATTATCATTTTGTTTTTCTCCCTCAAAAATCCTTCCTTTCAATGGATGCAGACGTTAAATTTATCTGCTGGTTGTTTTTTGTTTTTTTTAAGTAAACCTTTTTGTTTGATACTTTGTACCCTTGATGTACAAGTACAGCTTTGAGGAAACAGATTCTGCAGAAGAGAATCCTGAAAATGGAATATTTGTGATCCAAGTGGAGGGTTCATGGTTGTTTTTTTTAAAGGTCTATCAGAAAAAAAAACCCAACAGGGGGGTGGGAGGGCCTAAGGAAGGCACAGTTAATAATGTCTAACCAAGTTGAATCAGAAAAAAAGCCAGAAAAAAAGTCTGTAATAATATACTGAAAAGCTCTGTAGCAGTCCAGGATCTCTTCTGGATGAGGACATTGTGCCATCCTAATACTGATAGCTTGCTTCTTCTGAATAAGTCCTTGAGGAGTCATTAGCACAATGCAACCAAACTTCATGTGGTATTATCTTGAGGAGTTAAACCTGACATCGACTATCTTTCTTCACATCCCAGGCTGCATGGCTAATTGCTGGGTATGTTTTTGTCATCCATGTCACTGACCACAACTGGCCACTCTTCAACAAAAGATGGATGGGTTTAAAGTTTGCACATAGTGTTGTTTATATACAGTGGGTTCATACCTAAAACTTATCCAAACGATCTACAGGGTAATAGAGTTGGAATCATTGTTCACTCCCAGGGAGAAATACCAGTGCAGTGGCAACTCACTCTTGCTCCTTAAGATTATTTTAGATCACGAGTCACGTGTTCGAAGCACTGAGCAATATTCAACTCCCTGTCCGTTACTAATCCTGGAGTGTAACAGGAAAAAGAAGCCTGGATGTAGCTGGTGATGGCAAAGATGATGCCTCTGGAATAGCAATAAGCAAATCCAGTAAGAGAGCAATGTTGTAATGACCATAAAACCTGGATTATTGTCACACTCTACTTTTGATTAAAGACTCTCATATACGTAATGTTTCTGCATGTCATAACTGTGTCTCCTCCAAAGTTGTAGTGCAAGAAACCAAGTTCACCATTATAACCGACACTTTTATTTTACATAACATTTCTGTGAATTGTGTCAGAAGCAGAAAAGAAAAGAGGGAGGGAGAAAGATAAAGCCTACATCCCTATGGCAGTAATACGAAAAAATTTCATCTGGGTAAAAAGACATGGAGACAGAGTTTCAATGCAGCAGAGACAATCCATAATCAACCTACTGTGATCGTTATTACATCGTAACAAAATAACTCACTTGTATATCTTGTAGTTTGCTTCTTGATTTTACCTATGCTTACATACACAATTGAACTCCCCTTTTTACAAAAACGCATATTTTCTTCATATTATCATCGTCATTACTTTTGATAGAAAGCCTGGTTTGCTAACAGTTTTCAAGGTAGACACAGTCACTGTTACAGGCTGTCATGTCATTTCCTTCATTTTCAATGGCATTCCAGGCTTTAAAAAAGAGGGTTTCAAAATTTCATGGAGGTTGAAGGATATTCAAGGAGAGTAGGAGCCTGGACACAGCTGTCAGTTCCCCCACTTTCAGCTATTCTCAGCTGCTATCCATTTCACCCCATCCAAGCCCAGATGGGGCCAGCCAGTGCTAATCACAGCAAGAACTGACCACACTTACACTTGGCAGCTTTGTGCATGTGGTGGAAGGCATGGGAAGGTTTGAAACGCAGTGGTGGGAGGGTGAAGAAAAGAAAGGGATATGGGAGTAATAGGAAGGGGTGTCGCATCGCACCTATCCAGCACCAGTCAGCCACAGATAAAATTAGCGCGCCCCATCTTTGTACCCCACACCCCTCCCTTTTTTTCTTAACCCTTCCCAGGGTTCGCGCTAGGATTTTTTAAAACCGGTACTGGGAGTTGCCATTTCAGAGATATCTTGACCAACTCCCCCAAAATCGGTCCCCAGAAAATAAAATCCGGTACCTACTGTGAACAAAACGAAACTATTCAGTGAGGGGGTGGGGGAGGGGGGGATTGTTCGGCAGCAAAACTAAATCTAAATTGAACGCGAATCTCTCGGACTTTGACTGCCGTGCTGCTGCCACTTGTTGCTGCCACTTGTGCACGAACGCAGGAAATAGGATTTTTTTTCTAGCGCCTGTGTCTTTGTCTGTGTCAGTCTGTTGTTTTGCATGGCATCATTCCTGTGACTTATATTCTTCTTTCTTGTTTCTATGCTTAGCGCTCATCTAGATCTTTCGTTCACTTTAGATTTAGTTTTCGACTCTTCTCTCTCAAAACAACGCGCAAATTCATAGTCAATAGACCCTCCGCTTTTCGCTTTTCGTAAGAGCAAGCCATCGTGTGCCGTAGGGAACAGATGACATTTACAAAACTGCATACACACGGGGACTAAATGTAAAAAGCACAGGAGTGCTTATTCCATTATCCTCGATATAAAAGATTAAAAGAATAAAGAATAAATAAATCTAGGCCCCATTTACTCATTGTGAATGGAAGTGACTGTCATGCCAAGAAGAGCGCGAAGCTCTATTCTTTCACAGTAAAGCTTGCTGTTCTGTGTGCTAGGCTAATTAAATGATGTTCCTCCAAACGGGTAGGAAGGGGTAGGTTCGTAAGCACAGTACAGGCGCATGACAGACTGTCAGAAAATGTCACTTCAGACCTTTTTTTTTTTGAGACGGAAATCTAATCGGTCACAGGCAAACAGAATCGGTATGCGGTACCGGCTGCTTCGAAAATTTCCGGTATTCCCGGTTTACAATCGGTAAAATACCGACAATTACCGATTATCGCGAACCCTGCCCTTCCCCATCACAAGCTCGCGTGGAAGGCAAAGAGGTGGATGGCTAGAAAGACGGAAAAGCTTACATTACATAAGACAAGAGCGCTGCGTGCTGCAGGCTTGTTGACTCAACACACACATGTGCCACGCGAGAGTAGATTGAGACTGCAAAATTAAGATTTACCCCAGATTTGATCCCCTCAAAAGTGATGAACATGTTGACTAGATACAAAAATATTGAAGGAAGTTTTAAAATGAAACATTAAGATTACAATCCTGGCTTTGACAAAGTTAAATCACCTGAATTCAGTAGGAAAACTACAATCAATTTACATCACTGGCGCAAAAGTCACCACTCTCAATGCTAAACAAAGAAGAGTAACCCGACGTGAATATCAAATCCAGCTGTTATTTTTTATTATAACTCATACGCAGATCAAACATATTGATTCAAATTTACTTCTTAACAACAAGAGAACACTGCATTGAATACACCTGAATATAGTGCTGAAGAATTCCGCAAACATATCACAAAGCACTGAAAAGTTGGAAAACAAAATCTGTGTGGTCACTTTTCTCCTGTGACAGTGGACAGGACACCAAGCTCAAGTGAGCAGACCCTTCCATGCAGTCAGTGCGTGAGCTAAGATTAGATCATTAGGGCTCAAGTACCAGCATCTGAGAGCAGCGGAAATTGGGGGTAAACGACTGCCGTGGTGTGACAATTGCAGCACTGGGTCCTAGACTCTTGACCGAGTATGCTGGATTGTCGCGCTGTGCGGAGAATAGAATTATCAGTTCCAATAAACAGAATCTAAGACTGCATTCACAAACAAACACAAGAAAACTGACAAAGAATGACAAAGAGACTGGTTTATTAGAAAGACTCAATTTGTTCAATACATAATCCAAAACCTGAATGTAGACAAATTGTTAAAAACTACACACAACCCAAAGCTGAATAAATGTTGAATGACTTTCAGTTAATTTTTTTTAATCATGGTAAAGGTAAAACTTGAACAACTAATCAAAATTATCTGATATGCTTCCCCAATTTCAAATACTGACACTTTATAGTTATCACATGCAAGTGGTGTGTGTGTGTGTGTGTGTGTGTGTGTGTGTGTGTGTGTGTGTGTGTGTGTGTGTGTGTAATACATGAAGAAGATAAGCTAACTTAACATTGTTATTGTTCATGAACAATACCTATATTGTTGCTTCAAAAATTGATTCTGTAATATTGTTCGAGGTTCCTCTGAAAGGCAGTCAATATTTTCCATAAATTTTGGTGATACTTAAACTTTGCTAAAAAATGACATACAGGATCACACAAACACACCTGATATCCCCAATACAAACAATACAGCATACATGAACAGACACTCAGGCATGAGTGCACAATACAAACCAGGTTCTGGGGTAACCTGCCATACACCTACAGCTGTGTGCAAAACTGCCAAACAAAGACAAGACATCTGACAGTAAGGTTAAAATTTCCTCCTTTTTTTTTCCAAGGCAATGAATTGCAATTTTCAAGTAAGTAAAACAAAAACAAAGTTAAAAAAAAAACAACTCCAAACAAAAAAAAGAAAAACACTTTGTTAACAAAAAATCCTTGAGAAAAAAAAGGAAAGTTAACGGGGGCAAAGATCTTACACCCCTAAAAATGTCAATCAACATTGGTACATTGGCAGGCGAAACTAAGAAAAGGAGACAACCCTCCCCAGGTGATTTTTTTGGCTTCATGCTAAATTTTTGCTTTTGTTTTTCAACAGCACAGTTTTGTAAAGAAAAGCCTTTTAGAAAACCGGAAGGTATGGTTGTTAAATCTTCTTGAACCTACAAAAAAGCTGAAACACAATTTGTTCACAGGGGATGAAAAAGAGAAAAATATGGAAGAGCCTAAACCCAAAAGTACCTACCTTGTGTTTCTAGTTTTAATCCCTTTATTAAACATACCCTGTATCAGCTTCTTGTGTAATGTCTTTGAAATCTTCATGAAGTGGCTTTTTTTTTTTAAAGCAAAGAACACAGAAACTGCTTTTAAAACCCCCCACAAAAAACCCATAAAAAGTTATCTCTAAAGAAAATATTTTCCAGCTGATTATCATTTTCAGAACAATATCACATTCTCTCTATATGAAAAAACAAACAAATAAGAACAGCTGTCAATCTTCTGCTCCTGCTGTGAAAAACAAGGGGAAAAAAAAAGACTCTTCCACCAAAAATAAACAGGTATTCAGACTTTTTTGATTTTCTATTCTGTTACACATAAAATATAAATGAAAAGGACTGTGTTCTATACCCAAACCCAAACATCCTCACTAAGGAAAGAACAAATTTAGCCGATGCCGATGCCACAAACTGATTGTCTTAACTGTCATCAAGATAAACACACAAGCATGCAACTTATAAAGTGTGACACAGCTGTTGTAACTGATGTTGGAAATGAAAGAACTAAAAAGAAAAGAAAGGAAAAAAGATATTAACAGAACTGCTGCTCGACTCATAAAAACTAGGCACCACATTGCTTGCTGCTCTTTGTACTGCCAACACTTATGAATCCTTTTTGGCCAAACAGCAACAGAAAACAGTGAAAACTCTATTAAGAACTGAAGATTAACATGCAAGTCACACCCTATACTTCTGGCTTTTGATCCCAATTCTGAATGTGACACATTTGTGAGCTACAGACTTGGTAAGAGTGACCAAACTTAGAGCAAAAAAATAATAATAAGGGGGGGTGCCAGAGGAGGGCAACTGACTAGTCGAGGTTAAGAGAAAAAAAAAAAAGACAAAAAAAAAAGAAAGATAAAGTAAACAGTGATTCCTCTTCAGTTTACACACATTTTGTACTTTAGTGACAACAATGAGTTTGCACTAGCTCAACCCTCCAGCCGAAATGAGTTGAGTGTGGTTCCCTTCCTCTGTTTACATGGCATACTTTTTTGTCCACATCCTTGCTGTCTCCTCGTATCTATGGTTGTCGCTCTTGTATATTCGGGCAATTTCAGGTACCAGTGGATCCTCAGGATTGGGGTCCGTCAACAGAGAGCATACTGACAGTAACACTGAGGACAAAAAAAGTACTTTGTTACAAAAAAACAGATGGGAAACAAATGAAACAAAAAATCCCAAATTTTCCGAAGCTAGTGCAGAACTTTAATACTCCCATACAACTTGCTCTTTTCGATCAGTAAGATTTTTCCCAACTGACAGCCTATATCATATCCTTTTTCTATGTTGTTCATTTATGTTCCCCAGCTTAACACTCTGGGGGGGTCACCCAGAATGTGCGTGCACTCTGACTCACTCATCCAACTTGGGAATCACTTTGAGATTGAAACTGCACACTGAATGAGAAGTTTGTGTGTATGACTATTTTCAAGTACCTTGCCA
>CM060316.1:82377259-82449759 GCA_030674155.1 Stramonita haemastoma | reverse complement strand
TTCTATCCTCTTCTTCATGAGATTTTCTAAAAATGTTAAGCTTTTTCCGACATTCTTTCTTTAAGTTACAACATTCCTCATCAAACCATACTGATTTCCTTTTTTTCTTAGCCGAGAGTACCTTAAACATGCATTGGCTAGAGACTTTCAGACACTCCACAAAAACATCCAATGCACTATCTACATTAGTATCTAAAGTTAAACTTGCTTCAATTAGTCTATTTTGGATTATGCTGCTTTGCAACATCTCAAAAAATTCGCTTTCCTTTTCTTCTTTCCAAATAAATTTCTCCTGTGTCATATCTATATTTAAATTTGGTATCCCTGAATCATTTACATTATGTTTATGTTCTATTTGTAAGACAACTGGTAAGTGATCAGACTCTGTTAAACTTTCAACAACAAGAGATGTACAATTTACAGATAACAACAAATCGCAAGAAACTATAAAATAATCTACTGTACTTGCACCAGACGATGCAATAAAAGTACAGCTGTCATCGAATCTTCGTTCATTTAGACCGTTTAAAATGGTACATTCAAATATATTGCACAAGTCAATCAATTGTGCACCAAAATTATTCATTTGACTATCTTGAGACTTTCTTGAAAAGTGGTCATTTTTAACAGCTATTTCATCAAAATCAGTAACATCCCCAAAGAAACACATATTTTCAGAAGCAGTTCTTGCATTCATATCACCATTCAACAAAATATAAAAATCATCATACATTTCATTCAGATCCATTAAACATTGTTCTATCCTTTCAATGCCATAAGCACCCTCCAGTGATTTCCAGTAAGGAGAGTCACTGGGGGGTACATAAGAACTAATAAACATAACATCTTTGTCTGTACATAATAAATTTTTATTGATTTTCAAAACTACTGTATTTTCAATATCCAATGGAATTAGCTGCACAGAATCTGCAAATGATTTTTTAACCATTACAATGACCCCTCCAGAGAATCTTCCCTGCCGAGAGAGTTTCTTTGCCTTTGCTGTGAATGTGATGTAGTCTGCAAACAAAGGTGAATCAAAATCATCTCTAACAAAAGTTTCTGTCAAACAAAGAAAATCATGGGAAAGAAGATATTCAACAAAATGTGCATTATCCAATTTTTGTAACAATCCATTAACATTATAATTTAGAAATTTTAATTGTAGCTTATTTACACTTTGTACAACTTGCTTTGCATGGTTTACTGACATGTTTGTCAATGATTGACCATTTGTGCATGCCATGTTATTCTCCTGAGAGATTGTATACATTTGCTCAGGTGCTGTGGCCCGGCCGAATCCCTATTTGTGTGTATCTGTTTGCTCGGCAGCATGAGATTTAGAGCGCATGCATTTATCAGTGACTTTTGTTTGCTCCCCTGGCATGGCTTTGCTAAAAGAATCTATAATGCTGCTCTGACTGTGGGATCTCTGGGGCTGTCTACCACTAGTCAGACTACTGTGTCTTGCCCCTGGAGCACTACTTCTTGGACGCAGGTCTCTCGCTGCACATCTGCTCCGTTTTTGTCCTGTCACTGTTTGTCCTGTCTTGTCATCAGTCTTTCTGTTGTTCTTCTCGTCTGACTGTCTTTCACATGTCTCATTCTGTCTAGCCATGTCCTCTGTAACAGAGTCATCTGTCGTGTTTTGGTTTACATTACTCGTATCTGTTTTGCATTGTTTTGTATGATGATGTATTTCATGGGATTTGTCTGCTTCATGTGTTACCTCCCCAATCATTGGATTGTCAACATGAATGTCATTGTTTCCCATTCTTGTTTCATTAGAAACACCCAAAACAGTCATCATGTTGTCATCTGTCATGTCACTTTCCCCATCTAATCCAGTCATACTGTCAGTTCTGTTTGTAACCACCCCTTGGTACATTTCCTTTTCATCTTGCTCTGCAGAATCCAAATGCTGGTCAGTTTCACTCATCTGAATGGGATTGGTGTCCTGGTCACTTTGATGTACGTCATCAAGATTATTCTCTTCCAGGAACAGAACGTGCTGTCTTTCAGGTATCTGCTCATCCCTGTCAAGACTGCGGACCTCCCTGGCCACTTCTGAGGCAGCATGCTTTGAAGTTTTCTTGCTGGAGCATTCCCTTATCCAGACAATCCTCTTGTCTGCTGATGCTCTGTGACTTGCTGGTGCTGGCTGCTTCCTCACCTCACTGTAGGATCGTGTGCCTGGCGCTATTGGTACAGAGGGATGTCTATCTCTGGTACGTCTGTCCCCCTCTCTATGGTGTATTTTACTTGGTCTTCCATACCCTCTATTCTCTCTGCCCTGTAGTTGACTGGCATCAGAGTGGTAGCCATATATTTCTTCCTCATCTTCAGAGTCCTGTTCTCTTTTAGCGTAGGGATGTTGTGGAACATTGAAATTATTCCATGCCCTTGTCTCTGCTTGTTTAACATATTTTTGCGTACCATAATTCCTGTTTCGTCCACTTGGTCGGCTTTTGTAATCTTGACTGTAGTTGTTTCCAGATGCCTGCGTTCCTGTGCTCATGCTGTTCCTGCTTGTTTTTGCTGGAGGCAGACGAGGCCAGTTTTCTTCTTTCCTTCTAAAGCCTGGGGAAGCGTTACGCCATTGTCTATTGTCCGTGATTTGAGCAGCTTGCTGTTTCTCTCTTACTTGTAACTTGCCGTTGTATATATACGCAATTTTGCCTTGATTTCGATAGAAGTCCACCATCTCTCTCTGTCGTGAGGTGAGGTCAGATGCGACTTGTACTCCACTTTGACGTAAGCTGTCCCTGAGTTCTCTGTCACCAAGAACAGCCATCTTGTCCGTCCATCTCTGAAGTTGCACTAGGATGGGTCGAGGATCCCTGCTGTAATGTCGCAGCTTTCCAACTCGAAAGGCTCTGATGATATCCTGGGGTTGCCAATTTGCACAATGTGAGTGATCATTCAGAAGATCGATTATTGTTTGTGTGGTTGTATGTTCATCTTCCCACTCACTCTCTTGTACATTCAAAAACTTGAGGTTACATGCTTTCATGCCTTGCTCCAGTGTTTCAAGTTTTCTTTCTAACTGGTCGATCCTTTCATACAGACTGCCATTGTCCTCTCTGAGTTCTTTTATCTCCTCTGAGTTGGAGACAGCCATTTCCTTCACTTTTACTACTTCTGAGTAAAAACGTCCAATACTGTTTTCCAGGGAACAAAATTTTCATTCATTTCAGTTTTTATTCCTTGGGAATGGAGAGCAAAGCCTTGCTGCATTTGTAATAATCTCCAATCTATCATTTGTAGAATATTCGCTTCAGGTGGGTATGAAGCATTTTCAGCCATGATGTCAAGCGCCTATGGTCAGGCAGGTATTTGTTTACATTTGGGAAAGTTCCTATATCCTCCAAAGTGCAAATTGTTTCCTCTTCTTTAACATTGCTCATGCTTTATTTAAAAAAAAAAAAAAAAAAAAAAAAAAAAGGGGGGGGGGGGCAGGCCACCGTCGATGTACTGGTGACAACTTGCACGTGAAAATAACACTTATTTCGTGGGGGTCTTGCAATCCAGAAGTTGCAGAACTTGAGTTCTCATAAAATTCGTAGCAGATTCAAATTAATATTTGTTTCTTATACGTAATAAAATTGTTTGTCATGCCATAACCACTAACCTTTTTGGTTCTTTTTTTGCACCTTTGTTTACACTAACACCACATACACCCCCTTGCAAAAACTTTTCAAGAATAAAGCTTTCAGTCCGTCAAAATTTCGTAAATATACAGAGAGTCGTTTCACACACCTTTCCCCTTCAATGAGCAGACCGAGCCCCCTCTAGGGGGGGGGGGGAGAGAGAGGAGAGAGAGAGAGAGAGAGAGAGAGAGAGAGAGAGAGAGAGAGAGAGAGAGAGAGAGAGAGAGAGAGAGAGAGAGAGCGAGAGAGAGAGAGAGAGAGAGAGAGAGAGAGAGAGAGAGGAGAGACAGACAGACAGACAGAGAGAGAGAGAGAGAAACAGACAGACAAGAAGAGAGAGAGAGAGAGAGAGAGAGAGAGAGAGAGAGAGAGAGAGAGAGAGAGAGAGAGAGAGAGAGAGAGAGAGAGAGAGAGAGAGAAAGAGAGAGAAACAGACAGACAGACAGAGACAGACAGACAGACAAGAGAGAGAGAGAGAGAGAGAGAGAGAGAGAGAGAGAGAGAGAGAGAGAGAGAGAGAGAGAGAGAGAGAGAGAGAGAAATGGCCAGTGGCCTTGCAGAAAGAGAAAGTGCTGGTGCAGGCTGGTCGGCCAGCCTATTGTTATGTAAACATTGCTCTCTGACCCCATACACCACTGAAGTGGAGCAGACAGTGAAAGCCCTCCCCCATCCTCCATTTTCCTCTTCCTACCATCCCTCTTCACCCCTTTCTGCCTTAGGCTTACAGCTGCAACCGGCACCCTTCTGTCAACAGATACCTAGTAGACTGGTGATGTAAAGAAGAGAAGGGAAGTACTCCTACCCCTTGACTGGTTCTCTGTGGGTTTCGTTCTTTTTCTTTTTTTCTTTTTCACAGATTTCCGCAAATTCACGGAGATGTACCATGCCTGATGTTAGCTCAGGACAGGCATTACTGAACACAGCCAAAAGTGACCAAGCAGCAGTGCAGGAGCCCTCTGGTGAGTGGCGCCGTGGTGGCTTGACACTGATAAACTCCCTGTGGACTTCAGTGCTTGAAGACACAACATAATAGACCTGGGTATGGCTGGGGCAGAGAGATCAAAAGGAGCTGCATGGGAACAGCAGAACAGAAATGCCACAGAAACTGTGACAGCAAAAATTAAAAGAAATTTTTTGGGTTATATTAACATGCAAATCCCAGCCATGGTTGAGGGGAAGTAAGGATAACAACCAAACAAAAAAAGATACTGCTATAAAAAAAAACACACCTGAGCAGCTGAATAGTGCACACTGGTGTGTGTGTGTGTGTGTGTTCGTGGGGGAGGGGTGCGAGGGGGGTTTCAAGCAGACTGTTCCTGTTGTCTATAAGAAGGTGCTCCATCTTAGTACATGCAGTCACCAAGCAAGAGTAACTATACAGAAAACCTTTTTGTCTTAAATCACTAGTGATAAAAGCTGCCCTGTACCTTTCGAAATGGTGAGTGCTGGAGACCACTGGGACCGCAGAATGTCCAGACAGATGCTGCCGTTGCTGTTGATGTTGGGATGGTAGATTCTGGTTGTAAACGAAACCTGTTCACAAGAACATCACATTTTTTTCCTCATTTACAATCATCTGTCTTTTTTCCCATTACTTGTTTAGAGCTCTGAATTTCACTAATAGGGAGATTTTGCATGTGTGACATTTACCCACTTAAGTTGGCTTGGGGGGTTGCTGTGGTATTTTATTTATTTATTTATTTATTTTTATACAACTTTATGTCACAGCAGATTTCTCTGCGTGAAATTCAGGCTGCTCTCCCAGGGGAGAGCGCATCGCCACAAGTGCAGCGCCTACCCATTTTTTTTCCTTTTTCTGTTTGCAACTGTTTCCCTATCAGAGTGGCTTTTTGCTAAAGAATTTTGCCAGGGACAACCCTCTTGTTGCCATGGGTTCTTTTACGTGCACTAAATAATGTGTAAAACACCAAACCTCAGTTTATCTTCTCACCCGAAAGACTAGCACCCAGACCACCACTCATGATCTTATGGATGGGGGAAAAGTTTTGGGCCCAAGCGGGATTCGAACCACTACACACTCGACCCTGACTTTTCGCTTTCTAGACAGATGCGTTACCTCCAGACCACCGATCCACCCAGCAGTATCACTGGGTATTAACAGTTATCGGCTGACCTGCCATATTGCTGTTAAGAGTCCACCTTCAGTCTGAGAATAATTATGGTGCTATCATTATCTCCCCTTACCTTCCATGATGAGAGGTGCTGCTGTTAAAGCAGGGCACTTAAGGTAACATCCACAGTTGCTGGTCTGATGCTGGACTAAATCATTAATTTACCGCAGATTTCCCTACAGCAGCAAGTGATGCCTGCCTATATCCAAGGGAGATCACCCCAAGTGCCAGAGAGAGAGAGAAATTGATTGATTGATTGATTGATTAATTTATTCTTTTATATTGAGGATAATGGAATAAGCACTCTTGTCCTTTTTTTCATCCAGTCCCCGTGTGTATGCAGTTTTGTAAATGTCATCTAGAGAGAGAGAGACAGAGACACAGAGAGAGAGAGGGGAGAGAGGGGGGGGCGGGAGGGGGGGGGGGGTTAAACAGGAATCATACAGTTTTCAGTATGAAGTTAACGTTTTCAAGGACACTTTAAAAAATTCAAGGGTACATTTCATGCAGTACTTTACATTTGTAATCTACACACAGTATGTTCTATCACTGATAGCCAGCTGAAATAAAATCAGCAATACATATACATAGCTGCAAATCTTTGAGAACCTAGAAATTGATTTTGGTGAGGGGTGGGGGGCTTGCCCACACACTCCCCCCCCCTTCTCTTGAAAAAGCGAGGGTCATGGGGCTAGCCCCTAAAGCTGAAGCATTTTTTATGGTTAAAGGAGCAAACTTATCATCTGACAAGATGATGTAGTCAAGAAGGATAACTGTATCATGCCATGAAAAAAGATGGCTGCAGGTGAAAAGTGAAAAGATAATAATCACTTAACACACCTGCTTTGATGGAGTACAAGATCAGTAGATAAAAATAATTGTTTTGAGACCAGCATTGTGCACCAGTTGCACCAAGTATTTTTTGTAGCTTTTTACTTGTTTAACACTTTGTACCCCAAGGGTGCAGCTGCACTGCAGTCTCTGTGGACCAGCCCTGCAGCAGCTGAGTGCAGTGTGCACTGGGTCATCATAGTAAAATCATCATATCTTTTTTGTTTGAAGCCCATTTCTTATGAAACTATTGCATTGTGTAGGTAAATAACTGCCCATTATATGCCTGCATAAAAATCTATATTGCATAAAAAAGAATATGTTAATTATGGTGTCAAATTATGTAATTGCTCTGATTTTAAGTGGTGATCCCACTGATGGGCTTATGATTTTTACGCAATGCATGCAACAAATACAACACAACAACAAAAACACTATAGATACAAGAATCACAAATAAACAGGGATAAACATAGGAACTATACAAGTTTTCTTCCAGCATCGCATCGAATGTAATATTATCAATGAGAACCACTGAACTGTACACACTACACTGTCACAATCACCATCATGGAATATACAGATAACATTTTTTCCCTAGTCCAAGTAAGTTCCTGAACTTTTCTACACTACTTTATACATATGTACAGAATGTTTTGCACTTCACCAGGTGGCTTGTAGTTCATTTTCATGTAAACAGTTAGTGTTTATCATAGGGGTACTCACAATACCAAGGCCACGCCCCTCCCCAGTCCCCCCCCCCCCCTCCCCCTCCCTTTCAGCTGGCCTATCTGGCTCCTCAAGCGGCACACAGTTAGTATCGGGAGACTCAAAGCTCTCACGATCTCTATCTAAAACACGATCTTTATCGGCAACGTAATAACTCGTTTAAAACTTCTGTTACTTCGTCAGCAGTGAAAATCTGATGTACCAAAGCCATACCACAAGCATATGACACATAAAACAACAATAAACACAACAAAAACACGCTCAATTTATATGCAAATTAGCTGTGAACGATGTCTGACTAACGTGGCAGCTAAAGCCAACAAGCTAAAACGACCATGTGAGAATAGAACAGAATGGGAGAGCGAAAGTGAAAGTACCTGCTGTGGTACGGATAAATCTGTACCCCATCCAGGGGAG
The DNA here is from genome assembly GCA_030674155.1 of Stramonita haemastoma. Taxonomy (NCBI): domain Eukaryota; kingdom Metazoa; phylum Mollusca; class Gastropoda; order Neogastropoda; family Muricidae; genus Stramonita; species Stramonita haemastoma. Next base: position 82,442,001 of record CM060316.1, on the reverse strand, counting down.
ATGATCGCGTGGTACGGATAAATCCGTACCCGGGGTACAAAGTGTTAACAGCAACTGAAATCTACACAAAGTGCGAAATCTGGCCTGGAGTATGTCAGCTCTCTGTAGCTGGCTACAGCTTCACATCTGTTCCCTCCTGCCTGCAGGTCGATACCAGTTATTGTATACTCAGCAAAAACACTTGTTTTGTTTGTGATCTAGTCCCTAAACCCTGCTTTCATCAGTTACAAACCACTCAATGCACAGTTTCAGCCTTGCTTTGTTATCTTCAACTCCTGACAAACACAAATCCTTACAACTGGGGAGAGGGAGGGGGGAGATCAATGCATGACTTCTGGTAACTTACTGCACATATGCAAAATCAGCAATTACCTCCCTTGGACACTCTGTCGTCTGCAAAATTGTATAACCATGTATGTATATATTTGTTAATTTTGTTCTAAACAGTCCTCAATTTTTCTAGTCATAAGCTGTTTCAATGTACTCACTACTGAAGTCTGACTTCTCCCCTCTCTAGTCTGATTTGTATACATATAGTACTTGAGAAGAGAGAGAAGAGAGAGAGAGAGAGAGAGAGAAGAGAGAGAGAGAGAGAGAGAGAGAGAGAGAGAGAGAGAGAGAGAGAGACTGAGAGAAGGACTGAATGTTAATGGTGCTTTGGCCTTGGACCACAATACACCAGGTGGGAAGGTCGGGGTGTGTGTGTAATGTAAAATGAAAGCATGAATAAATTTCACACATACTATGGTAGTGAAAAAAAAGCATGTATGGGTACATTTCATACATACTACACCAAACAAAAATCAAAACATGGATACACTTCCTACATACTATAGCAATGAAAATGAAAGCGTTGTAAAATTTCACACAAATTGCCCCAATGAAAAATTAAAAATTTTGATTAATTTCACCCTTACTATAGCAATTGAAAATTGAAACATGGATAAATTCCATGACTGCCATAATAATGAAAATGAGAGCATGGATAGATTTCACACGTACTGTAGTAATGAAAAATGAAAGCATGTATAAATTTCACACTATAGCAATGCAAAATGAAAGTATTGATAAGTTTCACACATACAATAGCAACACACACACACACACAAATGTAAGCATGAGTAAATTTCAAACAAACTATAGCAATGAAAAATGAAAGCACGGAGAAAATTTCCCACATTCTATAGCAATGAAAATGTAAGCATGAATAAATTTCACACATAGTATACTATAGCAATGAATAGGCTTAATGAAAGCGTATTTAGGGTATACTGCATCATCAATACCATTTTTACTTCCTTTCCAAACAATGTTGCGAGTACATAATTTCAAACCAATAACAAGAATATACACACACACACGCACGCATGCCCCCCCCCCCCACTCTATCTCTCATCCTAGCACACACACACACACCACGCATGCACGTGCTCGCGCGCACACACACACGCATGCACGCACACACACACACGCGCGCACGCACGCACACACACGCACGCACACACAAGCAAAATGCCTGAACAAATGTGACATGATAAACAGAATAGTTACAATTTGAAATTTTTATCAGTTTACATGATTTACCAAATGTCAATGCACCAGTTTCAGCTGCCTATCATTGTAAGCCAAGCATCATCTTTCCTCTGTTGATTGCATGAAAAACAAACCTGGATACATTATGTCTGTGATTTTCATATGATGCTTTTAGTAGAACATGAAGAGATAGTCCTAACGATTCCCTAAGAAATTTGTCTCAAAGGTCTGTGTAAAGGTTGCAATCATACAAGAGATGATGTTCATTTTCAATTTGATTCTCACAAAACTGACAATGTCTATCCTGTACAGATTCACTATATCTATGTATGTTATCATTGATGGGAAGTGCACCAACTCTTAGTTGGGTAACAGCCACACGAAAACAATAAATGTCCATGTCGTTCATATATTTTTCTCTTTCAAAAACTGTCTTAAATGAACTGTACATTTGATATCTTTCTCGTTCCCTGATTGTTCCATTCCATTCCTGAATAAACCAGTCCACAAGTCTTTGTTTAAAAACTCTCAAAAACATTTTAGCATTTCCCACTCCTTGCAACAACCAGACAATACCAAAACCAGTCTCACACAGAATCTCTCTCACATTTGTAACCCAACAACTTTTGCCACATCTGTCTAATTCTAATAACATGATATATGCTCTGTGGGGTAATCTTTCGTTACCCATTTCAACTAATTTTAGCCAATACCTTATACAAGCAACATACGAATTGATGTACAATGGGAATCTCCCAAGGTCTCCATACACCATTTTGTTAGGCATCCTCGTTGGAACACCTAAGAATCTTTTACAAGCTATTAAATGTACTTTTTCAATATGTTCTAGTCTATTTATGCCCCATACCTCAGATGCATATAACAGAATTGGTTGAATTTTTATGTAAAAATTTTAAAGAATACATTTGAGGTCATTTCTTTGTATTTGTTGAACACTTTATGTAATTGCATAACTGCTTTCTTTCCTTTTATTGCTAAATGATCTATACCCCCTTTTGGCACTAATCTTAGTGGTGAAATTAAACCCTAAATAACAATAACTATTCACTACTTCTAATCTCTTTCCATCATAAAACCATTTTTCATGTCGTCCCAGAAACCCTCCTTTTCTAAATACCATCATCTTTGTCTTATCCTTATTTACATATAATTGCTTTTTTTTTACAACACGTGTGCAAAATATTTAGTTGGTTTTGAAGACCTCTGGGAGTAGTTGACAGCAGAGCTACATCATCTGCAAACAACATAATAAGCAAATCTGCAATACCAGGCAGCATTTGGACACCATATTTACCACTTTCCTCAACGTCATCAGCTAACTGATTAATAAATATTGAAAATAATGTTGGGCTCAAAACACAAACCTGTCTTACACCAGTTGGACATTTAAACAGTTCAGTCAACTGAGATTTTGAATACATGTACACATGACAAAAGCGAGTTATACATTGCAGAGAGAGAAGCAAGGAATTTTCCTTTAACACCTAGGTTAATCAAGCACTCTAGAAGTTTATTATGGCACACAGAGTCAAAAGCCTTTCTAAAGTCTACAAAGGCTACATACAGCTTCCTACCTTTTTTACTTAAACATTTCTGGACTGAGGCATATAAAGTAAAAATGTGATCCACTGTATAATGTCTTTTTCGAAATCCGGCTTGCTTATCTGAAATCAAATTATTAGTTTCTAACCAGTTATATAGTCTAGTATTTAATATAGAAGTATTGCACTTAGAAATTATACTTAATAAAGATACACCTCTGTAGTTATCAACATTATCTGGGTCCCCCTTTTTGTATATTGGAATTATTATAGCTTTAGACCACTGAACAGGATAGATTCCTTGGTCAAAGATATTATTCAATAATTTTGTTAGAAATTTATAAACAACATTTCCACCAGCTTTCAGCATTTCGGCAGAGATACTGTCCAAGAAAGGAAACCTCCGTCAGTGCCAGAATTACAGAACAATCAGCCTCATTAGCCACACCAGCAAGATCATGTTAACCCTTATCCCCCTGCTGCGCCCATTAGCGCCCCTTTATAACGTAACCCTGTAGCGCCATTAGCGCCCTCAGTTTTGTGTGTATTGACTATTGAAAGATGTAGAAATTACTTCCTTTCACACAAGTTTCACAGTGAATAAACTGTGTGACCCCAGGGGTATAAGGGTTAAGAGTGATACTGAACAGACTCAAAAGGAGGCGGAAGAGCACCTGGCAGAAGAACAAGCTGGGTTCAGGGCAGGAAGGAGCATGGTAGAACAAATTTTCAGTTGCCAAATCCTGATGGAGAAGCATCTGCAACATCAGAGGGGCTTGCTACACAACTTCATTGACTTCAAGAAGGCCTTTGACAGAGTGTGGCAAGCAGGCCTTTGGCAAGTCCTCAGGAAGTTTGGCATTGAGGAGAGTCTCATCCAGATCATAGAAGCGCTGTACAACACCTCCAGCAGTGCAGTCCTCCTCAACGGCCAAGTAGGAGACTACTTCAAGACCACAGTCGGCGTCTGTCAGGGCTGCAACTCTCTTTAATCTATTCCTGGAGAACATCATGAGGGAAACACTTTACGACTTCCACTCTACCATCTCAATAGGAGGGCGACCCATTAACAACCTGCGCTTCGCTGATGATATTGATCTCATGGGAGGCAGCAACAAGGAACTCCAAGTCCTTACCAACAGACTGGTAGACAGAGCAGGCGCATATGGGATGGAAGTCAGCACAGAAAAGAGTAAAGTATTGGTCAACAGTGCAAACGGCACCACAGCACAGATCTACATGAATGGCCAGCAGCTGGAAGAAGTAGATGTTTTCAAATATCTTGGCGCTACCCTCACGAAAGATGGACGCTCCACCACAGAGATCAAGACCAGGCTAGCCATGGCAACATCAGCTATGGCAAAACTGAACAAGATATGGAGAAGCGACAACATCAGCTTCAAAACAAAAGTCAAATTGTTCAGATCCCTGGTCATCTCCATCTTGTTCTACGGCTGCGAAAGTTGGACAATGACCGCTGAAACCACCAAGAGGATCCAGACGTTCGAGACAAAAGGCTTCAGGCGACTGCTTGGAATTTCCTGGAAGGATAGGAAAACAAACATTTTTGTGCGAAGTCAAGTCGTACTGTTGGCTGGCCCTCAGGAACCCCTACTAGCCACTGTCAAGAAAAGGAAGCTGGCATGGTTTGGCCATGTCACACGCCACAACACCCTCCTCAAGACAGTCCTACAAGGAACGCTAGAAGGTGGCAGACACCGAGGCAGACAAACCAAAAGCTGGATGGATAACATCAAGGAGTGGCCCCCCCTGGACAGTCCAACACTCATTCGGAAGATGGAGGACAGGGCTGGATGGCGACGGCTGGCTGCAGAATCGTCTCTCATGTCTCCTCCACGACCACACCGGTCATGAGAAAAGAAGAAGAAGAAGAAGAAGAATTTGAATCTGCTACGAGAGAGAGAGAGAGAGAGAGAGAGAGAGAGAGAGAGAGAGAGAGAGAGAGAGAGAGAGAAGAGAGAGAAGAGAGGTAATAGCCATTGTTATTTTGCTATGTTCCTGAATGATTGTATTATTCTTAATGTGTATGTGTTCTATTATTATCATCAGCAGTAGTAGTGGTAGTAGTAGTAGTGGTAGTAGTAGTATTGTCTTTTGTGCACTTATGTTTTGCTCTCTCCTCTTGATAGCCATCATTAATTCCCAGATATGTCTATTCTTTTTTTCTCTGTAGCTCAGAGGAGTCAACAGGAACGACACATTGTGAATTGTTAAAGTGTAAACTAGCTTCTTGGTCAGGTATAAAGGAAACAACTCGATATGACTGTCTAGTAGAGTGCAGTTATCTTTCGTAGACTGGTGATGATGTGATAATTTTCCCCCTGCTCTTTGAATAATTGTATTATTTAAAATGTTTTGACTCTGTTCCTTGCCCCGTCTTCATAAAGCCTGATTCATGATGTTGATGCCTTATCCAGTTATTGACTCATTTTCCAATCAGTTATGCAACTTTTTGTTGTTACTCTCTCTTTTACCACTTCAGATACCGGTACGCTGGAAAGTACACGAGTAATTTGCCACCTACAGAGAGCGCATCAGCCATAACAGTATATAACCATGTCTATTTCATTTTTATTAATATTGTCTCTTGTGTATATTTGTTTTGCTCTTCCTCTTTGTACCTCATTATACGCATCATTCATTTATTGATATGCATGCTTTTTGTTTCTCTATAGCTCAAAAGAGTTAATGGGAATAAACTATTGTGAATTGTATATTGTGAAAAAAATTCTCCTGGTCCGTTTCGTTCAGACATGCACTTAACTATTACCTTTTGAGTTGGAACAAAAAAGTATTAAATAAGTGTCTTATTATCCACAGAAAAAATGCTTTCACCTTTGTCACAGGTTGACAGTCTATAAAGCCACTTTCAAGGGGACTGAAGGCCTTCAAAATGAGATCTCAAAATTTAAGAAGGTTGAAGGAGTTTCAAAGAGCAGCTTAAAAGATAAATGAAGAGAATAATAGTGATGAAGAAAACAATAATGACATCAACAGCACCTCCCCCCCCCCCCCCCCCCTCCAGACCCATTGGAAACTTTGCTTTCACCCTGCAGACTCTTGAAATAGCATTTGTCTGGCACAAAAGTAACAACCATATAATGATCATACACACATACACACACAAAGAATACAGGTTTTTATGTAGAGATACATACCTTTGGGGGTTTGAAAGGATAATCTGTGGGAAAATGTATAGTCAAGAAGAAAACTCCTCCTTGATATGGACTGTCTAACTGCAAGCAGATACAAAGGAAAAGACTTGTAGGTGGTGACTAAACAAAATATGTCATCTTTAACTTTCAGAGAGAGAGAGAGAGAGAGAGAGAGAGAGAGAGAGAGAGAGAGAGAGAGAGAGAGAGAGAGAGGTGAGAGAGAAAGAGAGAGAGAGAGAGTGAGTGTGTGTGTGTGTGTGTGTGTGAGTGTGTGCATGCATGCACACGTGTGCACACTCGCTTGCTTGCTTGCTTATACTTGCCTGTATATGCACCAAATTTTGCGAACATATGTACTGTGAAGTATATGTATCCCTGTTTCATTGTGGCAAAATCTACCACCTTGGCTACCATCAGCATAACTAACAGTGACACAATGGAAACAACTTCACTTCTAATGAGATAAAAGGGACGGGGGTGGGGTGGGGGTGGGGGGTGGGGGGGGGGGGGAGATACAAGCAAGGTTTGACAAAGTTACAAAAAACAATCAGACCATTTTTTAACAGGACATGATATAATAAATGTGACGCTCCACCACATAATGAGACGGAGTGCACATGAGGTCAATTTTTAGTTATTGACATGTTATTAATGTGCAATAAAGTGGCTATCAAATACAAAAAACAGATTGAAAATCGGACAATTCTGTGCCACATTATTACAAACTGAAATGATAGACTGCAGGATGTGACAAAATGAGAAACAGGCAAGTTTATTTTAGTAACAGGTTGTCAGAATGAGTGCTTTGGTATTTTCAAAACACATTTAAAAGCAAAAGGAATAAAAATGATACCTTGATATTTCATTACAAGATAAATAAACAGATCTAGTTTAATAATCAATCAAAATCACAAAATTGACAACTTGACCCCCACCTGCCTTTAAAGGCTCCTAGCGCAAAATTGGGTAATGTGCTAAGCGACTCATTTCGTGGTGGAGCGCCACAAATAAGCACCAGCACTGTATCCAATGCATATCACTTCTCTTGTTACAATTCTTATTTTTATTTGGATGTGAATACCCTGATTGGTTTTTAGTATCACCCACAATCATGACCAAACTTTACCAATTAATTATGAAAAATGGCAGTAAATGTGGAAAACCACCTTCCTGCCTACTGTTTAACCGTCTTAGCCCCGTTGCGGCCGCAGCCGGCCGTAACAGCACCTGCTGCTAGATTCCGTTGCGGCCATAGCCGGCCGTTGGTCCTGACCACGTGGGCAGTACTTTTCCATCACACACATACCTCGTGGTTCTCACACAGTGTGTCTGAAATTTGGTGGGGCGATGCAGGGAAGGTTTCAGATGGTGCCAGTGATAAATTTAGACCACTAACAGTGTGTACTTGGGAGGGAAGGAAGAAAGCAAGGCTGGCTACAGAAACGCCTTTCACTCATAGCCCGTGGCGAAAAAAAAATGGCGTCTTCGTTGGTAGCAGACGATTCATCTAACTAACTAGACAATAAAATGAACGTGTTTGCATTGGAAGTAGAAAAAATTCAATGATAAATATTAAGTGAGTCAGAAATAAAAAGCTGACGGGGGAGAAGAGAAAGGAAATAACGCAGATAGAGAGGAGAATGAACCGACTACATGGCACATTCCTGCAAGCGTGGCGACCTGTGCTACCCACACGCTGTGGAGAAATTTGACCTGGGGGGGGGGGGGGGGGGGGGGAGGTCCGCAGCATAAACGCCAGAAAATGTGACACCTTTTGTCTATTTTCTAGTTAATACCACACTTTTTATTTGAAACTCAACGGACAGATTTGGTGATGACGAAAATAGCGAGAAGGAAAAGAAAATAGATCTCCAGTCTGCCAAGGTGCCACAGGTGACAGCGATAGGTACACCCCCCCCCCCCCCCCCCCCCCCCCCCCGACACATCCACATTTTGTGCTTTCTGTGATGTGATGTGTCCCTGTGCCATCACTATGACTACTTTAAAGGCTATCACGATTAAAATTTTGTAGAATTACAGAAGTTCTGTGTTGTTTCATGTTTGTCACACCTGTGTGGTGACACTGGTGACAATGTGACACTTATGTACAATATTACACTTCTGTGCACTTAACAAACATGTGGTAAGACATAGAAATCTGAAATGCAGTATATAGGTGAGATATTGATTGAATATTCCTTGTTTTCAAAAGACAAAAAACCAGTTAAACAAAAAGTTAGCCTCATCAAGACATATAAAACAACAGGTGTTATGAGGACATTGTGTGACACATGCTTGAAGTACAATTGCACACAAACATTAATAAACACGTTAGCTAGGCATCAGTTCTTTATTCAACACTTACATGTATGAATTTGTGTCTATTCCATATATATTTTGCTGGTTTATTGTATACAACATACTTTTACCTGTGATTGGTGACAAATAAGGTGACAACGACATGACATTTTGTGACCAGACATGTAAACTTGCCTTAAAATGCAAGTACAAAGATATATCTAGCTTGTGACAAAATTTCAGCTTGATAGCTTGTCATGCACACAGACAATTGTCTCAGGAGTAGACTATGTCAGTTTGGGGTAGAAAACTTTAAAAGAATTCAAAATCTACAGGCAGTTTAGCTCTGTAGAATTCAACAACAAGAGGGTTAATTATCACTTCCTGGTACAACAGCTTCTCCGTTTTAAATATGACTGAACCATACTGAGTCAAGAACTTCAAAGTTTTTATTTGTTCCTTCTGTGCAGCATATTCAAACAAAAAAAAAGCTGCTAATCCAAACTGGAATAAAGACCTTATTTCAAATTTGGTATTTACAAATTATTTCTACACCTCTGATGCTGAGTTTTGATGTAAACAGGCATATGATTGCCTTGCAGCCTTCCACTCTTGGAAGCTTTTCTGAGGTCCCCTGTACCTACCTACTGGTTCATAGTATAATAATAGCTGTTTTTGAAAAAACAACTTACATTGTCTATTTAAGGTATGTTATGAACCACTTGCTTCACTGTTTACACTAGGAAATTATCTGACAACTGAAATATTTCCAAAAACTTCAAAATAAATTACGTCTGAAAAATCATTAAATAGTGATAGAATTTTGCACACACATGATATAAATCAGAATTCTTTAACCACTTAATAAGATCATTAAAAAGTCATGAAAAAATAAATTGTACACACAGGAAAAGGGGAAAAAAATCATTTGAATACTCACTGGACCCATGATGGTTGCTTGCCAATGGAACACTGAAACAATTGACCATAACATACACTCAATATGTGCTTTATTGAGGAGACCTGAGACTTAATACTTAACAAATTGAGATAAGAACTGCACTCTAAATTAATTTCAAGGACAAATAAATGGGACCCTCCACCACATAACGAGCCAAGAAGTTATTTGCTAACATAAATTTGCAATAAACATACTTTTCAATTAAAAAAAAACAAAAAAACCAACACCAATAACAAAAACAACACATTAAATATAGGACAATTATATGAAAAGTTATATTACAAATTAAACTGCTAGATTTAAAATAGTGACAAAATGAGAAAATGATGAATTTTGCATTGTAAAAGGTCGTTATGATAAAGAGGTAGATATCTGAAAATGCATTTTTAAAGCAAAAGGAAACAAAATTATGTATTAATAGTTGATACTTCAGTACAACATAGAAGAAAGGTTATAGTTTTTTAATCTTATAGTTTTATATACAATCAAAATCTTAAAATCAACATCCTGACCCCCACATGCCTAAAATCACTCACTCACTCACTCAGTGCCATGTCCCAAAGGACGTAGGGGGGACATGAGAGAAGACGCAACAGAGATCTTTTTCCATGCTTCACGATCCTGTGTGGCTAGTAGGAGGTGTTGCAGGGGTTGGGCGGTCCAGTCTTTGATGTTGTCAACCATGATTTCTTTTGGCGGCCTCCTCTTCTCTTGCCCTCGACTGTTCCTTGCAGGATGGTTTTTGCTAGGGTGTTGTGTCTTGTGGTGTGACCAAACCACATCAGCTTTCTCCTCTTTATGGTGGAGAGCAAAGGCTCTTGGGGGCCCACACGCTTTTTGATTTCTTCTTTCACATAGTTATTGGTCTTGTGTTCTTTGTATGATATTTTGAGGAGTCTTCTGTGGCACTTGTTCTCGAATGCTTGGATTCTCCTCTCTAACTCTGCTGTCAGAGTCCATGATTCACAGCCATATAGGAGGATAGATATCACGAGGGATTTGTAAAGGTGGTATTTGGTGCAGAAGCTGATGTTGTTGCTTCTGATGATCCTCTCGAGTCTGACTAGAGCAGATGTTGCTGTCGCAATGCGAGCTTTCACTTCATTGTTTGATGTGCCATCTTTTGTTAGGATGGAGCCTAAGTATTTGAATTGGCTCACCTCTTCTAGTATTTCTCCATTCATCTTTATTTCCGTGATGTCATTACTCGTGCTGTTGACCATGATCTTTGATTTCTCTGTACTGACCTCCATGCCGTAAGAAACAAAAGTTCACAAGTCAAGAAGCCAACAACAACTACATGAATAGCCACAGAGAAGTGAGGAAAAAGATGAGAGAAGCCAAAGAAGCGTGGATAGAAGAACAATGCAACAACATCGAAGCTGGAATGGCCAAGGGAAACAGCAAAACAGCTTACGACACTTTGAAAGCACTAACGAAAACCACACAGCCTAAAGCCTCTGTTATTGAAGACAAAGAAGGAAATCTTTTAACGGAAAACAATGCCATTCTCCAACGCTGGACAGAATACTGTGAGGGATTGTGTAACTACCCACTACGCCCAGATACCAACATAGTTTCTGACAAACCCCCTGAACACCAAGATAAAGACCCGCCAATACTAAGGTGTGAAGTAGACGCAGCTATTAAACAATTGAAGAAGGGGAAGTCCCCTGGAATCGATAACATCCCAGCTGAACTCATAAAAAATGGAGGGAATGAAACAGCAAGACGATTCACAGAACTTTGTCAGAAGATCCATGACACCAAAGAATGGCCAAAAGAATGGACACAGTCTCTTGTAATACCCCTGCCAAAGAAAGGAAACCTCAAGCAATGCCAGAACTACAGAACCATCAGTCTCATGAGTCATCCTAGCAAGATCATGCTGCAGGTAGTCCTCAACAGACTGAAAAACCAAGCGGAAAAACTCCTGGCAGAAGAACAAGCAGGGCTTTAGACCAAAACGCAGCACACTGGAACAAATTTTCAATCTGAGAATTCTGATAGAGAAGCATCTCCAACACCAAAAAGACTTGTACCACAATTTCATAGACTTCAAAAAGGCCTTTGACAGGGTATGGCATGACGGCCTCTGGCAAGTACTCAGGCACTTCAACATTGACAGCTGCCTAATTGAAGTCATCAAGGCTCTGTACGAGAACGCAAAAAGTGCAGTTTTCATGAACAATCACGTGGGCGAGTTCTTCAAGACCACGGTTGGGGTCCGCCAGGGCTGCCTTCTCTCACCTGTACTCTTCAATCCTCTTCCTCGAAAACATCATGACAGAGACACTGCAAAACCACCACACTTCCATCTCCATTGGTGGAAGATCCCTTTTCAACCTCAGATTTGCAGATGACATTGACCTCATGGGCAGCAGCAAACAAGAACTGCAAATCCTCACAGACAATTTAACAGATCGAGCGAGCGCCTAAAATCACATCTTGTGAAAAAGTGGGTCAGGCGCGATTCGATTCATTTTGTGGTGGAAGATCATAAATAGGCGATATTTGGGAAGAGCACACTGTAGGGGATCTAAAAAGCTTTCACCTGTACATAATTGTTAACAGGTAATCTATCAAAAGAGTAGAACTGAATTTTAAAAGATACTGAACTTCTGCATAAAAATATTTTCCATCAAATACCTTCAAATTGTGTAATCAAATCTGGAGTATATTCACTAACATTCTAATTTTTTTTTTTTTTTTTTTTTTGCTGCCTCGTCTTCTGCGACGTTCCCGTACTGTTGTTCCCACGCCGCTCATTTCGATCTCCCTGCCACAGCCATACCCAGATTCGTTGTGTCTCACCCCCGGGGTCGGGAGTCCACAGGGAGCCCATCAATATTAGGCTGCCGCGGGGCCACCAGCCAGAAGGGCCCTGCACTTCTGCTGGGTCACTTTGGTGGTGTTCAGTGGTGCCTGTTCTGAGCTAACATACGCAGGACACCACCTACTAAGCCCCCTACTAATGACAGTATTAGCTCAGTCGCGGAGCCAGACTGAGTGAGCCACCCACCCAAAACACCCACCAACCACCACAAACGTCCCTCCAACGACCGCCTCCCCGCGAACCTCCAACCCCAAAGGCTTTGACACAAATTCACCACAGGCACAGAAGCGTATGGGGAAACCGAATCTGAGGTCACCATGAGACCAGAGCACTGGAGGCCACCGAATTAGAGGCAATTTTTATTATTGCATGATGATCAATGATGATGAGGATGATGTAATTATGCTGCTGTGGAGGTGCATCCGCTTTGAGACTACTTGACAGAGTTGTTCTCTACGCTTACTGTCATAATATAAACCGGCGTCAACCAGGCCCGAGAGATACAGACACCCGCAGTGTTGGTCAGGTAATTTGAGCAACACTCTCAAATTCCCATCCGTAAAGTAGATGAAGCTCGACTGTGTGGTCCCAGTCTCCCCAAGGGAGCCGGCTGGAGCCCCAAAAATCCCTATGACTTATGGGATTCGAACCCGCGACCTTCCAGTCCAGAATCCAAGGCGCTAACCACTGCACCATGGCGGCTGGTCTGACATTCTAAATTACTTAACTTGATTTATAAATTACAAAATTATATCAACAAAATCCAAAATAATCTGCTCATATACACTAAAAACTGTACTTTTTTGGTCCCCCTCTCACAATGGTCAAAAAAACTTTGTAAACTTACCTAGTAGAAGTGACCATAACACTGTGCTGCAGATTACATTTTTCTTTATATCAATGGCAGATTTAAACTGTTTACTTGATTCCCTAGTTTAGAATCTGAAATACTCAGGCAGATGACAACGGCTACTGAGCTAGATAGAAGTTCATAGCTGGAGAGAAAATTTTCTGTGTTAAGGACTCTCTCAATAGGTGGCGGCAGCAAAACATTTTTTTGCTGTTATGGCTTAATATTTTGCTTTAGATACAAAGATCTTATTAAAATAAACACAGTACCAAAAAAATTAAAGTGATATCTGCAAATAGTTTTGGAGATATAGCAGTTTGAATTTGGAAAGCTACTGTTAAGTGCGGGCAAAGTATATAATTGGCCAACTTTGATCATATTTCTTTCAAATAACAAGGCATGCACTTTAAACATCATATTATCATTTTTATGAACTACAGAGAATATGAAAACAAAAGATGAAAAAGAATCTGATGAGTAGAAAAAAAATATATTAAGCACTAAAAATGGGAAATACCCTGTTTTGAAATTTGCGAAATCCCACAATGTACTATGTTTGGGATCCTTCAGTTTCAAGATTTTTCAGTCATTTCTCTTAAAATTGTTTAAATGTGTTTCTGTATATATACAAATTATTCCTAATTTTTTTAGGAGTGGTCAGTTCATCACTTTAGCAGTTATTTTGCCTCAAAGTTGGAAAAAAGGCCAATGACCAATGCAGAAGGCACATTTCAAGAAATTACAAAAATAGTCATAACTTCAAAATGAATGAACCAAATCATTTCAAATTTGGAGAGAATATTATTTGTGTTCTGTCCTAAAGGTTGACATTATTTTCTTCAAAATATTCTAAAGGGGAAGAAAAAAATTGGTTCACATGTTTTATGTAACCATAATTTATCATAAAAATGATGTGACCCGACAGGAACCTGCAACAATTCTGGACCACATGGAATCAAAGTTGCTTGGGGATAACCAGACTATGTTGGAATTGATTTTCCTACAAAATGAAACTGTTTTTGGCATTACTATGTGTGTAAATTATAGGTGCATGCATGTGCATATATCATATGTATGTGTGTGCGTGCATGCATGCGTGTGGGGGGGTTAAGTTAAAGTCTGTCCGAGCCTAAGGCTCATCAGGCCGGTGCTTACCCCGGTTTCTGTGGCGCTAAGCGACTGAGAGTCATAGACTCCCCCCTGGATAGGACGCCAGTCTATCGCAGGGTTAACCCCCCAACACAAGGTTGGTACCCCTTTTACACCTGGGTGGGGTGAGAAAATAGCCGTAAAGTGCCTTTTCCAAGGGCACAACGCCATAGCCGACAGCTGGGATCGAACCCGCAACCTTTAGATTACGAGTCCAACGCCCTAACCACTCGACTACCGCGGCGGCACGTGTGGGGGGGGGTGTTGTTTAAAGCATTGGGGGAAAAAAAAAAAAAAAGCAAAACCTACAACTGGGAAAAACCCATTAAAACAAAACAAACCTCTGAAATCAGAGTACGGATGCCTATGTATGCGGTAAGGTACTTGAAAACAGTGTACAAACTTCTCATGTGTGGACACAGGACAGAGTATCAGCTGCTCTTGCACTGCTCTATCAGTATCACAGTCTTTAATTTTGTGCTCTGGGACTCCACCACAGGTGGTTTGCAAAAATGTTTCAGTTTCAGCCCATGTCTTCCCACTCTCTTGTTTCAGAAGTTGCATCTGTAATATAAGCTTGTGATTGAAAATTAGTCCCTGTTTTTTTTTCCCTAGAGCAAAGAATGCTTTTTTTTCAGATCAGTATAGGTATCATCCTCTGAAATGTTAAATCAATATGTATTTATATATATATTATATATATATATATAATATATATATATATAATATATATATAAAAATACAGTGTGAGTATGTGAACTGAATAAGTGTGTGTGTGTGTGTGTGTGTGTGTGTGTGTGTGTGTGTGTGTGTGTGTGTGGTGTGTGTGTGTGTGTGTGTGTGTGTGTGTGTGTGGACCAGTATCCTGCTGACTACTAAGTCTGCTGTATATCACTATATGACTTTTTTTTTTTTTTTTTTGGGGGGGGGGGGGGGGTCTATTCAAATTTACTGTCCTTTTTATGTGCATTAAAATGCAACTATTTCAAAGCCACCTACATTTTATCAAAAGTTACAAACACAGTGCAATCAATGATGCATCAGTCTGAACAGTGAGCAGTCAGTACTGATTGTCTTAGGCCTATTAACAATAACACTCAAGTCCAAGTGTTAAATTTAAAAATTAAAATTTTATGTCTTTAACAACAACACCGCGCGTTAGTCTGAAGAGTGAGTAGTCAGTACTGAGCGCCTTATTAACACTCAAGTCCAAGTGTTAAAAAGTTAAAATTTTATGTCTTAAACACACAGTGACACACACACACACACACACACACACACACACACACACACACGCGTCAGTCTAAACGGTGAGCAGTCAGTACTGAGCGCCTTATTAACACTCAAGTCCAAGTGTTAAAAATTAAAATTGTATGCCTTAAATCAAACACACACACACACACATGCGTGCGCGCATGCACGCGCACACACACACATACCCGTCTAATATCACAATTTGTGAAAAGACGTTAAATGAATTTGAACATACACACACACACATGCATCAGTCTAAACAGTCAGCTGTCAGTACTGAGTGTCTTAACACTCGGGTCCAAGTGTTAAAAATTATAATTTTATGCCTTAAATTAAATACACACACACACACACACTCTCACACATGCTCGCATGCACGCATGCGCACACACACACACAATTCCGATAGGATCGACCGAGTTCGCAGCAGACGTTTTTTCTGAATTACACTTCATTTAGTCACTTCCGGTAGTAGATCAGGTACAGAAAAAAATTAATGAAAAATACTAAATGTGATCAGACTTGCTTTAAAAAAATTAGATACATGCTATAGGCATTGTTCTATTGACTGCAGTGCATTTTGAACTGCAGACTTATAGGAAATAACTTAAGTTTGATAAAAGCGATCGAGTCCTCGACAGGCTGTTCAATTCAGCCTGCTACCGTGACTCGGCGAAACATTTGCACACTTCGAATCAAAATAAAAACAAAATAATCATAAAATAAACATTGAACTAATTGGATATGATGTGGAAATGACTTATTAATGAATTGTTAAAGTCCATAATGGATTACTTAGCGAGTACTGGCCGCAGTTTCATCAAATTCACCGCACTGGTTTTGACATCGCCTGAAGCCATGCCCAAAGTTCATACTGTGTAGATTTGGCCAATCAAGAGGCATTTTAAAAGTCTCGCAGCATTCTCCCCGATGGTTCTTTTGCCTAAAGGTGGTTGTATTCTTGTAGTTGATTGGCTAAGCTTTCGTTTGATACCCCACATGGCGGGGTACGAATTGAGAGAGGATGACGAAATTTTTTGTGAAGTTATAACTTGTGTTTTTCAGTGACGTAATTTTTAACACTATAAGCGTGCGCCCCCTAAAATAAAAATGGGGCTTTCACCTTTCTATTCGTTATAATTTATATGGGTTTGGTGCACAAGGGAGCAGTCTTTTGCGATTTTTTACAACCTGTGAAATTTCACAGTTCATGGAAAAGTGCCGATTTTATCCATTTTTCGTGATTTTCAGCTTCGCGCTATACTCATACCTCCATCATGCAATAAAAACAAAGCAACGTAATGAAAGAGCAATCAATTCTCTTTATTCACATATGCATAAAAATCATAATGATGCAGTAGAACTCGAGTTAGAAGCGTTTGAAGACAGTAAGTGAATCACATTTTCCTAGGGTGCATAGTAGAATTGGGCAATGCTGCTACTACCTACTCTCAGTAAGTAGCAGCATACATTTTCATCTTTAAATTCATTCTTATCTGAGAGTATTGCTAGTATATTACTGCAGTAAAGGAACAAGCTCATCCCTCAAAATGGTAAGAAATAAAAGCGTGATTTGCTTTCATTAAATTAATATTATCCTCAGATAAATTTCTTTAATTTTTATTATGTAATACGTTTCTTTATAGACATATTGATTTTTTAAAACACATATATAGTTTTAAACATTTTTCTTTTTCTTTTAAATATGACTGCACAACAGTTTTTCTGTGAATCCTGACAATATGATTTCTGTTATTTCCTACGATATAAATATAGCAAAATACTCACTGTCATCACCAACAGGACCTGCTGAGCAACTGGCTGGTGGGTCTCTGCCAAAATCAACCAGCTCCTAAACACAAAGTAAATCATATCATTATGATACTGTGCACTCGTGCTGAAGACAGCAGTCACACTCACAGATTTGAGGATAGATGTCAGGAGCTAAGTGAGTGCCTGCATGCAAGCACTTGTGTGTGTACAGCAGAAAGTTCATGTATGCGCATACATATATATTCTATAGACCTTCGGATAAGACTATAAACGGAGGACCCGTGTGCAATCACACACAGAACATTTGTTCCGCTTTTTGTAAGAGTAAGACATTGTGTGCTGGTAGGAACAGATAAGATTTACAAAACTGCATTCACATGGGGACTGGGTGTAAAAAAGCACATGAGTGTTTATTCCATTATCCTTGATATAAAAGAACATAAAAGAATATAAAGAATAAAAGATAAAATGAATAACTCA
Organism: Stramonita haemastoma; assembly: GCA_030674155.1. Classification (NCBI taxonomy): domain Eukaryota; kingdom Metazoa; phylum Mollusca; class Gastropoda; order Neogastropoda; family Muricidae; genus Stramonita; species Stramonita haemastoma. Next base: position 82,424,129 of record CM060316.1, on the reverse strand, counting down.
CTCACTCACTAAAACAAAAAAGGAATGAATAAGTAGACGTGTTTTTAATGCATTACTTTTACTGTAAATTAAGTATAAAACACACCATCTTTTAGTGATAGCATATGGAGATATTTAGCAAGGACCATTCTACACCCTATATGAGGAAACAAACATGTACCCTAGTACTGTTTAGAAATATTGAGACTGATGTAACTATTTCATAATCAAACCTTACTGAATAAAAGTAATCATGACTCATGGTCCATAAACTTTCTTAGAATGAAAGGGGAAAAGTTAGTTCCCTGTTGACTTTAAGTTTATTTATTCTTTTTTGTTGTTGAAAGGGTAATGGAATAAGCACTCATGTGCTTTTTTTTTTTTTACATCCGGTCCCCTCCCGTGCGTATACAGTTTTTGTCGATTTTGTCATCCGTTCCCACCAGCACACCAATGACCATGGCCTGAGCACGTCACTGACTGCATGTTTATCAAGGAAAATAAGATACAGGCGAGATAGGAAGGTAGTCTGCAGCATGATGGTCCACTGCTCCCAGGTTTTACTGCATTCAGGATTGCTGCTTTTGTTTTGGTACTGGCTAGATCTTTTTTCTTCTCTTTTTGCTGAGGAGATGGAGGAGGGGGAGGGGATTTCATCCCAGAGTAGGCTCTCCTCTCCTTTTTATGTTCCTTTTTTTCTTTTTATTGCGTTGAGTGGGTCTAGACTATTTGTTTCATATAATTTGTTTAAGGAGAGGGGTGGGAGGGAGGGGGGATTTATATACTTTTTGAGTTCTTACTTCTAGTTCTGACTAGTCGTGACACTTGAGTATTTTATACACGATCTCTTTATCACAAAACAGGCATCAGAGACCTCAGCTTCTCCAGGGGCCAGCATATTGAGGATGGCGTCCAACTCCTCTCCCTCACTGCTTTACCTTCCCTGACCCTAAAGAGGGCAGGTATTCATTAACAGCTGGGTAAACTGGGGGGACTGTACTCAAGTCAAGGCACGTGCACGGTCACCCATCCAATCGGTAACCATGCTCGATGCTGCTTAACTCTGACTTGTATAGTATACATTATCCAAATCATCTTGAATTCAAATGTTATCATACTGTCACAGCCTGTGGTTATGTAAAACTGCAGCATAAAATTTACACATCAAGAAATGTGCAGCAACTACATAATCTCTTTTTTTATGCGACTGAATAATGACAAAATATTACCAAACATTAACATGTGCTATAAGATTTTCGACATTATCAATTATCATTATCTTGAATCATATTATTAGTGATTAACAGATATCACAACAATCATATAAACTGGTAAGACAGCGCACATCTTCTTCTTTGTCAAACGCTCAGGCAGCAACTATTGTTGTCTGTCATATGAGTGAAAATATGTTGTACTGCTGCTAAGGGCCTGACATAGTGACAAGTCAGGCACAGCACATCCTATTTCAGCCTGGGAGATAATTATTATCTTTTAAGTCTCAGATAAAAAAGCAGGAGAATTGACCGAGAAGGCAGAAAATAGACAAGAAGGAGGTGGCAGGAAGAAAAGCAACAAGGAAGAAACAAAGAGAGGGATAGAAAAGTGGGAATTCCTCACAAGGAATTTTTAAAGAACGGATCCTATTTATATTTGAAAGGCCCCCTGCATCCCTGCATGGGGAGAATAAAGTACAAAAGCAGACAATATGGAACTGGTTCTTCATTATCAACAATGCACATTGCTGACTCAAAATCTTCCTTCAGTAACTCTTAGAGGAGTCACAGGGGCACTGTGCCAAAGCTTTCACAAGGTCTCTTGGGCAATTTGAACCTGGTGGAGTTCATCATTCTCCAGGTCACAGACTACATGCCACAGGCATATGTGACGCTCCATCACATGAGTCGCATTGCACCAGAAGGTAATTTTTAGTTATTGACAAGTTATTAATCTGCAATAAAAAGGCTATTCAATACAAAAAAACAGATTGAAAATAGGACAATTCTGTGCAAAGTTATTACAAAATAAAATGATAGACTGCAGAATACAATGAGAAACAGACAAGTTTATTTTCGTAACAGGTGGTCAGAATGAGGAGTTTTTAAAGACTGTCCCGAGCCTAAGGCTCATCAGGCCGGTGCTTAACCCGGTTTCTGTGGTGTTAAGCGACTGAGAGTCATAGACTCCCCCCTGGATAGGACGCCAGTCTATCGCAGGGTTAACCCCCAACACAAGGTTGGTACCCCTTTTACACCTGGGTGGGGTGAGAAAATAGCCGTAAAGTGCCTTTTCCAAGGGTGCAACGCCATCAGCGGAAAGCTGGGATCGAACCCGCAACCTTTAGATTACGAGTCCAACACCCTAACCACTAGACTACAGCGGCGGCTGATGAGGGGTTGGGTATTTTCAAAACACATTTAAAAGCAAAAGGAAAAAAAAATTATGCCTTGATATTTCAGTATAAGGTAGAATAACGGATATAGTTTAATAATCAGTCAAAATCTCAAAATTGACAACTTAACCCCCACCTACATTCAATGGCTCCTAGCACAAAATTGGGCAATGTGCTAAGCGACTCATTTCGTGGTGGAGCGTCACATATATGTCTGTGTCAGCCATATCGCAAACCGCAGTTGGCCAACTCTAATTTTGATTAGTTCCCTGTGTAAATTAATTTACCTTAGAAACATATAAAATAGGCTTTTTGAACTTGTTATAGCATAGATTTTTAAAAGAGGTCTTAAAATTTGAAACAATTTTGCAGCAATTTTAGTTTCCATGGCAACAGTGCATAACATTAATTAATGGATTTTTAGGCTTTATAGGTGATACCTTTTCAATATCTGGTATGACTTCACATGAGCTTGTAAACAATATCCTTTATCAGTTTTAACCTCCATGTCCCACCTTAACCCTCTTGCATTTGGATTCTCTGAACACAAACTGCCCCTAGATTTCGCATTCCATCACAAAATCAGGTCAGGCACACATGCTCCCTCACCTTTTCCTCCTAAGTACATAACAGCAGCTATAATTACTTCCAGACTCTCAGCAGGGCTTCTACTTCTAGCCTGATAGAGCTTTGATAAGTGGTAGCAATTAGTGATGACTGATGGTCACAGCCTGATTGAAATCTGCTGTGTGTAAACCCCAGTTTTGGGATTCAGCATTCAGGAGAGGGGGGGGGGGGGGCAATTATTCAATCCTGGCAAATCCCAGTTCGGGACTCAGAGGGTTAAGGATTTATGGGGGAGTCAGAGAAAAAAAAATTCCAAGAAAACCTTTCTCAATAACAACTCATCAGAGACTCAGTTATAAGACCATTCCTCTAACCACAATTGTTTTCTGCCCTTGTTGGAAGCTCTAACTAGTCTAACTTAGCAATCCAAATTGTTTACATCAAGCTATATGGTATTGATCTAAACAATTAGAATTTAGATCAAGTGCTTTTGTACAGTCTATGTTCAAAACTAGATTCTGTGTAGAATCCAAATGGCAAAAGGCTGACAGTGCTAAACCACCTGAACACTTGAATGACATGTCTGGAGCCCTCCATCTTCTCTCAGTTCTCTGGAATCTGTTTAGCACTTCCCCTCAATGTGGTGATATTGAATTCACTATTTGCAATTATTTAACCCCTACACTGCGCTGTTGACGAGCACCACTCGTCATAAAAACTGCCACCAGCAATGCTGTGTTGATGAGCAGCGCTTGTCATGATTCAACATTCTCTCTGCTTCGCCCAGCATTGCTGAAAACCCTTCTTATTATGATTTGTTTAGCTCCCTTGATGTATCTTCAACTCACGAGTCCCATTTGTTCAAGTTATTTGCATATTTTATGACGCTCAATCACCAAGGTAAATGAGGTGCTGCAAAGTTCAAATTTTTTGGTTTTTGAAACAACGACTGCCCCTCAACTGACCTACACAGTTGCCGAAGTTATTGATGAAATTTATAGAGATCAAAATAGTAGAGATGAGGGTTTTGATCCAGTTGACATCAAACTTTGTGAAGTTCATGCAAACGACTCGGGTTTTGATCTGGAAGAAACTTCTGAGGACTCATTGTCTAAATGGAGCATGAAGATCCAATCGTTCGAGATGCAGGTGGGTGTATTTGAGAGCTTTATTCGTTTTTATAACATGATTATATTGCTTTTTTTGTCTGTTTTTTCATAAACAGAACTAAATGTGTGTATCATATGGCCGCACCTTTGGTCAGTGAGCGAGCCAGTCACTGAGTGGCCAATGTGTTTGATCTACTTTGAAGTGGTTGCGGCCTTGTGTGTCACTCGTCGCCTAGCCTACTCGTTAGTTGTCAGTCATTAGTGTGTGTGTGTGTGTCGTTTTCTTGATGAGCTATTGACTGTCCTTGCTGACATCTGCCCTGGCTCCCTGGCTGTGTGTTTGTGTGAAGAGCAGAGGTGTGTGTGTGTGTGTGTGTGTGTGTGTGTGTGTGTGTGTGTGTGTGTGTGTGTGTGTGTGTGTGTGTGTTTGTGTGTGCGTTTGTCTGTCTGTCTGTGTGAAAAAGAAACTGTTGGCGTGACTTTTTTTATAGGCAGTTGAAAGCATTCAGTGATAATACTGATGTAAACAATGTGATGAAGTTGGGTAGGTGATGGGTAGGTAGAAGTAGTAATCAGGGTGTTTCTTTGCAGTGTTTGTCTGAAAGTACCACACACAGCACTTTTCCTGGCCATAGACACACTGGAAGACAAAAGCCTTTTATTCTGTGTGGAGGATAGGCAGTGCTTGTATTTATCTGAACACTACTTTCTGACCCTTTTTTCGGTCTTATTTATCAAATCAATGTGTTGCACAAACTGTTGTGAGCTCCGCATCATTTTATTGCAATATGACTTTTAAAAATATTATTATTGCATTTCATAGAGTCCATGTGACACTCTGGCTAATTAAATATTTTCAAAATTGTTACTAATACAATCTTCATTCAATTTCCTTTCATTCAGTTATATACTTTTATGTAGCTATCTTACGAATTCCCTGAATTAAAAGCAATTGAAAATCATAAGCGTGATTTTTGTCTGTTTATGAAAATTTATTCAGCATGTGCCTGAGCAAAATATGACAGCAGGGAAAGGGTTAAAGAGAAGGGATGTTGTGAATAACTCTACATTGGGTGTGTGGCCACACTAGCTACTGATTGGTAGCAGACCAGCAACCAATTATTGTTTAGCTAGGTAGCCTATGACCTAGGCCTATTGGCTAGCATTTGTTCTGTCTCTCCTCTTTCTAGGTTAATTACTCATTGCTGCTATTGCTATGGTCCGATTTCTACTTTGACTGCCTTTATGTGATAAAGTATAAAATATAGATCTCTCCATATATAAAGTATAAACACTATTAGCATATAATATGTTCTACTTCTAGTGATTCATGTAGCCTTAAATAAGTTAAAAAGAAGTCCAGCCAGTGAACATTCTTCTGGGTGTTATGAATGAAAGAACCCATAACAATGACAAACAACAACACTGAATTGCATGCTCTTCGTTGAAAACGTCGAGATGTCCACTGGTTATTTCATCTCCATCACTGGCATCAGTAGGCCTATCTAACTTCCTCATTTCTGAGAACTTCAATTGAATCAACACCACATACTCAGCAACAAAGAAATGGGGGCACTTCACTTTTTCACTGAATAAAATTGTAACTATTTGGTTCAGAAAGTACAAACTTATTTGGGATCACCAGGCTGTGTACCAGTCCAACGAGTTGAGCAACAATATCAAAATAATGATGGTTAGGCCTAGGCTGTAATACATTTGCCTGTCAGCTTCGCTCTTTTTCAATCAAGCCATCTTATTCTTATGGTATCACAACAAATCGTTTGATACGTAAACGAAGAAACAAACTGACGGTGCCACAACACACCTTGTGAATTCGTTTCAATGCCATCCTGTCTTGTCTACACTGACTGCCGAATTAAGAATCGCCCAGAGGAAGCAAAGAGACTTTTCTCACGCATGCGCATTCAAACAAAACAATGTAGCGAAAGTCAGACCAAGGTTTGAGTAGTGTCCCTTAGGTCAGGCTAGCAAGGACAATAAAAACAATAAGAAAAGCGCGCTGTAGGCATTCAAGAACTTAAACACGAAGCGTAAACCTTATCCTCGCAGCCTACCAGTCATGTCTAAACACCTATTTAATCCTCCGAAAGATCGGGGGGACCGTGACAGTCTTCAACTCTTATTTAAGCCTATAATAATTGAACACAAAAAAAAGAAGGAACGATGAGGCCAAAAAGAGAAGTCATTAATGAATGGGGTGTATTTCAATGAAATTCATTCTGATGGTACAGTCTCAATTGGGTGGCTAGGCTAGGACTATAATACAATCAAACCAAAGCAAGCATGGATAAATCTCGGTAGGCGTATGAAATTCATGAAATTCTGTGTGAGAAATTTTCTCTTTTCTATCACTCCCTTTGCTTTTGTTTTCTTCCTTATTATCCACCGGCTCAGTTCCCTATTTTCTGCCTTCCTAGTCCATGATCCTGCCTTTACTTTATGGTTTTTTTATATATATATTTTTTAAAACCAAATCTTACCGTTGCTCGTAACCTAAATGATTTTTTCGTTTGAGATGATTATTTGAATCAGAATTTGAAATGACATCTTTTCATACGTCACATGACATTTTGCCTGTATTCTTTTGCTCTAGCGATCATGTAGTGATATGTGAACACTAGGATGGGCACAGGATGTCCATTTTTCAGTGTTATTTGCCCATACAGATTTTTATGTATCATTTTGTACTCTCAGGAATTGTCTTTTATTTTTTGGTATACTTTTGTTGACCTGGTGACGATAAATGAAGTGGAATAGCTGGTGCCCTGGTTTTTATTAGCCTTAAAGAATCAAAGGATGGACGCTATATTCAAGTGGTTAAGGGTGTTTGACTTATTTATGTGGGTCCATAAAGTCCCGGGTTCAGATCTCCTAGGTCAGCTTCAAGTGCAGACCTGACAATGCCTCCATTCCCTTCATATATATATATATATATATATATATATATATATATATATATATATATATATATATATATATATGCAGAAGGTCAAATATGCACCATATTTTTCCCCTGGAGTTAACATCAGTGCTGACTCCACTCCCCCCAAAAGTCCTTTGGATGAGACTATAACCGAAGCCCGGTATGCGAACGCACGCAGAACATCTTGCGCACACGTTAAATCCTGTTCCGTTTTTGGTAAGAGTAGGCCATTGTGTGCCAGTGGGAACAGATGACAAGACTTACAAAACTGCATACACACGGGGACTGGTTGTAAAAAAGCAATGAGTGCTTATTCCATTATCCTCGATATGATATATATGTAATATATATTATATACATACATACATACATATACATATATATATATATATATATATATATATATATATATATATATATATATATATATATATATATATATATATATAAAGAGATCCCGTAATTCATGTCACTGTTCGGTGGGTTACGGAAACAAACCCTGCATGCAGCCTGTACAGTGAAATGAGCTGCTCTGAAGTCTGAATGTGTGGGCTGAGGCCAGTGTGCAGAACTCACTCACTCACTCACTCAGTCCCATGTCCCAAAGGACGTAGGGGGGACATGAGAGAAGACGCAACAGAGATCTTTTTCCATGCTTCACGATCCTGTGTGGCTAGTAGGTGTTGCAGGGGTTGGGCGGTCCAGTCTTTGATGCTGTCAACCCATTTCTTCTGGCGGCCTCTTCTTCTCTTGCCCTCGACTGTTCCTTGCAAGATAGGTTTTGCTAGGGTGTTGTGTCTTGTGGTGTGACCAAACCACATCAGCTTTTTCCTCTTTATGGTGGAGAGCAAAGGCTCTTGGGGGCCCACACGCTTTTTGATTTCTTCTTTCACATAGTTATTGGTCTTGTGCTCTTTGTATGATATTTTGAGGAGTCTTCTGTGGCACTTGTTCTCGAATGCTTGGATTCTCCTCTCTAACTCTGCTGTCAGAGTCCATGATTCTTGGCCTAGGCCAAAAGTTGTGTCAGTTATTGATGTCAGCTCATTGCCAAGGCCTACACTAAAATGTTGTGATGTTGTAAAATGTTGTGTTAAGATTGCCTTCAGCCATGTCAAGCTCTTAACAGAACAACCTGCACTCTCCTTCAAAGGAGAATAAATCCTCTGAAGTCGGAGTATGGCTGCCTATATGGCGAGGTACTTGAAAATAGTCGTACACGCAAACTTCTCATTCAGTGTGCAATTTCAATCTCACAGTGATTCCCAGGTGGGATTAGTGAGTCAGAGTGCACATTCTGGGTGACCCCCAGAGTGTTAAGCTGGGGAACAACAACAACAACAACAACAACAACAACAGTCCATGATTCACAGCCATATAGGAGGATAGATATCACGAGGAATTTTTAGAGGTAGTATTTGGTGCAGAAGCTGATGTTGTTGCTTCTGATGATCCTCTCGAGTCTGACTAGAGCAGATGTTGCTGTTGCAATGCGAGCTTTCACTTCATTGTTTGATGTGCTATCTTTTGTTAGGATGGAGCCTAAGTATTTGAATTGGCTCACCTCTTCCAGTATTTCTCCATTCATCTTTATTTCCGTGATGTCATTACTTGCACTGTTGACCATGATCTTTGATTTCTCTGTACTGACCTCCATGCTGCATGCGCTCGCTCGATCTGTTAGACTGTCTGTGAGGATTTGCAGTTCTTGTTTGCTGCTGCCCATGAGGTCAATGTCATCTGCAAATCTGAGGTTGCAAAGGGGTCTCCCACCAATGGAGATGGAAGTGTGGTGGTTTTGCAGTGTCTCTGTCATGTTTTCGAGGAAGAGGTTGAAGAGTACAGGTGAGAGAAGGCAGCCCTGGCGGACCCCAACCGTGGATCTTGAAGAACTCGCCCACGTGATTGTTCATGAAAACTGCACTTATTGCGTTTCGTACAGTGCCTTGATGACTTCAATTAGGCAGTTGTCAATGTTGAAGTGCCTGAGTACTTGCCAGAGGCCGTCATGCCATACCCTGTCAAAGGCCTTTTTGAAGTCTATGAAATTGTGGTACAAGTCTTTTTGGTGTTGGAGATGCTTCTCTATCAGAATTCTCAGATTGAAAATTTGTTCCAGTGTGCTGCGTTTTGGTCTAAAGCCCGCTTGTTCTTCTGCCAGGAGTTTTTCCGCTTGGTTTTTCAGTCTGTTGAGGACTACCTGCAGCATGATCTTGCTAGGATGGCTTATGAGACTGATGGTTCTGTAGTTCTGGCATTGCTTGAGGTTTCCTTTCTTTGGCAGGGGTATTACAAGAGACTGTGTCCATTCTTTTGGCCATTCTTTGGTGTCGTGGATCTCCTGACAAAGTTCTGTGAATCGCCTTGCTGTTTCATTCCCTCCATTTTTTATGAGTTCAGCTGGGATTTATCGATTCCAGGAACTGCAAAACAGCAAAGTCACAAACACAGGAGAAGACCAAACACTAAGCACCCTGCCCAGTAACGAAATGCACAGAGAGAGAGAGAGAGGAGAGAAGAGAGAGAGAGAGAGAGAGAGAGAGAGAGAGAGAGAGAGAGAGGGGAGGAGAGAGAGAGAGAGAGAGAGAGAGAGAGAGAAATCTAGATACTGTGTTGTTGTTGTTGTTCCCCAGCTTAACACTCTGGGGGGTCACCCAGAATGTGCACTCTGACTCACTAATCCCACCTGGGAATCACTGTGAGATTGATTTTGCACACTGAATGAGAAGTTTGCGTGTATGACTATTTTCAAGTACCTGCCATATAGGCAGCCATACTCCGACTTCAGAGGAAGATACTGTGTCATTTAATGTGTTTTCTTTCAGATTGATGGTGTTGGGTTTCTGAAAGGATGAGGAGGTGTTGGTTTTGAACTCGAAGTAAATGTTACTGGAGCCACTGAAACTGAATAAAGTAACAGCCCTGAGATGGCTTTCATGGTTGATATGGCCATAAGTATAACCAACATGAAATAAAATGAAAATAACATTAAACAAAGACAACTCCCCAAAAGGGACAAAGCTGCTATGACACATTTGACATTGAACTGACAGCTCTGTTATATTAACTAATGGTATCTTCTTCTTCTCTCTCGTTCGCTTTACACTGTCGGATGTGTCTGGGAAAAATAATGGCATATCCTTTCCAGCTCCTCTCGTGGGCCGTACAGCTTGGTCTGTAGGGTTATCTCCGTGGGCCACACTTTCTTCCTCAGGTCGCTGAACAGCGTAACATCAGTGCCGACTCCACTCTCCCCAAAAGTCCTTCGGATGAGACTTTAAACCGAGGCCCCGTGTGCGAACGCACGCAGAACATCTTGCGCACACGTTAAATCCTGTTCCGCTTTTCGTAAGAGTAGGCCATCGTGTGCCGGTGGGAACAGATGACAATATTTACAAAAACTGCATACACACGAGGACCGGATGAAAAAAAGCACATGATTGCTTATTCTGTTATCCTCGATATAAAAGAATAAATAAATAAATAATAAATAAATAAATAAACACCTTTGAAGGATGTGCTCGCCTGTCTGGTTTTCTTTACCACAGGCACACAGGGGAGAAGGAGCAAGTTTCAGTTTTGTGGACATATGGTGGTTTAGCCTGTTGTGCTCAGTGCGGAGTCTTAGAATTGTGACTTGATCTTCTCTTTTGAGGTGGTGGTAGTATCCTTCTCTACTCTAGGTCGGGCCATAGATTTGATGATTGTCTTCTTTTCATGGAAGGTGAGGCCGCTTTCACACTGTTCTTTCTGTGCCCCCTGTTTTGCAAGTTCATCAGCTTGTTCATTGCCAGGTATGCCACAGTGGGCAGGGATCCGTCGCAGCGTTACACGTTTGTTTTGTGTAAGAGGCTGTAGTTCCTGTTGGAGTTCTGTTTCTTTGTCTGCGGAACTAATGGTATTAGACTGCTGTTGAATTTTGCCAATTTATGAAAAGGGTTGATGTCTAAAGTGTTGCACATGCACCAACACTCTTGAGTTAGTAATGACGTCATACCTTGCACAATCCACTCTCTGGCAACATTTTATCATGCTGAGTCCTTGGCGTGGATGCAGTGGATGTGTACATGTCACCCACACAGACACAGACTGGGAGTGGGGGTGGGGGAGACAAAGAAAAGATGCGAGGGGTGGTTGGTGGTTGTATGTATGTATGTATGTATGTATGTATGTATGTATGCTGATGATATGTATGTGTATGTATGTATGTATGTATGTATGATCATGCATCATGCCATGCATCTCTATATATTATCTATCTATCTATATATCTATTCTATCTATCTTATCTATTTTATCTATCTATCTATCTATCTATCTATCTTATCTATCTATCTCTTAGTTTGGCAACCATGAGGATTTGACAACCAGTTCCCTCCATTTCTCTCTCTCTCTTCTGCCTTTCTCAAAATTTGGTTGAGTTCTAGGCCTGTCCATTCGCTGATGTTGTCCTCCCATCTCTTCCTTGGTCTGCCTCTTTTTCTTCCTCCTTGGACAGTGCCTAGCAGTATTGTTTTTGCAAGTCCTTTTCATCTTGTGACATGCCCGTACCATTTGAGTTTACGCTTCTTTACGATTGATAAGGGTTTTGGTTTGCTGGATTCTGTTATGCACCTCTTCGTTGCTCATGTGGTCTCTGTAGGAGATGCCAAGGAGTCTCCCGAAGCATCTCGTTCTTACCACCTGTACTCTTCTCTCCAAATCAGCAGTCAGGGTCCAGGATTCACAGGCATACAGGAATATGGATATGACAAGGGAGTGCATTAGTCTGATCTTGGAGTTGAGTGAGACCTTTTTATCTTTCCAGATGGTGTTCAGTTTTGACAGTGCTGTTCTGTCAAAAGTCTGTGCATTCCTGCATACTAGGCCTACCTCTGGCTTGGACCCCTCGTCTGATACAACGGCTCCCAAGTACTTGAAGCTTTGAACAGTCTCCAGCTTTTGGTCATTGACCCTAATATCAGTACTGATGCCCTTGGCGGTATTGGTCATCAGTTTGGTCTTCTCTCTGCACTGATTTCCATGCTGTATGTTTTAGAGGCATTGTTCAGATGCTCTGTTAGGCTGACAAGCTCTTGTTCTGATCCTGCTAGTCCGTCAATGTCATCTGCAAAGCGGAGGTTTGTAATCGTTCTGCCACCAATGCTGACTGATTCTTTATGGTGTTCCAGTGCATCAGCCATGATTCTCTCAAGGAAGATGTTGAAAAGAGTGGGTGAGAGTAGGCAGCTCTGCCTTTACACCAACTGTTGTTCGTAACCACTCTCCAATGTTGCTGTTGTAGTACACTGCACTGGTGGCTTTGTTGTGCAGCTCTTTGATGACCCTGATCAGGTTTGCATTGATGCTGTACAAATTCATGGTTGCCCACAAAGCTGCATACCACACCCTGTCGAATGCCTTCTTAAAATCAATAAATACATGGTAGAGGTCTTGTTGGTGTTGAAGGTACCACTCACAGAGTATTTTCAGGTTGAATATCTGTTCACTTGTGCTACGCCCTGCTCTGAAATCTGCTAGTTCCTTCAGCAATGATGGTCTCTGCTTGTGGCTTCAGTCTGTTCAATATAATCTTCAACATGACCTTGCTTGGGTGGCATATGAGGCTGATTGTGCACTCAAGTACTACCTGCCACATGTGGGGAGTAAACCCAACCCAAAAAATCCGACTTGGAGAGGGATGGACTTCGCCAGGTTCGATTTGCCCAAGACACACCTATCACTCACTCACTCAGTCCCATGTCCCAAAGGACGTAGGGGGGACATGAGAGAAGATGCAACAGAGATCTTTTTCCATTCTTCACGATCCTGTGTGGCTAGTAGGAGGTGTTGTAGGGGTTGGGCGGTCCAGTCTTTGATGCTGTCAACCCATGATTTCTTTTGGCGGCCTCTTCTTCTCTTGCCCTCGACTGTTCCTTGCAGGATGGTTTTTGCTAGGGTGTTGTGTCTTGTGGTGTGACCAAACCACATCAGCTTTCTCCTCTTTATGGTGGAGAGCAAAGGCTCTTGGGGGCCCACACGCTTTTTGATTTCTTCTTTCACATAGTTATTGGTCTTGTGTTCTTTGTATGATATTTTGAGGAGTCTTCTGTGGCACTTGTTCTCGAATGCTTGGATTCTTCTCTCTAACTCTGCTGTCAGAGTCCATGATTCACAGCCATATAGGAGGATAGATATCACGAGGGATTTGTAAAGGTGGTATTTGGTGCAGAAGCTGATGTTGTTGCTTCTGATGATCCTCTCGAGTCTGACTAGAGCAGATGTTGCTGTTGCAATGCGAGCTTTCACTTCATTGTTTGATGTGCCATCTTTTGTTAGGATGGAGCCTAAGTATTTGAATTGGCTCACCTCTTCTAGTATTTCTCCATTCATCTTTATTTCCGTGATGTCATTACTCGCGCTGTTGACCATGATCTTTGATTTCTCTGTACTGACCTCCATGCCGTATGCGCTCGCTCGATCTGTTAAATTGTCTGTGAGGATTTGCAGTTCTTGTTTGCTGCTGCCCATGAGGTCAATGTCATCTGCAAATCTGAGGTTGCAAAGGGGTCTTCCACCAATGGAGATGGAAGTGTGGTGGTTTTGCAGTGTCTCTGTCATGATGTTTTCGAGGAAGAGGTTGAAGAGTACAGGTGAAAGAAGGCAGCCCTGGCGAACCCCAACCGTGGTCTTGAAGAACTCGCCCACGTGATTGTTCATGAAAACTGCACTTTTTGCGTTCTCGTACAGAGCCTTGATGACTTCAATTAGGCAGCTGTCAATGTTGAAGTGCCTGAGTACTTGCCAGAGGCCGTCATGCCATACCCTGTCAAAGGCCTTTTTGAAGTCTATGAAATTGTGGTACAAGTCTTTTTGGTGTTGGAGATGCTTCTCTATCAGAATTCTCAGATTGAAAATTTGTTCCAGTGTGCTGCGTTTTGGTCTAAAGCCCGCTTGTTCTTCTGCCAGGAGTTTTTCCGCTTGGTTTTTCAGTCTGTTGAGGACTACCTGCAGCATGATCTTGCTAGGATGCCTTATGAGACTGATGGTTCTGTAGTTCTGGCATTGCTTGAGGTTTTCTTTCTTTGGCAGGGGTATTACAAGAGACTGTGTCCATTCTTTTGGCCATTTTTTGGTGTCGTGGATCTTCTGACAAAGTTCTGTGAATCGCCTTGCTGTTTCATTCCCTCCATTTTTTATGAGTTCAGCTGGGATGTTATCGATTCCAGGAGACTTCCCCTTCTTCAATTGTTTAATAGCTGCATCTACTTCACACCTTAGTATTGGTGGGTCTTTATCTTGGTGTTCAGGGGGTTTGTCAGAAACTATGTTGGTATCTGGGCGTAGTGGGTAGTTGTACAATCCCTCACAGTATTCTGTCCAGCGTTGGAGGATGGCATTGTTTTCCGTTAAAAGATTTCCTTCTTTGTCTTCAATAACAGATGCTTTAGGCTGTGTGGTTTTCGTTAGTGCTTTCAAAGTGTCGTAAGCTGTTTTGCTGTTTCCCTTGGTCATTCCAGCTTCGATATTGTTGCATTGTTCTTCTATCAACGCTTCCCTGGCTTCTCTCATCTTCCTCCTCACTTCTCTGTGGCTATCCATGTACTTCTTGTAAGCTTCTTGACTTGTGAACTTTTGTTTTTTAAGTTCTCTTCTTTTGTCGCAGAGGTCAAGAACCTCATTTGTCACCCAGGGTTGTTTCTTTGTTCTGCTTCTTCCTAATGTTTCTTCTGCTGCTGTCGTTAGCACTTCTTTGATGTTGTTGGCCAATAAGACACACCTATAAAGACAACAAAAACGGGAGGGGGGGGGCACAAGAAGTAAAATCATTTATTTATACTGTATTTACAGTTTTACAGTAGTGTAGTCAATCAGCAGGAATGTGCAACACAGATAAAGGAGTTTACAAAAAAAAAAAGTCTTAAGAAATGTAATGTGAACACAAACAAGAGAGGATAAAAAAAAAGCAGTCATAGTGACAGGCTATGAGATAGATGAAGGTAAAATATTAATTCATTCATTCATTCATTTATTCTTTTATATCGAGGATAATGGAATAAGCATTCATGTGCTTTTTTACATCCAGTCTCCGTGTGTATACAGAATTGTAAATGTCTTCTGTTCCAACCGAAACACGATGGCCTACTCTTACGAAAAGTGGAACAGGATTTAACGTGTGCGCAAGATGTACTGCGTGCGATCGCACATGGGGCCTCGGTTTATAGTCTCATCCGAAGGAGTCATGAGAGAGAGAGAGAGAGAGAGAGAGAGAGAGAGAGAGAGAGAGAGAGAGAGAATGCTAGATTCTTCATGGGTGCCCCCGCGGTCGCCAGACCAAGGGATAGATAGGTAGATAGATTCAGTGAGACAGGGAGAAATGGGATTCACTAAGAGACGTTTTGGTAACGTTGAAAACAAAATCAGGACAACTTAAAAAAAAGAAGTGAAGCTGACCTTTCAATAATCTGCAACAGGGCACTTTATTTTTTTCAAAATCATATATTTGGCTTCTGCATCTTAGAAATGTTCAGAAAGCGCAAGTGTCTGATATCATTTTTACGATTCATTATTTGGCATCCAAATGTCTATTCTTTCTCAGAAGACAATAAAATTCTGGGAAGACTCCCTGCTCGCAAGTGTTTGGGCCCTTGTAGCTTCGTGCGTCGTTACTGTGCTTTTCGTGAGCAAAGAAATTCCTCTGGCTGTACAGGGCTTCGGGTTGTTGTTAGGCTAAGCCTATAGGCCTACAGTGCCTATACTATTCCTGTCATTGACCACACACTTGCGTATGTGAAGACTGGTACAGAATGACAAGAAAATAAACCATTTTAAACCCTGACCAAATAATCACGTCAGCATTGCACAACAGCCTAGGCTACACCTAGGCCTGGAGCAAAGAGGGAATTCATTGGCCTATGTTATGATAAAATCATTGCTTGAAATACATGTCTGAGTCACTCGTGGGTCACGTGGCCGGATCTCGCAACGTAAGTCTAGAAAAAGGCGACTTAGGCCTAGGCCCTATGGAAAGAAGCCAGACTGCAACTGAGAACTGTGCTTGATCGTTCTAAACGCGTCTTCAACAGGAAAAAAAGAAAGAGAAATATCAAAAATGGCTATGAAGAGACTTAACAAGGTAAGATCAGGATTTAACCAATATCTGTCTTTAAATCAATCTGATCGACAGATGATTTGCAGTAATTTGTTTACAAACTTAGGTTTCTATGCAGGCTGTTGTCTGCTGGCTGAGTTGATCATTACCACGTACCCATGCCTGAGGTTTTGTTTGTGTCTTTATTTTTTTAAAATTGTGATAGATGTTTATTTAAGGACTATTTTTTCTTGTATAATGTGTTTACAGAAAGAATGATGTCTATAGGCCTTCAGAATTGTCTCAAGTGGTTAAATTTCCACACCTAGGCCTATCGATTATGTTGATAACGAAACCAAGTACGAGAAAGAACCATGATTATTTTCTTTCAAAAAATCTTGGTTTTCTGTCTGATCAAGACATGAAAAATGTGCGTGTTCACTCACATTGCATACACACAGACACACACACACACACACACACACACACACAACACACACACACACACACACAGCACACACACACACACACACACACACACACACAACACACACACACACACAGACACACACACACACACACACACACACACACACACACACACACACACTCTCTCTCTCTCTCTCTCTCTCTCTCTCTCTCTCTCTCTCTCTCTCTCTCTCTCTCTCTCTCTCTCTAGGACGGATAGCCTAGTGGTCAGCCTAGTGGTCAGAACATTGCGCTCGCAATTTGAAGACCCAGGTTCAAGTCTGGTCAAGGAGATTTTTCTCCTGGAGTCAACATCAGTGCTGACTCCACTCTCCCCAAAAGTCCTTCGGATGAGACTTTAAACCGAGGCCCCGTGTGCGAACGCACGCAGAACATCTTGCGCACATGTTAAATCCTGTTCCACTTTTCGTAAGAGTAGGCCATCATGTGCCGGTGGGAACAGATGACATTTACAAAACTGCATACACACAGGGACTGGATGTAAAAAAGCACAAGAGTGCTTATCCCATTATCCTCGATATAAAAGAATAAATCAAATCAAATCTCTCTCTCTCTCTCTCTCTGAGTCCGGTTGAGGAGATTTTTCTCCTGGAGTTAACATCAGTGCTGACTCCATTCTCCCCAAAAGTCCTTTCGGATGAGACTTTAAACCGAGGCCCCTTGTGCGAACGCACACAGAACATCTTGCGCACACGTTAAATCCTGTTCCACTTTTCGTAAGAGTAGGCCATCGTGTGCCAGTGGGAACAGATGACATTTACAAAACTGCATACACACGGGGACTGGATGTAAAAAAGCACAAAGAGCGCTTATTCCATTATCCTCTATATAAAAGAATCAATCAATCAATCAATCAATCAATCTCTCTCTCTCTCTCTCTCTCTCTCTCTCTCTCTCTCTCTCTCTCTCTCTCTCTCTCTCTGCTCTCTCTCTCTCTTTCTCTTCTGAGTTTCTCTCTCGTGAATATATATAATTTCACCTTCATCTATCTCATAGCCAGTGTTAGTGTACTGTAGGAGCACCACTGAAAATTTTGTAACCGGTTTCTTCTACTTCTCTGAGTTCTCAGCTTTCTGCAGTGTGTCATTCCACTCAAGGCCTGTCCACTCTGATGATATTTTCTCATCTTTTTTCTCTATCTCAGTATCTATGTTTCATGTTCGTTTCGTTTCCCTGTACTGAGTGTAGGACATACTTTGCTAGTACAGATGTTCATGTAATGTGCCTGAACAAGAGGCAAGTTTGTAATTTTTCAAGTCCTGTCTTCAATGCTGACTGTTTCTTCATATTCTTCAAGTGTGTCAGCTTTATTGTTATTCTCTCATGTTGAAACGAGTGGGGAAGAGCAAATATCCATGGCTTACACCAGTTGTGGTTCAGAACCATTCTCCTTTAGCCTTTTTGTTGTACTAGACTGTGCTGGTACATGTACTTCTCACAGAGTATTTAACTATTCTATTTCTAAGGTTGAAAATTTGCTGTCCTGCTCTGAAACCAGCCTCTCTCCTCAGCTTGTGGCTTCATTCTGTTCAGGAGGATTCTTAGCATGACCAAGATTGATGGTATGGTAGTTTTTGCATAGTTGTACATTGCCTGTCATCAGGGAGAGTAAGGAGATGTCCTGACTCAGATTGTAAAGATTGAGGAGAGGGGGCAAATTTTCTTCCTATGGTTGCTCGGAAATGGAAGTCTTCTGCTATGTTAGGGTCCTCGAGTTTTTCAAGATTTAAGTTGATCCCTATTTTTCCCTGCTTCTTGATCCTCTCAAATCAAGAGCCTAAAGTAGTGAAGGTCATCACAAGCTCATGGTCACTCCATTGTCAGCTCCTGGAAAGCTCATGATCTTCGCGGTATGAACACTTGACAAAAATGACATTTATTTTGATCATGATGTTGTTGATCTGATCATAGTATTCTCTTCCTGGGCTGTGCTATATCCGTCATCATGGTAGTTTGTACTGACCAAAATTAATGTGTTCATTACCTTCAGGTTGTCATGATTG
The DNA here is from genome assembly GCA_030674155.1 of Stramonita haemastoma. Lineage (NCBI taxonomy): Eukaryota > Metazoa > Mollusca > Gastropoda > Neogastropoda > Muricidae > Stramonita > Stramonita haemastoma. The sequence continues at coordinate 82,405,579 of CM060316.1, read as the reverse complement.
GCAAATTCTAGGATCCTCAAGCCTCTTTCATTGGCCTCAGGGTTGCAGTATTGGTCATATGACATAGCCCCTTCCAATTCTTGCTTACACATTACCCTGTCTTTGTATTCCAGATGCCCAGGACTATAATGAAGTCTTTCTTTGGAGTCTTGTCTATAATTTAATACAATTGATCTTATATCATAGAACTAAGAAGTATTTAAATGATCAGTAAACATCATTTATTTCTTCATGAATACATTACTGGTCCATGACTGGCCAAGTTCGCACAATATAAGCCAAATCAGAATGCCACATGGCAAGATGTATTCTCAACTTTGTGTTCAGTGAGTCAACCAGCCACCCACTTTATGGAAAATCTATTTAGTTATACTCCTTTTGGCTTTGCTAGCAATGCAGATGATTTTTTTCCCATCAAAATAATGGTAAGGAAAGCAGTAAACTTTTGTCTGATGGTTCACTTGAAAAGGATAATGACTGTGACAGTGATATCAATGTGCAACTCTTGCTGGATGTTATGCTGGATGCTATGTTATTTATACTGTAGCAGACAAACTTTACAGCAGTCGAATGTAGTTCATGATACTGTGATAGTGAGTCCACTCATAGTTCTGGCAATATTAGTGTAAGTCAGTGAAGGCCTGGGGCAGTAAAAAATAGGAGGAGGGATGGTGAACCTGGTGCAACATTTTCGGGGCAGTAAAAAATAGGAGGAGGGATGGTGAACCTGGTGCAACATCTTCGGGGCAGTAAAAAATAGGAGGAGGGATGGTGAACCTGGTGCAACATTTTCGGGGCAGTAAAAAATAGAGGAGGGATGGTGAACCTGGTGCAACATCTTCGGGGCAGTAAAAAATAGGAGGAGGGATGGTGAACCTGGTGCAACATCTTCGGGGCAGTAAAAAATAGGAGGAGGGATGGTGAACCTGGTGCAACATTTTCAAACTATTTCAGACTTGCTTTTTATGCCACTGTTTCTTGTGGGTTGATAACGTTTTTCTTACATGATTTAGATTTCGGGGGTGGGGGTGGAGGGAGGGTTGCTGTTGTTGCTTGGCGAGAGTAGAACTCTGAAGTTCACGAATGGTGAGATTTTGCGTATGCGACCATTTTTACCTGTCAGACTTAAATTTGATAAATACCCCAGTGTAAGTTCTATCCTAAGCTTGAACAGTTGAAGGGATCTATAATGTAAACTCAGAAATAAATTACAGTGAAACTTGCTATAAACATGTGATCATGTAAAAAGGAAAAAAAGAGAAAGATAGAAAAACTAAAGGATACCCTGTAGGCAGGTAGACATTACAGATTGTCAATAATCACACACAGTGATTACTGCTGTGATGTCTGATGATGTGCACTACAGGTCTGTTAACTAACTGTCTGTGTGCAGGAACTTCAGGACCTGAAACAAGATCCTCCCCCGACTTGCTCAGCAGGGCCAGTAGGAGAAGACAGTGAGTTATATTTTCATTCTTTTCTATGTTTGAACATTCCATTTTGTACAGGATAGCCTAGTGGTCAGAATATTGTGCTTGCAATCTGATGACCCAGGTTCAATTCCTGTTCAAGGGGATATTTTCCCCTGGAGTTAACATTAGTGCAGACTCCACTCTCCCCAAAAGTTCTTTGGATGAGACTATAAACCGAGGCTCCATGTGCAAAGAACACATGCAGAACATCTTGTGTACATGTTAAAACCTGTTCCGCTTTTTGGAAGAGTAAGCCATTGTGTGCCGTGGGAACAGATGACAAAATTTACAAAACTGGATACACATGGGCCCTGGAAGTAAAAAAGCACATGAGTGCTTATTCCATTATCCTCGATAAAAAAAAAAAAGAATGAATATAATAAAACAGGTGTGATGATGCACTACACCACATAAAAGGCCAATCAGTATTGACCTTATTGTTCAGGGTTTCCCAAGGCTAAAACAAAGCAAGTAAACAAAATAAAAATGAGAGCAAGAAGCTCATTTCTCTCTCTCTCTCTCAAATCTGGAGGTGAGTGTGCAATTTTTTAGGATGGTAAACACTGAAAAGTTTACATCTACTCCACAGGTTATGTGCACATTGTTTTATGCGGAAAACTCATCTGATTGGTATTATATTTACAAAAACTGTAGACAATTTTTTTTTAAAGTACTACTCTGCATTTCAGATGGACTGGCAATGAAGCAGACAAAAATAGACTAAGAGACAGATAGACTGGCTGGCAGACAGACAGAGGAGAAGGAGAGAGAAACAAAACCCGAGTGCAAGAGAGATTAGGATCTTTTTTTGTTGTTGTTTGTTTTCCCCATGGTTCTAACTTTGAATTACATTGACACCAAAGATGCTGACAGTGTATTGAAGAAGAGCTATTGACTCACCAGAGGTAGTCAGACACCTTTGCTAGGGAAGGACAAGGTACTTGTGCGGTTGTGTTGATTGCTGTTTTGTAGTATTACATTCAAGTAAATTTTTGTTTTTAAAACAAAATTCATTTGTGATTGTTTAAAGGTAAGGACCTTATTTGCCTAAGTTGTATATGTTCAGAAATATGTGTGTAAATTTCTCTCTTTTTTAATATATATTTTTTATTATGCATATAAACATAGTTGTGTACAAATGGGGAAACATGAAGTGTGGCATTTTTAAACAAGTGAAAGTTGTAATGGGAAGCATTTGTTGTGGTTTCCTAGAGTGTCTTTGATTTATGATCCCCCCCCCCCAAGATAAATTTGTCTGTGCACACGTGATATTAAAAAAAAGTATTGGGATTGGTTTGGTTTAATATGGCTGGCTTTTTCTCTTTGAAAGTGATAAAATCAATTTTAAATCCAGTGTGCCAGAAATAATGCCAGCTTCTCTTTACTACAGACAAATATTTTCCCTCAAATTTTCAGGAATGTTAAACTACTTAAATTAGAGGTGTACTTTCAAATTTCAGTAATTGATATTGATAATAATGTTGCACTGTTTCTTTAACATAAGAGTTAAAGGTATAGGTTGATCAGATATCTTTTACTTTTCAGAATTAATGACAGAAGCTTTTGTTTCAATTGCAGTGTTCCATTGGCAGGCCACCATTACAGGACCTGTAAGTATTTTATGTATCCTTTGTCCCTGTCACCAAATCCATTTACATTTCATCACTTGCTCTATAGCGGTTTTCTTTTTCTCTGTTTAATTCTTTTTTTTTTTTTATAGAATAAGTTAAAAGCTAAAGCCCCTTATGGCTTATTTTGGGTTTTGTTGTTGTTGTTCAGTTTGTTGTGTTTGCTCATGTTCATGATGCTCAAAGGTGAGGGAATCCCATGGTGGTTAACTTGTGATGTGAGTAACCATGAAGCACCTGCTTTTGGATTGTCAAGATGTCCAGGATATTAGGCACACACATTTTACTGCAGACTTTCTTAAGATCCTTTTTTTTGATGATGTTCTACCAGATAACATTTTCACCTTCCTCAGAAACCTGGCATTTTCTGGCTGATAGGAGTTAAGATTTCATTGTTGGTCATTATGAACAAGGTTGTTTTTGAGGAATCTGGCTGTTTTTTTTGTTTTTTTTAATCTCATTTTATGCGTCATTTATATGGTTTCCCACAACACGATGACTGTTTTGGGATGACCTTTTTGGTTGGCCAGGGTGCTGATGTGAGGAATGACTGTAAAGTTGGTTTTAAACCCAGTCTTAATCTGTATAATACCTACTCAGTTTTAATCTGAGACTTTAAAATCCTATGAGGTGACAAACCCAATATGGCCTCTGTTGTTGGCAGTGCTAAATAAAAAAACATGATTGGACTGGATTGTTGTGTGTTCCTCAGTTTAACACCCTGGGGGTCACCCAGAATCAAGATATATCTTACTCATCCCACCTGAGAATCACTGTGAGATTGCAAGGATATACTGGATGAGAAGTTTGCATGACTGTTTTCAACTATCACACCATACACATTTTCAGCCACTTTCCTGTAACCGTCAAAAGCTTTTAAAAGGACAGTGTCATAGAAAAAAAAAGCCTTTGCAATGTTTTACAAATTGTGACTCCTGAAGATTTCAGACTCAAATAACTTATAATATGTTGACAAGTCCTTTGAAGATTTTAAAAATTTGGTTTATTAGCTTCTAGGTAAATTTTTTTTTTCAAGTATTTAATTCCTGGGTGATGTATTTAGCGTATTCAAAGTTGTGAGAGATCCAATGTCTTAAATGGTAAGTACAGATTTGGCTTCCTTAAAATAGATGTTCTTGTCCCTATTATCAAGTTCTTTATGTGACTTTCTTTTATTCTTTGAATGTTGCAGCCTGACAGTCCATACAGTGGTGGGTTGTTCTTCCTAACCATTCACTTTCCAACAGACTACCCCTTCAAGCCTCCAAGGGTAAGGGCACAAGAACACTAAGAAAAATTTGTTGATTTTTTTTTTCTTTCCTGCCTCATCTTCTGTGATCCTCGTCTTGCAGTTTTCCCATGCCGCTCATTTCAATCTCAAGAGGGGCCCTGCACTGCTGCTGGATCACTTTGGTGGTGTTCAGTGGTGCCTCTGAGCTAACATACACAGGACACCACCTACTAAGCCCCCTATTAATGACAGTATTAGCTCAGTCACGGAGCTAGACTAAGTGAGTTGCCCCCCCCCCCCCCCTAAGGTGGCAACCTCCACAACATCCCTCCAACAACCATCCCCCATGAACCCCAAATCCCAAAGGCTTTGACACAAACTCACCACAGACACAGAGGTGTGAGGGGAAACAGAATCTGAGGTCACCATGAGACCAGAGCAACTGTAACCACTGAATCAGAAGCAATTTTTATTTTTTATTGCATGATGATCTATGATAATGAGGATAATGTAATGCTGCTGCCATGGAAATGCTTATGCTTTGAGACTACTTGACAGGGTTGTACTCTACGCTTACTATCATAATATATCCTGGTGTCAACCAGGCTCGAGAGATACAGACACCTGCAGTGTTGGTTAGGGAATTTGAACAACACTCTCAAACTTGCATCCTTAAAGAGGATGAAGCTTGACTGCGTGGTCCCAGTCTTCCTACTGAGCCCACAGCACACTCACTGTGGGTAGAAGTCAGACGCAGTCTAAAAAATCCCATGACATCTTATGGGATTCAAACCCACAACCTTCCAGTCCAAAATGTAAGGCACTAACCACCGCACCATGGCAGCTGGTAACACTAAAAATAGTGGTTATGTTGACAGGAAAGCTTTGTAGGAGAGAAATTCTTAGCTTCAGAATAGGACTGGGAGCAACCTCTTTCGTACTGTTCAGTTTTTTCCATCTGTAACTGGTCTTTTTTCATTCTCTCTCTCTCTCTCTCTCTCTCTCTCTCTCTCTCTCTCTCTCTCTCTCTCTCTCTCTCTCTCTCTCTCTCTATATCATTATTTATCATATTATATATATATACGGATTGCCTATGGTCACAACATTGTACTCACAATTTCATGACCGGGTTCAATTCCCGGCTGACGTGGAGTTAAACATCAGTGCTGACTCTTCTCCCAAAGTCTTTCGGATGACACTGTAAACCGAGGCCTTGTGTTCAAACACACCCATAACATCTTGCGCACACGTTAAATCCTATCCGCTTTCATAACAGTAGGCCATCGTGTTCGTCTTCTGTCTTTCTCTCTTTCTCTCTCTCTCTGTCTCTCTCTCTGTCTCTGTCTCTCTCTCTCTCTCTGTCTGTCTGTCTCTCTCTCTCTCTCTTTTCTGTGTCTCTCTTTGTCTCTCTCTTTCTGTGTCTCTCTCTTTCGCTGGCCTAGTGGTCAGAACAATGCACTCGCAATTTTACGACCCGGGTTCGATTCCCGTGGAGGACATTTTTCTCCTGGAGTTAACATCAGTGCTGACTTCACTTCCCCCCTAAAGTCCTTCAGATGAGACTATGAACCGTGGCCCCATGTATGAATGCAAGCAGAGCATCTTGCACACATGTTAAATCCTGTTCCGCTTTTCGTAAGAGTAGGCCATCGTGTGCCGGTGGGAACAGATGACATTTACAGAACTGCATACACACGGGGACTGGATGTAAAAAAGCACAAGAGTGCTTATTCCATTATCCTCCATATAAAAGAATAAGATAATAAATAAATAAAATAAAATAAGTGGGTAGCTGATACAATATTTGCACAGCATTATTCTGAAAATTTGGCTCAGGCCAAAAGTTGAGTCAGTTATTGATGTCAGCTCATTGCCAAGGCCTACACTAAAATGTTGTGATGTTGTAAAATGTTGTGTTGAGATTGCCTTCAGCCATGATAAGCTCTTAACAGAACAACCTGCACTCTCCTTTAAAGGAAAAAAAATCCTCTGAAGTCGGAGTATGGCTGCCTATATGGCGAGGTGCTTGAAAATAGTCATACACGCAAACTTCTCATTCAGTGTGCAATTTCAGTCCACAGTGATTCCCAGGTGGGATTAGTGAGTCAGAGAACTCATTCTGGGTAACCCCCCAGAGTGTTAAGCTGGGGAACAACAACAACAACAACAACATTCTGAAAATAATTCATAATTGTTTTGATTATATTTTGTACTCACATTCACCTGTATTCACACTTACCTCTGTTCATATATTTGTTTCTAATATGTAAAGCCTCTTTTCGCCTTGTGGCGTTTTTTTTTAGTTTAGTTTTGTTTTGTTTTTTGTACCAGTTCATAATTATGAACTGGAAAAAACAAATAAAATGGTTGATGAAGAGTTAAATTGAAAATTGTTTTCAAGATGAAAGCAACTGTTTTATTACCATAAATTAACAACTGATATGAAAACAAATGTTAATTAGATTGACTCATTGTATGTTTGTGTATGAACATCAATGTGGAGAGTTGATTAATTTCAAGGTTTTGTTGATTGGTTTAGGTATTGATAGGTTATGTGTAAGGGAAATGTTTTCTTCATCGTTACACAGTGCACTGTTTGCAGCTGCAGTTTGTTTTGTTGGTGACAGGTGACATTTACAACAAAGATCTACCACCCCAACATCAACAGTAAGGGCAATATCTGCCTGGACATTCTGAGGACCAAGTGGTCTCCCGCACTTACCATTTCTAAAGGTATGGCAGACTGGTCACTGAACGTATCAGAGTACTTTTTCCCATCACGTATCATTTGGTAAAAGATGAGGCTGTCAGTTTATCTGGATGTAGCCTTGCCATGGAGTAGCTTTTCAAGATGTCATTTATCAGCTCTTCTGTTTTGAGCAGTTTTGTTCTGCTTGAACAATCATACAGGATTTTATCTTAACTAAGCATGTGAGCTGACACTGATCATTCAGTTGGTGGTCAGCACCCAGTAAGAAACATTCTTGGCCTCAAATCATTTACCATTTAAGTATGAGTCTGAAAATAGACATGCAAAAACCAAGAAGAAAACTCTGACAAGGGGAAAGAGAATGATAATTGCACACATAATTTATGCTTACTTGTAAAATATAAGAAAAAGAAAACACACTCATACACAGAAATTACACTTATTGAAATGTTTCCATTAAAAAAAATTCCATTTAAGACAATGTTTTTAAGAGATGCAAGATGTAGTAAGCATACTTTTTACCGTCATCCTTTGGATGAGACTTTAAACCGATGCCCCGTGTGCGAATGCACGCAGAACATCTTGCGCACTTGTTAAATCCTGTTCCGCTTTTCATAAGAGTAGGCCATCATGTGCGTGTGGGAACAGATGACATTTACAAAACTGTATACACACGGGGACTGGATGAAAAAAAGCACAAGAGTGCTTATCCCATTATCCTCGATATAAAAGAATAAATCAATTAAATCAAATCAATCAAACCATCAATCTGTGTTCAGCTTTAGAGTTTTGGCTCTTTTATCCCCTGGATACCTGAGTTCATAAATCAATTCTGTTCACAAGGCTATGATGGTAACTGTAACTTTACTATTGTGAGCCAGTAAACCAGAGCATATACCTTTCTTACAATCAAATTAACTGCAGTAAATATGTTATATACTTTTCTACTCATGGAACAGGAAGAAAGAGGGGACTATGTATGCTTGCAAGGTATTTCAGTATGTGAAGTCCGGTGAGTTCTTATAGGGAAAGGGTTCAAAATGCCATTGAAGAGAGGATAAATATGTCTCAGATGATTTATTTATGTGGTTATCTTGAAGTTAACTTAAAAAACTGTTATAAATGAGTTTAATTGTCCTAGCAACCATGTTGTGCAGATATTGTGAAATGTAATGATTGGGTGCTTTCTTTTATTTCAGTCCTATTGTCTATCTCATCACTTCTGACGGAACCAAATCCAGATGACCCATTAGTGCCAGAAATAGCAAGACTGTGTAAGTCTGACCCATTGAAGTATAAAGAAAATGGACGAGATTGGACCAAAAAGTACGCCATGTGATGCCTTGCCAATTTTAATGACTAAACCTCTAAGCAGTGATGTGATATAAATATAGCATGTCAAAGTGAACAAACAATAAGTAATATAATGTGTAATGACACATATGTCTGTTATGAATTAAGGTAGTCCTACACGAATAGTTCGAGGTGATGTTTGCTGTGTCATGATACCCGATAAAATATGGACTTTGAAGTCTGTTTTTTGTGAGAGAATGTGTGGAGGTGAACGAGTAAATGTGCATTGATAAATTTAATGCAATATGCAGCTTTTCATTTTTTTATGGGTTAAATTCTTTCTTTATTTGTTTTTGTGTTGCAAGTCTTTGTAAATAATAGTGATGGTATGGGTATAGGGTGGGGGTATAGGGTGTGTTGATGCAGATTGAAGTGTGCAACAATAGCCAGGTTCAGGTGGGGTTTGTTTGTTTGTCTATTTTTCTTGCTGTTATTTTTATCTTCAAATCATATTTTTATGAGGAGAATTTTCATGCAAAGTATAGAGTGCTGATAATGATTCAAGCTTAGGTGAATACTTTTGTTGCTGTTTTTGTTTTGATCATATTACTGTGAAGAGAATACATTTTTATTTTACTGTCTGCATGGATCTTACACAATTTTAAAATTCCACTGGACTATGTGTATTATTAAAGATAATGACAGAGCAGTTCTGCTGTTCTCATTCATTATGATGGTTTCTTTTCTTCCTTTTTTCTTCTTCTGATACTCGGCAAGAGCTCTAAGGTTTACCAGTGGTGAATCTTTTGCCCACCAGTAAGGCAGCTGTATTCTGACTTCAAAAATGTGATGATGGTTTCTTTTTCTCCTTCGTCAATGCTCAAACAGCAACTATTGTTGGCTGTTGTATGAGTGAAAATGTGCTGTGCTGCCGTTAAATGCCTGACAGGTCAGGCCCAGCACACACAACTTTGAAACTGATCAGTGTATGGAAACTCCTTGTATGAATTTAAGAAGAAACTAGGGCACCTATCCAGTTTTGTGTTTAACCATTTTTTCAACACCTTGGTCGTTGGCGTTGGAAACCAGCGTGCACATTGAGATTCTACTAAATTTACGTGGGCTTTTTTTCTGCTAAACTTCAGAAACCAGATAATATTCTTTAATACACTGGAATTACGGCTAGGAAAGAAACAGAAAAATTCTGGAGGAAAAAAGGGATGGTTGGCAGCTATGATTATGTCAGGAGCATGATACCTGTCTGAATGCTCCAGGTAAAGGACAGTGCTTTCAACAATGCTATAAGCTACCAAAGCTTGATACACATGCTGTCTTGGCTGTGTTTGTTTGGGGAGGGGGGGGGATTTTTTTTTTAAAGAAATATAAATCAACAGAGAGGAGAAACAAGTATTAGATGCTGTCACTGGATTCAGCAAATGATGTTTTGAAGAAAATAGAAACTAAGAAAGAAGAGAGAGGAATACTTCACTCTCTTTTTTATGTAATCCTTTTGAGGAACTCTGCTTGAGCTGTTTTTGCAATTTACTGCTCATTCACAAAGGCTGATAGAAACCAAAGTTGTATGATGTACATATTTTGATCCTAAATCTCTGTCATGGGTCAAGAATGGCTTTGTCGGTCAGGAATGTTTTTGATGTGAAAAGGTCGTGACCTTTTTTCTTTTTTTAAAAAAATTGTTTCAGGGTGGGTTTTCAGTTTTAACTTTTTGAATGTTTTTCTAGTTTTGATGCCAATTACCTTGCCTAAGTAGGCTTGTGGAAAATAAGGACATAAGAAAGCATATCATGTTGGTTTTGCTTAGCATTTGGTCACCATTTTGTAACTTTTGATATGTTCTGGCAGCATATATTTTGGGAGGTTTCTTTTTCTTTTTTTTTTAATACTGGGTTGTTGTTGTTTTTTTTCACCATATGCTCTTTCGAAGAAAATGAAGACTTGAAAGTTACACAATTCTGTTTTGGAAGACTACCCAGCTGATAAATCTTTGTGATGTACATATAAAGCATCTGTAAATAGTCTTAGTTACTGCTCCATTTTATGATTTTTAAAAAAAATATTGTCCCTTTTTTCCTTGTCTTTTTCCTTGAATTTTCATTTACTTTTGTTTTTATTTGAATAGTTGTCTTTTTTTTTGCGTGTTGGAGTGTACTTAAGTATAACAATAAAATTATGTGGTAAAAAAATCTCTTTGTTTTAGCTTGAAGAATATTTTAGAACTGTGAGAATGTGTGAGTTGGTTGTTGTCTCTTTCTCTCTTTGTACCATACATGTTAGTTGAATAAAGTGCAGTAGTTTGTATTGTAAAGGTGTACATGTTTTTCATAATGAAATTGGGGGGGGGGGGGGGGGAGCAGTTTCTCTGCTAGATTTCCAAGGTTTATAAATGGTGTGATTTTGCATGTGTGCATGCATTTTTAAACAAAAAATTGTCATCTATTTCTACTGGCATGAAATGGCCTGCTCTTCCAAAAAGTAGAAAAGGTTTTTGATGTGTGCACAAGATGTTCTGTATGCATTTGCACATGGGGCCTCAGTGTTGTTTATTGTTTCTTTTGAAGGACTTCTGGGAGAGTGCAGTCCATGCTGATGTTGATGCCAGGGTAAAATCCCCTAATTTAAAGCAAGTGTCTCTGTGAGTGTTTAATTCCAGGTTGCCATGATCATGTGTGCAACACTCTAACCACTAAGCTTTTACTTCTTGATCCTTTGATATTTAGAACTAGTGGCTATAACATCAATAATGTTGAAGATCAGCACATTGTACTGATAGGCACAATGCCTTGTAAAAATTTCCTTTTTTTCTTGAGTTCTCTTTCTTTTTTTGATTATCCAGATAAGATTTTTTAAAAATTCAAAGCATAAGTGATCTTTATGAAAATAGTGAAGGTATAGAATCTTTAGGAATGATTGGGTTTCTATATTTCTCTCATTGTATTACTGTCATCCAACAGAGAGACAGATACTTACATTCTCAGCCAGGTCTTCCATGCACTTAAAAGTCTACCAGTTTTATTAACCTCTTTACTGCACTGTTGACGAACAGTGTTCATCATAGAAACCGTCGTCAGCAATGCTCAGTTGACGATCACTGTTTGTCATGATTCAACGCACTCTCTGTTTTGTCCAGCATGTGCCTGTGCAAAATATGAAAGCAGCAAAAGGGTTAACTAACTCACTCCCCATGATCCACTGATATGGCAGTGGTTTTGTGAACTACACTTGCCTACAAACCATGCAATGGCAGGATTTGGCCTTCAGATTTTTTTTTGCTCAATGATGTCAACTTTTGTACAATTGGGCAACTGACTTTCAACTTCTACCTACATGTCAACAATAAAACCTGAAAATTTCATGTACTTGTGTTGAGCATCTTTTAAGTTATGAATTTTTTGCTAACCAGCACAAACAGCCAGTATACCGAGATAGGCATTGTAAAAATCAGTCAGCATGGAGTGAGTTAAAGCCTGTTTTAAGGAAATATTTGATAATGAATTTGTCAGAGAAAAGATAATTTTCTGTTATGAAGAAAATTCCAACTTTTGATTAGATTTCAGATTTTGGTTACAGTCACTATGCTGCAGTTAATTTCATACAGCTTCTTCTTCCCATTTCTATACCTCTAAATCACACACACACTAAGTCTGGTTCTCTCCTTGGATGGAAATATTAACCCAATAACTAGGCATAAAATAAAAATACTTGTCAAGATAATAAGGAAAAAGAAGTGGAGAAAACAAGTGCAGGTAACCTCTTAGCCTACAACTTAGCCTAATCAGTTTGAAATGATTTATCTAACATCCTATTTAAGAAAAAAAAAGAAGAAAATATTGTCTTTCACTGACAGCATTTTTGGCATTTCTGAGTAAGAGCCATGCCTTTGACCTGACCAGTTTCAGCTCCTGGATGAGCCTTTGTCAAAGCTCCTTGGTGGTGATAAAAGCTGTTGAGGTTATATTAGAGTCCCAGCGGAAGTACTCCAATACAGGGACAGTGAACTGAAGGTGGTCATCCCACTTCAGCGTCTTGGGCCACCCTAAAAATAGTAGGCCCTACAATTCTGTTGAAGCATCGATAACGAGGCCTGCACAGGCACCAAAGTGCTGCAGGAGCTGAAGGTCTGAAATACAAGTTGCACCTGATGTAGTAGGGCCTGCCTCACAGCCAGACACTGTGCAGGATGTAAAAGTGTCGATCACTTTCTGAGTTTCACAAGAATATTTGATATCCCTGTGGCCTTTTTAAGCTGCCATCGAAAGACAACGATAAAAAGAGAAAGAAAATATGCTTTACAATATATGTTGCACACACACACACACACACACACACACACACACACACACACACACAACACACATAAATGAATAGGAGAAAGTAAACACCTACCAAATCTTTGTGCCTTATGTTTGGGGAATCCTATTGAAAGGATGCAAGGGATGTCCAGCCAAATGGTCTGTCTTACCTAGATAATAACCCAAACATTGCCATACACTTACAGTGCAAGGACAGGCAAGAGAAGTTGAGAAAAAAAATCAATGGCCTAGACTTGGATCTACTAGAGAAGGATAGCCAAGTGGTTAAAGTGTTGTGCTTGTGATCTAAGGGCCTAGGATTAAGTCCCACTGAAGCACCCATTCAGTGCTGACTCCCCCAACCAAAAGGTCCTTCAGTTGAGACTAAGAATCGAGGTCAGTGTGTAAATGCATGAAAACATATTGTGCTGACATTAATTAAAAACCCATTCTGCCTTTTGGAAGAGTGGGTCAACTAGTTTGGGTAGGAAGGATGACAAAATTCTAAAAACGCACGCACACAGGTATTGTGTTTAAATACCATCCCCAATGTTGGAATGCTGCTACCTTACTGGTGGATAAAAACGGTCACAAATACTTATGCAAAATTTCACCATTTTGGTGAACCTGGGAGCTCTAGCTGAGGAACAGAAAACAAACAAAAGACAAAAAACAAAACAAAAAACCCCTCCAAAGCTAAGGCAAAAACCATGGAAACAGCTGCAGCCACACCAAAGTCAATTTTTTTTTTTTTTCAATCTTGTATTTCGAGGATAAGGGAATAAACACTTCTGTGCTATTTTACATCCAGCTCCCGTGTGTATGCAGTTTTGTAAATTTTGTCAACTGTTCCCACTGGCACATAATGGCCTCTTTCTGAAAAACGGAACGGGTTTTAATGTGTGCGCAAGATGTTCTTCCTGCGTTCGCACACGGGGCCTTGGTTTATAGTTTCATCCGAAGGACTGTTTGGGGAGAGTGGAGTCGGCACTGATGTTAACTCCAGGAGAAAAATCTCCTTGACGGGTTTTATTTGAGCATAAGATGTTCTGCATGCATGCAAGATGTTCTGCATGCGTTTGCACACGGGACCTCAGTTTATAGTCTCGTCCGCAGGATAGAGACAAGGTGCGAGTGACCAAGCAATATATAAATAAAAAAAAAAAATATATATATATATATATATATATATATATATATATTTTTAACCCACAGTTCTGCTGGGCACTGCTCCCTCCAAACACACACAGTCGAGGTAAAAGTAAAATAATGATAAACACACGCACACACACACACACACACACATATATATATATATATATATATAGATATATATAGATATATATATATATATATATATATAATATATATATGCGTGCGTGCGTGCGTGTGGTGCGTGTGTGGTGTGTGTGTGTGTGTGTGTGTGTGTGTACATATATATATATATGGAGAGAGAGAGAGAGAGAGAGAGAGAGAGAGAGAGAGACGCAACAGCCGAGTTGTTCTGATCGTTCGACTTCAATCCCATGAAGTCGTGGGTTCGAATCTCGGCCGCGTCTGGTGAATTAAGCCTAAGGGTGGGGATTTTTCCGATCTCCCACGTCAACTTCATGTGCATACCTGCCACTGCCTTAATTTCCTTCGAGTATATAGTTATATATACATGCAGAAGATCAAATACGCATGTTAAATCCTGTCGATCATGTTAGTGTTCGGTGGGTTACGGAAATACGAACGTGCCCAGCATACAACCCCAAGTCTACAGAATCTTAACAATAGACCTAATGAAGGCAAAAAAACCCACCAAAAACAGAAGGCAGATAAGAAAGGGAAGAAGAAGAGATGTATGATCAAAAGCAGTCAAAGAAATTTAATATTGATTTGTTTAGTTAGGAAAGAAGTCCAGGATACACAACTCGAGAATGCACAGTTATCGTCCTTGTATTTTAAGCATTATACTTTTTCTTTTCTGCCTCCTTATCGAAGCCCGGTTAGCTCAGTCGGTAGAGCATCAGACTTTTAATCTGAGGGTCAAGGGTTCGAGTCCCTTATTGGGCGATGTTTTTTCCCCTCCTAATAGGTGGTTTTTTTTTTTTTTTTTTGCTTTGGAACCAATATTCCTTTCAAATCTAAAAAAAAAAAAAAAAAGAGAAAAAAAGAAGGGGGAAAAAAGATGAAGAGAAGAAGCAAAAATTGGCACTAATGACTTCTGTTTAAAACAAGGAAAATGAACCATGCTGATAAATTTCACATGTAAAAAAAATCCATCTGTAAGTCTTGGGAGATGTTTCTTGCTCTACCCATTTTTTTTTTAACTTCCTGAGAGAATCGGGCTTTTTTCGTCTGATATGAGTGAAAGTGGTATGGTTGGTCTGTAAGGACAAGGTTGTTTTAAGGAATCTAGTTTTGGTTTTATCTCGTTTTAAGTGTGATCGATGTGGGTTTTCCCACGACGCGGTGGCCGTCCTGGACTGACCCTTATGGTTGGCCGAGGCGTCGATACAAGCAAGGACAGTTGAGTTGGTTTTATACCTCGTTTTAAATTGTACATAGTCGCACACTTTTAATACGAGTTTTAAAATGTCACGAGGTGATAGCCCTGATATGGCCTATGTGGTCGGCGGGGCTATAAGCAACATGATTGGATTGGATTGGAATTGGATCCAATTCATGGATGTTGTGTATGCCTTTCAGGCAGATGTTTCTGGACTTTCTGGGAGACAGATAGCATAATGGTCAGAACATTGCGCTCGAATTTGACGACCCGAGTTCGACTCCCGTTCGAGGGGATTTCCCCCAGGAGTTAACATCAGTGCTGACTCCACTCTCCCCAAAAGTCTTTCGGATGAGACTGTAAACCGAGGCCCCGTGTGCGAACGCACGCAGAGCATCTTGCGCACACATTAAATCCCGTTCCGCTTTTCGTAAGAGTAGGCCATTGTGTGCCGGTGGGAACAGATGACAATATTTACAATTCTGTATACACACGGAGACTGGATGAAAAAAAGCACATGAATGCTTATTCCATTATCCTCGATATAAAAGAATAAATAAATAATTTGTTATGAAAAACTTTACCAGTTTAAAGACAGGTGGATGCCAATAAAAATTATATTAGACACCCAGGATATCTCTTGCATTTAAACTGGATGAACCAAAATGCATATAATATACAATAATTCACACCTTTCCAGCCCCCCCCCAAAAAAAAAAAACAAAAAAACCCAACCCAACAACAAACAAACAAAAAAAAAACCCACAGAAAACAAAACGGAATGTAGGCCTACTGAGCAAAAAAGAAGTTTCCTGACTTAAAAAAAGAAAAGAAAAAAAGAGAACACAGCAATCTGCTTCTTCATGGTCACAACAAATTTTTCTGTTTGAAATTCGGATTGCTCTCCCCGAGGAGAGTTTGTTGCCACAAATGCAGTGACACCTTTTTTTTTCTTCTTAGAATCTCCCCCTCCCCCTATTTGCAAGCTATTTTGTGGTGTTGTTTTTTTACCTGTGAGAGTGGATTTCTTCCTATAAAATGTTGTCCAAACCTTCTTGCAGTGAAACTGCAACTGCAGTTTCATTTTCAGTTTCTTGCAGTTGCAGTGAGCTCTTTTATGAACGCTTATAATCATGCTGCACACTTGGAAACAGCTACATCACGACTTCTGTTATTTGATGGTGGTCAGAACATTGCGCTTGCAATTTGACAACCTGGGTTCGATTCCCATTGGAGGGGATTTTTACATCCCCTCCAACGGAATCAAACCCAGGTCGTCAACAGTTAACATCAGTGCTGATTTCACTCTCTTTAAAAGTCCTTCGGATGAGACTGTAAACCGAGGCCCCATGTGCGAACGCATGCAGAACATCTTGCACACACATTAAATCCTGTTATGCTTTTTGTAAGAGTAGGCCATTGTGTGCTGGTGGGAACAGATGACAAGATTTACAAAACTGCATACACACGGGGACTGGATGTAATAAAGCACATAAGTGCTTATTCCACTATCCTCAATATTAAAAAAAAAAAAAGTTCCTTGCTAGAGGTCTGAGGTTTACCAATGGGGAGATTTTTGTGTATGTGACTGTTTCCTCTTTTCTTTCACCATTAAGTTAGCCACATTTCAACTCCGGGGATGATGTCTAAACACACACCTGTGTGCATGCATGTTTTTTTTTTTGGTCATCTTTACATACTGGCACACAATATTCTTCTCTTCCGAACAGCGGAACACGTTTTTCACATGTGTGCGAGATGTTCTGTGTGCCTTTGCACAGGGGGCCTCAGTTTATTCTCATCTGAAGGACTTTGGCATTCAGCTCAATTTTTTCATCAAACAGGGAAGAAAGGGTGAGGCTGGGAGTTGAAACCAGAATCTCTTTGTGTCAGGCAAATATCTTAACCATCCCTCTGCCTTTCTTCTGGGACCACCACCTATGATCTAGCTGATGGGGTAAAAGTCTGTGTTGAAACAGGAATCCAACCACCAGCCTCTCCGATAGGTGCAGTCCCACTGATCCCTTGGATGAAACTATAAATCGAGGTCCTGTATGCGAATGCATGCAAAATATCTTTGAAGACCTGTTCAGTCTTTTGGAAGAGTAGGCCATTTGTGCTGGTGGGAACGGAATTTTAATTTTTTTTTATATTTTTATACAAAACTGTATACAGGAATGGGATGTAAACAAAGCAAATGAGTGCTTTTTATGCTATCCTCGAAAAAAAAGAAGATTAAAATCAATCTTTAAAGAAAGATCCTCAGTCTTGGAGTGTTTTCAGCCAGCTAGAATGAGGGAGTAAAGAAACCAAGGTTATTTTAGATGGATTGTCCACATATTTTGTTTTTTAGTTAAATTATGGCATATGTGGGTTGTGCTTGTTTCACCTTTTTGAAGTGCAAGTAAGCAAATTTAATAGCAATTTAAGGTACTCAGCTTCTTTCAAAGTCCTCCAAAAGGGAGGTTAGTGACAGGATCATAGCAAATGACAGCACTTTATCTCCCTTAGTCACCCAGTCAAGACTTGCACTTCAGTTACAACACACACACACGTTTAGTTTTGATTTTGCTTGAGTGTGTGTGTCTTCAAGTGAACAGACGTAAAATACAGACTGTAAAATTGAGTTTAGATATATCATATGTCAACTATTTGCTTTTGTAAATTTGTAAGTAAGTTTGTCACTGTGAGACACCAGATGTGGCCCAGCCTGTAGAGCTCTAGGAGAAACTGGAGATTAGCAAAACAGAATTCTTTTTTGGGGGGGCGGTGGGGATGTAGGGCATGTGTTTAACTCTCAACTGCAGCTGGTTGTAAAAAGTATTCAGCTGAAGTGAGAAGTACCAAAAGTGGCTAGAAAGGACTTTGCAATGGACTACATTAGCCAGGGTGGGGCTGATTGGGTACATGGGTAGATGGGATGTTTGATGCTTGTCCAAGGGTCATAGTTTCAAATACACAAGCTGCATGAAGGCTTGGAAAAGATATATCTTCACAGTCAACATGTGTCTAGACACTAACCCTGTTCCAGTCTTTTGGATAAGACTTCAACCAAAGTCCTGTAAGTGAAAGTGAACTCATGCATCACAATCGTGCATGCATCTTAGGTCTGACAGCATTTTTTTTTTCCAAAGAAGTGTAGAATATCGTATGCTGACAGGAAAGGATGACAAAAGAAAAGTACATGAATACTACTATCATGTTTCAGCATTATTCCCCAAGGCAGAACATGGCTACCTTACTGGTGGGAGAATGGCTGAATGCGCAAAAATCTCATTTAAGACGAACCTCAGAGTTCTAACTAGAAGACCGTATTTGCATAGTACTTGCATCTGTTTCATTAACTACTTCTGTTTAACAAACACATTCTTACATTAATTTACATTCCAAACAGCACAAAAACACCTGCTGAAAGACAAGTTTTAAAGATATTTACAATTTATTTTGTCTTTAAAAAGAAAGATGATACAATCTGATTACACACTTCCAATCAATGAACATGGCATTGGTTGTGGAAAAATGATTGTAATTCATTATAGGAACAAGAAATAAATGATCACTTATGACCAACAGACATGCGCTATGACCAACAGACATGCGCTATCAGATTGACTTTCAGACATATAACAGATGTCTGAAAATGAGTTTCTGTACAGGTTACAATGCAACTGCAAGAGGCAAACAAAATGAAAACTGAGTATATATAACTATTTGATGCATGGCTGATGGAGCATTCTTACAGCACTCGCTTCAAGACAGTGATGAGCTATGTACAACTATGGAACACACACACTCACATAGTGACAGTGCTGACTCCACTCTCCCCAAAAGTCCTTCGGATGAGACTTTAAACCGAGGCACTGTATGCGAACGCATGCAGAACATCTTGCGCACACATTAAATCCTGTTCCGCTTTTCATAAGAGTAGGCCATCGTGTGCTGGTGGGAACAGATGACATTTACAAAACTGCATACACACGGGCACTGGATGTAAAAAAGCACAAGAGTGCTTATCCCATTATCCTCAATATAAAAGAATAAATCAAAAAATAAAATAAAATCAACATACACATACAGTGTTGATTCTAGGATTTCAAAAAAGGGGGCCCAAGGGCCCCCTGAAATGAAAAAAAGGGGGCATTTGCCCCCTCCCCTCTTTTCTCTTCATAAAAAAGGGGACAAGTAGTAAGTAGTATATTTTGCTCATAATACCATTAGTACTGATTTCTGCTATTTTTCAAGAACGAGAAACAAAATAAACAAGATGGTATGTAGGCAAACAGGATTTAATATGTAGCTTATGTATTGCAGCTGGTCTGTAAAATGAATTTTTTACACAGGAAAGAGAGATTGGGGGGGGGGGGGGGGGGGGGGGGGAGAAAGGGGGGGGGGAAGATTGTGGTACATTCAGATGTGGAGGGATACATACTACATAGATACAGGAGGAGATGCATTGTTTGTATACAGAGAGAGAGAGAGAGAGAGAGAGAGAGAGAGAGAGAGAGAGAGAGAGAGAGAGAGAGAGAGAGAGAGAGACGAGAGACAGAGGAGAGGAGGAGGAAGGGAAGGAGAAGAGAGAGAGAGAGAGAGAGAGAGAGAGAGAGAGAGAGGAGAGGGGGAGGAGGAGAGAGAGAGAGAGAGAGAGAGGAGGGGGGGGGGGGGGAGGGGAAGGAGAGAGAGAGAGAGAGTCAAAGTCAAATTTGTATTTCCACATTTTGAGTTGGAGAGCTAAATCTAGATGAAAAAAGAGGCAAAGCCAAAATCAGTCTTCCCCCCTTACCATATGAGAGAGAGACAGGGAGAGATATAGAGGTGGGGAAGGGAGGAAGGGATGTCAAAAGTCCATTTTGTATTTCCATTCAGAGTTGGAGGGAGAACTAGATTTAGATCTAGATGAGAAAAAAAGGGGTTAAAGCCAATGTCTAGTCTTATCTTTTCCTCCCATATGGCAGAGAGAGAGAGAGAGAGAGAGAGAGAGAGAGAGAGAGGAGAGGAGAGAGAGAGAGAGAGGAGAGAGAGAGAGAGAGAGAGAGGAGAGAGAGAGAGAGAGAGAGAGAGGAGGTCAAAGTCAATTTTGTATTTCCACTTTCAGAGTTAGAGAGAGATCTAGATCTAGATGAGAGGAGAGGTGAAAGCAAATATCAAAGTCTTGCCCCTCCCCCCTCCCCATGAGGGAGGGAGGGAGGGAGAGAGAGAGAGAGAGAGAGAGAGGAGAGAGAGAGAGAGAGAGAGAGAGAGAGAGAGAGAGAGAGAGAGAGAGAGAGAGAGACGGAGGGAGGAAGGGAGCAAGATTTTCTGTTAAAGAGAGATCTAGATCTAGATGAGAAAAGAGGTGAAATCCAATATCAAAGTCTTTTTCCTCCCATGCAGAAAGGGGAAGAGAGAGAGAGAGAGAGAGAGAGAGAGAGGAGAGAGAGAGAGAGAGAGAGAGAGAGGAGAGAGAGAGAGAGGGGGGGGGGGGGGGGAGTCAAAGTCATTTTTGATATCCAGCGATAGTCTACCCTATGCCATCATTATTGTTGCCAAGCACAGGCTATAGTAGAGCAGCCAAGACACAATATATCCTCAAATTGTTCAATTCGGAGTAGAAGTGTAAAATTTGGTATGTGGGTACCTAAATCCTTTCTTAATCATATTAGAAAGGGAAACACATTGAGGGTGACCCATGGAGGGTGTGAGCACATTTAATTAGGTCAGTGTGTCATTATCGTTTTCTAACAGGTTCCCACATGAAAACTGGTAGTGAGTCTTCTAAAAACAATATATTATAGTTCTGTGAAGTGTATATCATAGAGCATATGCAATACAAGTCAACAGTTAAATTTTTAGTTGACATTGATTAAGTAGGTCAACTAAAATGAGGTCAAAGTACGTTGGAGTGGATTTTTGGTCTTATTTGACAGTTTTAAAGGGCTATAAACAACAATTTGTGCTAAATCACAAAGTAATAGAGATCAGCTGTGCAGCACATGTGTAAATGCTTGCTTTTTGTAAGTAAAGAAAGCTTTATCTGAAAGATAAACTAAGTAGGTCAAGATACTTTCATAACATTTGGACCTATTTTGATTTTATTGTGAACCTTTTCAGTAGGTTTTTTTTGGTTGATGTTGGTTTGTATTGGGAGGTTGTTTTGTTTAGAAGGAAAGAGGTAAGTGTGTACTTGTTTTTATTCCTTTTGCTTCTTTTCACACACCACTGGTGTATTCTCAATATGTTAAAACTTGACCTAATTAGGCTGATTTTGGTATAAAAAATAGTTTTTGAAAACAGAACACACCACGTATCTCTTTTACAAGCAAGAAACAATGGAACACATTGTGAATGTGAATATCACAGCATTGTATATAAACTATCAATGGAGCATTTTCTTTAAAAAGCATAGAAAAAAAAGGTTGCTCTACCTTACTCATCAGCTCACATATGTGGAAGACGTCTCCACCACAAGTGCAGAGGGCAGTACATTGCAGGTTGGCCCTCACACATTTACAACATTCTTTGCAGCCGTGTTTACACCCACAGTGGATCAGTTCAAGACATGAATCTTGTGCCTGCTGAAGAGTAGTCCAAACAGGCTGCCATATCTGTCCTTTTTTCCAACCCCATTCTGCAGGAGATGGGAGCACAGGCTGTTTTGTGAGACACTGACTCCAGACATGTCAGCTTGGTACACAGCATGGAGAGTATGTTGCTTTAGAGCTGCTGATGTTGGAGGAATGTTCTCTAGTTGTCTTCCCTGCTGCACAAACAGTTTCTTCCTGGCTTGATTGACAGTACAGACTGCATTTGAATGCTCACACAAGAGTACAACAAACCTCTCGATTGTCTCCATCAAAGTATCTGGCAGTGTGCATGGTCTGTCTATTATGGCCAACAAGGCTTCTGTCACCTCTGGAAATACAGTCCATGTGTTCCACGCTGTTGTCTTGCCTTTGTTGCTGAAGAAGGACATGGTGTCACATCTAGTAAAAATATGAAATGCTGGGAGTGCCTTCAATTTTTTCAATCCAAGTTGCATGGAAATTTGGTGAGCTGGAACATATTTGAAGTGTTTTCCAGTGCCCATAGCCAACCAGATTTCTTTTGCAGTGATGACCTGGAAGCTAGCAACTGCAAGGACTAGAACATCTGTGTCTGTGGTCCTGATTAAGATCTTGTCAAAACCTTCATGCGCTCAATCTGGTAGGTGGAGCAAGATCCTTGTGTCAGCCTCCTATGTGTGCACTGTTGCAGATGGTTTGTTTCTTTGTTCTCAGGGATACAGAGTACTTTGTCACCATAGGTTATCACCAATACCTTCTCCTGCATGTTGATCTTTTCAATTGTTCTTTCAGCAATGTATTGGAACAAATCACTTTTATTGCTGTCCACACAGAGAAAACTGTGCCAGTTACCAGGTACTAAAGCAGTTGGCAACACTCTTCTTCGTACAGCACATCCTCGGCTTTCTCTTGCACTCCTGCCTTGAGACGATCAGATGTGTACATATCAAGTATAATGTCAAGTCTTGTTGCTGATTCCATGGATATTAAGACATATGGTACAAATCTGTTGTCAACATACTCCTGAAATGTCTTGATGAGTTTTGGTGACAACATCTGCACCACTGCAGCTCAATCAAGCAATTTTGCATTGACTTTGGAAACGATGAGGATCAGAATCAGATGCAGCACAAGCAGACACCAGTATCTTCTGAAAGCTCCTGAATATCACTCATGTCATTCATGTTGTCAAATCACTTCAATGAAATATTTGCCAAAGTTTCAGAAAGAACAGCATCTTTTCTGCAAAGCCTCATTTGGTGATGAATTACTATGGATGTTTAGTTGTCAGTCATGAAAGTAGATCTCCTTTTGATCCGATCTCACTGTCCCAACTTTGAAGAATGGTGGCCATGGTGGTTTTAATGCTAGAAAATCTTCAAGATTTACCATTTTGGACTGCATGCAAATGTAAGAGCCAGAAAACAAGGAACAATCTTATTTAGCAATGCCAGGTCTTTTTCAAATGCACTCTACGACTTGGTTGAGAACAATAGGAACCTGTTTTTTTTATGGATCAGAACAGTTACGTTACTTTTTCTAAAGTACTCTTCAAAAATGCTGAATATGTACTGACAAGGGAAATGACTTCTCTGAACAGTCTTTACTATACATCATCATATGTTTTTCGGTCGTCCAATGGCAATTTAGATATTTCTG
Organism: Stramonita haemastoma; assembly: GCA_030674155.1. Classification (NCBI taxonomy): domain Eukaryota; kingdom Metazoa; phylum Mollusca; class Gastropoda; order Neogastropoda; family Muricidae; genus Stramonita; species Stramonita haemastoma. Next base: position 82,382,243 of record CM060316.1, on the reverse strand, counting down.
TCTTCTGAGAAAGGTTCCCATTTCTCAAGCAGGAACCAAGCTCTGACTTCAGATACAAAAGCTGTCTTTGAAAACCAGGACGTTGTCATGATGGCAAGTGCGTGTTTGGCCTCTTCCATTTAGATTGTTTCTCAAACTCAGTACTATTCCTGAGTGGGATATTCAGTCCAAGCTCTAAATCGTTCTAGATTTAGGCTTGTGATAATTATAAGACCAATGACACCTTCCCAACTTAACAACTTTTACATAGTCAAGCATTAAGTTACATTGTCATGTGCATGGTCTAGCCAATGCTGAAAACTTGTGTTTGTTTTTCTAAACAATCCCCAGAGCAGAACTGTTGGAATAGTCAGGGGTTTTCTTCCGCATTGCCAGATTCGGATGTGAACAGCCAACCAGTGGATAGTTGACATGATCTATTGCAACATTCCACACTTTGTCAATACTGAGTTGTACATTGTGAAGTCTGCGTGCCATTTGTATATAAAGCTGAAAATGCAAGTGCTGTAATTCCAGAATTGTACCAGTTATGCAAATTGTGGCTGTTCCCTTTCCCCATCCATCCATTCCATGTATCACAAGTTGGCTTTACTTTCTTCAAATAGTGTTTTGCTTATTTTTGCCACGACATGATTTGTGCATTAAGCTTATGCTTTCTTAATGTCTCCTCAACAGGTTCCTTCATCAGTTTTAGACAGTGGTAACAGACACTGGGGATTCACCAAGTTTGAAAAAGCTGCCATAATTCTGAGCAACATATTATACACCTGCTCCATTCTCCTTTCAATCCCTTGGCTGGACATATCAAAGGTGCTTTGTTTGATGGACTCAGGCTAAAGCACATAGGTTCTCACAGTCATCTGATTCCTTCACTTCCTCCACTGGAATATAGAGACTGTATGGTTATTCGCTTATAATGAGACATTAGCACCTTTTTGGCTTGCAGGTTTTTAACTGCAACAGAGGCAACCCCCCAGAAAACTTGGTTTCTGACACGAATCAATGGCCATACATTTATCAAAAGCTTTTATATACATACTGCAGATTCTTACCCTTACAGCACATCCTGTGACACAGTCAACATGTGTGTGTGTGTGTGTGTGTGTGAACGGTTGAGTGGCACATGCATGCGCGCCACACACACACACCATGCACGCACACACACTTCTAGAGATATAGGCTTTTAAAAAAAAATTTGTTTTTACATATGCATTATCAGATGTGTTTGTGTGTGAACACGCACGCACGCTTGCACACGCGCGGCACACACATGCGCGCACGCGCATGTGTGTCTGTATGTGTGTGTGTGTGAAGAACATAGTGTGTGTGTGTGTGTGCCCTCGCACGTGACGTGCACGCACACACACACACGCGCCCATGCAAGCACCTCCTCTGACAGTCAACTTGTATGTGTGTGTGTGTAAAGGGTAGAGTGTGCACATACACGCACTCACACACATACATCTATAGATATAGGCTATATTTCTTTTATTTTGTTTTTACATATGCAGTAATAGAAATGTGTGTGTGTGTGTGTGTGTGTGTGTGTGTGTGTGTGTAAACGACAGCGCGCGGCGCGTGCGCACGTGTGTGTGTGTGTGTGTGAGTGTGAGCGTGTGTGCACGCACACACACACACACGCGCGCATGCAAACGCTGTGCTGTTGAAACACACACACAGGGTAGAGTGTGCACATGACGCACCACACGCACATCTATAGATATAGGGCCTATATTTCTTTTGTTTTGTTTTTACATATGCAGTTAATAGAAATGTGTGTGTGTTGGTGTGTGTGGTGTGTGAACGACATGCGTCGCTGGCACTGTGTGTGTGTGTGAGGTGTGTGCATGCACACACACACCACGCGCATGCAAACGCTGTGCTGTTGAAACACACACACACTGATTGCTGTGACATATTGGTGATATTTCTTTATTTGTTTATATGCAGAATGAATGGGTGTGTGTGTTTTAACCATCGCACGATGCGTTTTGTGCACGCACACACACACACGCGCATGCAAACGCTGTGCTGTTGAAACACACACACACTATGTAGTTGATTTTATTTATTTTATTTATTTATTACTTTTATATGAGGATAATGGTATAAGCATTCATATGCATTTTTACATCCAGTTCCCTGTAAATGCAGTTTGTAAATGTCATCTGTTCCACTGGCACATGATGGCCTACTCTTACGAAAAGCCGAACAGGATTTAACGTGTGCGTAAGATGTTCTGCTACGTTTGCACACGGGGCCTCGCTTTATAGTCTCATCCGAAGTATTTGTGCGATACTATGTGCTTGTGTGTATGTGCGTGCATGCATGCATACGCGCGCTGCGTGCTGTGTGTGTAGGCCCTATCAATAGCATTGTGTGTGTATGTGCTCGTTCTTCTTTAATCCCATTATTCGAATGCAATGAGAGGGGAAGGGGGGTTGGGGGGGCAGGGTCTGTGGGATGCCTTGGTAGGTGATACCTATATTTTTGCACCCTCACAAAAATATTTTCCATAACAGCATTTTTAACTGCAAAATAATATAATCCGAATTCAGTGCACTTCGAAGGTGATCTTCCATTTTGGGGGGATGTTTTGCAATATGGAACATTTATAGAACAAATAACATGAAAGCAAAAATAAAATAAAAAGTGCCACTTTTAACATGGGTACCCAGGCTAGTGGTAACACCGCTCCTACTGATGATTGACACATGCCAGCTGGTCAGTCTGACTTGCTGCTGCTGGAGGGTTAGGAGTAGGCTCCTTCTATGGTGTACGGCTTGTGTCAAAAGAGCAATGATCGAAATCGATTATCGATCACTGCTCCTCACAGAGGGTGCTGAGATCGTGTTTCCCTTTCTAGGAATAATCATCATGGTCCATAGTATCATTGTGCAAGAGGAAATATTTCTACTAAAATCCGAACATTCCTAGTAGTTGATGCCTAGGCTAACTTGTCTAGCCAGATCTGAAAAACCGCCTTGAAAACTCTTATGTCTATCAGCTTTGAACCCTGCTGGGACGCTGCTACTTCCACTAACACCACTAAACGATCTCTGTCACAATGACGTCACTTGTTTCAGCAGTACACGGCTCCTTTGAAAAATGACGTAAATTGAGTAGGGAAATGACGTCAGACCAGCCGCTTGTGATGGTTGTGATGACTGTAGCCGCTAATCAGTGCATCCTACTGTCCCTGGGGTATCAAGTAATGACCAACGCATGTAGCGCTACTTTGAAACTATACAAACAGCAGTTGCGGGGACGCACTGTTTGTTCAAATATGCGCTATCCACAGTTTTTTTGCGTCCGTTAGGGCGCACTGGTCACATTATTTTGTGGCAAAGTTGAAAAAAATGTGGGAATCCCGCAAGGGCGCACCTTAGAATCAACACTGCACATACATCTCAAATCAACACAAAAAGTCACAGGGATGAACTTGTGCAAAGTCATACTTGAGACAAATATGTATATTTACAAAATTAACGTAGACTTTTTTTCAATAAACAATATATATATATATATATATATATATATATATATATATATATATATATATATATATATATATAAATATATATATATATACAACATACATACATACATACATATACACACACACACACAACATACATTCATACAGACACACATATACATAATTATATACACACATTGATATAAACAAAGTTCACAAGGTCTGAAGTTGATATTTTTATGCATGAAACTTTAGACATTAGCAAATTACCACACACAGAATTTTCTATATCATCAGAATGAAAACCTGAGGGGCATTACTAACAGGAAAACATATTCCCATCTTACTGTCTGCATCATTCTGAAATCTGATTTTTGCAGGCTTTCAAATGATTTGTGCCAAATGTCTTTTCTTAAATTCTAACCTTTTAAAGAGAAGTTTGATTACATCATTTCCTGTTCATGTGAAAAGGTCTACCTTCAAACCACAACCAGAACTCTTTACAAAGCAGGATAAAAAGAAAACAGTGAACAACAACCCCCCCCCCTCCAAATTAAATAACTTGGCAACATATTACACAAATGCAAATCATGCATCACAAGATGGCAGAGGAAACAAAGTCTTGATGTTCATGTTCACATCAACTGTCATGTTTCTTGCTGTTGTCTGCGTTGGATTTTTGCCAGAACAGATATGACACATGTTGTTCAGTCTTTTCTAGATTCAAGCTCTGAAACAAGAAACAGGGAGAGATTCAGGTGTAATCAATACATGAGACATGCATTTTCAGTCTTAGCAATCCATCTCAAATTTAGCATTAGTGACTACACAAAATAGTTATCTGGTATGTTGTGCAACATGACGGTTGAAGCTACAATTAAGTTTCAGCCATGTTCCAGTAAGTTGATATAAAAAAAACCAAGATATTTGCTACATTACCTAAGACACTCTTGACACCTCACAGCTGTTACTTATTTGCTGATCATTCTGGTGCCATTACACAGGCCTTTCCAGGCTCATTTTATTGTTTTTATAGCCTCCAGCAAACAGGTGTTCTTCATGTTAGGCCACCAGCCAGAATCTGTGCTTAGGTGTACGATACCAGGGATGGCACCAAACACATGCACGACACTACAACTGGCTTCTAGAGATCCCAGTAATAGCAGCCTAGTTGTGGAGTTAAGACTTAATGATATGCCTGCTCTGAAATGGTAATCATCAACACATTCCTTCAACAACCTTCAAGAATATACTTGATGCAAACTTTCCATAGCATGAAAGGGACAAGAAGCTGAAATAGAGATCACTATGAGACCAGGTCACAAAAAGTATCAGAATATTATCTCTATTGTATGGTGAGCGATGAGGAGGAGGAACAGAGATATCTTTACCAGGGAAATCCAGTCATGCAATGAAGTCATTTAATTATCTTTCCTTTTTTAATTTTCATGGCACACCCTTCATATGACTGGTCAAGTGCCACTGTAAAAAAATAAAACAAGCAGC
>CM060316.1:82302259-82374759 GCA_030674155.1 Stramonita haemastoma | reverse complement strand
TTTGTCAATGCACACTAGACACCTTAGGAGAATGTTTGTGTTTTAGTATTGCAGTGCTTTCATACAGAAAACATGGAAACACAACTCACACAATTGTGTTTAATTATGTTGTTTACTAGAGATTACATAATAATTGCGGACAAAACAAGCAAACAACTTTTGACACATGATACAAACACGAAAGAAAAATAATGCAACATATGTAACAATCATTTGCCCACACTTTTCTCAAATTTCATGCAGTTCTGATTTATAGTATGAGAGATATTACATTTTAAACATACCCACCCATTTCAGCTCATTTTGGCCAAATCCTTCCATGACCAGGAAGTTGATTGTGTCAGTTCACTGTATGAAATTAAGAGCTAAGTCTTTCTGAAAAAAAGGCAGGAAAATGGACCAAGAAGGCAGGAAATAGACCAGGAGGAGGTGACAAGAAGGAACAAGGAAAAAACAAAGAGAGGGATCGAAAAGAGGGAATTCAAGAAGGTAGGGATACAATTTATACTGACAGGCCCCTGGCATCCCCATGGTGAACTATGGATACTAACATCTGCAATTACACAAATTTTATCTTGTTATATATAAGTTATATGTGTATGCTCCATGGCATTTTTGCATGCCAGAAGATGATCTATATGGATGCAATGGATCACTATGGGACTGAATCTGAACTGAATTTTTAACAGCTCTCAAAAACTGACCTGGTAATATGAGGAGTTGTTGTTCCCTAGCTTAACACTCTGGGGGTCACCCAGAATGAACACACTGACTCACTCGTCCCACCTGGGAATCACTGTGAGATTGAAATTGCACACTGAATGAGAAGTTTGCGTGTATGACCGTTTTCAAATACTGTGAGATTGAAATTGCACACTGAATGAGAAGTTTGCGTGTATGACCGTTTTCAAATACCTTGCCATACAGGCAGCCATACTCTGACTTCAGAGGAAATATGAGGAGTGTTATGGCCTTTAGAAAAGAAGGTATCTGAAAGCTTCAGAGATGTTTCAAACTTACCCTATGGATGTGCTGACTGGATCCTTTCAGGTGCTGCCAGTCCATCAACTCCGCCATGGACAGGTTGCGCGCCTGAAACAGAATTCAAAAGTGGATAGTTTAACCCTCTTGCATTCAGATTCTCTGAACACAAATTGCCCCTAGATTTCGCATTCCATCACAAAATCAGGCCAGGCACACATGCTCGCTCACCTTTTCCTCCTTCTAAGTACATACCAGCACTATAACTACTTCCAGACTCTCACTTCAGGCTTTGTGCATGTGGCATGATAGAGCTTTGGAATGTGGTAGTGATTGGTGAAGTCACTGCCTGATGGAAAAATACTGTGTGTAAATCCCGGCAAATCCTGGTTCGGGAATCAAGGGGGGCAATTATTCAATCCCGGCAAATCCCAGTTCGGGACTATGAGGGTTAAGACAATGAACTAACTCACAGGTATCTGTTACTCTACACAGTATAAATTCTGACACAGTCAGGACTTTGTTATTTCTGTCATCCATTACTTTCCATAAACAGCAGTGTGATCAAAGTGAAGGCTTACAGGATCTTTTTTTAATTATTTTTTTTAAGGCTTACATGACTGCCAAAGCCGGTGTCAGAAAAAATGCTTTTAATACAGGAGTCATGACTGTAACCACTCTCACCAGCTACCTATCCTGTTGGTGCTAGCTTGAAAAAAGAAGCCATGATGGAACTGACATCTAATTGAGATGACCACAAGACTTTCTTCAAGTATATAATTGTGGCTATGGAACTAATTTCCTGACTTCAATTTGTTCATTTCTTCTGTTTAATTTTTTGTTTATTCAAAGCATGGTATCGATGTAACCGTCAGTAATCTTGAACATGATTACTGATGGAGTTAAGGGTATTTTTCTCCCCGGAAAGTTCTTCAGATGAGACAATAAATCGAGGTCCCATGTAAAAAAGAATGCATGCAGACCAACTTGTGCACACATTAAAACCAGTTCTGCCTTTTGGAAGAGTAGGTTGTTTGTGCTGGTGGGAATGGATGACAAAATCTACAAAACTGCATGCACATGGGGACTGGATGTAAAAAAAAGCACATGAGAGCTTATTCCATAATCTTCAAAATAAAAGAAGATTACTGAAAAAAAACCCACCCAAACAAGCCATATTCTTGTTTCAGTTATTACTTTCTATAAGTTAATTATGGACAAGTTTTTAGCTCCTGTAAGTGCTGCCAATTCAAGCTCATAAATTCACAAAAAAAAATTACCATGAACTGGTTATCTAAACCCTGTGTATGCTGGTGCTAAATTTCATGTTGGAATAACACAGAAAAAGCCAGAGGCACAAAGAGGCAAATACTGTGTCTGTACATATGATTGGGTACTTTATGTATGGGTGTGCATATCTATAATTATTTCTAAAGCTACTTGACTGCCCCCCCCCCCACCAAAAACAAACCCAAACTGATGTTAGATGCACTGGGCCTGATTTGTCAAGCGCTTAACGGCAGCGCAACACATTTTTGCTCATATGACAGACAACAATAGTTTTTGCTCATATGACAGACAACAATAGTTTTTGCTCATATGACAGACAACAATAGTTTTTGCTCATATGACAGACAACAATAGTTTTTGCTCATATGACAGACAACAATAGTTTTTGCTCATATGACAGACAACAATAGTTTTTGCTCATATGACAGACAACAATAGTTTTTGCTCATATGACAGACAACAATAGTTTTTGCTCATATGACAGACAACAATAGTTTTTGCTCATATGACAGACAACAATAGTTTTTGCTCATATGACAGACAACAATAGTTTTTGCTCATATGACAGACAACAATAGTTTTTGCTCATATGACAGACAACAATAGTTTTTGCTCATATGACAGACAACAATAGTTTTTGCTCATATGACAGACAACAATAGTTTTTGCTCATATGACAGACAACAATAGTTTTTGCTCATATGACAGACAACAATAGTTTTTGCTCATATGACAGACAACAATAGTTTTTGCTCATATGACAGACAACAATAGTTTTTGCTCATATGACAGACAACAATAGTTTTTGCTCATATGACAGACAACAATAGTTTTTGCTCATATGACAGACAACAATAGTTTTTGCTCATATGACAGACAACAATAGTTTTTGCTCATATGACAGACAACAATAGTTTTTGCTCATATGACAGACAACAATAGTTTTTGCTCATATGACAGACAACAATAGTTTTTGCTCATATGACAGACAACAATAGTTTTTGCTCATATGACAGACAACAATAGTTTTTGCTCATATGACAGACAACAATAGTTTTTGCTCATATGACAGACAACAATAGTTTTTGCTCATATGACAGACAACAATAGTTTTTGCTCATATGACAGACAACAATAGTTTTTGCTCATATGACAGACAACAATAGTTTTTGCTCATATGACAGACAACAATAGTTTTTGCTCATATGACAGACAACAATAGTTTTTGCTCATATGACAGACAACAATAGTTTTTGCTCATATGACAGACAACAATAGTTTTTGCTCATATGACAGACAACAATAGTTTTTGCTCATATGACAGACAACAATAGTTTTTGCTCATATGACAGACAACAATAGTTTTTGCTCATATGACAGACAACAATAGTTTTTGCTCATATGACAGACAACAATAGTTTTTGCTCATATGACAGACAACAATAGTTTTTGCTCATATGACAGACAACAATAGTTTTTGCTCATATGACAGACAACAATAGTTTTTGCTCATATGACAGACAACAATAGTTTTTGCTCATATGACAGACAACAATAGTTTTTGCTCATATGACAGACAACAATAGTTGCTGGTTGAGTGTTTGATGAAGAAAAAGAATAATATGAACATTTTCTGGAGGGAGGACAGAGGCGACACAGTTTAAGTGTACCTGTTTGTCGGACACACTGGCTCCCAGCTGACAAGGCCTGAGGGTGACAGGAGGAGGAGGAGGACTATTGTCCTGGGACACCCCTCCATCACACTGACACCCCAGTAGGCTGTGGGTCTCACACTCCGTCCCGTCACTGAAGGAAAACAGATCCTGCACAATTCAAAGGTAACTGTTACTTCAACACAACAAAAACAAAAACAAGGGCTGGAGTGAAAAATGGAAGAGGGTTATCTTAATGCTTGCAAAAACTTCTCTGATGAAATTCATCCAGTCTTATCATGATAAAGCCGCCGCTGTAGTCTAGTGGTTAGGGCGTAGGACTCGTAATCTAAAGGTTGCGGGTTCGATCCCAGCTTTCGGCTATGGCGTTGTGCCCTTGGAAAAGGCACTTTACGGCTATTTTCTCACCCCACCCAGGTGTAAAAGGGGTACCAACCTTGTGTTGGGGGTTAACCCTGCGATAGACTGGCATCCTATCCAGGGGGGGGTCTATGACTCTCAGTCGCTTTACGCCACAGAAACCGGGATAAGCACCGGCCTGATTAGCCTCTATAGGCTCGGGACAGACTTTAACTTTTTAACTTTAACTCATCATGATAAATTTATTATTTTAGCTTGTCTTTAAGCAATGAATAGCCATGCATAAGGAATATACTTAAAGGTTACTTAGTGTTTAAAGGGTGTATGTGTATGTGTGTAAGAAAGAGAGAGAGAGGAGAGAGAGAGAGAGAGAGAGAGAGAGAGAGAGAGAGAGAGAGAGAGGAGAGGAGAGAGAGAGAGAGAGAGAGAGAGAGGAGAGAGGAGAATGTGTTGTGTGTGTGAATCTATGAGTAGTTTTCTCCCCAGAACTTCTGCAGTGACAACTCCCTCATACAGGGGTGGGAATTGGCAGAGTCCAAAAACTGTGAAAAGTAAGGGGGGTCCAGGGGGCATTGCCCCTGGCGGGGTTAAGGGGCAGAGCCCCTTGTGGGGGTCAGGGGGCAACGCCCCCTGAAGCTGAGGGTTTTTCAGCAATTCTAGCCTGTTTAACCCTCTCCCATTTTCTAATGCCGCAGCGGGCTTTTCGGAAAAGGCCCCATTTATTTTATCGTGCCGCAGCATGCCGAGAATCGCTCGCGGCCAGTGGGTATTTTCCATCACGCTCTGAGCATGAACAAGTTCACCCACACCATGAGTGACTTTTCCCGCTATAGTAAGGATAGCCCAATGGCTTTTCAGTACTATTTTTGGCACCACACATCCTTCCCTTCTCAAGAAATTAGTCAGCGTCTCTCATTTTCATTCACACATTTTCTCATAGTTAAGAATGGCGGCAAAGCACGAAGATGAAATGTGGGAAGATTTTCCAGAAGATGAAATTGACGAAATTATGCGTCAAGTTGAGGAGATTGAAAGACAACAGAATAGAGAATCTGATGTTGAAATTGAAACTGAAGAAGGAAGGGATGAAATAGATGAGGATTATGCAGTAGAAAGTGACCCTGAAGGCAACATTCCACTACTAAATTTGCAGACGACGTGGCGCGCGGCGAACACAGCGCTGGCAGTGAAAGATTTTCAGTTGCCTGCAGGCCCTGTACACACACTACCGCTCAGTGCCAAGCCCCTGGATTATTTTTTTCTGTTTGTTTCCCCAACTTTTTTTCGTAGTGCGGCAGATGAGACAAATTAGTATGCCAAACAAAAGATCGCTGCTAGAGGTGTGGCTTCTGATCCTTTGTGGACAGACACAACACCTGAGGAGATCAGGCCTTACCTGTCTATACTGATAATGATGGGAATCAATCGTCTGCCCAGAATACATATGTACTGGTCCACTGACCCCAAGTTTTCTCACTCATGGATCAGTACTGTCATGCCCAAAACAAGATTTTTGAAGCTGAATCAATATTTTCATTTGAGAGACACAAGTGACACACCTGGACGTGACAGCCCCCAGTACGACCCTCTCTACAAGATCAGGCCCTTTCTCAATGACATCAAAGCCCAGTTCAAGGCACGACGCAATCCATCCCGTGAATAAATAATGTACCGTGTTTGCGTATTTTTTATTTCTCTTTAGTATGTAGAAAAACTGTACAATCCCAGACAATGGACTTGGTGACAATCTTCATGTGATGTGTATTATTCAATCGATTACCCTGACGTGGAATCCTACAGAGGGCCTGTAGGTAGGACACTATTTTTTTTAAATTTTGACTCATACTAGTGCATGATGTGCATGTTAGAGCATATTATTTTACTAACAGCATGAAGTGAACATGTTGTCACCTTGATTTGGTGACAAAAAGGGGGACAGCAACACGACATATATAAGCAGGACTGTCAAATTTTGATGCAAAGTAAACTATGACAACTTATGAACATTCCTGTCAAATTTCAAGACTCTACTATCAGTAGTTTTTATATGGTGGTGTATATTACTAAGGAACTGTGTTTTACTAGAAAAAGATTGAAATTTTCCGAATACTAGGAGGAGTTTCTTGGTCAGAAAAGCGAATGGAAGAGGGTTAATGGCCTCTCCTTGAACTAATTTCAGTTCTTGATACCAAGCAATTTCTGCTCTAAAATAAGCTCTCCAAGTATGACTTTTTCTGTCATTTCTTCAATCCAAAGGAGGTTCTATACCCAAGTAATCACATAGCAAAAATGAGTATATTTCTAGACAAATGTGCACTAATGCAGATACAGGAAGAAAGAGAAAGAAAGAACAGATACACATAGACAGAGAAACAGAGAGAGAGAGAGAGAGGGGGGGGGGGGGGAGGGGTGTGTGTGTGTGTGTGTGTGTGTGTGTGTGTGTGTGTGTGTGTGTGTGTGTGTGTGTGTGTGTGTGTGTGTGTGGTAAGAGACAGGGAGAGGTGGAGAAAATGAGAGACAGAGACAGCGATAGAGAGACACAGAGAGAGAATGTGTGTGTGTGTGTGTGTGTGTGTGTGTGTGTGTGTGTGTGTGTGTGTGTGTGTGTGTGTGTGTGTGTGTGTGTGGTGTGGTATGTGTGTGTGTGTGTGTGTGTGGAGAGAGAGAGAGAGAGAGAGAGAGAGAGAGAGAGAGAGAGAGAGAGAGAGAGGAGAGAGAGAGAGGAGAGAGAGAGAGAGAGAGAGAGAGAGAGAGAGAGAGAGGAGAGTTCAAAGTCATATTGTTATAAATTTCCACATTCTGAGTTGGAGAGAGAGCTAGATCTAGATCTAGATGAAAAAAGAGGTGAAAGCCAATATCAAAGCCTTGTTGGAGAGAGAGCTAGAGCTAGATGAAAAAAGGCAAAAGCTAATATCAAAGTCTTGCCCCCCACCCCCTTAAGAGAGAGAGAGAGAGGGGGGGGGGAGGGGAGAGAGAGAGAGAGACAGAGACACAGAGACAGAGAGAGAGGGTCAAGTCAATATTGTATGCCCACTTTCAGAGTTGGAGAGAGATGTAGATGAGGAAAGAAGTGAAATCCTATATTAGTCTTGTTGTTTTTTCCTCCCATAAGAGAGAGAGAGAGAGAGAGAGAGAGAGAGAGAGAGAGAGAGAGAGAGAGAGAGAGAGAGAGAGAGAGAGAGAGAGAGAGAGAGAGACAGACAGACAGACAGAGGTCAAAGTCAGTTTTGTTTTTCCACTTTCAGAGTTGGAAAGAGATATATATTATCTAGATAAGAAGACAAGTGAAAGCCAATATCAAAGTCCCCCCCCCACCCAAGAGAAAGAGAGAGTGTGTGTGTCTCTTAACTGATGGACGTCTTTCTGAAGAATTTCATTTTGTACAGCCTCCTGGTGATCACCATCGTTTTTGTGTGATGCTCGAAGTCCTTCAGTGAAGGAATTGTTCTTTCCATTTTTTTTTTTAATACACAGCCAACATCACATGCCGTCATCACTGTTCTCAAGCCGGGCTACTTGTTTAGTCAGATTTGGAAAACCTTTCTTGAAAACTTTTTGGTCTACCAGCTCTGAACTCCACTGGGTCACGGCATCTTCTGCTATAGTTCTACTCAATATATCTGTCAAGATGACGTCAATTATGTCAGGAGTTCAAGGCTTCTCTTGGTCTGACGTCATTTTTCTATTCCTGTACGTCATTACGTCATTTAAGCTGGCTTCATTGTGGATTGCGGTGCTAATCAGTGAATCTGCCGTCCCTTGGGTATTAACCTAATGACCACCCCATGCAGCCCTATATTATAGAGATTTTATAAACAGCAGTTGCAATGACGCACTGTTTGTTCAAATATGCCCTTGTCCACGGTTTTGGGTCCATTAGCCTAGGGCGCACTGGTCAGATTATTTTGCAGCAATGTTGAAAAAAATGTGGAATCCTGCAAAAGCCCACCCTAGAATCAACACTGAATAGGTCAATTCAGGTACTGCGTTCAATGATTGCTTCCCACATACACGTGTATTCGGCAACGTACCGGACCTTCAGCGGCCAGACACAGCTTGCAAACGAAGCTTTAACAGTAGGCCTACGCCACAGCCGGTGCGCAAATATTTTTGCTCCCGCGATTTTTTTCCGCGGACTGAATTTTTTTCCCCGCGGAAGTAGATTCCAAAAACACGGAAATTTGCGTTTCCGCGGACAATGCCCACCCTGCTCATAACTTTATTTCTTTTAAAAATTCCCCCCTCCCCCCCCCCTTTTTTTTGTGGAAAACACATGCACTGAATTTATCACACACAGGACCTCAGTTTATCACCTCACCTGGAGGACCAGCATAGAACACACTCACAAGGCAGCAATACATTTTTTTTTAAGATAACACACAAACAAACAAGCCAAACCTTGAGATCTTCCTGAGAAAACTGTATGTCAGACGCTTTCAAGTCCATCACGGCACCGCTTAATCCTTGTTTGCTGATCTGTCGTTGGTACACTTTTTCTTCCAAAGTGCCCTGAATGTTTGGAAACAGATCAAACACATATCATCATTACTGTTCCCCATAAAACAACACAAAATTTTTAAAAATGATATAATATTACTGCCCACAATAAACATGCATAACTGAAATTACTCCCCACAATAAACACACTACTGATATCCCTCCTCACGATAAACACACATTACTAATATTACTCCCCACAATAAACACATATTACTGATTACTTCACACAGTAAACACATACTACAGATAAGTCTCTCCACAATCAAATCTTCCTGATTACACACCCTCCAAACACTTCATTTTTTTTGTTCCTTGGCAAGAGCTTTAAGGTTCACCAATGGTGAGATTTTTACATATGCGACTGCTTTTGCCTACCATAAAGGTAGCCGTATTCCAACTTCTAATCTCAAACACACATCATCACCAAAATCAAGTACACACAAGTAGACATTACTTTTTCTTTCTTCTAAATATCCAATCCAGCAAAGTTTGCATCAAGCAAAACTCGTGTACAACAATCCACACTACACAAAAGTTTTCTGTATATGAATATCATCAGTCGTGCATTTCCTAGTAAGTACATTCATCATATCAATCAACAGATTTCAATAATTACTTATTTCATTTCAGGTAGTTTCCCGAAACTACATGATATGTAAGATGCACATGAACGGAAGAACCATATCATGTATGCTTTGGGAAGCCATGCTGTAGTTGTTCTTCATGCTCTGATAAAAAATGATAATCTAGACCTTCCTTAGTATCAGTTTTTGTTTGTTTGTCCTAAACTACAATTCTAAACTATCTGCAGTTGTTTCTTTTTCTCTCCCTTAGTCCCCAGAGGAGTTGTTAGAGCACTGCACTGAATTTTTCTTGTTGTATTCTGTGGCTCCTGTGACGGTACTGGAACCATTCGTATCGGTCATTGCCTTTCCAATGGATCATTCCAGTGGCGTGGAGAGGGGGGTGGGGGTCAGCTGCATGGGTAACACAGTTTGCCCTCCATACTTACTTACCCAGGCTTTGCGTTCTAAAGACTAGAGCACAACTCCACAGTCTTCCGAGACATGGGTGCCTTCCACTACTATTCTCAGGAGTAAGCTGAACTTGGCGGACCCCATCCTTCTCTAGGTTTTGTGCATGCTTGGAATGTTTGTGTTTCTGTAACTCATCATATGTTGGCATGAAGTTTGGGATTTCTAATTGCATTTTGTTTTTTGTTCCTTGGCTGGAGCTTTGAGGTTTACCAAGGGTGAGATATTGGTTGTGCGACTGATTTTTACCCACGATTGAGGTAACTGCATACCGATTCATGAGATGATTTCTGAACACGACACCAGTATGTGTGTGCTTTAAAAATTCTGTCATCTGTTTCTGCTGGCATGCAATAGCCTTCTCTTGCAAAAGGAAGAACAAGTTTTAACATGTGGGCAAGGTGTTTTGTGTGCATTCATATACAGGAACTTGCTTTATGGTCCTATCCAGAGAAAAACAACCCTTGAACAGGTGCCTTGGTGGTGGCTCATACTCGGGCTTTCAGACTGTGAGTTCAACGCTCAAACCACTAGGCTATTCTGTTCCCCTAACTGAATATCTTACCGTCTGTATATATACATGAAGGAACTTACAAAATAAGTACTGCTGCCAAGATTTGAATGCATGACTTCATGGATCCACAGGGATGGGAGTAAAATGCTCTATCCATTCAGAAACAGACTGTCTATGATGGCAGGTGTTTACTACTGGTTATGAGAAAAAAGTTAGGGAGTCAGATAAGGATCCAGATGTCTGGAAACAGAAGACAGGCTTACTGTGGTGAGGAGCCTGTAGATGTGAACCTCTTTTTTCTGACCATCTCGCCACACACGTGCCATTGCCTAGCACACAGGAAAAAAAAAAGTTCAAGTGTTTATGTCACATGATATTACGACTCTCAAATACAAGAAAACATAAAATATTTCAGCGTTTCACATAATTTTATTGGAGTCTACACAAACAGCTCCTCAATACTGACCCCCTGGTTATCATAAAATGATAGTATGGCTCCTAAAAATACAGACTGCCAAAGAACTAAAATCTCACTCCAAATATGGTTTCCTAGGTCCATGCCTTTCTCTGAAAAGTGTCTAAACGGATGTGGTAATGAAACACTGTAATTCAAAATGTCCATAAGGTGAGTGTACCACAATACTGAGTCACTGGGTTGGGTGGAATGAGCAATATAATTGGGGCAGAAGTGGGTGGGGGGGGGGGGGGGGGGGGGGGGGGGGGAATATGTGGCAGATTGTCTCGCTGTGTGTTGCAAGATCAGGAAGAGTAATTGAAACCAGCAGCTCTAAATTTTAGTGGATTGGTGATCCAGGTGGTAAGGCGCCTGCCTAGAAAGCGAATAGTGCGGGTCGAAGTGTGTGGTGGTTCGAATCCCGTTTGGGCCCAAAACTTTTCCCCCATCCATTAGACCATGAGTGGTTGGTGGTCTGGGTGCTAGTAATTCCGATGAGATGATAAACCAAGGTCCCGTGTGTTAAACATAATTATTTAGCGCACATAAAAGAACCCACGGCAACAAGAGGGCTGTCCCTGGCAAAATTCTGTAGAAAAAAGCCACTCTGATAGGAAACAAATACATTTGCAGGCAGAAAAAGAAAAATAATAATGGGTGGCGCTGCACTTGTGGCGATGTGCTCTCCCCGGGGAGAGCAGCCCGAATTTCATGCAGAGAAATCTGCTGTAACATAAAGTGGTACAAAATTAAAAATAAATGTCAAAAAATTTTGCAGCTAAAAGCTTCTAAAAATAAACCAGCCTCTGCCGGAGGAGGCTTAAAGCGCTGATACCTCTGCCAACAGTCAGCTTAGCAAACAGCAGCACCACCACATCTCCCCCATTCTTTCAACAGTCTGGTTACAGTTGAACTCATTTACAGAAATAAAAAGAAAGGTGACAGGATGGTTAAGATGTTCACCTGCCCAACAAGACAAAAGTCCTTCGGATGAGACTCTAAACCAAGGCCCTGTGTGCAAATGCATGCAGGACATCTTGCGCACACGTTAAATCCCGTTCCGCTTTTCGTAAGAGTAGGCCATTGTGTGCCGGTGGGAACAGATGACATTTACAAAACTGCATACATACAGGGATTGGATGTAAAAAAGCACATGAGTGCTTATTTCATTATCCTCGATATAAAAGAATAAATAAATAAATAACAAATAAAACAAGTGAACCATGAGGTTCTTGGTGAAAGTCCCAGTCTTGCCCTTTCTTCTCAGTTCGACCAGAAAATCCAACTGAGTGTCAAAGCCCATTGGATAAAATTATAAACTGAGGCCCCGGGTGTGAATGCATGCAGAACATCTTGTGCACACATTAAAAATCCATCCTGCCTTTTGGAACAGTAGGCCATTTCATGCCGGGAGGATCAGATGACAAAATTTGAAAAACGCATGCACAGGTATCATCTTTAGACACCGTTCCTGAAGTCAGATTGCGGCCATCTAAATGGTGGAGGGAAAAAAAACACGGTTGCAGACACAAAAATCTAACTATTGGTGACCCTCAGTACTCTAGTTGATGAATAAAAATAACCCCCCAAAAAACTACAGAGAAAAAATAATGAATAGGTGACTAACAATCCTCTTTAACCTAATATTGGTGCACTGAAACCAAAACAAAATGTTAAAAATGAGTTTGTAAAGTCATCCTTAATTCATGGCCACAAGACATACCTGGAGATCATTAGCAGGATTCCAGTCAATGTCATACAGGAACAGCCGCGATGCTCCAATCAGGTTAAGACCCACTCCTCCAGCTTTGGAGCTCAAGAGGAAAATTTCTGCACAATCAGTGACAATATCAGTCACTTTGTTTTCCATCCTCTAAAGTCAGAGTATGGCTGCCTATATGGCGAGGTGCTGGAAAACAGCCACACACACAAACTTCTCATTCAGTGTGCAATTTCAATCTCACAGTGATTCCCAGGTGGGATGAGTGAGTCAGAGTGCACATTCTGGGTAACCCCCCAAAGTGTTAAGCTGGGGAATGTACAAAAACTTCTTTGTTTCTGATCCTTTCAATGGGTCCATGCCAACCAAACTTGAATTCTACAGACATATGATTTAACCCACCATGCACAAGTTGACCTAGACTCTACTGTAGGTGGTTCGCTCAACTTTATGCAGCGATAGAATGACCACAAGTCTCAGCTGTATATCTTCTTATTGTTTAAAACTGTTAAAAAAAAGTAGATCTTCAGAAATGTTATTACCTGTTCAGATACACATGTTCATCTTTTCACCACCCTGACCAAGTGAAACCAAGTCAAGTCAAGTCAAAAACACTTTAAAATCATCCCCTGAAGGGCAATTATGATCAGTTTGACCATTAAGTTAAAAGTTAAAGTCTGTCCCGAGCCTAAGGCTCATCAGGCCGGTGCTTATCCCGGTTTCTGTCGCGCTAAGTGACTGAGAGTCATAGACTCCCCCTGGATAGGACGCCAGTCTATCGCAGGGTTAACCCCCAACACAAGATTGGTAACCCTTTTAAACCTGGGTGGGGTGAGAAAATAGCCGTAAAGTGCCTTTTCCAAGGGCACAACACCATAGCCGAAAGCTGGGATCCAACCCGCAACCTTTAGATTACAAGTCCAACGCCCTAACCACTAGACTACAGCGGCGGCTAGTTTGACCATTAGTTTTGTTCTATTAATGCAATATTAATTATTTATCAATAGAAGACGTTTTTTTATATTTCCTACATAAGAAAAGGAAGAACAGAACAATACCCCCGCCCCCCCAAAAAAGAGAAAACAACTTATGGAGAATGCTCTACTCACTTTCCTGGCCATAGGGACTGTTGAAGCGAGTCACAATCTGCTGTCTCTGTGCTGTTGGGGTGTGGCCATCCAGTCGCACATACCTGTAGCCATTGTCACCGCAAAACTGTTGCAAGAGGTCCAGCGTCTGCATCAACAGGCAATCAAAAAGTCATCAGTTGTGTACAGGTAATAAGTCACAGGAAGGATGGTGGCAGGATGGTTAAGACGTTCGCCTGCCAATATGTAAACCACGAGTTTCTGGGTTCGTACCCAGCTCGCCCTTTCTTCCCAGTTTGACGAAAAAATTGAACTGAATGTCAAAGTTATTTGGATGAGACTATAAACCAAGGTCAGAACATCTTGCGCACACGTTAAAATCCCGTTCCGCCTTTCGGAAGAGCAGGCCATCGTGTACCAGTAGGAGCGGATGACAAAATATTTTTAAAAATCCAGCATGCACACAGGTTCTGTCTTGACACCATCCCTGAGGGGGAAAAAAATAATAAATGGGTAGGCGCTGCACTTGTGGCGACGCGCTCTCCCTGGGGAGAGCAGCCTGGATTTCACGCAGAGAAATCTGCTGTGACAAAGTGGTATAAAATAAAAAAAAATCAGAACTCATGTTACTTTTTTACATTTATATATAATTTATTACATTATATATATAGATCTACATATATAAAAACTTTCAAGAATGACTGTGAGTTCAGACAAGGAAAAGGGGAGGGAAGAGGGAGGGGGAAAGGAGGAAAAAGAGATCTAGTGTAAGAGCAGAAAGAATATACATATATATATATATATATATTTTCTAATACTATCTATCTATCTTATCTATTCCTATGCTTCCTATTCTATTTCCCCAGTAGTTACTGTATCTATAATCTCATCTGTTATATATCGTTTAACTATAATCTATCTATCTATATACTCTATCTACTCTATATATTATATTATATTATTATGTTATATATATGAAAAGATAGAGATAGATAGATAGATAGATAGATAGATAGATAGAGATGATAGAGAAGAGAGAGAGAGAGAGAGAGAGAGAGGAGAGAGAGAGAGAGAGAGAGAGAGAGAGAAGAGAGAGACAGACAGAAGGAGAAGAGAAGAGGGAGACAGAAGAGCAAGAGACAGAGAGAGAGAGAGAGAGAGAGAGAGAGACGAGAGAGAGAGACGAGAAGAGGAGAGAAGAGAGAGAGACGACACGAGACAGAGAAGAGAAGAGTCACAGTGGGAGGGTGAGAATGAAAAACCGGGAGAAACAGAGATAGACAAATAGAAATGGGAAGCAAGGGAATAAGTGTTGAAGTGTTTGTGAAATAATAAAAAAAACCCACAACCACCACCAAGCCAGAACAAAACTCCAATAACAAGTCTGTAGAACCTGAAGATACAGAACAGGTGTGTAGAGCCTGAAGATACAGTACAGGTGTGTAGACCTGAAGATACAGTACAGGTGTGTAGAACCTGAAGATACGTACAGTGTGTAGAACGAAGATACAGTACAGGTGTGTAGAACCTGAAGATACAGTACAGGTGTGTAGAACCTGAAGATACAGTACAGGTGTGTAGACCTGAAGATACAGTACAGGTGTGTAGAAGCCTGAAGATACAGAAACAGGTGTGTAGAACCTGAAGATACAGACAGGTGTGTAAAACCTGAAGATACAGTACAGGTGTGTAGAAGCCTGAAGATACAGTACAGGTGTGTAAACCTGAAGATACAGTACAGGTGTGTAGAGCCTGAAGATACAGTACAGGTGTGTAGAACCTGAAGATACAGTACAGGTGTGTAGAACCTGAAGATACAGTACAGGTGTGTAGAGCCTGAAGATACATACAGGCCTGACCTTGGTGTGGTTGGAGACCAGCACGACCTTGTCGTGTGGACTGGAGCAGAAGATGTTGGCCAGAATGATGGACAGTGCAGCCAGCTTTCCCGAGTGCTCCACATCCAGGCCCTCAGAACTGATCTGTTCCTGGTATCTCCCCACCAGGCCTGAAAACAGCGTGTCCTGAACACACACATACCCAGGTGCACGCACATACCCATGTGCACATACACATGCTTTCACACACACATACCACAAACACATACACACAAAATCAGTTTTGCAGCCCTGTGGATTGTTGTATTTTTTTTGTATTTTGTACCACTTTATGTCGTGTCAACTCCCCTAAAAACAGCAACCAAAACAGAGAATAAAATAGTATATGAGTGTGTGAGTGAGTGAGTGAGTGAGTTAGTGTGGTGTGTGTTTATTTACTTGTTATTTTTATTTTATTCTTTTATATCGAGAATAAAGGAATAAGCATTCATGTGCTTTTTTACATCCAGTCCCCAGTGTTATGCAGTTTTTGTAAATCTTGTCATTTGTTCCCACCAGCACACAATGGCCTACTCTTATGAAAAGCGGAACAGGATTTAACATGTGCACAAGATGTTCTGTGTGTGTTCGAACACGGGGTCTTGGTTTATAGTCTCATCTGATGGACATTTGGGGAGTGAGTGTGATGTTTACTAGCAGTGGATAGTTGTAAATCCAGGGGAAAATTCTCCTCGAATGGTGTGTGTGTGTGTGTGTGCGCACACGTGCGTGTGTGTATGTGTGCATGCATGTGTGTGTGTGTGTGAGTATGCATGTGTGTCTGTTTGCATGGATGTTGTATCTGTGTGTGTGTGTGTTCATGCATGTGTGCATGTAAGCAAACAATAATCGATAAAAAAGGAAACGAAAGAAGACAACAGACAAGCTAAAAAATCCTGCAACCATGTATTATTTAGGAACACAATGACAAACAAGCTGATGAAAATGAAAGCGATCATTTCCTCCTCTACAACCTACCCCCTCAGTGAGGTTGAGGAGTCTCCCTGCTCCAAGCTCTGTGAGGCCTTGAGCACCTTGGGGGCGATCAGCGTGGGGTGATTGCACACCTGCTTCAGGGCAGCGATGGCCAGCAGGTGGGGTGACCCTGCCCCCTCCCTGCCCCCAACCCTCTCCCCATCAGACAGGAGCGGACAATGCTGCTTCGCAGGATTTCCCGATAGACGCTGGTCTGGAGAGAGCTGGGGCGACAGAAGATGACCACTTCCACTGTGGACAGGAAAATAATAATAATATGATGATAACGCTGTAACTGCTCTGCACTTTCCATTTAAAACTGATGATACTAAAAACCATTACAAGGGTATATTCATAAAACTACAACACTGAAAATTAATTTAACATTTCATGCCTTGCAGTATTCCTATCACACCCCATTCATTTGAAACAAGCAAAAGACATGCAGCTAAAATTACAATCATACTTCTCATATCCCCATAGATGACTTTCGTATCTTTCTTTATTTTTTTCCCCTAAGGTCACCGGGGGGAACCTGCAAGACTCGTCTATCAAAATATGGCCACAAAATCCGCCATCCATGCTCCACTAACACCACACATGCTTTCATCAGACTAAATGCATCCCCCCCCCTCACCAATCAACATCACAGAAATATCATCTGTGTGGAAGATACACATGGCACCCAGTTAGTGAGAAGAGGTCACATGACAGTGATGATTAACTGTGATACAGTTTTTGTCACACATATCACCAAGTCATGCACAAGACCACAGTGTCTTTTTCTAAGCCCTGGTTTTAATCTTTCAGCAAATGAGTATGGGTCTCAGAGTTAAACCGTTTACAAAACACTTTGGATTTTCTAAAAGTATCCATCAGTCTGTTAGACATGTCTTTGGCATAAAGAAGTGGCTGAGAATAAATCCACCTTGTACTGTTTGTATATTAGAGAAAAGGGTGCATCTTCAATTCCCACTCAAATTCCATCTTTCCCTAATCCCCAGGGCTACAGGTGGGAGCTAGTCTTTCAAATGATAGAACATTGTGAAGTTTTGTATGCACCACACTTGTAGTGCATGCAAAGTAACCATTGACAACAAAAGCGCTGGCCCTGACAAAACTGTCCAGACCCTCATGCAGAAAAATAAGCCAAAAAATGGTGACGGAGTATGATTTTATCCACTTTCCAAGTCTACTCTATCACGACTATTGATCCAATCAAATACAATACAGATCCCATCTTGGAAACTTTATCACAGCTAGTGACAGAATCGGCTCACAGAAAAAACTTTGCCAAACACTGACATTTGTGTTGGCAAAGCTAACATTCCACAAGGCATGAAACAAGTTCGGGGTGTCAGGCACTTTGAACACTGAACTGGATAAAGGTTCAGAGTCTGGGATTGTACACTGCTGCCAGCTCTACCTGTTAAACACTGAGTATCACAAACTTGCTTCTCACTGGTGACACTGTTTTTGCTTGTTGAAAACTTTAACAGCTCAAATTTTCCTTACAATGCTTTCTACAAATGTGATAACACTTCTAGAGATATAGTTACAAAAAATATTTTTTTTCATGGGCAAACTGTGTCTTGAAAAACAAGTATGTAATATCCTTCAAGTGCACACACACACACACACACACACACACACACACACACACACACACACACACACAAACACAAACACACACCACCACACGAACCAACAGCATATAAGGTTCAATGTATTTCAACATCAGCCGTTCAGATTTACCTTTAGGAGGCAAGTATCTGTTATTGATCTCTTGAGTTCGCCGCAGGACAAAGAGACGAGTCAGGCGGGACAGTTCTGCTGCTCTCTCTTCCCCCAGCTCAACTACATCTTTTGTGGCACCCGGCTGTCGAGATGTCAGGATTGGGTCCTCGTAGACTCTCCGGAATGCTGCACTTGACCCTGACATACATATACAGATGATACAAGGATGCATGGCAAAATGAATGCAAAGTATTTCAGAGATTATGTCAACAACACTCATACACCATGACAGGAAAAATGAGAATTTAATCTTGCAGTCTCTAAAAAGGAGCCATGATGGTTTTCCAAAATCTATACTTAGTACTTGGCTTAGTAATGACAAGATTGGAATAATCTACCTTTACAAATCATTCAATCAACAAGGCAAGCATTAAATTACTTGGAAGTCACTGATGATGGGGAGACAAAATAAATCAAAACCCAGAGAACAGATTAAAAACAGATTTCTATAGCGTTGTCACTAGTTTTCATGCAAATGTCACCACCACAAAACAAAGGTGTGCAACCACACACACAAGCAGATTCTGACATTCTGATAAAAAATCTGACATCAGGCATTATCATCAGTCGTGCTCATTCTATAAACTCTTTTCCATCACAAAATATACACAAACAAAACGATCACAGGGATACTGTACAGAAAAGGCAATTGTACAAATGAATACAAACAATTTGCTTTTCTGTGACTAACTGTATTCTTAACATCCCCCCCCAACCTTATTGTATTTAACAAACGGCCAACTTACAACAATCTTACATCATCATCACACTGAAATACCTCAAGACAAGCAGGTAAAATAAAAAAAGTTTAAAAAGGGGAGAGAGAAACTGATGGTAAAAATGATGACTTTCCCCCCCCCCCCCCCCTCCAAATACTGTCCCCAGTACTACCACTGCTGTCAATCAGAATTCTGACAACAACTCTGAATTTTGAAACCTTCACACTTACCCTTGAAATATACACCAATTCATGATTTCATACAAAATCAACTCATATCTAATCCAAACTGGAAATACTTCCTAAAATAGTAAAAGAAATCTATCAGAACTGACAACGATCTATCACACAATAACTCAGACACTAGAATATGCTGCAGACTTGAAAATACTCTATTACTAAGGAGACTAACTAGTACTCAGTGCACATACCTAGAACACCAGGATTACAGAAGTCCACCACAGCGAAGAACTCCTGTAAATCATTCTGAATGGGTGTTCCAGACAGAACAATCCTCTTGCGGGTAGCCAAGCTGCTGATCAACTGAAAGACAAATCCTGCTTCTATAAACAGTGAGTAGAATGAGGAAACAGCTGATCACCAACACAAATCTACTGCTTACAGACAGAAAGAAGGAGGTACGAAGATCTAGTCAGCTGAAATACTAAACCCATCTGCTTAAATACTAATGAAGAAGGAAGTAATGAAGAGAAACACAAGGAATGTATAATGGCTGTGAACCACACTGGAGGTAAATGTTCATAAGATTTTATATTCCATCCAACTCCATCTCAGAGGTGAGTGTTCATGAGGACTCAATGAAAGATTGCAACCATGCAATAAGTATCATTGACTTCACATAGTAAAGCTTCAGTGTGCTAAAAATACCTGACCAACATTCAGGTGTTTATATTGTTCTGACCTAGTTGATACTAGAATACAATATTATGAAAGGAAACCTACAGAACAGCCCTTGTCAAAGTGTCTCAAACCTAACTGAACATCCCCAGCAATTATCATCCTTGCTGAATGTCATGGTATGAACAATACTAGTTCTGATTCAATGACCCTCTGTACTATTTTCTTGTGTTGAGATCTTTAAGGTTGCCGAACACTCAGATTGCAATTGTTCATTGTAGTGAGTGAAAATGCGTTGCGCTGCCGTTAAGGGCCTGACAAGTCAGGCTCAGCTCATCCAAGTTTGGTGTGTTGTACCTGGACGGCTGTGGTGCTGGTCATCACTTTGGAGTAAGCATCTCACTCTGCCTGTCTCCTCAACCAGCCTATTTCTATCATCAGCAGGGGGCTGGCTTTGTGGGCAGTGTTGAGCATGTGCTGGATCAACTGGCACCACTGAAGTGACCCTGCAGCCTTCTGGGGGATGGCCTCATGGCAATCAAATCCTATGAGCTTCCTGTAGACTTCCAGCTGTGAGGGTGCAACAGAACTACCACAGGTCTGCTGTGGTAAGGTTAAAACTGTTCCGCTTTTGGAAGAGTAGGCCATTGTGTACCAGTGGGAAGGACGACTAAATAGACAAAACTGAATACACATGGGGACAGGATGTAAAAAAGCATATGAGTGCTTATTCCATCCATTATTCTTGAAATAAAAGAATAAATAGATAAATAAATAAGGTTGTAATGACGGACATGGGAGTTCCACCTCCAGTACATCACAGCCATCCAAAACACACACCGACTTATACAAGTCATCTCTCTCTCTTTATGAAATATCTATAAACACAGAAGTCAAGAACAAAAAAGGAAAAAAAGCACAGAAGTCAAGAACTAAATAGAGAAATTAAGACATTCAGAAAGTTCAATGCAGACAATGGCTGACTTACAGAGGTTGTTTTAATGGCAGTGTTCTTCAGCCTGTGGCCTTCGTCACAAACCACCAGATCAAACGGAGCCTTCTTGATCACCTCGTAGCCCCTGACAAACATCTCATAGGAAATGATCAGCACTGGGTACACGGAGGTCTTCACGTAGTCCTGAAACAAGGTGTCACTTGGCTACATTTTCTCTACAACACAGATCATGTTTGGGGATTTGTGTGTGCAAAATCAGCAACATTACCTTGCAGACTTTGCAGGTGTGACATGACTTTGGGAATGTAAATTCTGCGTGTCCTAAACTCTTAACGTGTGATTAACCATCACAGATAAAAGTAACCATCTCTCTCTTCCAAAAGACTGTATCTATCTGCCACAGTCTGTATTTTAGTTAATGCATTAATCTTTCAGCACAACTGTTTTCAGGATCAAGTGACAGTTTTCTACCAATTAAAAACCAATTTATATTCTTCTATTTCAAATGGATTCCCATGGCATTAGAATTAATGAAGTCAGCAGGACCGGCAAAGGCTGGAGAAAATGGAGGAGGAGGATCATGTCATTATCACTGGGTGTGGTGGGAACATCAAACTTGATGATGCTGACAAGTGACACATTTTTAGATAGAGTCACTGTTATTTAAAAATGACAAAATGTGCCACATCATAAGCAACACATGTAAAGCTATGGCACACTTTAGCCTACATACAACCTAAACCAATAAAGCATGTATGAAATCCACAGCCTCATTCTGACTGCCAAAATATCAAGGCAATTCTTTCTCCAATATGAAAAAAATGTTGGCCTCTCCTTTTTAAAAAAAAAATAATTTCTGCTGCAAAGCTTTTATACACTGGTACATGCTTTTAAAAAGATACATTGACATGCTAGCAAAAACATTTCATGAACCTAGAGGTGAAGTTCAGCAAGAAAATTTACTTTACATTCTTGTTTGGTAGTTCATACTCTGCAGGCAAAACAGACCAGCGTCAGATTTCATCTGTGCCCTCTGCCATAGGCACTGTCATTCCCAAGTTGGACTGGCCAACCATACCTGACATACCAGGAAAAACACCTATAGCTCAACTCCATAGTCTTCAGAGACTGAAGGATGCCTGCTACTCTGATAACTGAAGAAAAACTGACAATGAAAAGGTCTGTGGACACAGAAAGAGGGAAAAAAGAAGGGGCTCAACCTTCATTGAACAACAGCAACAGTTTTAACAATATAATTAGTAACGTGCACAAAAAAAGGTAAATGAAACATAACCTTACCTCGACCCTGCTGTCACCAGTCACAGCAAACACCTGGAGTCTTTCTTGACCCAACCACTTCCGAAACTCCAAAGACCAGTTCTACAGGACACATCAACAGCAACCATTTCAGGGGGAAAAATGCCACTAACAGCCCCCCCCCTCCCCCCCCTTGCAAGATGCATTACACAACTTGTGTCTGAAGACTGTCAATGCCAAAAAAAAAAAAAAAAGATATGTACCCACAACTTGCACTAAAATTAGTCACAGCTAAAAAGGTTACAGACAGTATCCAGCCATACATAAAGCATGAGAGTAAACAATGAAAGGACAAGGACAGATGTAACAGCACATAGGCTGTCAAGGGGAAAACAAAGAAAGAAACAAAAATCAGGAGCCAAAGACTGACCTTGACAAGGCTGCCAGGAGTGATGATCAGCACTTTCCTCACAGGTGGCCTCCCTGCATACATCCCTTGTTTCAACAAGGTCCTAGAGGCAGACAACAATATTCCATAAATATTGTCATTCAGGGTTTTTTTTGCATTGCCATAATGAGTAGAATGTGTAGTGCCTGGTCTTCTCCTATGCTTGTATCTCTGGCCTCAGGTGACACCTTCCGACTTCAAGGCAAATCATCAGAAAGCTTATAAGAAACAATTTTCAGATTTGCATGAAAAAAGGCAGGGAAATGGGCTGGGTAGGTGGAAAATAGGCACAAAAGGGAGAGGATAGGGAGGTGAGAAGACAGAAACAATGGGAGAGATGGAAAAGGGAAAATTTCTAGCATAGAACTTTCCAGAAGGTGGGGATGCTATTGATACTGAAAGGGTTCCAGGCATTTCCACAGGGGATAGTGTCAACAGATCTGACTGTCCTATACACAATGCTACAGACCCAACTAGCTGATTGAATTAGATGAAACTGCACAATATGTCTATTATTCCTGATACCTCAATCTCTTTATAGTTTTTTTTTTAAGAGAGAGAGAGGGGGGGGGGGGGGGGGGGGGGGGGGGGCAGCTCTGGTTGTTTAGTGAGCTGGTGAGGGATTAGCTATGCCAGTTTCACCTTGCCCAATAACTTCTGTGTAAAAAAAAAACCACACCAAAAAATCCAAAACAATCAATTTCATGGTAAAAAACCACCAAAAATCCAAACAAATCATTTCTTACACCACTTTTAACCCTTACAGCACTGAATATCTGCTGACAATTACTTTCCCTATTCTGAATTTCTGACCTGGCGCTCTCCCCTTCAGTCCTGTCAGCCGATTCTCCAGCGATAACAGTACTAGAGGAGGATTTGTTTATAGTGACCCGTCATGCGGCTAAGTAGCATCAATGGACTCTAGAAAGTAGTTTTGATACGGCAAACACTGCTTCTCCTTTTCCACGAGAATGTTTACATACAAAGCTTTGTGTGCCTGTATGTATAATTTACCTAGGTACCCATTTTGCACTCTTCTGCACCTCAAAAACCCAGGAATTGAAGGAAAATTTGGTTGCGCCGGTTTTCCTCCTTACAGGACTGAAGGGTAGCAGAAAGCTGAGCCAAAAAACAGGCTTGCCGTACTGAAAGGTTAATGCTAAATTAAAATCAAACAAGAGAGAAATTGAATCTTTAAAAAAAAAAAATTACTCACTTGTATGACATAACTCATGTGTCATATTGTCAAATCATAAAAAAAGCGACCTTATGTTGCAATTGTGTTGACAATGAAGACAATGCTAATCATAGCAGGTAAACTTAGATAAAATGACAACACAAATTTTGCTTTGATATACAGTACGCTTCGCGTTAATCAACAATGAAATAATTATCTTAATCATGCTGCTACAAAATCAGTGCTACTCACCAAATAAGAGCAATGCACTGTAATGTTTTTCCCAAGCCCATATCATCTCTGCAAAGAAAAATACAAAAAACATTATTTTCTGTTATGTATGTGGAGATAGCGGAACATGATAAGAAAGAATACTGCATCACAGAAAATGATATTCAAAATCTGATTGAGACTATGAGCTTAAAATTCATGTCAACAAAACTTGCTACTGTTAAAAGAAACTTATTCAAATGTGCAACCCCCCCCCCAAACCAATCTGGCAAGAGAAAAGAAATTAAGAAAAAGAGAAAAAAATCTGTCAGTATTCCTACAATGAGTGCAAATAATTTTCCACTGAAAAAGCATAAAAACATGTAAAAAAAAATCTTCCTGGAAAAAGTGACCAAAAGCGAGATGAAAAGAAATCACTGTACAATATAAAAACTAGTACTAAAATTTACAGCACAGAAAAAATCTATTTACTCTCACTAAGCATTCATCAATCAGACGAAGCTCAAACAAGAAAATCCAGACTTCAAAGTATACATAAAGCCAGTGAAAATCCTCACAACTAACACCATGAACCAAAGACACAGTTCACACACTAACACCATGAACCAAGGACACAGCTCACACACTAACACCATGAACTAAAGACACAGCTCACAAAACATACTAAACACCATGAACTAAAGACACAGCTCCACAAACCAAACTAAAGCTACCAAAACACCATGAACTAAAGACACAGCTCACACACTAGCTAACACCATGAACTAAAGAACAGCTACACACACTAGCTAACACCATGAACTAAAGACACAGCTCACACACTAACACATGAACTAAAGACACAGCTCACACACTAGCTAACACCATGAACTAAAGACACAGTCACACACTAACACCATGAACTAAAGACACAGCTCACACACTAACACATGAACTAAAGACACAGCTCACACACTAGCTAACACCATGAACTAAACAGCTCACAGCTACACATAAAAAAACACCTCACACATAACACATGAACTAAAGACACAGCTCACACATAAACACATAACTAAGACACATCACACACTCAACCATGAACTAAAGACACAGTCAACACACACTGAACTAAAGACACACTCAAGCTAACACCATGAACTAAAGACACAGCTCACACACTAGCTAACACCATGAACTAAAGCACACCACACACTGCTACACCATACTAAGCAACTACACCTACTAACACCATGAACTAAAGACACAGCTCACACACTAGCTAACACCATGAACTAAAGACACAGCTCCACACTAACACCATGAACCAAAGACAGCTTACGCCAGGATAGCGCCAGTGCCTCCGTAGTTTCTCATGCCGGTGACACATTCGTAGAGGAAGGTGATGCCGTCGCGCTGATGGGGGCGAAGATGGTGGGTCAGGTAAGGGTCCACAACCACGTCAACCACAGTGCCGTGATGCTTGTTATGCTGCCACTGTCACACACCATAAGCCATGTAATGAGAAAAAAAACACTGTCTGGATGATGCAACTCTGCTATAGTGAGGTTTTGGGGTTTTTTTTGTTTCTAGGGTAAAGGTTTGAGGTTCACCAATGGTGAGATTTGTATATAAGCATGCTGTTGTATAATATTGATTACAGTTTATGTATTGGTGCTACATTGTTTTGAAAGAGTAAAATGTTGCTTAAACCACATACCAGACTTAAAAACAATGTTTGCATAAAGTAACAACATGCTGTAATGGTCTTCATACATCTCAGTTTACATTCTTTTTTAACAAGAAAAAG
Source organism: Stramonita haemastoma (assembly GCA_030674155.1). Classification (NCBI taxonomy): domain Eukaryota; kingdom Metazoa; phylum Mollusca; class Gastropoda; order Neogastropoda; family Muricidae; genus Stramonita; species Stramonita haemastoma. The sequence goes on along the minus strand of CM060316.1, from coordinate 82,349,063 downwards.
AGCATTTGACATGGTGTATTTTGTCATTAAAGTAAAAAGGTAGCTGGCATATTTACCATTTTAGCTGTAAAAATAGGTAATCAGTGTGTCATGCTTGGGCCCTTTGCATCAAGTCATTCGGACGAGACTATACACCGAGGCCCCGTGTGTGAACGCACGCAGAACATCTTGCACACACATTAAAACCCCGTTCCGCCTTTCAGAAGAGCAGGCCATTGTGTGCCGGTAGGAGCGGATGACCAAATCATAAAAAAACCCAAAACAAATCAGCATGCACGCAAGTGTTGTGTTTAGACACCATCCCTGAGGGGAAAAAAACAAAACAAACCCCCCCCCCCCAAAAAATAATGGGTAGGCGCTGCAATTGTGGCGACGCGCTCTCCGCGGGGAGAGCAGCCCGAATTTCATGCAGAGAAATCTGCTGTGACATAAAGTGGTATAAAAATTTAAAAAAAAAAAAAAAAATCAAGAGCAAAAACAGCTGGACGCTGAGAAATACACTACAGAAAGTACACCCCCCCCCCCCCCCCCCTTTACATTCTTTCTAAAACACTGGAATAAAATCCTTCCCAATGATACAAATAAATGATACAATCACTTTACATCCCCCCCCCCCAAAATCTTGTCACAAAAGAATTATTAGCAGTAAAGACCGCAATTAAGCAGCCAAGAATGTACTGTCACACACATACTCTAGCTGTTATGACTGATAAATAAGCAGTGATTTAGTAGTCAAGATCACACTGATTTGTTTCTCATTAACCTGACCAACACAGCGTGTTTTACTGTCAAAGGGGTTGTGATAGAACATCTCCATCTCATGGACCAACCATAGCAGAGATTTGTTTTCCAGAGTATGCATCTTCATGGAGGCTTTCCAGCTAGCAATCTTATATCTAGATTTCACTTTACAGCCTATCATCAAATGCTTTTCTTCTCAGTTTTTCTTTCAAAAAGGTAGGAGGTAAAAGGGGTAAATATATTAAGTAATATTACAAACTGAATAAAATGTCTGCATCAATTTCATTGGATATTCAACATGTATATTCAATCTCCTGCATGTTTGTACACAACAGCAAAAAAGGCACTAGGTCTCCACATTTGTTGACCTGGAAGATAGGAAAGTCCCTACTCCCTCCCCATCGGAACTCATTACCTCAATATCACCTGGATTAGAAATCAATCGCTTTTTCCATTTGGCTACCCAAATACACACATGCACTGGCATATAATCTGCACACACACACACACACACACACACACACACACAGAAACTAGTGAGCTATCCACTGCCACAGGGAACAGACAGACCTGATGAGCTGCAGTTGGCTGTGGCATAACAAGAGCATTTGGAGCCATGGGATCATATCTTGGGGCCACAGTCTGTGGTTTGTTCGTTGGCGTGACACTGCTAGTCAGGGTCTGAAGATCATGGCATGCGACAATATCAGTATTTAGATCACAGAAATCGTTCTCTGACAATATCAGTATTTAGATCACAGAAATTGTTCTCTGACAATATCAGTATTTAGATCATAGAAATTGTTCTCTGACAATATCAGTATTTAGATCACAGAAATTGTTCTCTGACAATATCAGTATTTAGATCACAGAAATTGTTCTCCGACAATATCAGTATTTAGATCACAGAAATTGTTCTCTGACAATATCAGTATTTAGATCACAGAAATTGTTCTCTGACAATATCAGTATTCAGATCACAGAAATTATTCTCTGACAATATCAATATTTAGTTTACAGAAATCATTCTAACAATATCAATATTCAGATCACAGAAATTGTTCTCTGACAATATCAATATTTAGATCACAGAAACTGTTCTCTGACAATATCAATATTTAGATCACAGAAATTATTCTCTGACAATATCAGTATTTAGTTCACAGAAATCATTCCCTGACAATATCAATATTTAAATCACAGAAATTATTCTCTCAAAATATCAATATCTAGATCACAGAAATTATTCTCTGACAATATCAATATTTAGATCACAGAAATCATTCTTTCAAAATATCAATATTTAGATCACAGAAATTATTTTCTGAAAATATCAGTATCTAGACCACAGGAAAAATTGTTCCCTTGAGCAACTGGTTTAGAGTTGTTATCATTTCTTCTAGCATGATTTGTAAGATGAAAATACACATTGTCATGAAGGCTATGTTTAAAAGTACTATACAGAGCTGTTACCATTTATTCCAGTATGCTTAGTAAGATGAATATGTTAATTTTACATTATAAAGTTGGATTATGTCTATAAGTAATGTACACAGACACTGAGAAATTTTTCAGTCATGGAAAAGTGATCAGCACTCTGTGTAACAAACAACAAATACAGCACAGAAAATGCTAGAGTTTTTTTTTACATCCCTGAAAGAGAAGAAATGGTTTTAATATCTGTAGAATATATACCCCCTAAAAACTGGAGCAAACGAAGGTGGATCATGTCACTATCATTGGGCGTGGTGGCTTACACCAAACTTGGTGATGCCCATAGGTGAGACATCAAAAATCTCTTGAGCATGTCAATGACTGTGTGATTATAAAAACAACAACTGAAGAGTTATTTTGTAAACTACACTTGGAAAAACTTCACTTTTCATTTCAAACAAGCAACAGGCAAATTTACCTCTTCCCCTTTCCTCCCCAGCACTGGGTTTGTGAAGGACTTGGACAGACCTGTAAAAGAATGAGCAGACGTGGATATCAACATCTCAGAAAATCACACATACTGCTAAGAGGTTTACAAACTGAAGAATTTTTTTTATACCCAATACATACAATTTAACTGAACTGTTTTCACTTCACACTTGCAATAAAATAAAAAAGTTGAGAGGTTTCATAGATGAATATTGTACATTCTATGAGAGATTTCAAACAAAATATGATATTAAACAAAAAACATCACAAGAAAAAAAATCAGCATTTCACTGCTAAAAAGAATGGCCGAGCTCTCTTGCAGGCATGTTTACCATCAAAAAATAAAATTTTAACTCCTGCACTGTATAGTAAGGTAAAACCATCACTGAATTATTTGTCATTTCCTCTGCGGTTCCAGCTGGTACAGGCATAAACACACAACCATGTCCACAAAAAAAGACATACATGTCCGCTATCATTGTTCCAGGTGTACAAACAGTACAAAATTGTGCTGATGGGGTCTAGCCTTCCTTTTTTAGTACTAGCAGAGCTTAGTGTTCATACTGAAACACTCTTGTGTACACATGCATGTGGATGAAGACTGCTCATACCCCTTCTGAGTCAAACAGACTATGGACAAGATTAAAATCAAGATTCAAGATTTAATTTGCCTTTGACCCCTCTTGGGCATGGAGGATTTCAGTAAACAAAATCAACTGAACATAAATATAATTTGCATTAACAAAATATGTTTACAAGACAAAATTTCACAGAAATAGAAATATAGTCAACCTTTTCATCAATGTCATGCAACCTTACTCTTAACTAGAAATTTGCTAAGTTTTAATGAAGTATGTTTGTTAGAAGAGAACAAATTACAAAATGTGAACATGGATCTTGGATAGAGATATTCCTGAGGTATGACATTCTTCCGAAGCTCTGAAAACTTTGGACATTCCATTATAAAGTGAAACTCATCTCCTATCGCTGTTTACGAAGACGATTTTCGCGTTGAATGCCATTAACTCGTCCTGTTTCAATCAGCAAAGAATGAATAATACACCTGAATCTAAATAATGAAATCATGTTATTATATGTTATTATATCAGAATACACATCATCTCACTCCATCTGAGCATTTCCTCTTGGGAGTCAGAGTAAGATCTTTTTACATATGGGATCATACAATGCTTTTAATAGGTTTGCTGTCCAATGTATCTTATTAAAAATGCCAGTCAGAATAGATTTTATTGGTGTATGTATTTTTGCTAGGTGTGTTTATAACCTTTCAGACCCAAACTGCATCTCAATATAGAAAAATAAATATGATGTTTTCTATGTATTCTTACAAGCAAAAATATTAAGATAAAAAACTTAAAACTTTGTCACAAACTAACTCAATGTCTTAAAAACCTGGGGTTTTATTATTTTTTTTAAAATTTCTTTAACTTACAGTCTTTTTTTTTCTTTTCCAACGGACCCTTACACTAGGCCGGATGTGAATACACAAATGAATCTATGATATCCATCAAGCAGACATGGTGAAAAGCAAAAAGCTTGTTGTGAAGAGAGAGTTAAGGAGATGATCTATTGTCCCCCCCCCCCCCCAGGCCTTGGTCACCATGTTGCCCAGTCTGTGTTCCCACTGACCTGATGCGGAGGGCTTCTTTGAGGGACACTGGAGGTCTGAGGGGAGGCCCACCCCAGCAAAACATTTCCCTGACTTGAACTGCTCCTCACACAGTTTGCACATCACCTGCAAGAAAGAATATAATATTCACTTCATTGCCCTTCAACATTCAAACAATCCCACAGCATTATACCTCATCAATACCTCTGTACAGCTTCTGTTCTCAATAACTTCATCAGCTAGGAGAAAAGTGACTTATTTTTCAGATATCCAGCAAGCACAATGACGCATTTGCTTATCTGATGTCTTGTAATGATTAAAAAAACCCAAAAAACCCCCAGCCCAGCTAACAACATAACACCCCGAGAAAAAACAATCAACTACCCCCCTTCCCCAAGACAAACACAACCAACAATCACTACTAGGTGAATAAGCATGAAAGCAAATATCAATAATACCAATCACACAAACACAGCACAACATTCTTTCATCAAAAATTTTTTAATTCTATCAAAATTTAAAAAAAAATTTTTTTAGAACATTCTTAAATCATTAGACGAATACAATACCAAAGTGGAATGGAGAAAATAAACAAAAAGGAAAAAGAAAGAAAAAAAAAGTATACACCAAAGCATAAAATACAACACTAAAGTAGAATAACAAAACAACCAAAAAAACACCAAACAACCCCCCCCCCCTCCCCCCAAATCAAACATTATACATTACAAATAAAATGAACTACACAGTGAATTCACTATGCCCAATACAAGAACCAAAAGTCTGACCAGTAAGCAAGGGAGCAAACCTGTATCTCTTTACCACCAACTCTGAGAGTCTCATCCTCTCCAAGAGATTCCAGCTCTGAACTCTTGTAGCCGCTGCCTTTCCCAATTCTGCACAACAAAACTTCTGTCGCTGTTTCACACTGAGAGGTATTCTAGCAATACATGAAAGCAGGGGTTTTTTTTTTTTTTTTTTTTTTTTTTGGGGGGGTTCTTTTCTAAAGTTTTTTTTTTCTTATAGCACTTTTTAAATAACATAAAGAATACATGAGGAAAAGTAAAAATTTCAAAGTTTGTCACGTCACATCTTTAGTGAACTCTGGACATTGTTATATATATTTTCTCAATAACTAAATGTTTCTCTTTCATCTTTTTTCAATATATTTTTTATTTTATTCATTTATTTATTTGAAAGAGAGAAAGAGAGAGATAAAGAGAGAGATAAAGAGAGAGAGAGAGAGAGAGAGAGAGAGAGAGAGAGAGAGAGAGAGAGAGAGAGAGAGAGAGAAAGAGAGTGTGTGTGTGTATGCATGTGCAAGTATATAAGCAAGAATTCATGCATATATATGTATATGTATATGTATATATATATACATATATATTGTGTGTGTGTGTGTGTGTGTGTGTGTGTGTGTGTGTGTGTGTGTGTGTGTGTGTGTGTGTGTGTGTGTGTGTGTGTGTGTACATGCAATAATATGTGTTGACTGTTGCCAATATTTAATTGTTAATCCATCTTGTCTAGTAAAAACCCTCTTACTTCACAGAAAACCTGTCAAGCAATCCTAGAAAAAAAAAACCATACCCAGAATCTCCACGCTTCATCTCATCCCCCTTTCTTCCAACACAAATAAAAAAAACAAAACAAAACTTAAAGAATCAAATGCACACAACTTATTCTATGCTTCTTCATAAAAGACAGGCATCTGGTTTACAACACACATTAACAAAAACAAAACAACAACAAAACCCAATGAATACAAAGCTTTACTCTTTCTTCCAATGTCTCATAATTAAATGGGTCAAACCATACATACAGTTTGTAGATTGGGCAAATAAACAACACAACCTTTGATAATATCAGTGGATAAATTTTTTTTTCAACTGTTCATAATTATCATGGTGATCATACATACCTAAATTTGTATCCAAATTAATGATTACTTAACCTGAAGTGAATGTGAAAGAATTTGTTTATCTGTTTTTTCGCAATACTACCTGATACGGAATCTTCTCACTCCACTATATTGTTTTCAGCCCAGCTGACAATTCTTACTGCTCTTTTTGATGTTTTCTGGAACTAAGTTGCTCTATTCTGTTTGTGCTGATGAGTTGCCAATCATGATTTTGATTTATTGCTTCTGAAACCATTAAAACAAGAACTGTTATCTATGCCAGAAATTTCAGCCTAGTGATTTAAGTATTCACAGTCCTAATTCGTGTTAAGATTTGATAAAAATCTTTTGTTAACTGTTACAATAAAAATTTTAAAAAACACAACAGAATTTGAGAAGAGTGATTCAAGTCGACTCAAGAAGAGTAAAGTATTTTTGACCAGTCAACAAGTTCACAAAGTTAAAAATGTCTATAACAACAAAAACCACATACACATGCCCACACACACTCACAAACAACATTCTTTAAAACCATCCTTCCTTTACAAATATTTTTCAGCAAGTTGACACAATTATTTTAATGTTAATGAAAAATCCCAAACCTAAAAACACAATTGTTCACAATGACAGAATGTGAGCGACACACTGGAAAACCACTTTTTTGTTTTTTCAGTAACTGTAAAAAAAATATCTGTCATATGGAACTGTTTGTAACATTCTGTCACTCCTGGCTGCAGACTTATCCTTTTTTTCCTATAAATCGGTTATCCTTTTAAAATGGAAAATGATTGAATAGTTTGTTAAACAAAATGGATAACTGATTAAATGACACTTACCATCTCCTTCCCATTTCTTGTGCTGAAAAACAAACATGGCATATTCATTTTTTGTTGATAAAGATTAGTTCCTATTGAAAATTTTACTTTGACTGTTCTGTAAGTTGTAAACATTCTTACTGAAATGCATTTTTAGAAATCAGTCCAACAAGATAATCATTTAAAAATCCACGTATAGAAAAAGAACAACCACAAACCACACCATGCAAGCAAAAATTCATGGATCTAGATATCAAATTCATATTTACAGCCATCACAATTTGACAATACTGTATGCCTGCTAAAGAACAGGCATTTATTGACAATAAGAGCTTGTAGATTTCTGCAACTTTTAACTTTCACCATATTCACTTTTCTGACAAATTGTTAATCTTCTAAGCAAGCTTCGACTGCTTTTCACTAAAATATGTAATGTGTACAATTCTTTTGTTTTTGCTCTCTCTCTCTCTCTTGACATTTGGAATACATTGGAATACATTACAGGGAGGGGGTGGGGAGCTATTCAAGAAATAGAGAGGCAGTAGTAAACATACTTTAAAACATGAGAGAAAAAAAAACTGGAAGGAAAAATGAACAGCAGCAATATCTTTTAATCATTGAATAAAACAGATTCAAAGAATCAGTTCATGAATTAACAATGTTATGTTCATGCAAAGAGCAGAGCAAATCCACTGTGTTTTCCCTGTTATGCAACAAACTCCCTTCAGCAAGGCTATAATGTGGCAACATTAATACAACACCATCAAACAATACCTTTTTCTTGGACAGTTTGCACCACACAACAGAGAAGTAGCCACATTTGGCACCACTTTCTGTAGAACTGGCTGCACCTCTTCCACAGCTAGTTTCCACACTGACAGTCCCTGGAAGATCACGGGCAGCATGGCTTGTTGATGATGCTGAAGGCTGTTTAAATTTACCAACAAAAAGTGACTGACTTGCTGGCTTACTGCCACCATTTCTGGTTAGATTACATGGCTTAAGAGGAGACCTCTGGCTACTGTTTACACAGTCTTCCACTGTGTTCTCTTTGTGAAACAGAGTGACTGATTTCTGTTCTTCTTGAGTATTCTGCATACATTTTTCATCTAAGAGTTGGTCATGGTCTTTACTCTGGTCAGTGCATTCTGCTTCTGATTGTTCATGCCCTTGAAAATGACTGCTGTCAGCAATGATGTTGTCCGTTGAATTTGATTCATGCTTAGTCTGCGATGGAGAGTAGCCAACGTGGTTTGCCTTAGCAGGATTCTTGTTCACAAAGGTTGGAGGTGAAAAAGTTCGTTTGAGTTGAGCGTTTGAAGAAGGTGACAACCCGGAACTGCTGACTTTCGCTTGAGTTACGGCTGCTGCTTTGTCTTCTGCTGCTGGCACCTTGGGAGGTTGTTCTGAGGACTGAGCTGTTTCTGATGCTCTGCAAAAATGAAAATAATAAATCAGACTGCATTCATTCTATCTATGTTGGATTCTGAACCGTGAAACAAAACCAGAAATAAAGCTTAAATAAATTACTAATCAGGCAAGGCAAATGGTTTCAGTTTCTCAAGAAGGTATCACAGTTTATGCCACACCCCATTAACTCCATTACACAAAGTGGAAAGGGAAACAAGGAAAGTTAAAAGTTAAAGAATCAGCAAAAATTCTCTTTGCAGAATCTAATCTAAACAAACATCAAAATCTGTTGTATTGAGTCTGTCTGGGATATGACCGATTTCCTGTTCATTTATATATGAATGTCAATAAGTGTGCATTGCATAAATGAGTGTATTTCATATGGGTGTATATTGTATGATGAGTCCATGCATCCAGTGTATGTGATCATGAATAAGTGTGCAGACATATTTAAATAACAAATGGAAAAAATCTATCCGGCAGTGCACCTACCCACACCAAGACTGTGACCTAGATGCCCTACAGCTTCTGGTGAAATGTAAAAATAACTTGAATGAAATGAGGAATGGAAGAGGGGTGGTGATAAAGGAAAAGAGAGAATAAAGCCCTTATGTCAAAAGTGGTAGGCCTATTTGCTTTCATAACCCTTTAAAGCAATCAGCATTTTTCTTATAATATGACAGCAATTGAAAACATTTTCTACAAAACTTCATCAGTACCTTATGATCATTACAATAAATGTTTGAATTCAAAACATGCTTTTCACATATTTCAGCCAGTCTAGATAAAGCCGACAGCATTAAAAAAACAAAAAGGCTTTGCAGAAAATGCTGCTTATGCAAAGTTCAAACTACAAAAGTACAAGTCCACTGATAACATGTGAACATTCTTTATCAATTTGTTTTATATTTCAGACTTTATCTGTGTCTGGCTTGTTCACATTCCAGTCACAACAATCAGTCCAGTGTAAGTACTGTAAATCATCTATGGATACCACTGTGGGCATTTGAGAAGACTTTATTTACATCTAGTGTCTGGCTTGTTCGCATTCCACTTACAACAATCAGTCCAGTGTACTGTAAATCATCTATACCATTGTGGGCATTTGAGAGAGTGCGATGCAGGACTAAAAGAGTCACAAAACCATAAGAATGGATTTTCCAACCAGGATAAGGTGTGATCGTAAACAAATCTAAATTCAAAAGGAAGAACTCAATTCACAATACTCACTGCACAGACTGCACTCCTGCATCATGTGTTTTGTAGGGAACAGTGAATCTTGGTCTTTTTGCTGCATTCAGCTGACTTGGAGCAGCAGAGCGTCGCATTCTGAAACAGCAAAATAGAAATTGTCGTACTTTTTATTACATGAAAGATCTGTAAAGAAATTCATGTGAAGAAAAATCTACATTAGTCCCTTCCTCATCCCCCGCCCCACTTGTCATCAGTATGTCATTATAACAAAAACTTGAAAAGAAGGCAGAGGTCACATTTTCAGTCATTTCTGAGGTTGGAAAGGATGACTAATATTAGTAATAATGTTTACAGTCTTCAAGTGGCTACAATGATGTGTATCCATGTAGCATAGAAATTTCTGACAACCTTTTTTCTTTTCTTTTTCTATTGAGTGATGAAGAGAAGTGTTTCATTTAGTAAACTGATCAATTTGTACCAAGCCTGAATCACATTTGTGAAATTATTAATACTTCATTTATGCAGGTTATCTTTTAACGTTTACTTCCTAAAAATATATAATATGAAATTTTGATAAGCAAACTAAGTCAGTATGGTTTTGTCTAAAAGTTAGATTCACTTTGCAAGACACTGGTCATTCACAAACAGCATGCTTACTGGTGAGGAGACATGTATTTCTAAACAGAACTGACACAGATCATAATACACAAAGATCCAGTTCCTCTGTATTCTGTGATAAATTTATACAAGTGTTCTCTTCCTCAGGTTGGCCAGCTTTAACAAACATGTTGTTTACAAGCAACAGAGAACAAGAGAAAAAGCAAGGTATGTGTCAGTGAGAGAGAGAGAGAGAGAGAGAGAGAGAGAGAGAGAGAGAGAGAGAGAGAGAGAGAGAGAGAGAGAGAGAGAGAGAGAGAGAGAGAGAGTGAGTGAGTGAGTGTGTGTTTGTGTGTGTGTTTGTGTGTGTGTGTGTGTGTGTCACTGTGTGTGTGTGTGTGTGTGTGTGTGTGTGTGTGTGTGTGTGTGTGTGTGTGTGTGTGTGTACTGTTTTTAACCATAGTCACTTAGTGGGTTATTAAAGTGAGCCTAAATCAGTAGAAAGCCGTTTTAATTAGGGCAGTTTTACGATGAGGCATATTTTAAAATCAGATTTGAAGAAACTTATTGACTACAAGTGCCTAGTTTCTTGGGAAACATTATTCCAGTGGTAGGAAGCAAACAAAAAACAAACAAACAAAAGAAACAAAAACAAACAAAAAACGAAAACAAAAAATAAAGAAAAGGGCTGCCAGTAGTTTTAAGCAAATTTAGCACTTTCACTGCCAGCAAAAACCTGATTTAAGGTTCTTCCTAATCCCAGAGATTATTACATTTTCATTGGTAATATTTAACAGAAAAATTCTGGAATAAAATTTATTTCTGAAAGAAAAACAAGTACAATATATGGAATGAATTCAAGGAATCAGAATTTTTTTTTTTTTTTTTTTTTGGGGGGGGGAGGGTAATAAAAATTCTGATTACTCAATGATACATAACAATTAACATGCCTGATTAGAATTTATAAAATAAATACAAGTTTTTGCCTGACACTAAAGAATTTTCTTGGCTACAGATATGCAAGACAAAGTTCTACAAAAAAGTGAAATGTTACCAATTTGATCAAATCCACATATTTCTGTATAAACCATAACAGATATGTACATTCAACTTTTCTGGACCTGCTGACATGGCCACATCTCCTCCTGTCCACTCTGATTACTCACCATTCCTCTCTTCCTACCCACTCAATGTACACAATGCCTCCCCTAGTTGAGAATTTCTTACCACTTCAGCCCTCTCAGACCTTGATCAACTTTCACTATTGCTACAACTGTCAGTCAACTCCCTGTCACTATTGACTGGTATTGACTGAGTATTGTGAGAACGTTTGTCTGGTGAAAAGTTTGCCAGCTGCAAAGCATCAAGCCAGTGTTGCAGATCTTAATTTAAGTACATCAGACAAAAGGTTTTGCCTTTCTTTTTGTTATTCTGATGAAAAAAATCCTCTGTAGTGCTTGAAAAGAGGTTATGCTTCTCATTAAGTGGATGACTGGCTGAGTGTTAAGCACAAAGGCTGAGAATCCATTTTGCCACATGGCACTCAGCATAGACTGTATTAGTGTATAAAAAATCAAAATGTGAACGTGACCAGCTGCTGAGTGACATAAAGAAATTTATAAATATCTTATGATGTTTGCTGTGATGCAGAGGAATTTAATTGCTAATTTATGATAGGCCTACCTTAAACTAATAGTAATATTTTATTCTAATGGTGTGACAATATAATTCCACTTCTGCACCACGCTAGAACTTGAAACAAATTTGAATAAAATGAGGACGCCAGCTGACATCTTTGATCTTAGTAAATTATAGGCTGGGAATATATTAAAAAAACAAACACCCCAGGGTATTTACCTTGCAATTTAACCAAAGTTGGATCATGGATGTGTTAAATAATATGGGATTTATACATAGGTCTTTATCCTGTAGAGCACCAAATCAGTGCTTACATTCAAATTAGTTAAGTGTGCATGCAAACGTTCACAAATAAAACTAACAAATTACATGTCTACATCCCCCCCCCCCCCCACACAATAACAAATAAATGTGTGCAGCAGTTTTTTGAAAATCGATAATGAGTCATACTCATAGAGCTTGAGGGGGTGGATGTGCACGATTGATGGGGAAGGGATACATGTATTACATGTAGCCTAACGTCAGTACCCCTGGAACATGCAAAGTGTTGATTGTGTGTGGGCTGATTGTAGGCTAGGGCCTAGGCCTATTGAGATGCGTTCTTCCTCTAAAAAGGCTTAGGCCCTAGCCTGGGCCAATGGGCAGCGAGCAAAGAGCACAGGCCTGTATTGTCGTGTTGCCTGGGACTTATCCGTATATCGCCGAGTACTAGAATATTGATATTTGACGATCCAAGATTTCACTATATCATGTTCATAAAAGTTTACGTTTTATTTAACTTTAAGCATTAATTTTTCCATCGGAATTGCATACTTCGCGTACGCACACACTCACACAGTGTTGACACACACACACACACAGACGGGCGGGCCTAACCTGGACTTCTCTCCCGGTTCTTGTCTTGATTAGCCTAAGATAGGCCTAGGCCTACGTCAAAATGCCTGATCCAGTTCCGATGCTCTTCTTCCTTCCGTGTTTTGTTATTGTAGACAAAAAAATTTAACAACAAGAGGAAAAACTTCAAAATTCATTAACTTTTGACAGCAGAGAAAGCAGGGCTCTCTCCAAAGTTGGTTGCCCACGAAGCTTTGGAATTTGCCGCCAAAAAAATGTAAATAGCCTAGGCCAAGAGTATCTTTGGCCTAGGCCTAGGCTATCGCGAGAGTTCCCTCAAGCGTAACTACAAAATAGCCTACATCGAAAAAATTGGATTTTGTGGAACAATTTCTTATGAATTAATTTTTTTTAAGCGGCTACATTTAGAACATAATAGCAAAGTTCATAAATAGGCGACGAAGACAAGCGTAGGCCCGTGTTACCTTTTTAAAATGCAAAAGTTTCTTTGGGTTGAAGTGGAGATTCATGCATGTGTGTTTTATTTATTCTTTTTTATTCTTTTATATTCTTTTATATTGAGGATAACAGAATAAGCAATCATGTGCTTTTTTTCATTCGGTCCCCGTGTGTATGCAGTTTTGTAAATCTTGTCATCTGTTCCCACCGGCACACAATGGCCTACTCTTACGAAAAGCGGAACAGGATTTAACGTGTGCGCAAGATCTTCTGCGTGCGTTCGCACACGGGGCCTCGGTTTAAAGTCTCATCCGAAGGACTTTTGGGGAGAGTGGAGTCAGTACTGATGTTAACTCCAGGAGAAAAATCTCCTCGACCGGAATCGAACCCGGGTCTTCAAATTGCCAGCGCAATGTTCTGACCACTAGGCTATCCGTCCCCGTATCCGTGTGTGTGTGTGTGTGTGTGTGTGTGTGTGTGTGTGTGTGTGTGTGTGTGTGTGTGTGTGTGTTTAAAACGGAAAAGTATTTTAGGCCTAGTGAGTTGCCATATAATAATATGATTTCATTATTTAAAGTCAGGTGTATTAATCATACATTGCTGATTGCAACAGGACGATTGAACGGCATTCAATGCGAAAATCGTCTTTGTAAGCAATGTAATATGGACACAATAGGCATGAGTTTCACTTTATAGCCTAGGCCTGATGGAATGTCCAAAGTTTTCTGAGCTTAGGAAGAATGTCCTGCCTGGTGAATATTTGTATCCAAGATCTATGTACACATTTTGAAAGTTGTTCTGATAAAAAGATGTTAATAAAACTGTGCAAATTTAGAAAGAATGTCCTGCCTGGTGAATATTTGTATACAAGATCTATGTACACATTTTGAAAGTTGTTCTGATAAAAAGATGTTAATAAAACTTTGCAAATTTATAGTCAAGAGTAAAAGTGCATGGCATTGTATAAAAGGTTGACTACATGCTTATTTCTGCCACATGCAGTATCATAAATGTTTTTGTTAATGCAAATTATGTTACAATTGGTTTTCTTTACTGAAATCCTTCATGCCCCAAGAGGGGTTAAAAGCGAATTAAATCTTGAATCTTGTGTTACCATAAGAGCAGTGCCACCATTTTTTTCCCCTGTCTGCAAATGCATTTGTTTCCATATCAGATGGCTTTTTTTGTACACAATTTTGCCAGGGACAACATCTTCTCGCCGTCAGTCCTTTTACGTGCGCTAAATAATTACGAGTCACACGGGGACCTCAGTATATCGTCCTATCTGAAAGACTAGCACCCAGACCACCATCATAGTCTAATAGATAGGGGAAAGTTTAAGAACCAAACGGGGATCAAACCACTGCACATTTCTGACCCTGACTCTTCGCTTTTTAGGTAGGTGGTTAACTCTTGACCACCAACCCAAGATCTGCCGATGTTATAGCAAGTTTACTGCCAGTCACACACACACACACACACACACACACACACACACACACACACACACACACACACACACACACACACACACACACACACACACACTGCATGCACACGGGGACTGGATGTAAAAAAAAAATGCACAAGAGTGCTCATTCCATTATCCTCGATATAAAAGAATAAATAATTAAAATAGATCACACACACACACACACACACACACACACACACACACACACACACACCACACACACACACACACACACACACACACACACACACATAGCCTAGTGGTCAGATAGACGGATAGCCTAGTGGTCAGAACATTGCGCTGGCAATTTGACGACCCGGGTTCGAGTCCGGTCGAGGAAATTTTCTTCCTGGAGTTAACATCAGTGCTGACTCCACTCTCCCCAAAAGTCCTTCGGATGAGACTTTAAACCGAGGCCCCGTGTGCGAACGCACGCAGAAGATCTTGGCACACGTTAAATCCTGTTCCGCTTTTCGTAAGAGTAGGCCATCGTGTGCCGGTGGGAACAGATGACAAGATTTACAAAACTGCATACACACGGGGACCGGATGAAAAAAAGCACATGATTGCTTATTCTGTTATCCTCGATATAAAAGAATTTAAAAAAAAACACAACCCCCCCCCCCCCCCCCCCCCCCCCCCCCCCCCACACACACACACACACACATTACCACCATATAATTTCTAGAGATTTTAACGTCAATAAATCTTTGGAACGGCAATTTCTGATTTTGTCTATTTTCTTTTGTATGGAAGATGTCCGAACTTAAAATTTATTTCTTTTTATGTAGCCTACCCTCGGCCAGAGGATAGAGAGCCTGGGTTACATAAAGGCCCGACATATATATTTATACATACATACATACATACATACATAGTAAGTAGTAGTAGTAGTAGTAGTAGTAGTAGTAGTAGTAGTAGTAGTAGGCACCCATCAGTCTCGGAAGACTATGGAGTTGCCCGCTAGTCTTTAGAGCGCAAAGCCTGGGTAAGTAAGTATGGAGGGCAAACTGTTACCCATGTTGCAGACTCCCCCTCTCCATGCCACTGGAATGATCCATTGGAGAGGCAATGACCCATACGAATGGTTCCAGTACCGTCGCAGGAGCCACCAGAAGTTGCCATATACAGCCCCGAGCCGCCCTGGACTCCAACTCTCCTATTTTTCCTCAGGGATGGTGCCTAAACACGACACCTGTGTGCATGCTGGTTTTTAAAATTATGTCATCCGCTCCTACCGGCACACAATGGCCTGCTCTTTTGAAAGGCGGAAAGGGGTTTTGACGTGTGTGCAAGATGTTCTGCGTGCGTTCGCACACGGGGCCTCGGTTTATGGTTTCATCCGAATGACTTTGACATTCAGTTCGATTTTTTCGTCAAACTGGGAAGAAAGGGCGAGGCTGGGTACGAACCCAGAACTTCACGGTTTACTTGTTGGTAGGTGAACGTCTTAACCATCCTGCCACCTTCCTTCCTATAGGCCTACATACATACATAATAATAATAATAATAATGGAATTTATATAGCGCTATATCTTGTAAAAACAAATCAAAGCGCTTGCACTCCACCCTCACAACAAACAATCAATGACAATAAATAATTCTAGCAAATTCGAAAGCACACACACGAGCGCGCACGCGCACCACACACACACACACACACACAACACACACACACACACACACACACACACACACACACACACACACACACACACACACACACACTTATAGAGGTTATACATTTTGACAGGGTGAATACATACATGCATACATACTCGAGCACCTTAGTGATACGAGCACCTTAGTAATACTATCATTCAGTACGTTAGGAATTGAATAATTTACTGTCAACCAACACTAAGGTAAAACCACCCTGTGCCTGTAGTGACAGTTCAACTTCTTACCCCCCCCCCCCCCCCCCCCCAACCACTACCTATTGAGTAAAACCAAAACGAAAGTCTCTACTCTTCCTGATCCCTAGATCCCTACGTTGATGTTGTGTCCCCCACAACAGTGGAACAAAGGGCAGCTGAAAAAGCTGAATCCTTATGCTTGGCAACAGCTCAAGGGTTAAATAGGGCCTTGAAAAAGGACAGGATTTTTGTTGTTGTTAGTTTACAGTTTAAAGAAGTTTTACGTGGTTGCTCTATTCCTTAACGCAATCATATGTTTCTTGTACTCTAAAATGCTATGGCAAAGCAAACTTCACACTCAGGTCCTATATAGTTGACAATTTCTTTTTCTTCTTTTTCTTTTCTCTTCTCTCAATCCTATGGGCAGGTGTATGGACACGGAACGAAAACGCCATCTCATTGCTTACATTCCAAGAGAGAGAGAGAGAGAGAGAGAGAGAGCTAAAAACCCCAAACAAAACAAGAAAACAAAATCGCAAAACCTTTAAGTTCCAAACACCATTGATTTTTTTTAATTTCAGTTTTGTATTGGCTTCTTGGAATGAGGCCATCACGTGCCACAGCCTTATTTGGATATTGAATGTGTTCTTTACGTAGCCTGTGTAAGTGGAGCTAGAGGAAACTGACACTCCTGTTAACTGAAATGTGTAGCCAGTTCCATTATCAGAGATTGAGTCAGCCTAACCCAAGTGTGTACTGCAAACTTCTGCCCAGTACAAACCGGAAGGGTAGGGTGTTATTTTTTTCACAGGCTCAAGCAACAGGGACAAAGCTTGCTGATTGAGGAAGTGTTGCACCAGGCATGGTATGTATACAACACTGAACAGTACAGCTATTTATCTTGACTCGTGTGTTATATCCATTACCGTGAACTTTTACAAAGTAACTTAGGCTTTTCCACTTTTGGTTGCCAATTGCTGTGCTGTTGGAGATGGCCCAAAATTTAGATCTAGTAAAGTACACACACACAGACTCACTCACTCACTCACTCACACACACCCACAGGCACACACACACACACACACACACACACACTCTCTCTCTCTCTCTCTCTCTCTCTCTCTCACTCTCTCTCTCTCTCTCTCTCTCTCTCTCTCACACACACACACACACACACACACACACACCACACACACACACACACACTTAACATGCACCTATGTACACACATACATGAGTATGTGCATTGGTGATTGTCATCCTCCCAATTGTCTTTTATCTCTAGGGCACATTTTGAATAATTATTCTTTCCTTCACGAGTTTGCTGTTTAACTCAGTAACAGTCTGGTTGGTATCTACCTTTGATAGATGTTAGATGCTATGTGAAGGTACTGTTACGTTATTCTAGTTACCTATACTATTTATGTTATGCTAGTTATGTTATTCAATTTATGTGACGATGATAACTCATACACAACACATACACACGCGCGCAGACACACACATTCGCATATATTTACTCTCACCCCCACACATGCCCTCAGACACACACACACACACACACACACACACACACACCACACACACACACACACACACACACACACACACACACACACACACACACATCTGATGGCACTGTTTTGTGGAAGGACGTTAAACTGAAGAACTACATACATGTGCATAGGCACACACAAGCACATGCATACAAGCACACATGCACATGTGCTGGGCACACACACATACACACATAATTATTTATTTGTGGATATATATATATATATATATATATATATATATATATATATATATGACATTGATGAAAAGATTGACTATATTTCTATTTCTGTGAAATTTTGTCTTGTAAACATATTTTGTTAATGCAAATTAGGCCTATATAGATGTTCAGTTAATTTTGTTTACTAAAATCCTCCATGCCCCAAGAGGCAAAGACAAATAAATCTTGAATCTATATCTCTGCGTGTGTACTTTACTAGATTGCAATAAACCTTCCTCAGGCTGGTTGTTCTACTTTGGCTTTTCAATATACATACATACATACATACATACATACATACATACATACATACATACATACATACATACATACATACATACATACATACATACATACATACATACATACATACATACAGAGATGCTTGTCATTTTATGTTAAGCCCTGTGAGATGATTTTTTTAAAGTTGCCCCTGTGTCAAGACTAAACCATAAAGACAAAGCACTTGTATCTGACAACCAAGAATCTATCTTGTCAGCTGCCATGGCATAGTGGTTAGTACTGTATTCTAGTGGCTGGGAGGACTACTGAATTCCAACACAGCGAAGACCTGGTATATTTTGCACCATCAAACATACTTTGATTTTTGTGGAAAAAAAAAACTGGGACCACCAGAAAAATCAAGCATCACTTTAGGGAATTATATAAAAGATTGTTACCGGTTTTTTTTTAAAAAATTCAATCCTATGTGTGCCTTTATGGACAGTGAACAAAAATGCCATTCTACTTGTTATAAAAAAAAACAACCAACCCAGCAACCCCCCTCTCCCCAATTTACCAACAAATTTAGTTCCAAACACCAAGGATTTGGGGGGGGGGGGGGATGTCACTTTCAGCTTTCAGTTTTGCATTCATTCTTGGAATGAGGGATTACGTGGGACAGCCTTATTTGGATATTCAATTTGATTAGCCAATGGGCAAGGATGAAACTGATATATGTGCAAAACTGAAAGGTGTAGGAGTTGTGGCTTTATCATCAGAGATTCACTCAACCTGACTGAAGTGTGTACTGCATATTTCTGCCCAGCTTGTAGGGTCTAGTTTTGTCAAAGGCTCCAACAACAGCCCTAAAGCTTGCTGATTGAGGGGGCCTTGCACCAGGCATGGTATGCATACCGGGCTGAACAGCACAGGCCTGAAATGTATGTCTAGTAAAGTACATACATGGGCACACAGGCACACACATTCACTCATTCACTCACTCACTCACTAACACACACACACACACACACACACACACACACACACACACACACACACACACACACACACACACACACACACACACACACATATTATGCACGCTGGGTGGACACACATATACACACATGTGCATTAGCCAACATGTGCATGCATGTGCATGCTGCACACAAACACAACACACACACACATACACATACACGCACACGCACGCACACACACACACACACACACACACACACACACACACACACACACACACACACACACACACACACACACACACACAGGCTGCATATAATTATTTGTTAATAAATGTATGCATCTAACCTATATATAAACAGTGAGGACATTAATGTTAAGCCCTGTGAGATAATTTTGTTTTAAAGTTGCCCCTGTGTCCAGACAAAACCGTGAAGAAAAGCACTTGTATCACAACATGAGACTATAAACCGAGACTACGTGTGCCAACACGCAGAACATCCTGCGCACACCTTCAATCCTGTTCCGCTTTTCGTCAGAGTAGGCCATTGTGTGCAAGTTGGAACAGATGACAAGATCTACAAAACTGCATACACACGGGAACTGGACGTAAAAAAGCACACGAGTGCTTATTCCAATATCCTCGATATAAAAGAATAAATAAATAAATAGCAAACAATATCCTGTCAGCTGCCATAGCATAGTGGTCAGTACTGTAGGCTGGTGGCTGGAAGGATTGCTGAATTCTCACCTGGTAAAGACCTGGGATATTTCCTGCTCTGGACGACTTCTGCAGGTCCACCATCGAATCTACTTTGATTTTAGCGGAGGGGGGGGGGGGGGGGGGGGGGAACTAGGACCACCACAAAAATCAAGTATCACTTTACGTAATTCTATTGGAGATTGTTACCTTATAGGCAAATCCTGCAGGTGGTATAGGTAGTATATTAGTGATAGACTCCACATCTTTCTCTACGTGACATTCACTGGGGATGTTCTTCTTGAGGAGAAGGAGTACAGAACCCCCCTCCCTGTCTGTATATCCTTAGAGAGTGACTTTTTAAAACAGAATTTTGTCAGGGGTACTTTTTCCTCTGCAGCCAGAGGTCTTGACTTATGCATGTGAATTCCTTTGGGAGCATAGGGCTGCAACAACACTCCTCCAACGGACTCGGTTCTGGGAGATCCTCTTCAGCTCGGCCCATGTCATTCCGGCTGCCTTCGTCTCTGCTTCAATGCTTCTGCGCCAGGTCTGTTTTGGTCGACCTACTTTCCGCTTCCCTTGTGGGTTCCAGTCAAGGGCCTGCCTGGTGACGTTTGAAGCAGGCTTGCCGAGCGTATGGCCGATCCATGCCCATTTCCTTTTCTTGATCTCCGTCTCGATTGGAGCGTGTCTGGTCCTGTCCCACAGTTCTTCGTTTGAGACGACTTCTGGCCACCTAATACCGAGGATGTTCTTAAGACATCTGTTGGTGAATGCCTGGAGTTTTTGGGTGTTAGTCTTTGTTACCCGCCAGGTTTTTGAGCCATACAGTAGAACCGACTTGACGTTGGTGTTGAATATCCGGATCTTGTTGTGGAATGAGAGGGTTGTTGATCTCCGGATTGGGCAAAGGGTGTTATTTATTCGGCACTTGATGTCTTCGTCCGTCTCCCCATCTTTACTGACAATACTGCCCAGGTAGGTGAATTTGTCGACTTCCTTGATGTTTTCTTGGTGTAGTCGCACTGGGTCTTGTTTCTTGTTGTTCACCCTCATGACCTCCGTCTTCATGATGTTGATTTGGGGGCCTATCTTTTCGGCTTCTTCCGCAACATGACATAGCTTCTCTCGTGCGTCTTGATGCCTGTGGGAGAGAAGGCTGATGTCATCTGCGAAGTCCAGGTCTTCCAGCTGCTTTGTGAAGGTCCACTGTATACCAGTTCTCCTGCCTGCTGTGGCCTGTCGCATTATCCAGTCAACCACTAACAGGAAGATGGTTGGTGACAATAGACAGCCCTGACGAACGCCGGTTCGTACGGAGAAGGGTTCCGTCAATTTCCCGTCATGGATGACTTGACAGGTGGCATCCTCACAGAGCTGCTGGATGATGGTGACGAACTTTGATGGGAAGCCAAAGTGATGCATCAGTTTTCAGATGACATCTCTGTCGACGCTGTCAAATGCCGTCTGAAAGTCGACAAAGACTGAACACAAGGGGGTCTGCCACTCCAGGGACCGCCCGATGATGACGCGCATTGTGGCGGTCTGATCTGTGCGTGATCTGCCCCGCCGGAAGCCCACCCGCCCATCCCCGAGCGTCCTGTCCAGTGCCGTCTTCAGTCTCTCCAAGACCATTCCCGTCATCACCCTTCCTGGGATAGACAGCAGCATAACTCCTCTCCAGTTGTTACAGGACGACAGGTCCCCTTTCTTTGGCAGTTTCACGAGGTAGCCTTTCTTCCAGTCTTTCGGCACACTCTCTTGCTCCCAGATCCTGTGTAGGAGTGGATGCATCATGTCAGTTGAAGTCTGGATGTCCGCTTTCAGTGCCCCAGGGGGCACACCGTCGGGACCTGCCTCCCCACATGACTTTAAAGACTTTATGGCTTTGGTGATCTCATTTTTGGTGGGATGACCGATGTTGATGCCAAGGATTTCAGTAGGTGGTGGGATGTATGGCGGGACAGATGGTGCTGGTCTGTTGAGTATTTCTTTGAAGTGCTCTGCACATCTTGCTCTCTGGTCCTCTTCACCCGGAATGGCATTGCCGTTCCTGTCTTCGATGGGGCAACTTGGTTTACTGTTTCCTCCAGAGAGGGCCCCCGTGATCCCACACAGTCTCCCCATGTCTCCCTGGCCCGCTGCAGCCTCTGCCTCCCGAGTCAGCTCCTCGACGAAGCCTCTCTTGTCCTTTCTTGCACTTCTTTTTACTGCAGGGCCCCTGTCCCAGTAGCGTGCTTTCAATGTCTGCTTCTCTTCCTGATCTTGTGTTCTGTTGATCCGGTCCTTCAGCCCCTTTCTCTCGGTGATCAGTGCCCATGTTTCTGTTGTCAGCCATTCCTTGTGTTTCCTTGTATTCTTTCCCAGGACTGTTTGGCATGTTGTCTTCCAGGTCTCATGCAGACTGTGCCACTGTTCTTCGATTGTTTCCTCTGGCATCTGGGAAAGCACGCTGAATTTGTTTCTCAATTCAAGCTTCAATTCTTCTGTTTTCACTCTTTCTTTAAGGCTTGGCACGTTGTATTTGTGCAGTGGTCTACCTGGCTTGTCAGTTAATGCTTTAAGCTTGGTCTTGAGGATGGCTATTACAAGATGGTGGTCTGACGCTGCGTCTGCTCCGCGCTTCACCCTGACATCGTGCAGGCTCCTTCTCCACTTTTGCCCAATGGTGATGTGGTCGATCTGGTTTTCAGTCCTGCCATCTGGGGAAGTCCATGTGGTCTTGTGGACTTTCTTGTGGGGAAAGATGGTGCCTCCAATGACCATGTCATTGAAGGTGCAGAACTCTGCTAAGAGTTCACCGTTTTTATTCTGGTCTCCGATGCCATGTCTGCCCATGATCAGTTCTCTGTTGGTGTTGTCTGATCCCACTTTTGCGTTCAGGTCTCCCTTTAGGATCTTCAAGTCCCTCTTTGGTGTTTTGTCCACTATGGCTTGGAATTGCTTGTAGAAGTTGTCTTTTTCTTCTAACTCAGCGGCATTTGTTGGAGCATAGCACTGAAGGATGGCAACTTTCCTGCCCTTTGAGTTGAATCGGGCAGTGAGGATCCGTGGTGACACTGGTTCCCAGGATAGTAATGCTCGCGTTGCCTCAGGTTTCATCGGCAGCACTATTCCATGTGTGTGGGGCTGGCCTTCCTCCTGTCCAGAGTAGATGATGGTATCTCTACTCGCTAATCTCGACTGTCCGGTTCCATTTCATCTAGTCTCGCACAGGCCAAGGATGTTCAGGTTGTACCTATGCATTTCTCTACATAGCTAGAGCTCGGAGGTTTGCCAATGGTGAGATTTTGTGGTAGCAACCGATTTCGCCCACCATGAAGGTAGCCCCGTTTTGTTTTTGTTGTTGTTTTTTAAATATTGAGCCTAGCTGGTGGCATCTTCAGTATGTGAAACCCATAAAAGTAGCATATACGTGTGCAGACTTTGCTTCCCCTGCCAATTCTTTGGATTAGGGTTTAATTCGAGGTTCTGCACATAAAAGCATGGTTGATTAAAAACATTCTTGCACCCATATTCACTTCACTCCACTTTTCAACCCCCCCCAAAAAAGAAGAAGGTGACATTGCCCTCACAGACGTCATGCCTACAGACACAGGCAATTCTGATGGTCGGGGTAACACAGCAAATGCATGGTGAAAAAACTTTGCTTTTGCTGAACCTGGGGATTGTAGCTGACTGACAAAAAAACATATGCTTACTGGTGTCGTGTTTAGGAACGATATCCCTGAAGACAGGTGACTTCGTATAGTTGACATTAAAAATGATTGATAGTGTTTTTCCTAAAATCTCAGAGTGAACCTTTTAGCAGCGAAATGACCCAGCAGTGGTAAGAAAAAGGCTCTTTCGAACTAATGGCTTGTGCCTCACTGACAATCATAGGTCAATCTGTATGATTAGTTGGTTCTGGGAGTCAGCGCAACAAAATGAACTTGGAAAAAGTGTGTTTTTTATTGTTGATAAAACAGCCCGTTTAAAAATGGCGAAGAAGAAAAACGATACTTAAATACAGTTTTTGCCACCTTATTTGGTCAGGATTCTCATAGTCACTTGTGATTTCAGGATGGCTATGGACGTGCAGGACCCAGAGCCCAGGAACGGGGGCATCAAGGACGAGGTTTTTTCTGGCATCCAGATGAAAGGAGATTTGGCATGTACCCGTCACATTCATATGACATGCGAAACGACTTTGACCCACGGTTCTTTCAAGGCCCGAATCCCGATGGTTGGCAGCCCCATTACGACCCACGTAATCCTGCCCATTTTCCACAGGCTCAGTGGAATGAGTATCTGGTTCCATATCCACGGTACCCGGCAGCAGTGAATGGAGTGGCTGGCCATACTATACAAGCACGCTCTCACCCACCCACCAATTTGGAAAGGTACCGTCTCTTTGAAACTCTCCTGGGATGCCGCATGGACGAGCCAAACTTTAACCAGAAAACGTACCTGGCACTATACTGGTTGGAATTCACTGATCTCACCAACCCTCTGACCTCTCCTCTCTTCGAGAACAATGCCTGTGGACATGCAGAGGACTATCTCCTGGACCATTTGCGGCTGCAGTTGAGAGTCGTCCAGCAAGAGAGGCTGAAGTCAATAATCATCATGCAGAACGCCAGCCCTTGTTCAGGGTAAGTTTGCACACTTAGGGTTAATGAAACAAACTCCAATGACCACACACAGTATCAAGCAACTACATCTTCCTTTCCCCCTTCTTTCTGATTCAAATAATTGTGAATAATAATAATGTACTCATAGGGTTAAAACCGTGAACTGCCAAATGGATTATATCTGTGACAAAATTCAGAAAGGCTGCAGCAGTGTTTTACAAGCATTCATTGATCATATATTATTTGATCGAAATCAAGACCTGGGCTCATATGGAAGCATGTTATTTGCTACATTTGGCTTTATTTCGTCATCTTTCTTTCGTTCTCTTTTTGTTTTATTCTTTCCTCCTTACTTTCTTTTTTCTGGTTTTTGTGACTGAACAAACCCAAAGGAATAACAGTAATTCTGTGTTACAAAGCCAATCACACACTGGACATTAGGTAGGCGTGACCCATCTATCAGTTAACAATGGGGGATTTGTTTGGGTTGTCATACTTTGTCGGATCTTGGGCATTTTATGCAGTTGACCAGAGTTCAAGGTCATGTGTAGAAGGAGAGAGATAATGCATCCTCTCGATGGTACCATCACCTCCCTTTTTCACAAAATGTTACCCCTTCAACTGGAGAAGTAGCAGCATAGCTGTGCAAAATCAAACAAACGAAAACAAAAAACAAACTTTCACGAGCTCAGATTACATTATGCGTCAATTGCAATCTTTCTGAACACAAGTGTGTTGAGTTTAGCTTAAAGAGAGGGACGGGTTGTCTTGAAATAATTCCTTAACTGAGTATTCTGCCTGCCCCTTGGATCATGATGCATAACAAAGCATTTCAATTTTCGCTATTCTGTGAGCTGCGTGCCGTCCTTCAATGTAAAGTATGTAATTCCTGAGTTTTTGCTTTTTATCGTTTGTTCTGTTTCTATGGACTCGCCAAAAAGGAGAGTTAAGGAGGTCCCAAAAAGTCAAATAATAATAATCACATGAAAACGATTTTTCATTATCTGATGAAAAAGTTGGCAGCAGTGACTAAAAGCTCACCCATCTTGTCCAGTAAGGCTTGATAAACTGTTGATAAGTTGTGGCATATAAAGCTGTGCTGAATATACCAAATCCATGTCAGCCACAACTTAACACCATTACTAACATGAGTATCCATATACAGAAGTTAGGAACTGTTCAACAGTTTACTTACCTGTCATCAGTAACCAGGGATCCAAACCATAAAATCTCTCAAGGGCAGCAATGTCCAAACTTAAACCTATAGTGTAAAGGTCAGTAGTTTGAGGAGACTTGTGGTCTAGTGAAAAGGCAGTTCTTTGCACATAGGCCGTCATTTGTAAGCTTATTTATCAATTTTACCTTCTAACTGTAAACCAAGTCCTGTAAAAAGAAGCCAAAGTATCATTGGTAATTTATAAACTAATTTCGCTATGGTCAGTTTCCTTTTGCTTGAATAATAACATGTAGTTTTTAAGAATTGTTGAAGCAAAGAAGAACAAATTCTAAACTAAGAAAGCAGGCTGCATCCTGAGTGTGTTTATGTCATCCTTGCCACCCACCACAGTTGGCCTAGTCTTTCAACGAAAGATAGATGCGGTTTTGACGCATGGCAAGACACATGCGTCTTACACGCAAGACTTCGGTTTATATTGGTCTTGATCAATGGATTTTCTGGGGAATGGAGTTAACACCAATGCCAGATCCGAGATTGATTGATTGATTGATTGATTCTTTTATATCGAGGATAATGGAATAAGCACTCTTGTGCTTTTTTACATTCAGTCCCCGTGTGTATGCAGTTTTATGAATGTCATCTGTTCCCACCGGCACACGATGGCCTACTCTTACGAAAAACGGAACAGGATTTAACGTGTGCACAAGATGTTCTGCGTGCGTTCGCACACGGGGGAGAGAGAGAGAGAGACAGAGAGAGAGACAGAGAGAGAGAGACAGAGAGAGAGACAGAGAGACACAGAGAGAGAGAGATTCGAAATGTTTATTCATGTAAAGGCCATTGCCCCTAATGAAGGGGGTAAAATACATACACAACAGTAATGAAATCACTAAACATACACACACATAGACAATAACTCTATCAGCACAGATCGCAGTTTGAACGCCTTGTATATGTAGATCGATACATTTCGGACAATATTTTCATTCGTAGATGCCAAAAGCAAACTCAGATGAAACTGACACGGGTATCTGTAAAATTTCAATGGTATATACCGTGTTCTTAATTTGTTGAAAATCGGACAGCACAACATAAAATGTACGTCATCTTCATTTCCAGTTTTACACAATGGACAAGTCAAATCAGAGTATGGTTTGTTGCGATTCTGGTGTGTACTAATTTCTGAAATGCCACATATAAACCTGGTCATAAGAAAACTTCAAATGTTTGTCTAGATCTATTTTAAGATATGTTTTCCTGTCATGAACACTGCAAAAAGTTCTATATATACACTAAACCTCTCGCTGTTTTTAATGTGGAAGTCCCATTCTTGCCATCTGCTTAAAATCAGTCTTGCCTTAAACTTGTATAAAAAAATCTTTGTTTTGAACACCTCTATTTTCCCATATATACCCAAAACCATTTTCATAAAATTTACAACGAACATTTGATACCCAGTTTCTTTTGCCTCTTTCATCCAAATCATATAGTATTTTATAAGCTTTTTTCGGTAGTCTAACATCATCCATTGCTATAACTTTAACCAGTAACACATACAACGCACAGCAGAATTAATGTAAACAGGATATCAGTTCGTTTCACCATAAACAAAGTCATTTGGGGTTCTCCTTTCAACACCCAGAAACTTTTCTAAAGCAAACAAATGCATTTGTTCACACTGACGTGCTGCCTTGTCCAGCCCCCAGAGTTCTGCTTCATACAAAGTAATAGGTACAACCTGTGAGTCAAAAAGTTTCAAAAATAGTTCTAAGCTGTTATTATTCAAGGCTCTAAGTTTTCTCATAATACACATGAGAGCATTCTTGGCTTTACTTACAAGGTCATTACATGCTGATGTAAAACTAAGTCTTGTAGAAAATAATATACCTAAATATTTGTATGCATTTACAACAGGCATTTCAACAGTGTTATATTTCCAAGTTTCCCTTACAGAAAGATGACCACCTTTTCTAAATACAATAATTTTACTTTTATCAGAGTTTATCTTCAAATCCATAGACTCTGCTGCTCTTTGCAAACTATTTAGTTGGGTCTGCAAACCAAAAGTCTCAGCTAATAGAACTATATCATCTGCTAATAGCATTATGAAGAGTTCAAATAATCGTTAGTAAACAGAGCCCCATGCCTTCCATTTTCAAAAACTTCATTAGCGAGATCATTAATATAAAAAAAAGAAAAAAAGAATTGACTACAAACATCACCTTGCTTTACACCATATGTGCAACTAATTAAATCCGTCAAATTTGAACCACATCTAACCTTAACTTTGACACTATCGTACATACTTCTGATACAGTTAAACATTTTACCCGTTATTCCTTTTTTTTAAATATAAGAATCTGCCATAGAATGCTCCTATTCAAATAATTAAAGGCTTTCTCAAAATCTATGAAAGCTAGTATGATTTTCTGTTACAGGATAACTGTTTTTGTTCTAAAGAAAACAAAGTAAACATATGATCAGTAGTTGAATAATTCCTTTTAAAACCAGCTTGATGTTCTCTACTGATATTATTTTCCTGAACCCACTCTTGTAAACGAGAGAGAGAGAGAGAGAGAGAGAGAGAGAGAGAGAGAGAGAGAGAGAGAGAGAGAGAGAGAGAGAAATCCTCTCACATGGGTGCCATAACGAGGTGAAAGTCAAAGTCAAATATATTCCAGAAAAAAACTATTAAATTTTGGGTACCTGGAAATGCATACCCAATACCATCTTTATTTATTTTTTTAAGAATTCTTTTATATTCTTTTATATCGAGGATAATGAAATAAGCTCTCATGTGATTATTTACATCCAGTCTCCATGTGTAGCCTATGCAGTTTGTAAATCTTGTCATCTATTCCCATCGGCACACAATGGCCTACTCTTTCGAGAAGCGGAACAGGATTTAACGTGTGCGCAAGATGTTCTAACTCATAAGCAATCGAGGTTGCGATCATCTAGCCACAGAATGATCACCCTCCAAAACAGGAAACTACATCCACAACACACACACACACACACACACACACACACACACACACACACACACACACACAACACACACACACACACACACACACACACACACACCACACACACATTGCGCGGGCAATTTGACGACCCGAGTTCGATTCCTGGTCGAGGGGATTTTTCTCCTGGAGTTAACATCAGTGATGACTCCACTCTCCCCAAAAGTCTTTCGGATGAGACTGTGAACCGAGACCCCGTGTGTGAACGCACGCAGAATATCTTGCGCACATGTTAAATCCTGTTCCGCTTTTCGTAAGAGTAGGCCATTGTGTGCCGGTGGGAACAGATGACGATATTTACACAAGTGCACACACACGGGGACTGGATGAAAAAAAGAACATGAGTGTTTATTCTATTATCCTCGATATAAAAGAATAAGAATAATAATAAATAATAAATTGGGTGATAGAATTTACAAAAGTGCATACACACGGGCAATGGATGTAAAAAATCGCATGGGTGTTTATTCCATTATCATCGAAATAAAAGAATAAAATACACACACCACACACACACACACACACACACACACACACACACACACACACACACACACACACACACACACACACAACTATACAGCAACAACAACGGACAAAATGTTCATAATGCTAAACATAAATGTAAACAGTTTTAACAAATCAAAATCAGTTTTGCTACTTAATACAGATTTATACAATTTTTATAAACGAAGCCAGGTTTAAGAGCACTTTTTTGAATTTGTACTAAACAGTACTGTCAAAACTGAATACAATCTGGAAAGATAAAAATATCTCAACTCCAAGATCAGACTAATGCACTCCCTTGTCGTATCCATATTTCTGTATGCCTGTGAATCGTGGACCCTGACTGCTGATTTGGAGAGAAGAGTACAGGCAGTAGAGATGAGATGCTTCCGGAGACTCCTTAGCATCTCCTACAGAGACCACATATTAAGCAACGAAGAGGTGCATAACAGAATCCAGCAAACCATTCATCCCTACGAAAATATTCCATCAATCGTAAAGAAGCGTAAACTTAAATGGTAGGGCATGTCACAAGATCAAAAGGACTTTCAAAAACAATACTGCAATGCACTGTTCAAGGAGGAAGAAAAAGAGGCAGGCCAAGGAAGAGATGGGAGGACAACATCAGCGAATGGACAGGCCTAGAACTCAACCAAATTTTGAAAAAGACAGAACAGAGAGAGAAATGGAGGGAACTGGTTGTCATGTCTTCAGGGGTGCCCCCACGGTCGCCAGACTAAGAGATAGATAGATAGATAGACAGACAGACAGACAGACAGACAGACAGACAGACAGACAGACTAAACAGTGCATGAAACTATGACGTTAGGTGGTCTTTAATAATATGGTTTACATTTTTTCCCTGTCTTCCAGAAAATATGGGAATTTGATAATATAGTGAAATTCGTCACACAGTTCTTTCTGGTTGCATTTTCTCATAATCTTTCTTTTCTTTTTCAATGCCCATGAACCTGCCATCTTGACTGGTAATTTGAGTTAATGTTCTGAATTTTATGAGAGGGACTCTCAAATAATAATAATAATAATAATAATAATAATAATAATAATAATAATAATAATAATACATGGAATTTATATAGTGCTATATCTTGTAAAAACAAATCAAAGCCTTGCATTCGACCTTTACAACACACAAGCAATAAATAACCATTTATAGTTTTAGCAAATTCGAATGTAGCCTACACACACACGCAGGCGCACGCACGCACACACACACACACACACACACACACACACACACACACACACACACGCAGCGCACGCACACACACACACACACACACACACACACACACACACACACACACACACACACACACACGCACGCACGCACGCGCGCGCGCGCACTTATAAAGTTTATACACTTTGACAGGTAGATATTGAAGGCAGGGACAGATAAGAGATGGAATCAGGAGAACAATCTTAGGTGAAATAAGTGTGTCTTAATTAAGTTAAAAGTTAAAGTTAAAGTCTGTCCCGAGCCTAAGGCTCATCAGGCCGGTGCTTATCCCGGTTTCTGTGGCGCTAAGCGACTGAGAGTCATAGACTCCCCCTGGATAGGACGCCAGTCTATCGCAGGGTTAACCCCCCAACACAAGGTTGGTACCCCTTTTACACCTGGGTGGGGTGAGAAAATAGCCGTAAAGTGCCTTTTCCAAGGGCACAACGCCATAGCCGACAGCTGGGATCGAACCCGCAACCTTTAGATTACGAATCCAACGCCCTAACCACTCGACTACCGCGGCGGCTGTGTCTTAATTAAGTTAGATTTAAAAGTGTCATAAGTAGGCTTTTGCCGGAGGGAGAGAGGGAGGTCATTCCAGATCGAGGGACCAGAAACTGAGAAAGAGCAGCGGCCAAGGGTAGATAGGTTGAATCTAGGTATTCTTTAGGACAAAGTATCTGCGGCCGAGCGGAGGGAGCGAGAAGGTGTGTACAAGTGAAGACATTTACAGAGGTAGGAGGGTGCAGTTTTAAGGAGACATTTGTAACAGAGGGTACTGACCTTGTAGTTTACTCTCTGTGGTAAGGGCAGCCAGTGGAGAGATTGCAAGAGAGGGGTAATGTGCTCAGATTTTTTCTTTCTGAGGACCAGACGAGCTGCAGAGTTTTGTATACGTTGAAGGGAGTGGATAGATGATGCTGGCAGACCAGCCAAAAGAGAATTGCAATAGTCCAGACCTGAAAGAATAAGAGAAGTGATAAGTCTGGACGTTGCGTCAGTGGACAGGTACTTTCGAATTGCACTAATACGCCGTAGTTGATAGTAGCATGACTGACAGGTCTGGGTGATGAATTTTTGCATGGAGAGTGTGTTGTCTACAAGGACACCTAGATACTTCACAGAAGTGTATAGGGAACTGACGTGTTACCGAATTCTATTGAAGTTGTTGAAATGGAGGAGAGTTTATGTTTGGTGCCTACAAGCATGGCTTCGGTTTTTTCTGCGTTTAATTGTAACTTGTTTTGTATCATCCAGTGTTGGATATCTTGAAGGCAGTTGGTCATATTTGTCAAGAGAGATGGCAGATTTTCAGGTATATCACTGCTTTGAATCTGAGAGTCATCAGCATAAAAGTGATAATTGATATGATGATGGTCTATTATATGTGACAGTGGAGCAGTATAGAGGGTAAAGAGAAGAGGGCCCAGAACTGATCCCTGAGGGACACCACATTCCAGTTTGGCAGGCGTTGATTGAATCTTGTTTACGCAACTGTATGGATTCGGTCTGTAAGGTATGAAGTGAACCAGGAGAGGGCTGTGCCTTTAATACCAAACATGTTTTAGAGACGGGAGAGAAGAATTGAATGATCTATAGTGTCAAAGGCAGCAGATAAGTCAAGAAGAGTGAGAAGGGATATTTTCCCTAAGTCAGAAGCATGGAGAAGCATGTTTAAGGAGTGCACCAGGGTGGTTTGTTGACGCAATAGGCAGACTGGAAAGGGGGAAAGAGATTATTGGAAAGAAGATGGCTATTGAATTGTTTCAGAACAACTTTTTCAAGGACTTTAGAGATAAAAGGCAGATTAGAAACAGGTCTATAGTTCTTCAGGATGTTAGGATTGATGTCGTGCTTTTTGAGTAAAGGTGTGACTATCGCAGTTTTGAGAGCTGATGGAAAATTTCCTGAAAGAAGAGATGAGTTTATTATTTTTGTGATAGTAGGTATAAGCTGTGGAATGCACTGAATGAAAAGAGAAGCAGGTACAGGATCGAGATCGTATGATTTGATTGTCATTTCTTTCAGAATGTTCTTGATTTCCTTCTCTCGCTTATTGGGTGAAAGAAAAGGAGAGGAGTGCCAGTAAATTGAGAATCAAGAGGCGCAGGTTGGAAAGAAGTCTGATCCAGTTTGGAGCGGATATTGCGGACCTTGTCAGAGAAGAATGAAGAAAAAATAGCGGGAAGTTCAGAATGGTTGTAGGTGGTGGGCAGAGGACTTGCTTTATCAGAACCAAGAAGAGTTGAGGTGAGGGAAAAAAGAGATTTCATGGATGTAGCAATAAGAACTTGAGCAGAGTAGTAGTTAGTCTTTGCGGAACGGATTACGGTTTTGACTTTGTTAGTTTGTTTTCATAAGAGCTGCCTGTTTATTTCAGTTTTTATTTTTCGCCACTGCCGCTCTAACTGTCGGCATTTGCACTTTGCAACTAGAATTTTGTGAGAGTACCATGGGGCACAGGGCCTATCAGGAAGAGAAAGGTCAGTAGGAGGTGCATGCTCATCCTGCAGTTGACCAAGAACATATTGTAGTGTGTAGAAGGGTCAGTGTGGTCGGGAGTTTGTGATAGGCGTTCAGCAGCTTGGGAAGAGAAGGTTTGAATATTGATGGCCTTGAGGTTGCGACGGGTAACGCGCTTTTTCTTTTTGATAGGCTTTGCGATGTTAAGAAAGAAAAGAATGGCAGAATGATCAGAAACCAGTTCATTTGTGACAGATACAGATGTGATGAGATCTAGTGAAGCATTGGTGATGAGCCAGTCTAAGATGTGGCCTGATCTGTGTGTTGGTTCATTTACTAGCTGAGAAAGAGAGTGGTTAGACAAGGAAAGAGAAAGACGTTTGACATCAGGAGAAGACTGGTTGTCGAAGTGGAAGTTGAAGTCACCTAAAATGACAAGTTTCAAATCAACAGGAAGTATAATACTATTACTTTCAAAAACAAAAACTGTCTTTGTTTAGCCTATAATTACAATAATACAGTTCTGTTTGATGTATTTCGGCATTCCAATTTTGCAATTTTGCAGTCTACGCTTTACTTCTGATTTGAATTTTTCATAGCTTAGACGTGCACCACTCTCTGTATTTCAGTGCACACCCATCCCTAGATCAGTTGATAAACTTTTTGTATAATGTAGGTATTGAAAATTATAGGTTCCTTTTTCTGCAAGCAGAAACAAATTTATATAATATACTCGACAATTCATTCTTTTTTTTATATCAGTCATCTTATACCAGAAAGTTAGCAATCTACATTTACATTTAATTTCAATTGGAAACTGGCCTAATTCACCCAGGGCCATATAAGTTTAAATCGATTTTTGTAATCTTAAGATCATTTTATAGAATTTCATTTGTAATTTAATGGCCAAGTCTGTGGACACCATACTTCAGGGCTATACAACAAATTAAGTATTACATAGACCCAAATACCTCCCTCTCCCCTCCACCCACCCCATCCCCACCCTCAATCTTAGTTGCCGGTAGATAACGATTTGCAAGCTCTAACCACTAGACTACTCTGCCCAAAGTTGTAATGAAGAAAATGTGGATCAGGATTTGTTGTTCTTTTGACAGGTGCTCTAAGAACTTCCTGAAAGATTTGGGGGATGTGCTGGAGAAAAACAATGGCGTCGAAATCACCCTTGTCTTCTCGGCGTTTCATTGGCTGAGACGTTTGTCATGCCGTCATGAGGGGCATAACCACAAAGCCATACCCATCGGGAAACACAAAGACAACAGGGAAGGCCTTCGAAACCTTCGGTAAGAAACGTTCTCCCTCAGTCAGTCAGTCTCTCAGTCTACCTGTCTGTCTTTTTCTGTGTCGGTCTCTGTCACTTCTGTCTCCGTCTCTCTGCCTGTCTGTCTCTCTCTGTCTCTCTCTCGGGGAGGGGGGGCGGGGGTATTTTGGTTTGGTTTGGGGTTTTGTTCCGTTTCTTTGCTTTTGTTTTGGTTTTGTTTTTGTTTTTTGTTAGATAGATCGCTTGATGAAAAAAGCAAATTTATTGCTTACTCAATGTACCATCTGGAAATAAAATTTTGATTTGATTTGATTTGTGTGTGAATGTGTGCGTGCGTGCGTGCGTGCGCGCGCGCGCGCGCGTGTGTGTGTGTGTGTGTGTGCTCTTTGTGTCTGAATTAAAACGAACAAACCACAACAAAAAAAACCATTGTGGTATCATAAACCCCCTCCACCCCCCTCCCAGACTGAGTTTAGGGAAGTGATGGAGTTTCTTCCTGTCCAAAACCATCGGCTAGACCGTGCGTGTTGGTAGGACTTATCACCCATGAAATGTTAATTCCCCAGAACACAAGCTCTATTAGTTAATGTTGTGGTGATGTTAACGTACTTGTTGTTAAGCACATAGGCTACTTACCAAACATGCTTCATTTTAATGAATGCTTTAATTGGTGACAATGCTTTGAACAGCGACAGGGGTGTAACGGTACGAACGACCTGTTATGAAGACTGGAGGAATCTGTGCAAGGCTCTTCAGGTGCCAACCCCGGTGTGGCTTGCCTCGGAGGAAACCTACCACCGATCAGAGCGCGGTCAAGATGATGACCGTCTGAGGGGCGACCTGCAGGAAATTCTTGCATGAGGTTTTCAGTTTGTGTGTGTGTGTGTGTTGTGTGTGTGTGTGTGTGTGTGTGTGTGTGTGTGTGTGTGTGTGTGTGTGTGTGTGTGTTTGTGTTGTTTTTGTCGTGTGTTGTTGTGAATGCATTTTAAGAATATTTTCTCTTTGTCCGATTGTCTTCTGTGTTTCTTCTGTCCTATCTGTATCTCTCTCAACTTATAGAATTCTCTCTCTCTCTCTCTCTCTCTCGCTCTCGCTCTCCTCTCTCTCTCTCTCTCTCTCTCTCTCTCTCTCTCTCTCTCTCTCTCTCTCTCTGGCTAGATGAAAAAAAAGTATGCCAATATATCAATACTTGTTTATAGCCCCTGAGAATAAAGATTATCAATCAATCAATCAATCAACCAAACCAACCAACTAATCTTACTTAAAAGGAAGAATTCTATTGCATAACATGAAACTTTTTGTCGTTCACTTTTTCGACGCGCGCGCGCGTGCGTGCGTGCGTGCGTGCGTGCGTGCGTGCGTGCGTCGTGCGTGCGTGCGTGTGTGTGAGAGAGAGACATAGGATCTTTGCAGGGTCCCAATGCTATGAGATGTTATTGGTATCTTTAGATAGTAAGAAGATATTCGTTTTACCTGTATGTAGGCCTACTGTTATAGTTCACGTATAACTTCAGGAATGTCTTTATTAATTAACCTTTTCAAAGAAAAAAAGGTACAGGTGGTTATTGTATTTAGACTCACTTATAATTAGTGTCACTCCGTTATCTGTAGGTCACTCTAGTATCTGTATGTTACTATCACTGGGAAAAAATCCAACCAAACTTATATATATGAACTACATTTTTTACCTGACCAGTGACCATTTTTTTCTGTTGACAGGGTGTGGGGGGGGGGGGGGGGTATAGATATCGCAGGTGACGTCATCACTAACCTCACTTTAGGGGGACTGAGCATTTACTATTGTTATCCTTGAAAGGTAAGACTGATGCAAGATTATTCACTCTCAGGTAACATTGGCCATCAATTCTCTTTTTCTTGTTTGTTTCCTGTAACTTTATTCTCTATTTTAAGTCGTTAAATCACAGTTTCCATGGGTACAATACAGCTTACCTGCCAACCATGAAGTTTGGTACTCTGGCAATTCATGGGCTTGTGTGTGTTGGAGGTGGTTTTTCTTTTTGTTTGTTTTTTTTCTTCTTTTGCGTTCGTCAGATGGATACCCCAGTCTTGTTATGAAGGCAGCTGTACACTGCAGATCCTCCATGTCGTTATTGCTTGGGCACTGGGGTGGGGTCAGGCCAGATCCTCTTTCGGAGTGCTTCTTGTAGTGGTCAGGACTGCAGCACCTGTTCTGTTGTTTGGCTGTCGGTCTTACAAGGGTCTCATCTAATTGGCCCATGTGGAGTTTTGTGTACATAATTCTGGTAGTGTCCGTTGTATGTATCTGTGTTTATGTGTGCCTAGAAAACATGAAATCCTTTCTTACCCATCTATGAGATGTGCCATGCATTCCCTTTTAGCCTTGTTTAAATGAGGAACTCAGTAATGTGGCTTATGCAACTATGGATTTGTTTAGTTGTTGTTTGTGCGAAATCTTTTATTTTGGTGATTTTTTTAAAACTCCCCATGGGGTTGTTGGGGCTCTGTCAGTATAAATAGCATCCACACCTTCAAGAAGTTATGTGTCATAGCTTTCCACTTTTCTCTCTCTCTTTGTTTCTTTCTTTCTCCTTACCTGTCTTATCACTTCTCTTGCTTATTTTCTACCTTCCCAGTCTATTCTTTTGCCTTTTTTCAAGAAAATCTATGAAAAAAAATACTCTGAAAATGTACTTAAGAATGTTATATTAGTTTTTAAACATTTTTTGGGTAACCTGGTTATGATAAATTAAGCGGAATGGATGGCGTCCTCAACACAGCCTGGTGAATTAGCTTTAATGAATTAAATGATTCAGTATTGTGGCATTTTATGTTGCTGGGTTTTTTCAGATGGACAGTGTTATATTTGAAGGTATTAGGAGGTGTTGCTTTTGAATTTGAAGGGAAAGTTACTGGAGCCACTGAAACTGAATGAGATGACAGCCCTGGTATGGCTTTCGTGATCGGTAGGGCTACAAACAATATGAAATGGAATGGATGTTTTTTTCCATAGTATTGTAATACTTCTAGTATTACATGCTTTGTGTATCAGAAATCAACTGCATAAAGTAAAGAACAGTAGGTAAACTTAATGGTCTTTTAAGTGCTAATGATTTTTTTTGTTTGCGGGCTATCTTCTGTCGTTTCTATGGCAACCAGTGGCTGATGATCTAATTTCACAAAGCCTATTTTGGGGAGTTCTGGGTGTTGCTTGCAAAGTCCAGCAATACAATTAATCGCATTTAAAGGGGATTTAGGTTCAGAAATAGCTACCATGTCTGGCCACATTCCCTGTTATTAACTGCTCACTGAAGGTGACTATGATTATTCTGATTCCAATGTTCAGTTCTATATATGGTACAGGGTACTATCAATGTTTTATAGTGTGTGTGTTGTGTGTGTGTGTGTGTGTGTGTGTTTTGTGTGTGTGTGTGTGTGTGTAATGATCAGGACATTTTTGCTTTCAAAACTGGTATATTATTGGTCTAATTTAAGAAAAAATATATATACTTTGTTTCAATGTGTTTGTATTTATGATTTGGAAGTATGTTTTTGTCTTGCATTGTGCTTGATATTGTTGTGTTAGCTTAAAATATTTGAGTGTATATTTTTGTCTGATTGCATTTGTCTTTAAGATTCAAAGGTAAACTTTTGTCTTGCGTTATGTTTTCCCCCATACTTTGCTCAGAAAGGACATTTTGTAACAGGCTATGTCGGGAGAAATTGTCACATTGCTAAATTGCATTTATACCTCGGTGACAGAAGGAAGGTGGCAAAAGGACTTAGGCGTTGTCTGCCTAACAAGTAAAGGTTGTCTGCCTAACAAGTAAAGTTGTCTGCCTAACAAGTAAAGTTGTCTGCCTAACAAGTAAAGCGGGAAGTTCTGGAGTTGATTCCCACCCTTGTCCTTTCTTCCCATTTTGACGGAAAAATTGAACTGAATGTCAAGTCTTCCGGAGAAGACTGAACCAGTGGGACCTGTGTCATTAGGATTTATGCACATAAAAAGCCCCCACGATAGCCGAAAACCAAAAAGAGCAGGGAGGTACCTCACGACTGTCCTGATAAAATTGGTCAGTTCATTTCCCAATTGTATCCCTGAAGTCGGGGATATGTCGACTTTAATGATGGGAATACTCAAACAAAACAGTTGCAAACGCAAAAATATTACCTTGGTGACCCTCGGAGCTGTAGCTGAAGCACGATTAAAAAAAAAGTGGGTTCGTTTGTGCATTGAGTGTATATTTTTATGCCCTGTTTGGCCTGCAGTTGTGTTTTTCATAATTAAATCCCGTTTACATGCTTAAGTTTAACTTTGGTTTCTTTCCATTGCGACATTACCTGCTTTTTTCTTTATATATATATATATATATATATATATATATATATATAATATATATATATATATATATATATATATATATATACATACATATATATACATATATATATTCCCTTGTAGTTGCTCTCTTGATGATATCAGCACGTCCGTATTTCATCTAATCAATTGTTTTCTTTGAAAAAAGCACCGAAGTGACTTATTGACTGAAATACTCCGAAGTCCGCGTATGGCTGTCTGTATGGCGAGATACTTGAAAACAGTCATACACACAAACTGGTCTTCCATTGAGCACTTAGACTAGTTACAGCATCACAATTTGTCCTAGGTGAGATGAGTGAGACGAGAGTGCACATTCTAGGTGATCCTAACAGCATTAAGCTGAGTAATGCACAACAACTACAACTACAACAACCAGAACAAGAAGTTAACAATGCAGCCAAATGAGAGACCTTGAATTTTTTTTTTAGTAAAACCAATACATGTAGTTGCTTCAAAGAGTCTTCATGAATGGAATCAGTCGGGTAAACTGCTGTTGATGTGATTTTGCAAAATCAAATGGTATTAAAACGCCATGCGCATCTGTTTATGCCCTGGATTCTGTATATGCCACAATTACGAAGACAATTTTTTATAAGTAATTTTTGGAGGGGGAGGAGGAGGGGGTGGAGCAAGACAGGTATTCAGTATTGTGCTGATGCAGCGTTACTAAATCATGGCAGTTTTGGTCATTGATAATACGAAGTTTGCTTTCAGAAGAATACTCTACTGCAGAATCTTGCGGTCGTTCTCGTCAGCTATCCGCTCAATTTATTGATAGCTGCTGAAAATGGTGAGTTTACGGTGGATGGGAATGACTTACTGTAGGCCTTGTCAGCACTGAAAGCGAAAAGTCCGGGTTTCAAGTGTGTGGTGGTTTGATCTCCATTTGTGCCCAAAACTTTTACCCTCAACTACGAGACCATGAGTGGTGGTCTGGGTGCTAGTCCTTCGGATGAGATGATTAACCGATTTAGCGGATGTAAAAAAAAAAAAAAAAAACACGGCAAGAAGAGAGTTCTCCCTGATAAAAATATGTAGAAAAAACGCTACTCTGATAGGGAAACAAATGCACTTGCAGAAAGGAAAAGAAAAAAAAAAGGGTGGCGCTGCTATTTGGGGGAGGGGGGGGGGAAGGGGAGGGAAAGCAGCCCAAATTTCACTCAGAAAACTATGCTGTGACTGAAAGTAGTATACGATACAATACAATAAATACAATACAATACAATAAATACAATACAACACAATACAATAAATACAATACAACACACAATACAATACAATAAATACAATACAATAAATACAATACAATAAATACAATACAACACAATAGCTTTCTACATGTAGATGTGGCAGAGTCAGGTCAATGGTTTGTGCTGTTGGGTGTTCCTCAGTAGTCACGCATTGTCCCACATCTGGGGATCACTATGAGCCTGTAAGTACAGCCTTACCAGAACTTGTGGCTGTATAGCCTTCTTTTTTTCTCCATATACCTTGCTATATAGGCAGCCACGCCCCGACTTCAGACGATTTTTTTACCCTGTGATGCAAAAGACCGGTATTTTGTTTTTAGTAAGAGCTTATAGATGAATACAATCTCAACACGATGTTCCAAAGCAATACAGCATTTTGATATAGGCCTTGTTCCTGTGCTTGCAGCAATAATAGACGACACTTTTAGTATGTGCCTCAGGTTAACATTTGATTTTATCAGCTTTTTAGCCTGTATGCGGTATTTGCACGATACAGAAGGCTAGCTTATGTACATGTTTGTTTATTAGCGCTATATGAATTCCATGTATTATTATTTACAAGATATAGCGCTATATAAATTAAATGTATTATTATTTACAAGATATAGTGCTACACAAATTCTATTATCATTATTATTTATTATTTATTATTATTATTATATTATTATATTATTATTATTAATTGACAGTAAATCTTTGGTGTTTTAAATATTAAAAAACAAACAAACTTATTGCGCGATGAACTTTTTGCTGATTTTCAATGATTGCATTGTATACAATATAAAAGATGTTCATTTTATCGCAGGGATTTGATATTATGGCAGCAAGACAATTCAAAGGTGAAAACTGCGAAGATATTTTTTTTCCCCCCTTTTCTATTATAAAAGTGCATTCAAACTCGCGTGTAGAATGTAACTTCTGGTTTGTGAGTCAGGATTGACGAAAAAGCTGAAGCATGTGAATCTTAGATTCTGGTTTAAGGACACAAACAACAAAAGATGGTCGAATTTGTTTGCTTTCATCTTCGTCAATAACTGTTAATCATTTACAGTGTCGAAAATGGTCGGGTTTTCAACTGTCAGACTCGCGCCTCAAACCCTGGGTCATGATCAAGGTCACAGCAGAGTTTTCTTTTTTCGCATTTGGACCATTACTGTGTACTTTTGCGAATAAAACGGATACAGATTTACACGAAAGCGTGTTGATTTTTGTCTTTTTCTCTCACGGTCACAAAACCACAGCAATGATAGTGACTAGATTAAAGGTTGAAGTAAGCCTACAAAATTCTGCCCAGTTTCCCAAACAGCAGCTGCCTCCTCTGCTGTTTTGGAGGTCATCGTCGAACACAACGGACAAATAAACAAACAAAACAAAACACCGTGACGGGAAAAACAGTATTCCAGTTATACATAGCCTTTGACAAAGAGGCGAGGGAAATTTAAAGTTCAAAAAGGCAATGTTTATATATG
This sequence comes from Stramonita haemastoma, assembly GCA_030674155.1. Lineage (NCBI taxonomy): Eukaryota > Metazoa > Mollusca > Gastropoda > Neogastropoda > Muricidae > Stramonita > Stramonita haemastoma. Next base: position 82,307,525 of record CM060316.1, on the reverse strand, counting down.
CAAGCTGTTTATGTTTACATTTGTCATATATATGACAAATATATATATATATATATTGTGTATATATATATATATACATTGTGTATATATATGTGTATATTGTGTGTGTATATATATATATATTGTGTGTGTGTGCGCGTGTGCGTGTGTGTGTGTTTGTGTTTGTGTGTGTGTGTGTGTGTGTGTGAGTGTGTGTGTGTGTGTGTGCGCGCGCGCGCGTAACGTATGCACACTGGTATTGAAGTTAGACATCGTCCCTGAAGTCAGAATGCGGCTACCTTAATTGTAGGCGAAAAAAAAAATCTATTGCACACCAAAATTTCACTGTTGGTGAACTTTGGAGCTGTAGCCGACGAACGAGAACCCTGGGGGGACGGATAGCCTAGTGGTCAGAATATTGCGCTGGCAATTTGACGACCCGGTTCGAGTCTGGTCGAGGAAATTTTTCTCCTGGAGTTAACATCAGTGCTGACTCCACTCTCCCCAAAAGTCCTTCGGATGAGACTTTAAACCGAGGCTCCGTGTGCGAACGCACGCAGAACATCTTGCGCACACGTTAAATCCTGTTCCGCTTTTTGTAAGAGTAGGCCATCGTGTGCTGGTGGGAACAGATGACAAGATTTACAAAATTGCATACACACGGGGACCGGATGAAAAAAAGCACATGAGTGCTTATTCTGTTATCCTCGATATAGAAGAATAAATAAATAAATAAATAAAATAAATGCCCCCCCCCCCATATATATATATAATATATATATATATATATATATATATATATATACACGGTATATATACATACATATATATATATATTATATAATATATATAATACATATATATATATATATATTATGTTGTGTGTGTGTGTGTGTGTGTGTGTGTGTGTGTGTGTGTGTGTGTGTTGTGTGTTCTTTGATTTTTACGTCTGTACACTTAAAGTGATATTAGACGAAAGTGTGTGTGTGTGTGTGTGTGTGTGTGTGTGTGTGTGTGTGTGTGTGTGTGTGTGTGTGTGTGTGTGTGTGTGTAGCAAACTGGAAATATGTCACATACTCGTTTGGCACATTTTTATTTTATTTTTATTATCAAATGTAGTTACTACCTTTTTATACTTTGAGCTTTGAAGTTTTTAATTTTTAATAAATATTTAAATGTGAAAAAGCCATATATCGTGTGTGTGTGTGCGTGTGCGTGTGCGTGTGCGTATGTGTGTGTGTGTGTGTGTGTGTGTGTGTGCGCGCGCGTGCGCGCGCGTGCGTGCGTGTGTATGTGTGTGTGTGCTTTTTTTATATACAAATATTTGTCTGTCTCTACGTCTTTTGGGGGACGGGGTCAGAACATTGTGCTGGCAATTTGACGACCCGGGTTCAAGTCCGGTCGAGGAGATTTTTCTCCTGGAGTTAACATCAGTGCTGTCTCCACTCTCCCCAAAAGTCCTTCGGATGAGACTTTAAACCCAGGCCCCGTGTGAGAACGCACGCAGAACATCTTGCACACACGTTAAATTCTGTTCCGCTTTTCGTGAGAGTAGGCCATCGTGTGCTGGTGGGAACAGATGACATTTATAAAACTGCATACACACGGGGACTGGATGTACAAAAGCACAAGAGTGCTTATTCCATTATCCTCGATATAAAAGAATAAATCAATCAATCAGTCTATCTCTTTGTCTCCCTCTGTGTCTGTCTGTCTGTCTGTCTGTCTGTCTCTGTCTCTGTCTGTCTGTCTGTCTGTCTGTCTGTCTGTCTGTCTGTCTGTCTGTCTGTCTTCTCTCTCTCTCTCTCTCTCTCTCTCTCTCTCTCTCTCTCTCTCTCTCTCTCTCTCTCTCTCTCTCTCTCTCTCTCTATGAATTTTCTCAGGCGACTGTGTGGTGTGTGTGTGTGTGTTGTGTGTGTGTGTGTGTGTGTGTGTGTGTGTGTGTGTGTGTGTGTGTAAAACAACTATGAACTGCACTGCGAAAGCCTTTCATCACTTCAAAGTAGGACCCTAACAGAACTTGCCGAGGAGGAAAGCCGCAAACAAAACAAACAAAAACACAAAGAAACGAATACGCAAGCAAAAAAACAAACAAACAAACAACTCCCCCCCCCCCCCCCCACCATTACCCCCCAAAAAACTCCCATGACGGCCGAGAAAGGGCGTTTTTGCAGGTTAGTGGTTTTATTTATTTTTATTTTATTATTTTATTTATTGATTCTTTCTTTTATTCATTCATTCTTTTATATCGAGGATAATGGAATAAGCACTTGTGTGCTTTTTTACATCAAGTCCCGTGTGTATGCAGTTTTTGTTAATTTTTTTTTTTTTTTGCTGCCTCGTCTTCTGTGACGCTCCCGTACTGCTGTTCCCACGCTGCTCATTTCAATCTCCCCGCCACAGCCATACCCAGATTCGTTGTGTCTCACCCCGGGGTCGGGAGTCCACAGGGAGTCCATCAATATTAGGCCGCTGCGGGGCCACCAGCCAGAGGGGCCCTGCACTTCTGCTGGGTCACTTTGGTGGTGTTCAGTGGTGCCTGTTCTGAGCTAACATACGCAGGACACCACCTACTAAGCCCCCTACTAACGACAGTATTAGCTCAGTCGCGGAGCCAGACTGAGTGAGCTACCCACCCAAGGTGGCGACCACCACCACGTCCCTCCAACGACCGCCTCCCCGCGAACCTCCAACCCCAAAGGCTTTGACACAAATTCACCACAGGCACAGAAGCGTATGGGGAAACCGAATCTGAGGTCACCATGAGACCAGAGCAACGGAGGCCACCGAATCAGAGGCAATTTTTTATTATTGCATGATGATCAATGATGATGAGGATGATGTAATGATGCTGCTGTGGAGGTGCATCCGCTTTGAGACTACTTGACAGGGCTGTACTCTACGTTTACTATCATAATATATCCCGGCGTCAACCAGGCCCGAGAGATACAGACGCCTGCAGTGTTGGTCAGGTAATTTGAGCAACACTCTCAAATTCGCATCCGTAAAGTGGATGAAGCTCGACTGTGTGGTCCCAGTCTCCCCATTGACCCCACAGCACACTCACTCTGGGTAGGAGCCGGCCGGAGCCCGAAAAAATCCCTATGACTTATGGGATTCGAACCCGCGACCTTCCAGTCCGGAATCCAAGGCGCTAACCACTGTGCCATGGCGGCTGGTTGTTTTTGTTAATCTTGTCATCTGTTCCCAAGGCACATAATGGTCTAGAGGCAACACACTTACTTGACTTGACATATGCCTATGAATTCCCTGTACTGGAGACAAAGGGCCGTAACAGCACCCCTCCAACTGACTCGGTTCTGGGAGATCTTCTCCAGCTCGGCCCACGTCATTCCGGCTGCCTTCATCTCTGCTTCAATGCTTCTGCGCCAGGTCTGTTTTGGTCGAACTACTTTCCGCTTCCCTTGTGGATTCCAGTCAAGGGTATTCCTGGTGACATTTGAAGCAGGCTAGAGGTAACACACCAGCACAGAAATTAAAGAGTGCAGGTTTGATCCTCGTTTGAACTTCAGCCCCCCCCCCCCCCCCCCCCTCCACTTGACCTTGAGTGGTAGTCTGGGCACTACTCTTTCGGATGAGACGATGAACCGAGGTCTATTGTACAGTACACATTCTGTGCACGTGAAAGAACCCATCGCAAATTTCTGGTGAAATTATGCTAAACAATTAAAAAAAATGAAAAGCCGCTCACGTAGAGAACATAATATGCATGCAGACATTACAATTTACAACAACAACAAAAAGAGAAAAGGTGACGCTGCTCTGTGGCGACCCATTTTCCTCGAAAAGAACAACCATCCAGAACTTCACGCAGAAGAAACGTGCTGTGACTAAAAGTAGCAAACAATACAATAAATACAATACAATACAATACAATACAATACAATAGGTAAAAGTGTCCCATGACCTATGTGGTCGTAGGGGAGCGAGGCATCAGAGACCTCAGCTTCTCTAGGGGCCAGCGTATTGTGGTCGGTGCCCATCTCCTAACCCTTGTTGCTTTACCTCCCTAAAGAGGGCAGGTACCCATTTACAGCTGGGTGGACTGGAGGAGTGTACTGAAGCCAAGGCGCGCAAACGGTCACCTATCCACTTGGTGATTTAACCACGCTCGATGCTGCTTAACCTTAGCTAGGGGAAAGGGAGTGCTCTGACCACTGAGCTATCCGTCCCCTGTGTTGATTTTTATCTGCAATACAATTCTGTAAATAATTCAAATGAAAGCAGCCAGTACAACAGGGATAGACTGAAGTGGGAGACCAGAGGTGAGCCCACTAGAAGTGTACTGTGTTGATGTGGTGTTGTTTTCCAGAGAATTCAAAGACTTCAGACTTAAAGTCACCGGTGAAACGTCAATGTATTGCCAGAAGAACATGTACGTGTACATAAGAAAGACTCTGCAACTGGGAGAGGGAGGGGGGGGGGGTATGTGTATGACAGTACATTGCATACAGCTTCACTTTCACCAATCCCGTAGTCTCTCCTACACTGTTGGGGCACCACTGAAGATTTTACAATAAGCTTCCTCCACTCCTTGCATACATACATACATACATACATACATACATACATACATACATACATACATACATACATACATACATACATACATACATACATACATTAAAAAAAACTGAGAGAGAGAGAGAGAGAGAGAGAGAGAGAGAGAGAGAGAGAGAGAGAGAGAGAGAGAGAAATGATTGATAGTTGACACCATAAGAGAGAGAGAGAGAGAGAGAGAGAGAGAGAGAGAGAGAGAGAGAGAGAGAGAGAGAGAGAGAGAGAATGATTGATAGTTGATACCGTAAGACTTAAGTTTTTTTATCAAGCCGAGCTCTAAAATCTGTCCTTGTACACATATTTGCATCAACACGGTCAGTAAGACAATAAAGGAAAGAGGACCCCCCCCCCCCCCAATACTAAATAGCAACCCCTCCAAAAAACTTTATATAAAAAAGAAGCACAGTGCACAGTTTTACCATTGTACTCCTTACACACACACACACACACACACACACACACACACACACACACACACACACACACACACACACACACACACACACACCAGAGTTATAAGATTTAAAATAAATTATTCAACACCTGCACAGTTATATGTATTTTTAAAAAGAGACACTCACTCACACTCACTCAGTCCCATGTCCCAAAGGACGTAGGGGGGACATGAGAGAAGACGCAACAGCGAAATAAGAGACAGACAGGCAAAAAACCCAACAGACAGAAGAGAGAGAGAGAGAGAGAGAGA
>CM060316.1:82289759-82297259 GCA_030674155.1 Stramonita haemastoma | reverse complement strand
TACAATCATTTACACACACATGCAATCGCGCATGGCACGAGACTAATATATATATTTTAAATAATCGAGGTCACTCTTGCACAAACAACAACATTTTTTTCGCACCTCGTTACATTGCAGACAGTGAGTCTCTCAGCTAGAACTCACTCCCCACCTTTCCTACCTCCCCCCTACCCCCCTCCCCTTCCCTCTTTTAACTTTTAACCTGTCCTCCCACCTTAGATCTCATATTTTGTGCTAAACATGTGGGCCTTCCCTCACACAGACACAGACACAGACACACACACCACACACACACACACACACACACGCACCCACGCACGCACATTTGTTTGACCCAATCAATCACAGAAAAAAACTCACACATTACTCAAGTCGATCTACAACACCACACACACACACACAGAGGCAACAAAACGACACGTTACTCCAGTGCCAATATATAGTGCAGTGCAGTGTGGTGGTGGTGGTGGTGGTGGTAGTAGTGATGGTGGTGGTGGTGGTGGTGGTGGTGGTGGTGTGTGTGTGTGTGTGTGTGTGTGTGTGTGTGTGTGTGTGTGTGTGTGTGTGTTCACTTTCTCAGAACACACACACACACACACACACACACACACACACACACACACACACACATGGCAATACAGTGAACCACACAAGTGTCAAAACATTCTTCCCCAACCACACACAGTATTGCAGACAGCTAGCTAACTATGCCACCATGCGGAAAGAATTAACACTAATACATATATATACATAGGCCAACAACATCTGCCCAAGCCACTGGGTCACCTGCAGTCATTCTGACTGACGTGTCTTAACTGACCAACTTATGTCCACAAGGTGAGTAGGTCTTTAAAAAAATAAAGGGAACTGACCAAGAAAAAATCCCAATAACTTAACATGAATCTAATATGGTATGCATAGGAGTCTAGTGATATTGTTGTTGTTGTTGTTGCTGCGCATTCCCCTGCTGAACTTCTTGGATGGTCAGTCACCCAGAAAATGCCCTCTGACTTTACTCACCCCACCTGAGAATCATAGTCAGATTTGTAAGTGCACACTGGCTAAGAGGTTTGCATGTACGAATGCTGTCAAGTTCCTTGTCATATAGGCAGCCATACTCTGACTTCATGGACTTTTTTCTTCTGTAGGCCTAAGAGTCTGCATCTGGTTATGCTTGAGCTGGTGATGGCAGAGGACAATACGAACATGATGTTTAAACTACCCCCCCCCCAAAAAAAAAAAAAAAAAAAAAAAAAAAAAAAAAGACAATTTAATGCTGGCTTTGGCTTGGGACAGTGTAGGGGTATAATAAAGCTGGATCCTTGGTTTTTCTATGATGGATGTTTTGTTGTAACCAGTGTTGTTTAGAGTTGCAACGTTCAGCTCCAGTTGTGTTCATGATTGCCTGATACTTTAGCATAAATCCTTTCGTTTTATTTTCGTGTGTGTGTGTGTGTGTGTGTGTGTGTGTGTGTGTGTGTGTGTGTGTGTGTGTGTGTGTGTGTTGTGTGTGTGTTGTGTGTGTGTGTGTGTGTGTGTGTGCGCGCGCGCGTGCGTGCGTGCGTGCGTGCGTGCGCGCATGCGTGCGTGCGTGCGTGCGTGCGTGCGTGCGTGTGTGTGTGATTATTTATCATTTTTTAATTTCTTTTATTTTGAGGGTAATGGAATAAGCACCCATGTGCTTTTTTTTTTTTTTTTTTACATCCAGTTTCTGTGTGTATGTAGTTTTGTCAATTTTGTCATTTGTTCCCACCCTGTGTGTGTGTGTGTGTGCGTGTGTGTGCAGGATGGTCCTGTTGTTTTATTTTTATTTTTTATTTTATTTATGTCACAGCAGATTTCTCTGCGTTAAATTCGGGAAAATAATTTTTTTTAATTTTTATTTTATACCACTTTATGAGCCTTGAAATCATAATTGAGAGCACTTGGTTGATTTTCTTCAGACGTGACTCTCCCCCCCCCCCTTCCCTCCATCTGAGTTGACATTAGTACCGAAACCACTCTTGTCGGGTCGTCAAATTGCCAGCGCAATGTTCTGACCACTAGGCTATCCGCGACCACGAGGTGGAAAGGAGCGAGCTCTACGTACCCTAGACACATTGCATAAAAAAATTCAAGAGCAGTGCTCCAACTAGTCGAAAAGTGAAGTTAGAAATCAAGTTTAGTATGTTAACACGCACGAGTTTCCCAAAGAAAGCATACATAAGTCACAGAAAATAGCCATACCTGCTTCTCATGACTTGGTGCCTACACTGACAACCATTTCAAGGGGGACGGATAGCCTAGTGGTAAGAACATTGCGCTTGTAATTTGACGACCCGGGTTCGATTCCCGGTCGAGGGGATTTTTGCTCTGGAGTTAACATCAGCGCTGACTCTACTCCCCCAAAAGTCTTTCGGATGAGACTAAAAACCGAGGCCCTGTGCGCGAACGCCCGCAGAACATCTTGCGCACACGTTAAATCCTATTTCGCTTTTCGTAAGAGTAGGCCATCGTGTGCCGGTGGGAACAGATGACATTAACAAAACTGCATACCCACGGGGACTGGATGTAAAAAAGCATATGATTGCTTATTCATTGCTTCCATTATTCTCGATATTTTGTATTTTGTACTACTTTATGTCACAGCAGATTTCTCTGCGTGAAATTCGGGCTGCTCTCCTCGGGGGAGAGCGCGTTGCCACATGTGCAGCGCCTACCCATTTTTTTCCCGTGCATGCAACTGTATTTGTTTCCCTATCATAGTTGATTTTTTCTACAGAATTTTGCCAGGGACAACCCCCTTGTTGCCGTAGGTTCTTTTACGTGCGCTAAATAGTGATGTGTAACACACGGACCTCGGTTTATCCTCTCATCCGAAAGACTAGCGCCCAGACCACCATTCAGGGTCTAATGGATGGGGAAAAATTTCGGGTCCAAACGGGGCACATTCCGACCCGGACTTTTTGCTTTCTAGGCAAGGCGCGTGACCGCCTACACCACCGATCCATATAAAATAATAATAATAATAATAATAATAATAATAATAATAATAATAATAATAATAATAATAATAATTCCCCGTATACCCTAGACACCGGACACTGCTGTAGTCCTCTGCTACTGTTTTGTTTCTGTATCGAGTGTATATTTTCAGCCGTGTTTTTAAGCCGTGCTCTCATGTATGCTCGCAAGAGTACATATATATAGGCATGAATGCATGTGCCTGTGCCTAGTATGAGTATTCTTATTCACTGAGCATTCCAGTTGTTTATGGAGGATTCTATGAGTGCATATGAGTGCGTGTAAGTGCCCGAACAGTGGGACCGCTTATGTGTAAATGTGTTTGCATGCATGGAGTGTTTTTGGTTGTACATGTATCCACAGGCACCTGTGAGTATAAGCATAGAACAATTTAAACCACCTGTAGCTAATAAAGCACTCAGACATACCATGGGCTTAAATATATTCCTTGTTCCAACGGTTGGTCGCATATATACGTGGGTATTAGTGTAGTTTGGTACAATGGTCGTTATCAAGATCATGCTGGCAGCTGATGTGAACTTTGGTGTGATATTAATTTTTTTTAAAGCATTTTTCTATATAATCCTTTATTAGTCCAACAGATATTTGTATGTCCTCCTCTGAATAAGAGCTAAGGGATGACACTCATGAGACAGCCATTCAGTTTTCACAGTACTTCTCTAGTTCCGCATGTCTCTAAACAGACATAATACCGACAGAAGGACTCATAAAGGGAGGCGGCTTATTTTCATTCCAAAATCAGATAACAGACACACAACTCAAAACCAATCTCGTTAAATACCACAGGCTAAGCTAATGTGCAAATTGTCGAAAGGTACAGAGGAAAAAAAGAAACATAAAATCAAAGTACTCACTACTCCTTTAGTTCCAGAGCACACGCGCCAGAGTAGGCATGGATACACTTTTATTACTAGCTTTTATATAATTATTATTATTCAAGACTAAATCCTTACTTTTTCTTATCCTGAATATGCAACACAATATATAGCAAGGAATCTATGTAAGCCTTTAGGTAAGTTTTACTTGTAATGATAAAAAAGAGGTGAGCCCCCCCAAAACAACAACAACAACAACAAAACAACAACAACAACAAAAACTCAACACAACAAAAAACAACCACCCAAACCAACCAACCAACAACAAAAAAAGGAGAGAAAAACCCGAACTAAACATACAACAAAAACGAGTAGCAGGTTTGGGCTTTTTTTTTTCAAAACTGACACGGCAAGTAACTTCGAGCAGGGATGATTATCTCTCTGCTACCCAATAGCTAACAATCACTGATAAATGATAAGCACAGAGGAACTGCCGGCTTTTCCCCAGCACAACAGTTCATGACAGTTAGGAGAAGTGGGCAAAGTGACTATATATATATTTGTATTTGTATTTGTACCACTTTATGCCTGTGACAACACTCTTCCAAGGGACTCAGCTCTGGGAGATCCTCGGCCCACGTCATTCCAGCTGCCTTCGTCTCTGCTTCAGCGCTTCTGCACCAGGTCTGTTTTGGTCGACCTACTTACCACTTCCCTTGTGGGTTCCAGTCAAGGGCCTGCCTGGTGACGTTTGAAGCAGGCTTGCTGAGCGTATGGCCGATCCATGCCCATTTCCTTTTCTTGATCTCCATCTCATTGGAGCGTGTCTGGTCCTGTCCCACTGGCCACCTGATACCGAGGATGTTCCTAAGACATCTGTTGGTGAATGTCTGGAGTTTGTGAGTGTTGGTCTTTGTTACCGGCAAGGTTTCTGAGCCATACAGTAGGACCAACTTGACGTTGGTGTTGAATATCCGGATCTTGTGGAGTGAGAGGGCTGTTGATCTCCAGATTGGGCAAAGGGTGTTGAAGGTATGACGGGCTTTATTTATTCGGCACTTGATGTCTTCATCCGTCCCCCCATCTTTACTGACAACACTGCCCAGGTAGGTGAATTTGTCGACTTCCTTGATGTTTTCTTGGTGTAGTCGCACTGGGTCTTGTTTCTTGTTGTTCACCCTCATGACCTCCGTCTTCATGATGTTGATTTGGAGGCCTATCTTTTCAGCTTCTTCCGCAACATGACATAGCTTCTCTTGTGCGTCTTGGTGCTTGTGGGAGAGAAGGCTGATGTTGTGTGCGAAGTCCATGTCTTCCAACTGCTTTGTGAGGGTCTACTGTATGCCAGTTCTCCTGCCTGCTGTGGCCTGTCGCATTATCCAGTCAACCACCAACAGGAAGATAGTTGGTGACAACAGACAGCCCTGGCGAATGCCAGTTCGTACAGAGAAGGGTTCCGTCAATTTCCCGTCATGGATGACTTGACAGGTGGCATCCTCATAGAGCTGTTGGATGATGGTGATGAACTTTGGTGGGAAGCCATAGTGGTGCATCAGTTTCCAGATGACATCTCTGTCGACGCTGTCAAATGCCTTCTGGAAGTCAACAAAGACTGAATACAAGGGGGTCTGCCACTCCAGGGACTGCTCGATGATGATGAGCATTGTGGCGATCCGATCTGTGCATGATGTGTCTTATCAAAAGCCTGCCTGTTCATCCCTGAGTGTCTTGTCTAGTGCCATCTTCAGTCTTTCTATGGTTATTCTTGTCAGTATTTTCCCTGGTATAGACAGCAGCATGATTCCTCTCCAGTTGTTACAGGATGACATGTCCCCTTTCTTTGGCAGTTTCATGAGGTAGCCTTTCTTCCAGTCTTCTGGCACAGTCTCTTGCTCCCAGATCTTGTGTAGGAGTGGATGCATCATGTCAGTTGAAGTCTGGATGTCTGCCTTCAGTGCTTCAGGGGGTATACCGTCGGGACCTGCTGCTTTTCCGGACTTGAGAGATTTTATGACTTTGGTAATCTCATTTTTGGTGGGGGGGGGGGGGGGGGGCAATGTTGATGCCAAGGATTTCAGTAGGTGGTGGGATATCTGACGGGACAGATGGTGCTGGTCTGTTGAGTATTTCTTTGAAGTGCTCTGCCCATCTTGCTCTCTGGTCCTCTTCACCTGGAATGGTATTGCCGTTCATGTCTTTGATTAGGCAACTTGGTTTACTGTTTTTTCCAGAGAGGGTCCTTGTGATCTCATATAGTCTCTTCATGTTTCTTTGGCTTGCTACAGTCTCTGCTTCCTGAATCAGCTCCTCGATGAAGTTTCTCTTGTCCTTTCTTGCACTTCTTTTTACTGCATGGTTTTTGTCCCAGTAGTGTGCTTGCAATGTTTTATTCTTTTCCTGATCTTGTGTTTTGTTGATCTGGTCTTTCAGCTGTTTTCTCTCGGTGATCAGTGCCCATGTCTCTGTTGTCAGCCATTCCTTGTGTTTCCTTGTATTCTTTCCCAGTATTGTTTGGCATGTTGTCTTCCAGGTCTCATGCAGACTGTGCCACTGCTCTTTGATCATTTCCTCTGGCATCTGGGAAAGCACACTGAATTTGTTTCTCAATTCAAGCTTAAATTCTTCTGTTTTCACTCTTTCTTTAAGGCTTTGCACATTGAATTTGTGCAATAGTCTTCCTGCCCTGTCGATGAAGGCTTTGTTTTGAGGATGGCTATTACAAGATGGTGGTCTGACGCTGCGTCTGCTCCGCGCTTCACCCTGACATCGTGCAGGCTCCTTCTCCACTTTCGCCCAATGGTGATGTGGTCGATCTGGTTTTCTGTCCTGCCATCTGGGGAAGTCCATGTGGTCTTGTGGACTTTCTTGTGGGGAAAGATGGTGCCTCCAATGACCATGTCATTGAAGGTGCAGAACTCTGCTGAGAGTTCACCGTTTTTATTCTGGTCTCCGATGCCATGTCTGCCCATGATCAGTTCTCTGTTGGTGTTGTCTGATCCCACTTTTGCGTTCAGATCTCCCTTTAGGATCTTCAAGTCCCTCTTTGGTGTTTTGTCCACTATGGCTTGGAATTGCTTGTAGAAGTTGTCTTTTTCTTCTAACTCAGCGGCATTTGTTGGAGCATAGCACTGAAGGATGGCAACTTTCCTGCCCTTTGAGTTGAATCGGGCAGTGAGGATCCGTGGTGACACTGGTTCCCAGGATAGTAATGCTCGCGTTGCCTCAAGTTTCATCAGCAGCGCCAGTCCGTGTGTGTGGGGCTGGCCTTCCTCCTGTCCAGAGTAGATGATGGTATTTCCACTCGCTAGTCTCGACCATCGGGTTCCATTTTATCTAGTCTCGCACAGGCCAAGGATCTTCAGGTTGTACTTTTGCATTTCTCTACATACCTGTGCTGTTTTTCCAGTTTCACATAGGGTTCTGATGTTCCAGGTCCCTATCCTGGTTGTTTACTTGGTTGTCAGAAGAGTTGTCGGGGCACTGGCTTCCCGAAGGCTTTCACCAGCTCACGTCATAGACTCTACCAGAGCGGACTCTTCCCCAACCAGGTTGTTGTTTAGACATGATGTTGCAGTTTCTGTAACATACTATTTTTTTTAAGTGAATGGGTTGTTAGCCCAAAGCACAACCCCGAACCTGGCGGACCAGGGTACAATTT